>ONZH01017568.1:0-600000 GCA_900303285.1 Rhinella marina
CCGTCAACCCTATTAAACATGCATACCGCCTGGTAGAGTTGATTTTAGTGACTAAAATCATCCCTTTTTCTCTGAAACTGGTATTACCAATGCAGAGAAATTATTATCTTTAGTTATAAGCAAATGAGGTGCTGAAAGCTCTGAGATCTTCACTGCACATGTACACCAATATACCAGTTAGATCCAGGAGAACCAGTACCTTCCAAGAGCTGCAAGAAAAGGCATCTCACCCAGCCAACCAGAACCCTAGTCTTACATCGTTTGTTAGCCTGAAAAACGACATCTGTCCACATAGTTCATCCTGTTATCCTGCACGTTGATCCTGTCCAATCAGGAAATCAGAATAACTCCCTGGATCAACAACCCCATCTCTAGTAGCTATAACCTGTAATTTATTACCCTCCAAAAATACTTCCAGGCCCCACTAGGACTCTTTTAGTGATTCACCATCACTACCTCCTCAGGCAGAGAGTTCCATAATCCTCACTGCTCTACAATAAGAATCCTCTTCTATGTTTGCAGGGGTGGACTCGGAAAGTAAAGAGGCCCTGGAAAAAAAACTAAAAGTGGCCCCATGCTCATGTGGTTCCATATTGACAGAAGGTGGGGCAATACAAGTAGGCAAGGACCAGTAATACCATAACACAAAATATGTTGCTGTTACAACCATATACCACAGAGCAATAACAACATATTACCCTAAAAACCGTCCCTCTGTGGTATCCATAAATTTCTGCCATTTATTGTCCTCCTCCTCCAGTTGTCTCTAAAATACAGAGCAAGGGGTTTAGGAGATGAGATGTGGCCTCTGTGGTCACTATCCAGATACATGAGAACTTTGATTTGCACAGCCAGCAACAGAGAAAGAGGGCTTGAGTGGCCCCCTGGGCATCGGCCCACAAAAAAATGTCCCTCTAGGGACTATGGCCAATCCACCCTTGTATGTTTGTGTAGAAACCTTCTTTCCTCCAGACGCAGAAGATGTCCCTCGTCACAGTCACAGTCCTGGGGATAAATAGATCATGGGAGAGATCTCTTGTACTGACCCCTGATATATTTATACAATAGTTATTAGATCTCCTGTCAGTCGTCTTTTTTCTAAAGTGAATAACCCTAATTTTGATAATCGTTCTGGGTACTGTAGTCCACCTATTCCAGTTATTACTTTAGTTGCCCTCCTCTGAGCCCTCTCCAGCTCTGCTATATCTGCCTTGTTCACAGGAGCCCAGAACTGTACACAGTACTCCATGTGTGGTCTGACTAGTGATTTGTAAAGTGGCAGGACTATGTTCTCATCACGGGCATCTATGACTCTTTTGATGCACAAACACAAACACTCCAAAATAGTGCTGCCTACAGATGGGTTGGACATTGACTTACAGGGGATCCACCTATAGGTGGCACTAGAGAGAAAGGTTTCTTTCTTCTAGAGAGAAATCGACTTTGCATATTTAAGATTTATAAATCCAAACTTCCATACAACAGAATATTCCGAAGCTTTTATTAGTTAAATTGTCCTTAAATCTGACTATAGAAGCATTAATTTCTCACCAAGATCAATTGCTGGTTATCAAATCATGCAGAAAACTAAGCCATGAGAATTACACATACAAAGATAGTCCGACAGTATACATTCTATAAAACATGATATAAATATGTTATTAACATTTTCACTACTGGAGTTTTTTTTTTTTTTTTTAGTTTGCGTTTTCATTTTTCTTCCCTATCTTCCTTGACTTCATTGAGCCATAACTTTTTTATATTTCCATTCACGTAGCTGTATGAGGACTTATTTTTTGCGGGACAAGTTGTACTTTGTAATGCCACCATTAATTATTATTATTATTATTATTTATTATTAAAGCGCCATTCATTCCATAGCGCTGTACATATTAAAAGGGGTTTACATACATAATACAGACAATTGCACTAACTAAGCATGAACAAGACGAATTACAAACTGGTACACAAGGAGAGGGCCCTGCCCGTGACGGCTTACAATCTATGTGGTATGGGAGAAGGACACAGTAAGTGAGGGTAGAGCTGTCATGGCGGTGTAGAGGCAGCAGGGTCACTGGCTGTAGGCTTGTCTGGAGAGGTGGGTTTTCAGGTTTCTTTTGAAGGATTCCACTGTAGGTGAGAATCTGATATATTGGGGTAGAGAGTTCCAGAGTATGGGGGATGCACAGGAGAAATCCTGGGAAGCGATTGTCAGAAGAGGTGATAAGAGGGGAGGAGAGAAGGAGGTCTTGCGAGGATCGGAGATTATGTGTGGGGATGTATCCGGAAAGTAGCTCTGAGATGTAGAGAGGGGACAGGTTGTGGACGACCTTGTATGTATTTGTTAGTATTTTGAACTGAATTCTCTGGGCAATGGGGAGCCAATGAAGGGATTGGCAAAGGGGAGAAGCAGAGGAGTAACAGGGTAAGAGGTGGATTAGTCCGGGCAGCAGAGTTGAGGATAGATTGGAGGGGGCAAGAGTGCTAGATGGAAGGCCACAGAGGAGAATGTTGCAGTAGGCTAGGCGGGAGATGATGAGGGCATGTACTAGTACTTTCGCAGACTGATAGTTGTGGAACGCACGGATGCGGGAGATATTTTTGAGTTGGAGGCGGCAGGTGGTGAAAGAGCTTGGATGTGTGGTCTGAAGGAAAAGGCAGAATCCAAGGTCACTCCAAGGCAGCGACTTGTTTGACCGGGGAGAGTGTGGAGCCATTGATCGTGATAGGTCTGTTGGAAGATTTGTGCAAGATGAGGGAAAGATGATAAATTCTGTTTTATCCATGTTAAGTTTTAGAAAGCGGGAGGAGAAGAAAAAGGATTATGAAAGATAGGCATTGTGGGATTCTGGATAGTAAGGTGGTGATGTCTGGACCAGAGAGGTAGATTTGTGTGTCGTCAGCATAAAGTGATACTGAAAGCCATGGGACTCTATGAGCTGTTCCAGGCCGAAGGTGTAGATACAGTGGGGAAAAAAAGTATTTAGTCAGCCACCAATTGTGAAAGTTTCTCCCACTTAAAAAGATAAGAGGGGCCTGTAATTGACATCATAGGTAGACCTCAACATTGTCTGATTTTTAAAGAATTTATTTGCAAATTATGGTGGGAAATAAGTATTTGGTCAATAACAAAAGTTCATCTCAATCCTTTGTTGGCAATGACAGAGGTCAAACGTTTTCTGTAAGTCTTCACAAGGTTGGCACACCACTGCTGCTGGTATGTTGGCCCATTCCTCCATGCAAATCTCCTCTAGAGCAGTAATGTTTTGGGGCTGTCGCTGGGCAACACGGACTTTCAACTCCCTCCAAAGGTTTTCTATGGGGTTGAGATCTGGAGACTGGCTAGGCCACTCCAGGACCTTGAAATGCTTCTTACGAAGCCACTCCTTCGTTGCCCTGGCGGTGTGCTTGGGATCATTGTCATGCTGAAAGACCAAGGCAACTTCAATGTCCTTGTTGATGGAAAGAGGTTTGCACTAAAAATCTCACGATACATGGCCCCATTCATTCTTTCATGTACACGGTTTATTCGTCCTGGTCCCTTTGCAGAGAAACAGCCCCAAAGCATGATGTTGCCACCCCTATGCTTCACAGTAGGTATGATGTTCTTTGGATGCAACTCAGCATTCACTCTCCTGGTTTCATCTGACTGTAGAGAAGAGCAGGGGTCCTAGGACAGAGCCTTGTGGGACACCAACAGAGAGGGAATGAGAGGAGGAGGTGGTGCGAGAGTGGGAAACACTAAATGTCTGGTCTGTGAGGTATGATGCGATCCATGAGAGGGCCAGGTCAGTGATGCCAAGAGATGGCATACAATGTAGTGGGAGGGGATAAAAAAAAAAAAAATTCCAAATGGAATGGTGGAATTGGAAAAAACAATGCAATTCCTCCACTGTTTTACGGGTTTTGTTCCCACGGCATTTTGTTTGCAGCAAAACTGACCTATGCCCTTCATTTTCTGGGTCAGTACGATTACAAAGATACCCAATATGCATAGGTTTTGTATGTCTAAATAGTGTAAAAATAAATTTAAACTTTAAAAAAATCACCATATTCTGACCCCCATAACTTTTTTATACTTAAGTCTACTGAGCTGTATAGGCAGGGCCGTATTAGCAACTAGGCACTGGGGGAACGGTGCCTAGAGCAGCGGGTTGGTGGGGGGGCGGCACCCCGCCGGGAGAATCTTTGTGGGAAAAAAAAAAATTCAAAAACCATCCTGGAATTTTTTTTTATTTCCGCGGGGGTGGGGGTGGGGGGGTGCTGTCGGGTGGCGCGGGGTATCGGCGACCATGCCACTGGTGCTAAACATTTCCCTTTATAAGATGCAGTCAAAGTTAGACTTATATATACATAGGGTGTCCCCAAGCATAGAGACCATGCTTGGAAATACCCACTCTCATGTTGGTAACACTAACTCCATATATGGACACATCATCACAGAGAGTGCCTAGGGCAGCATGAACCCTAAATACGGCCCTGTGTATAGGGGATCATTTTTTGCGGGAAAATCTGTAATTTTTATTGATACCATTTTGGAATGTGTGTGACTCTTTGATCACATTTTATTACTTTTTTGGGGTAAGAGAAGCAATGAAAAAATGGCAAATCGGCCATTTGTAACCTTTTTTCCTTTACGACATTTGCCGTATTTGAATTTTTTTCTATTTTAATAGTAGGGGGTGTCAGTAAGAAGCCCGGAAGTGCGATCGTCTGGGTTTTTGCACATTTAGATGCCGTGATCTCCCTCAGTACTCAATACCCGCTGTTTTTGTTGGTACAGATCAGCCACAGGATAACCCCTGGTTTTGAACTTCTCAGTCATTCTATCCAATGTTCCCCCAATTCTATCCTCATTCGATACTATTCGCCTTGCTCTCAAAAATTGGCTATATGGTAGATGCTTAACCATACTCCTAGGGTGACAACTACGATAACATAATAATGAAATCCTATCTGTAGATTTAACAAATAAATCTGTCTCCAACCTCCCATTCTTCTTTGACACCAGTGTATCCAAAAACTGTATACAGTCGGGTGAGTACACAACTGTGAATTTCACATCCGGGTCCACCTAGTTTAAAAAATCATGAAACAATGTCAATTCATCAAGTGTCCCATTCCAAAGGAGGAAGACGTCATCTATGTATCGCCACCCCCTATCTTGAAAATAAAACTGGTTCTGAAACAAAAAATAGTTGTACCGAAGCACCAATTGAAGAAGTGATAGTACAAACTGTTGACAAGAACTAGTCCAATCAGAAGTACAAATAAATTTCTGTACAGCCTGCACTCCCCGATCATGGTCGATCGAGGTGTACAGGCTGACCACATCAAAAGATACCAGTAACACCTCAGAGAGATTCTGTCAGGGCTGGGATAAACAGATAAGGGGTAAGTGATCCCTGAGCTTAATCCCAACCCCTTTCCCTGCCTATTGCCCACTCAGGCTAACCCCTGAGCCGACAACCTGAAGACTTGAAATACACTAGCAAAGTGCAGGGGATGGGAAGACAAACAAGACAGACAAACAAGAACCAAATGAGTAGTCAGGTAGCCGCGTCAAAACCAGGAGAGTACGTCAGGAACAAAATCAGCAAGCAAAGAGTAGTCAAAAACACGCCAAGGGTCAAAAAACAACAAGAGTCTAAACTGCAGAGCAAAAATGTCAAACCAGGTAGTAGCAAGGAAACTCCAAACACTGGCAGCTAGGTAAAAGTTAGAGGGCCTTAAATACCTAGCAGACCCCACCCAACCAGCTGACTGGGAGGAGAAAGCAAGGAACAAAAACTTAACTCATGAGATACCAAATGAACAGAAAATAAACAGACACGATATTGCTCTCGTTTTCCGGCGACCAGTAACAGGCCGCGAGCGAGAGTGCGCACCAGCCACGTCCCTGGCACTTATGACCGTCGCGCGCGTCCCCTGCCTGGGACGCGCATCCACAGCCAGAGACCGCCGGCTGGAGGAGGAGCCTGCCGAAATAGCGAAGCCTGACCACGGGCAACCACCTCGCCATCAGAGTCAGAGACAGGACCAGCAGAACGGGTGCAATGACTGCCGGTCCTGACAGATCCTCAGTTTGCAACTCCTGCAATTTAATCAAAAAATCAGAGATGTCCCGAACATAAGATCTAGAATCAGTGGCATAGTGGCGTAGCAGCTTATCCAAGAAAATTGAAATATTGGATAAAATAGAATTAGACCCCGACACAATCGGGCGACCCGGAGGATTATTTAGGGTCTTATGTACTTTCGGTAATATATACAATACCGGGGTTACCGGATGGTCAATAGTTAAAAATGTTGCTGTATCCTCATCAATAATGCAGCCCACTAATGCCTCAGTAATAATTTGTTTGATACGATATGCAATGTCAAACTTCGGATCTCCTGATATCGGGCGATATACTAAAGTGTCCGACAGTTGTCTATCAATCTCAGCTAGATATTGGGAGGTGTCCATAACAACGATGGCACCCCCCTTATCCGCAGGCTTGACAGTCACACTCTCGTCCAACTTCAGTAAAGAAATCGCCTCATATTCCTCACTAGTTAAATTAGCATGTTCAAAATGACCCATATCAATAGACTGCTTCAAACCATTAAAGGGTTTCTGTCATCAGGATTTACCATAGTAAACCGAGTGTCATTTGCAATGTGCAAATGACACCTGATGACAGATATGTATTTTTTATACTGCTCAGTAAAGTAGTTTTTGTGAAAATTGCGTTTTTATAATATGTAAATTACCTCCCCTAGGTGCAGTAGGCGTGAACCCTGCACCTAGTAGCGGCCGTGATTCCTCCTCCGAACCCTCCTCCGTAGCGTTGATTGACAGGGCCAGGCAGCCAGCTCTTTCGGCTCCCGGCCCTGTTCGAGTTCCAAATCCCGCGCATGCGCATTGCGATCAGCAATGCGGGCGCATTGAGGAAGCCGGGAGACGGGCGGCCGGCGGCTCAACGCGCCTGCGCGGATTGCTGATCGCAGTGCGCAGGCACGGGATTTGGAGCTCGAACAGGGCCGGGAGCCGAAAGAGCTGGCTGCCTGGCCCTGTCAATCAACGCTACGGAGGAGGGTTCGGAGGAGGAATGACGGCCGCTACTAGGTGCAGGGTTCACGCCTACTGCACCTAGGGGAGGTAATTTACATATTATAAAAACGCAATTTTCACAAAAACTACTTTACTGAGCAGTATAAAAAATACATATCTGTCATCAGGTGTCATTTGCACATTGCAAATGACACTCGGTTTACTATGGTAAATCCTGATGACAGAAACCCTTTAATATCTCTCCGTACCGCAGAGCAGAAAGCTTCTATGGCTGGAACGCTAATATTAGGTGTAAACTGGCTTTTGGTTGCCAAACCCAGATGTTTAAATGAAAGTTCACTACACTTGGAAGACTCAGTCCAATTATGTTCTTGGAACCATACCTTCAATTTAATGGATCTAAAGAAGGAAAACAAGTCCCTCTCTAGGTTAAACCAATCCACATGTACACTGGGACAAAACGAAAGTCCTTTGGACAAAACGCTCACCTGCGCCGCTGTGAGTTCCTTTGATGATATATTAATCACTATTGTTTCTTCCTTGTTATTGGTGTTCTGGCGCCCTGTGGACGTGTCTTGTTGATACGTGCTCTTGTAGCAACGGCGGTGTTTTCTGCCACCTCTCCTGGTATGTTTGGGTCGAGATTCATCGCACCTGGGTCTAAAAAAGAATCTGCGGGTATATTCACATTCTGCTGACGTTTATACTTCCTCTTGTTGTTGCTGTCACGTCGTCCTGTATACTGTACATCATCCGACCGCCAATTGTAAATTGCACCTTTTTTGTAGTCATCTGCATTCCGATTCCATTTTGCACGTTTTACTTCCTCAGATTCCGCCTTAAATCTGTGCAACTGAGATATAAAGTCATTCTTATATTTATCAAACTCATCATTAGACATATGTTGATGTAAGGAATCCTCCAGAGTGGACATCTGTGTATCAATATCTGCAAGCTCTGTTAGTAAAAATTCCAAATTAAGCAAAATAAAGATATCAGGAGATCTGAAGTTTGACATCGCATATCGTATCAAACAAATTATTACTGAGGCATTAGTGGGCGGCATTATTGATGAGGATACAGCAACATTTTTAACTATTGACCATCCGGTAACCCTGGTATTGTATATATTACCGAAAGTACATAAGACCCTAAATAATCCTCCGGGTCGCCCGATTGTGTCGGGGTCTAATTCTATTTTAGCCAATATTTCAATTTTCTTGGATAAGCTGCTACGCCACTATGCCACTGATTCTAGATCTTATGTTCGGGACATCTCTGATTTTTTGATTAAATTGCAGGAGTTGCAAACTGAGGATCTCTCTGAGGTGTTACTGGTATCTTTTGATGTGGTCAGCCTGTACACCTCGATCGACCATGATCGGGGTGTGCAGGCTGTACAGAAATTTATTTGTACTTCTGATTGGACTAGTTCTTGTCAACAGTTTGTACTATCACTTCTTCAATTGGTGCTTCGGTACAACTATTTTTTGTTTCAGAACTGGTTTTATTTTCAAGATAGGGGCGTGGCGATGGGTAGTTTGGCAACCAAAAGCCAGTTTACACCTAATATTAGCGTTCCAGCCATAGAAGCTTTCTGCTCTGCGGTACGGAGAGATATTAAAGGGTTTCTGTCATCAGGATTTACCATAGTAAACCGAGTGTCATTTGCAATGTGCAAATGACACCTGATGACAGATATGTATTTTTTATACTGCTCAGTAAAGTAGTTTTTGTGAAAATTGCGTTTTTATAATATGTAAATTACCTCCCCTAGGTGCAGTAGGCGTGAACCCTGCACCTAGTAGCAGCCGTCATTCCTCCTCCGAACCCTCCTCCGTAGCGTTGATTGACAGGGCCAGGCAGCCAGCTCTTTCGGCTCCCGGCCCTGTTCGAGTTCCAAATCCAGCGCCTGCGCACTGCGATCAGCAATCCGCGCAGGCGCGTTGAGCCGCCGGCCGCCCGTCTCCCGGCTTCCTCAATGCGCCCGCATTGCTGATCGCAATGCGCATGCGCGGGATTTGGAACTCGAACAGGGCCGGGAGCCGAAAGAGCTGGCTGCCTGGCCCTGTCAATCAACGCTACGGAGGAGGGTTCGGAGGAGGAATGACGGCCGCTACTAGGTGCAGGGTTCACGCCTACTGCACCTAGGGGAGGTAATTTACATATTATAAAAACGCAATTTTCACAAAAACTACTTTACTGAGCAGTATAAAAAATACATATCTGTCATCAGGTGTCATTTGCACATTGCAAATGACACTCGGTTTACTATGGTAAATCCTGATGACAGAAACCCTTTAATGGTTTGAAGCAGTCTATTGATATGGGTCATTTTGAACATGCTAATTTAACTAGTGAGGAATATGAGGCGATTTCTTTACTGAAGTTGGACGAGAGTGTGACTGTCAAGCCTGCGGATAAGGAGGGTGCCATCATTGTTATGGACACCTCCCAATATCTAGCTGAGATTGATAGACAACTGTCGGACACTTTAGTATATCGCCCGATATCAGGAGATCCGAAGTTTGACATTGCATATCGTATCAAACAAATTATTACTGAGGCATTAGTGGGCTGCATTATTGATGAGGATACAGCAACATTTTTAACTATTGACCATCCGGTAACCCTGGTATTGTATATATTACCGAAATTACATAAGACCCTAAATAATCCTCCGGGCCGCCGATTGTGTCGGGGTCTAATTCTATTTTATCCAATATTTCAATTTTCTTGGATAAGCTGCTACGCCACTATGCCACTGATTCTAGATCTTATGTTCGGGACATCTCTGATTTTTTGATTAAATTGCAGGAGTTGCAAACTGAGGATCTCTCTGAGGTGTTACTGGTATCTTTTGATGTGGTCAGCCTGTACACCTCGATCGACCATGATCGGGGTGTGCAGGCTGTACAGAAATTTATTTGTACTTCTGATTGGACTAGTTCTTGTCAACAGTTTGTACTATCACTTCTTCAATTGGTGCTTCGGTACAACTATTTTTTGTTTCAGAACTGGTTTTATTTTCAAGATAGGGGCGTGGCGATGGGTAGTAATGTAGCCCCTACCTATGCAAATATGTACATGAGGTACTTGGAGGAAGATGTCATCTATGTCTCCCACCACTTCTCCCATGTGTTGAGGTGGTGGCGATACATAGATGACGTCTTCCTCCTTTGGAATGGGACACTTGATGAATTGACATTGTTTCATGATTTTTTAAACCAGGTGGACCCAGATGTGAAATTCACAGTTGTGTACTCACCCGACTGTATACAGTTTTTGGATACACTGGTGTCAAAGAAGAATGGGAGGTTGGAGACAGATTTATTTGTTAAATCTACAGATAGGAATTCATTATTATGTTATCGTAGTTGTCATCCTAGGAGTATGGTTAAGCATCTACCATATAGCCAATTTTTGAGAGCAAGGCGAATAGTAACGAATGAGGATAGAATTGGGGGAACATTGGATAGAATGACTGAGAAGTTCAAAACCAGGGGTTATCCTGTGGCTGATCTGTACCAACAAAAACAGCGGGTATTGAGTATGGATAGAGCCTCAACTCTGGTACCCAAACAGAGGTCCTTGGTGTCTAAACGCATGCATTTTATATCCACCTATAGTGAACAGAGTAACCAGATAGGTAGCATAATAAGTCAACATTGGATGACATTAAAGAGATGCTGCCCTCAAGTGGAGGAGTTTGGTGTCCCTCCCGTTTTTGCATATCGTCGATCCCGTAATTTAAGGATCATCTGGTACATTCAGACGTGATACCTAAGGGTGCCTCTGAGCAAACCTATCTGGCCCCCAGAAGAATGGGGTGCTTCCCGTGTTTGGGGTGTGTGAACTGCCGGCTGATGTTAAAAGGCGGGCAGTTCACCCACCCTTCTACTGGTAATTCTTTTGAGATAAAACATTTTTTGACGTGCAACTCTGATTTTGTCATTTATCTGTTGTTTTGTCCCTGTCAGCTGATGTACGTAGGTGAAACTACATTAGACGTGAAGACGAGGTTGAACTATCACAGATATACAATTAGAAAAAAAAGACTGGATTTACCAGTGTCTAAACACTTTGTGGAATTAAAACATACAGAACAACAGTTGCGTTTCCGCATTATCGATTATGTCCCTCCCCCAAGACGTGATGGTGACAGGGTTAAAACCTTATTATGTAAGGAACTTGAGTGGATTTATCGCTTAAATACATTGAGACCGAATGGTCTCAATGTGGACTTTAAAATGAATGCTATACTTTGATTGCCTGTGGTGTTGTGTTTGCCCTCTGGGTCAGGATGGATTTATTTGAAAACAGGACGTATACTAATATTTGATTTTAATTCCTTTTTTTTCTTTTTGCTTTTAGGGACCTACATATGTTCTCATGGTATTGGAGTGTCCGGAATTTATATATTTTAGAGCCATACTACGCATGCCCTATTGGATGTTTTAATATTTGAATGTGCTGCATGTGCAACTATATAATGTAAAATTGGGGACTAGGTTCCATTGTGGTGGTCAGGAGGACGCTGTGTGTTGAGCTGATCTGTATTCTATGGATGAGCATCATACCGGCTACCCTCTGAGCGGGGTTGGTGCTCACAGTAAAATGTGGGCGTCCGGCCAATACTGCTCCCATCTAGTGAGTACCGATAGGACCCATTTAAATACAGGAGAATCCCTGTTGAGATGAATAAATATATAAGAAATGGTGTGAGTTGCTGGATGGTAGCACTATTTGTTCCTTATGGACTTCCCATAATAAAAATGGCGATGGGGAATGTCCTGCTAATAGTGCGCATGTGCTGGTATTTAGATATGGTTTGCCCTTACTTGGAATGTAGTTCTAGGTAATTTTAGGCGACTGCGCATTTCAGACATGCGCATTGGGCTCAAGCTCTCGTCGCTGTAACCAGCGTACTTTGCAATATGAGAAGCGCACTATGGACATGTGCAGTGGCTTTTCAGGAACGCCGAGTTCGGCGTACATGTGGGCAATTTCTCCTACTCCCTTGGCACAGAATGTAGGTTCCAATTAGCTTTTAACTTATTGCACATGCACTGCCATTATTGGCAATTTATGAATTTATCTACCTCATGGTTTTTACACACATGATGGATTAATACCACTATATATCATGATATTTATTCACTGTTTATAATCATGTTATGTGATGTAATTAGCACTTTATATGTATTATTGCATGTTTTTTACACTTTGTTCATTGATTGGATTTATGAATTGGTCATTGTTGACATCTGCGGTTTATGTATATATACTTTGTACACCCCATCACTTGTGCTTGAGAAAGGCTCTAGTGTTGAGCCGAAACGTCGCGGTCCCACAGCATGGGTAAATAAAGGTTTTTTTTGCTTTATTTTATATGGGAGTGCTGCCTATTTTTTGAATCTGTTTGTGGATGGTCTTTGTCGGACCTAGGGCGTGCACCTCGACTGATTTTTTTGTGCTGCCAGTGTTTTTTTTCTTATATATCTATATATATATATATATATATATATATATATATATATATATATATATATGATATTATATCATGAATGTAAGACATTCAAGTAGAAGCCTGCAATGGTGATTTCCTCATCTCAAAAAATTTGTTAAAACAAAAGACAACAACAGTGCTGGGTATACCACCCACAAAAATATCAGTGTCTCAATAACTTGTCATGTGGCCTTGAGCATCAATTACAGACTGAGGCCCCATTCACACGACCGTATGTTCATTTCCATATCTTATCCGCATTTTTGCGGATAAGATGCGGAACCATACGGACCCATTCATTTTTCCATAGGAGAAAAAAATGCGGAATGCACACCGTGTGCATTCCACATCCGTATATTACGTAAGTTCTCCCACAAAAAAAGGAAACATGTCCTATACTTGGCCGCAAAACACGTCCGTAGCCCCATTAAAGTCAATGGGTCCGCAAAATTACGGAACACTACGGCAGACTTTCCGTATGTCTTCCGTTCCGTTTTTATACGGACACGGAATACATATGGTCGTGTGAATGGGGCCTGACACTGATGTTTCATGCTGTTCACAAGTCGAATTATTGTCTGCCGAGGCATGGAAATTAAATTTCGTCAGTGAACAGCACTGGTCCCTTGTCCAGCGTAGATGCTCTTTGGCCAATGCAAGACGATGACACCTGTGTCTGGTGGTATGGTCAGGTACCCTTGCAAGTTGTCTAGCACGCGAACCATGTTGATTTAAAGGGTTTCAAATAGTCTGACTTGACACTTGGGTGCCTCTCACCTCCCTTAACCCCTTCAAGACACAGCCAGTTTTCACCTTAAGGACCAAGCTACATTTTTCAAATCTGACATGTTTTACTTTATGTGATAATAACTCTGGAACGCTTTTACTTATCTAAGCGATTCTGAGATTGTTTTCTCGTAACATATTGTACTTCATGTTAGTGGTAAACTTGAGTCAATATGTTTCACCTTTATTTATAAAAAATTCAAAAATTTACAGAAAATTTGGTAAAATTCATAATTTTTGAAATTTGAACGTCTCTGCTTTTAAAGCAGATTACGATACCTAATAAAATAGTTGTTACTGTACATTCCCCAGATGTCTACTTCATGTTGGCATCATTTTGTAAACATCATTTTATTTTTCAGGAAGTTAGAAGGCTTAGAATTTCAGAAGCAATTCTTAAAATTTTTAAGAAAATTTCCAAAACCCACTTTTCAAGGACCAGTTCAGTTATCAAGTCACTTTGTGACGCTTACATAATAGAAACCACCCATAAATGACCCAATTTTAGAAACTACACCCATCAAGTTAGGCTACTTTCACACTAGCGTTTTTAAATTCCGGTATTGAGTTCCGTCATAGGGGCTCAATACCGGAATAAAAACGCTTCAGTTTTGTCCCCATTCATTGTCAATGGGGACAAAACTGAACTGAAGACAACGGAATGCTCCTGAAAGCATTCCGTTCCGTCTTCAGACCGGAGAGCAAACCGCAGCATGCTGCGCATGAAGATGTGCGGCCTGCCTGCCTGCCTGGAGTATGTAAGTATGTATGTGTTTGTGTGTATGTGTGTGTATGTGTGTGTATGTATGTATGTCTGTATATGGTACTGTGTGACATGTGTGACATGTGTGGGGCCGGAACGCGGTTCCGGCCCCATACATGTCCCTGCGGCAGTCCGGATCCGGCGGCACCCTTCACCTGCTGGATCCGGACTGCCTCTAGTGTGAAAGTAGCCTTAACTAAAACTGATTTTACAAACTTTGTTAACCCTTTAGGTGTTCCACAAGAATAAAAGGAAAATGGAGGTGAAATTTCCAAAAATCACTTTTTTTTTGCAGATTTTCCATTTTAATCTATTGTCCCTGTAACACAGCAAGGGTTAACAGCGAAAGAAAACTCAATATTTATTACCTTGATTCTGCAGTTTACAGAAACACCCCACATGTGGTGGTAAACTGCTGTAGGGGAACATGGCAGGGCGCAGAGGGAAAGGAGTGCCATATGGATTTTGGAGGGCAGATGACGCTGGGATAATTTTAAGTTGCCATGTCACATTTGAAGACCTCCTGATGCACCCCTACAGTACAAACTACCAAAAAGTGACCCAATTTTGTAAACTACAAGATGAGGTGACAGTTTTATTGGTACTATTTGTGGCACATATGATTTTTGATTGCTCAGTATTACGCTTTTTGTGAGGCAAGGTAATAAAAAAATGGCTGTTGTGGCACAGTTTTCATTTTTTGTTTTTTACTGAGTTCTCCTGACAGGATAGATCATGTGTTGCTTTTATAGAGCAGGTTGATACAGACGCGACAATACCAAATATGTGTATTTATTTCTGTTGTTTCTACATAATAAAGCATTTTTCAAAACAAAAATTATGTTTCTGTGTCTTCATTTTCTAAAAGCTACATTTCTTTTATTTTTCTGCCGTTCGTCTTGTGTAGGGGCTCATTTTTGCGGAAAGAGTTGACGTTTTTACATGAGTAGCAATTTTGGGTACATATGATTTTTTGATCACTCAATATTACACTTTATTTTTTTTTTTTTTATGAAATTCACCTTAGGGATTAGATCATGTGATATTTTTATAGAGCAGGTTTTTACGGACACGGCGATACCTAATATGTCTACTTTTTTATGTATTTTAGTTTTACACAATAAATGCATTTTTTTTTAAAATCATGTTTTAGCATCTCCATTTTCCGAAAGCTATATTTTTTTTATTTTTAGGGCGATTATCTTATGTAGGGGCTAATTTTTTGCAGGAAGAGATGACGGTTTGATTGTTACCATTTTGGGGTGTGTTTGACTTTTTGATCGCTTGTTATAACAGTTTTTGTGATGAAAGGTGACAAAAAATGTCATTTTTTGCACAGTTTTTATTTATTTTATTTTTTTATGTGTTCACCTTAGGGGGTAAGTCATATAATATTTTTATAGAGGAAGTCATTACGGACGTGGAGATAATATGTCTACTTTTTTTTTACGTTTATTACATTTATTTCAATTTCACACAATAAAAGCTTTTTTGAAGAAAAGGAAATCATGTTTTAGTGTCTCCATTTTTTGAAAGGCATATTTTTTTATCTTTTGGGCGCTTCTCTTAGGTAGGGTCTCATTTCTTGCGGGAAGAGATGACGGTTTGATTGGTACTATTTTGGATTACATATGTTGTTTTGATCGCTTGGAATTACACTTTTTGGCAGTTTTTTTTACGGCGTTCACCTGAGGGCATAGATCATATGATATTTTTATAGACCAGATTATTACGGACGCGGTGATACCTAACATGTATACTTTTTTTACATTTATTTCAGTTTTACAGAATAAAAGCATTTTTGAAGGGAAATAAAATCAGGTTTTAGTGTCTCCATTTTCTGAAAGCCATATGTTTTTATTCTTTTGGGCCATTGTCTTAGGTAGGATGTCATTTTTTGCGGGAAGAGATGACGGTTTGATTGGCACTATTTTGGGGTACATACGTCTTTTTGATCGCTTGGAATTACACTTTTTGTGATGTAAGGTGACCAAAAAATTGCATTTTTGCTCAGTTTTTTTTTACATTTTTTTTACGGCGTTCACCTGTGGTGGTAGATAATGTGATATTTTTATAGAGCACTTTGTGACAGACGCGGCGATACCTAATATGTGTGTTTTTTTATTTTTTATTAAAACATTAAAAACTTTATTTTTTTATTATTAAAAAAAACACTCTTTTTTTTTACTTTTTTTTTACATCTGTCCCACTGTGGGACTTCACATTTTCAGGGTTTGATCCCTGTTCAATTCAGTACAATACTTTCTGTATTGTACTGAATTGAACTGTCAGCGTCTCACTGTTTGAGACGCTGACAGGTTGCCTAGGAGACCCAGCCTCCAGGCTGGATCCCCTAGGCTTCCGTACATGGCAGATGCCGATGCCTGTGTAAGGCATCGGCGCTGCCATGGCAACGATCGGTCCCCTGCTAGCGCAGCACGGGAGGCCGATGGGGTCAGAGACCCCACACATGCCGCAGCGTGTGAAGGGTTAATCCGCCGGCATCACCGCGCACAGCGATGCCGGCGGATGCAGCAGGGGCCCGGCTATTGGCAACAGGAGCTGCACCCGCCCGATCATGTCACGTACATGCACGTGAGGATGCGCCAATTAGCCGCATTCGCTCATGTACATGACAATGCGGGAAGGGGTTAAATGTGCCTGGAGTTGTGTGGCATTCATCATCTGGTTCCACAGGGCATTGTTCACAATGAAGTGGTCATCAGTGTTGGATATGGCCAAAGGACGTTCACTTTTATGCCTTTCTGTGACTCTTCCAGTCTTTTGCAACCTGCTGAAGGCACTATGTGACACTCTAAGCTCAGTCGCCACTTCCGTCTGAGAACATCCTGCTTGAAGCCTTGCCTTCGTGCTTCCTGAGGCCAAAAATTGAAAAGGCACCCCCCCCATGCCCATTCTCGACCTAACCTTTTCCCTCCAGCCAGAGGTATAATTTGACCAACATGCACCTTCTATAATACCGGTGTCTTCCAGTGCCCTAAGGCTCCTGGGCCCAGTAGCGACTGCTACCTCTGCACCCCCTATAGCTATGCCCCTGCTGGACTTGCCTTGTAAACTGCTAAGGACATTTATTGGCTGCAGTGGTCACATGGTGTATGGAGGCATGTCACCTAAACAAAGCTGGGGGATCAGAGTGGCATTGTGGGAAGCAGATGAGGATTAAACTGGTGAGTATATCTTCTTTTATCTTTTTTGACAACTCCTGGTTTTGGGAAGATTTTGGAATAAATAGGACCTGTCACCACTCCTGACATGCCTGTTTTAATAGCTTCATGCATTCCCCATGTAATAACAATTCTGAAGCATCTATTGTTATGTCTCTATGTTGTGCTATTCCTTTATTATTTCTACTAGAAGTTATGAATGAATTGCTAGCAGTCTGCAGTAAGGGTACAGAGGGGAGGTAACCAGTCTTCTGGCATCAATCATGGCTGAACTAATTTAGGACTAGATCGAAAAACAAAAGCACTCTGCAAACGAATATACAATACATCCAGACTCCTTCCTGTCATGCCCCTATTTCAGCAATGAGTGTGAGAAAGACCCCTTGCGCCTAGATGTAAGCACACTGGTGTATAAAAAGTCGCAAACCGGGGGTTTGAGATTTTTTTTTTTACCGATAAGATTGTCATGGGGGTGATATGTTCCCCTATGTGTCTGTAGTGGAGTTCACCAACTCCTTCAGCTTCTCTCTTGCCTCCACCTCTCACGCCGCGTCTACAATATTATAGGGATCTGACCAGGGAGGCAGTGGGGACTTTTTTAGTTTTCAAACATTTTTATTGAATCTTTTGAAAATGAATTTTATATACTGAACCAACAAAACCAAGAGGAGGGGGGAGCATAGATGGGGGGGGGGGTGTAGATGTTGGAAGACCAGGAAATTCTTATTGATATGGTTCTCTTGAAAAGTCAGCCAGAAAATACACCAGTCTGTGCTAGTTCAAGAGCTATGATACTGCAAATCCAGATTTTGGGTCTGGGATGGTGATAAGCTCTTAGGGAGACGATCCTTGAACTTGGGTTTGGCTGGAGACCACGTATGTTGAGCCTTGCTGAATTTGAAGGTCTAATTTTTGTCTACAGGGAGCAGTCTCAGCCAGACAGGTGACGGATCAGCAAGGTATGTCATCTTGAATGGTAGTTGGGCTTTGCATGTTTCTTAAATATTAGGGAGGACTCCCTTTATGAATAAGAGTTTGGTGTGTAGACCACTTCTAATCAGTCAAGAAAAAATTAGAGCTAGGCCCTTATAATGTTAAGGTATGGACCACCAAAGGTGGTAGTCCTTTTAAAAATTGGGTCAAATGGCCCTTAAAATAACAATAAATAGAGCATGAGTATGGCTGTGATGGTCTTATGTCTCTGGCTTTTTGTGGCAAAACCTGTAATAAACACAATGACATTATTATAGTATATATATATATGGAGAGTAGAGATGAGCGAACGTGCTCGTAACGAGCACTGTAGCGCTCGGCTCCCCTGCGCTCGCATGGGCGCAGGCATCCACTTCCGTCCTCCTCACCTGACGGAAGCGGATGCCTGCGCCCATGCGAGAGCAGGGGAGCCAAGCGGTACAGTGCTCGTTATGAGCACGTTCGCTCATCTCTAATGGAGAGCAGTTATGTGCAGTGTGTGATGGCAGAATGTGCAGCTAGGAAGGCGACATTGTGTGTTTTGTCGCTCTCAGATAGATGTAAGATCTATCACAACATCTGTAATAATGACTTGGATCGTGGATTTCTAATGTCATAGTGTTATAAGTAAAGTGAAATATTACATACGTGTAGTAGAAGAAGATGGCAAAAAATACCAGGAACACGAGGAGGATGAAGAATGGAATTGCCGCTATCACTCCTATTGGCATTTTGTGGAGCAATTCAATGCTTTTCAGGACGTCTAAAAGGTACGTTGTTCTCCGGATTCCTAAGAATAACAGTAACAATAATTCATATAACTAGGGATGCACATTAGGACAAATTTATAAAATTGTCTAAAGGAAAAAAACTGCCTTTGCTGCCCAAACCAACCTTAATTTTTCAGGAGCAGCATAGAAACTGAAAGCATAATGAGTGATTTCTGAGTGATCTGTCCTCTATATGATGTCCACATTAAAATCAACAAAAGTTCTATTATTTTAGAAAGAGAACTATAATTGCAGGTGAGGCGTTCTCCTTCACCTTCCCTCACACTCACATCTACATCTCCTGAACATTTGTCTAGAACCTGGTGATGTCATTATAGTTATTACATCACTTTTCGGTGACTTACAGCATATCACCTAACCGATTTTACTTAATGTATTCCTATGAGTAGCAATTTCACTGTATTTTTTATTTTAATTTTGTAGCATGAAATAAAAAAATCTGGGAGGTATTTATGAAGACTGGCATTTCCTAAGCTGGTCTTAATAAGAAATGTGCTGGAGTAAGATGTGCTAAATTTTAAGTGGAGGCCTCATAATACATATGGTATATTTTCTTGCTGTCAATGTACCAGTAAGGAAAATCTACTATGAGCTGGCATAGATGTCTGCTATAATGTACTGCAGTTTCAGGCCACAAATCATAAAAAAAGTTGCAAATTTGTGTGCAAAATGTGGCTTGCAGAAAAACTGAGACTTTTGTATGCTGTAAAACTGGAGGACAGCCTTTACTAATTCCCCCCCCCACAGATGCAGTCCTAGCCTTAGTCACACAATTGCTGATAATGCATGCATTACTCTCATCTTATAAACGCCATACTTTACACATGGAGGACACTTACTGGCTGGCTCCAGATTATTCTCCATTCCTGAAGGTAGTGGACGGCAGGATACACAGGTCGTCCAAATAAACAGAAGCAACAGTAGCAGCATCATTTTCCAGCAAGGAAACTGTAGTCGCAGAAGAGTGATGTGTGCGCCTTCTTCTCTCTTCACAATCACACCTATGTCTTTTTGTCTAGAACTCGGTGATGTCATAATAGCCGACATGTCACTCCTCTGTGACTTCTGACTATGACCTCACTATGTATACCGCCCCTCTGTGACTTGACTTTTCATCTAGTCCATTACTACACTATTAACCATTAATACCTATGTGATAAATGTTATTCAGTGGGCACATTTAGGCCTCATTCACACGTCCGTATAATGTGTCCGCATCTTTTCCGCATCCATTTCCGCAATTGCGGACAATTATGCGGATAGGATGCGGATCCATTCATTTCAATGGGTCCCGAAAAAATGCGGACAGTACACCGTGTGGTGACCGCATCTGTGTGTCCGTTCCGACTGTCCACATAAAGAAATCCTCCTGTCCTACTTTTCTCCTGAATTGTGGTCCGTAGCACAATGAAAGTTTATGGATCCGCAAAAAATGTGGAAGACTTGCGGAAAGGCATCCGCATGTCATCCGTATTTGCGGATTCCGTTCCAGAAGGGGAGAAAAAAAAAGAAAAGTTACAGATGTTATTCATCCTTATCCGCAAAAAACGGATGACATCTGGATACATCCTTTCCGTTTTTTACAGAAAAACGGAACGGATGTCCTGGAAAAACTGAGTTTTTTGCGGAACAACGGATCCACAAAAAACTGACCGTTTTCCAGGATGTGCACAAATACGGACGTGTGAATGAGGCCTAACTGTAATATTGTGCTCGATATAAATGTTATTGTGGATTCAGTTTCACTGAGATTACTAGTCTGTACTGTTACCAATAAAGACCCAGTTTGCATTCTGCTCTATTTTTATTTTATGGATATGTTAAAAGTAGCTTCTACTCCTGATCCTGGGCCACCAAAATATTACATGGACAGACATACATGGCCCCTTCATAATACTAAATTTCCACTAAAGGAATGTTATTCTAGCTGTTGCAGAGGATATGACTGACAACCCCCAGCAAAATCAGCTACTCGCCAGGGGTATTAAGAACTGCAGCGGCTCCTACCTGGATGAGACAACCACTCTAGGGTATGGCTGGATGGTGACACTGGTCGGGCCAGGATAGCAGAGTAGCAGTGATCCCATAGAAATGAATAGGCATTTTTGTGACTCGCACAGCGATCCCATTCATTTCTATGGGATTACCGCTACTCTGCTATCTTGGCCTGACCAGTGTCACGGTTTAGCCCAAGCCCTCTAGTATTTTATATAGAAGTTATATTACATTTCCGTCATGGATTGCTGTTGGAAGAACGGCTATAGTCCATCAGGGGAAGAGTCCTAATCGGTGTAATCTCAAACAACCCCAAAAAGCACATGAAGAGGACACAAACTTGTCTTCTTTGGTGAGGTATAAATCTGCAAGACTGAAATTGCACATAATCTTTCATTAGTTGGCTGTAGCGTTGAGTTGCCTGTGTACGCTCATGTGACAGCAGCAGCCAATCACTAGCTTCCAGGGGAGTAGCTAAAGGGTTATGGGCCCTGGTGCATGAGTTCAGCTTGGGTCTCCCTTCCCTCAATGCTTTCCATGCACATAGCCTTTGTGCTGCCTGAGGACAAAACTTGAAAAGGCACACCCCCATGCCAAATTCTCGACCTAACCCCTTCCCCCCCAGCCAAAGGTATGGTATACCGGTGTCTTCTTATGTACCAGAAGGGTCTTTGAGCCCCCTCAGGCTCCTGGGCCTGGTAGCGACTGCTACCTTTGCACCCCCTATAGCTACGGCCCTGAGTGTCAACTTGGTCTCATAATGTCAAAATGTGAACAGCATGATGATGAGGAGGACCAATCACTACCAAGTATGAAAACAGCCAAGTGAGGATGAGTCGAAAGAAAAAAAAAAATGCTGGCAAGCTATAGATATCTGAAGAGTCAAAGGCTCATCAGCCAGGACAAACTTACACCCTCTCGTATGCCCCATCAGCAATATCAGCATTTAAGGGGGCAGCAGAAAATGAGGTTTCCATTCTCACCTAGAAAATAGGAAAGGAGTGAGTAGGACAAGGAAATAACAACGCCATATCAGCATGGATTCATGAGGGATCGGTCATGTCCAATTTAATCAGTTTCTATGAGGAGGTAAGTTCTAGACTGGACCGCGGCGAATCAATGGATGTCGTATATCTGGACTTCTCCAAAGCATTTGACACTGTACCACATAAAAGGTTAGTATATAAAATGAGAATGCTTGGCCTGGGAGAAAATGTCTGTATGTGGGTAAGTAACTGGCTCAGTGATAGAAAACAGAGGGTGGTTATTAATGGTACATACTCAGATTGGGTCACTGTCACTAGTGGGGTACCACAGGGGTCAGTATTGGGCCCTATTCTCTTCAATATATTTATTAATGATCTTGTAGAAGGCTTGCACAGTAAAATATCATTTTTTGCAGATGACACTAAACTGTGTAAAGTAATTAACACAGAAGAGGACAGTACACTGCTACAGATGGATCTGGATAGACTGGAGGCTTGGGCAGAGAAGTGGCAGATGAGGTTTAACACTGACAAATGTAAGGTTATGCACATGGGAAGGAATAATGCAAGTCACCAGTACATACTAAATGGTAAAATATTGGGTAACTCTGACATGGAAAAGGACCTAGGAATTTTAGTGAACAGCAAACTAAGCTGTAGAAACCAGTGTCAGACAGCTGCTGCCAAGGCCAATAAGATAATGGGTTGCATCAAAAGGGGCATAGATGCCCGTGATGAGAACATAGTCCTGCCACTTTACAAATCACTAGTCAGACCACACATGGAGTACTGTGTACAGTTCTGGGCTCCTGTGAACAAGGCAGACATAGCAGAGCTGGAGAGGGTTCAGAGGAGGGCAACTAAAGTCATAGCTGGAATGGGTGGACTACAGTACCCAGAAAGATTATCAAAATTAGGGTTATTTACTTTAGAAAAAAGACGACTGAGGGGAGATCTAATAACTATGTATAAATATATCAGAGGTCAGTGCAGAGATCTCTCCCATGATCTATTTATCCCCAGGACTGTGACTGTGACGAGGGGACATCCTCTGCATCTGGAGGAAAGAAGGTTTGTACACAAACATAGAAGAGGATTCTTTACTGTAAGAGCAGTGAGACTATGGAACTCTCTGCCTGAGGAGGTGGTGATGGTAAGTTCACTAAAAGAGTTCAAGAGAGGCCTGGATGTATTTCTGGAGGGTAATAATATTATAGGTTATAGTTACTAGAGAGGGGTCGTTCATCCAGGGAGTAATTCTGATTGCCTGATTGGAGTTGGGAAGGATTTTGTTCCCCTAAAGTGAGAAAAATTGGCTTCTACCCCACAGAGGTTTTTTGCCTTCCTCTGGATCAACTTGCAAGATAACAGGCCAAACTGGATGGACAGATGTCTTTTTCGGCCTTATAAACTATGTTACTAAGATCTGAGCCCTACTTCTCGACACTTGTTTGAGCGCCATTTACAGGGTCTTCAAATACCTGTAAAATATAATGGAGAGGACCCCCATACAGTGACAGACGCACCCTAGTAACTACCTAACCCCTCCAGCACCACATACCCACTTTATATATTGAAAGCCATATCCTTCATAGCCAGAAGAATTCACCGCCAATGGTCCAGTCTCCTGTCTCATATGTAAGATTATTGGGACCTTCTGAGATAGACATCTTAGGGGGCAATTGGAAGGGGCACCAAGGACAGTGCCCAAAATCTGCTCAATCCAGGACACTTGGGGGATTGGCTACAAACTAGGTCTAGACCAGGGATGCCCAACCTGCAGCCCTCCAGCTTTTGAAAAACTACAACTCCCAGCATGCCTGGCAAGCCTACAGCTATTAGGGCATGCTGGGAGTTGTAGTTTTGCAATAGCTGGAGGGCCGCAGGTTGAGCATGCCTGGTCTAGACAGTCCATTTACTGGATGCCAAGTCTTTCAGCTCCTACCAATAGTCAAAAATCATAAAATTAGAGTACCCCTTTAAAGCCTAAAGTTGTAGCACCATCTGCCGGATCCTGAGTACTGGACCCAGGGCAGAAATCCATTGGTTACCACTGACTTCCCATCCAGTGCACATTGGCACCGGTGCCAGTGAGAGAAGCTGTGGAGCAGTGGGTGAGCTCATCCGCAGCCCAGCCTCCTGTATAATCCCAGCACTAGTAGCGGCGGCAGCAGCAGGAGCAGCACTCTCCCCCCTGCGCCTCACTGCAGACTGCCGGGCGCTGCCGGACCGAGGCAGACAGGGCACCGCCGCCACCCGCCCGCCACAAGCCTATGAGGAAGGGGTCTGACGAGGATTCTCAACCTAAACCTGTCGGAGAAGGAGGGAGGGGACAGGAGCTGCGGGAACATGGCCTCTCCCACCTCTGCCGCCTCCACACCGGGGGGTGGTGTGTCTCCCCCCATGCCACCCAGGATGCGCCAGGTGGGTGAATGTGCCAATGTATGCCATAGCTATGTCTACTGCCTGGGTGTAAAGCTGTGCCCTGTGGCATCTGTACCGGAGCCACCCCTCTCCTCTCTCCTCCTAGACAAGGGCACTGACTTTCCTTATCATTAACAGGATGCAGTCACATGTAAGGTCCATGATCCATGTGTGAACTGGAGCCTACAGCTGCTTATCATTGGGAAGGTCACATGTCCCTTACAGAATACGCCACATGCTGCAGTGGCTACATGGCGGTTGTGTGCAGCAATTAAAATGTTCACCTATCTCTTTGATAAATAGGTTGCCTTGCCACGCCTGTGTCTAATGAACTCAGAAATATTTGCGCTATGGCTATGAGTACCAGTGACTGACATTAATATGGGGACAATTTTACCACTTACGCCGTTTTCTAAGGTCCAGCTAATTTGGGCCATAGCGTTTGTATGGACTCAACAGGTTAATGGTTTTGTGAGCGTACTACGTTCGTGAAGGTGGTCCTGCTGGTTCTCCAGGTGCCAAAAGAAACTTTTCTCCTCCCATATGATATATATATATATATATATATATATATATATATATATATATATATATATAATTCATACTGCAGTCTCCTGTATGTCTATACCACTGATTGAAAATCAATGCACCACACCCGTCCACCCTAGTAATAGGTGGGAGAACTAGGATCCTGATCATCTGGATATCCTGCTGTCAATTGATATGTTATTACCATGCCAGCCGATTAGCGTATTACTAGGGAGTGTACTGTAAAAGGGTGAATTTTAGGCTTGGCTTTTATGTCACAGCCATTCTTTCTGAGAAGCTGAAGGTGATGTCACCAGTCATGACGGTGCAGCTACGGTCTGTCTGATGTGCTCAGCCCTGTTCTTCATTCTGCTCGCTGCTGGGTATGTGGCTGCCAGGGCGCCCCTCTAGTCTTTTGTCCCGTACAATAGCTACACCTCTCTTTAGAATTAAATCCTGGGGTGGAAGCTCAGCCCTTGAATGCTAATGATGTCACTGCCATATCTTATGATGTCATGCTGTAGTAGGGGGTATCCGTAGGATAAAATATTGTGTGTATAGGTAGATGCATTGTCTGGTGGCTGGCTGATCCCCCGGTCATACAGGGGTCGGGCTCCTGCAGTGTATCTGTAGCCCCGATTAGGATGATACTAGGAGTAGTAGTGCTTACATGAATCATTTTGTCATGCCCAGGGATCGTAAATACAAAAACTCGACCATATACGTTATGGTGACATAAGTACAGTGCATCATCCGTCATAATACCTACAAGACCCACAATGGATATCTCATTTTTATAGAAAGGATCTCAGTTGTGGGTGCAAAGCATTATTATATAAAATATATTTGAAAATTATAGCGTCTGATTTTTTTTTTTTTATTGAACATAGGAGAAATTAGAAATATTCATTAAACTATTGAGGAATAGCCGTGGTATCATTAATATCAATAGGGCGTGCAGAGGTTGTAGACGTATTAGGTCCACCAGGTAAGACATTAGACGCACTTAAGATTTAGGCCTTATGCACACAACCATGCAAAATACAGATCCGCAAAATACAGAGGACATCCATGTGATGTCCGTGTTGCATACGTTTTGTTTTTTTTTGGATGACCCGTTGACTTGCATCCGTGGAACGCATTTGGCGGCCAAGAATAGGAAATGTTCTATCTGTTTGTGGAAGGGACATATAGATGTCGAAAGCACGCAGATGAAGTCAGTGGGTTGCATAAAAACGGATGCAACACGGACATCACACAGACATCATCCATATTTTGCAGATCGGTCTTTTGCAGGCCGCAGTATACATATGGTCGTGTGCATGGGGGCTTATTTGGACTGGTGTCATAAAGCAGTCTAAGGGCTCATTCAGACGACCATTTGAATGGGGCCGCAAAAGATGTGGACAGCTGTCCGCATCCGTGGTTCCGTTCCGCGGCCCCACAAGAAAGATAGAGTAAGTCCTATTCTTGTCCGTAATTGCAGACATTTCTATCATAGTGCCGGCCATGTGCAGTCTGCAAAATGCGGAACGTACATAGCCAGTATCCGTATTTAGCGGATTCGCAATCTGCAGACCACAAAACACTATGGTTGTCTGAATGAGCCCTAAACCCGAATGGTGCTGGAGTGAGGTGCGCGGAATATAGGCCTCTTTCACATGTCAGTGAATCATGGATGTGTGCTGTCCATGGTCTCCACGGACCGCTCACTTATCAATTGACTTTATTGTGTGTGTTCAGACATCAGTGGTTTTCCACAGATTGTGGGTCCATGCAGACACCACTGGAGCAGGCCCTGTTTTTGTCACACACACACACTATAGTCTATGGGTCTGGTAAAATCATGGAAGCAACACGGATGGCATCCGTGTTCTGTCAGTGTTTCACGGACCATTGGTAGGAGATGCTCTGGAAACTAATTTTCAGCCTTGCAGTGTATGTGGAATATAGATGACACACGGAAACATGGAGCAAACACGGATCCTTCACAGACATCTTGACGGAGGAACCACAGGCCATCTTGTCAGGGATGTCATCACGGACATAGACATGTGAAAAAGGCCTTATTGACAGGTGGTACATTTTTTCCCTAATTTTTAAAAACTGTAAAAGTGACAACTTTTTGAAGTGCTGCAAAAAAAAAAAAAAATTAAAAAAAAATCCAACTTTTGTGTCCCAGAAAACTGGTATAGAGCCAGTGATAATTCCCCCCAGGGACCCATGTGGAGTCCTATAGAGGCACTGCTATGTTTTGTTATATAAAATGTTGCAAATGACATGATCCATATTTTTTTACATAGGTATTAACAGCTGCAATGTTTCCAGGTAGCGCTGGTGGCATTTCTCTTTAGATCAGTGGCAGGGCGATATACATACCACAAATATAATGTAGTGTTGTAAACCAATGCAAAAAGAGTTTTTGGGGTTTTAAAACTTGAGCTCAGGTATGACACTGCAGAATGATAGCCTTCTAATGTGTCATATATGTAACATGTTTAGCAGAATATGCCACATATAATTCCAAGTAAATAGTTTTAGAATAGGTCTAAAAACCTGATCCCTGTTAAAACCAGTGCCAGTGGCGTAATACTGTCAGTAAACCAGTTGCCCCACTCTGGATCAAACTGGGGGTATTAGCATCTCATTGCTTAGCTCCCGCTCTGTAGCCCAGTTGAACAAAAGCCACTTATCAATTGTATAAGTGGAAATGCTTCCCTTCAGCTATTTTCCTCCTTCTGGTACATCCCTGTGTAATGCTTTTCGTGAAGGGATTCAGCCACCTCGGCAATCTAGCAGTGGTGGTTGCGCTTGCGCAGTGCAGGTGTCCAAGGTCATGGGAGCGCACTAACCAACCTCTGGGACCCCAACAAATCCTGAGAATAAAGTGTACACAACCATAGTTTAGCACTGTATCTGGCACTGCAATTTCATTCACAGCACATGGCTACGGTGCTGGTGCGCAGGGGGGAAAGGGAAGGGTCCCAGAGCATCACCTAATCTGGGTACAAGTGTATGCACAGATGAGAGCCGGACTAGTTATGTGCAGGTTTGGAGCCTGTAAATGTAAGGGTACGACCAGGCGGCGTGGTCATGGTGTGGCCAGCTGCATTCCGAATTATGCATTTAGACCCCATTCACACGACCGTATGAATGGGGCCGTATGTATTCCGCAAAATTGCTGAATAGATGCGGCCCCATTCACCTCTATGGGAGCGCACAGCCGCGGCACGGAGACAGCTCTGTACCGTGGCTCTGCATAAAAAGATAGAACATGTCCTATACTTGTCTGTACGCACGGACAAGTATAGGAATTTTCAATGGGGCCGCCCAGCGTGTGTTCCGAGCGCTGCCGAACACACACCGGGCGGCCCCCGTATTAATACGGTCGTGTGAATGGGGCCTTAGTGTGTGTTTTTTGTCTGCGATTGTTTATGGACTGTTGTTTGAACTGTTTTTTTTAGCATTCTGATAAACTTCAAATAGCGACACATGGTAAAATATTTTGAACATACACCGCAAGAGGCTACTCAGTTGTATACCCCATGTGGTCAACAGCTGCACGCAGGAGGACATGTTTTACGTGTGGTCAACCCCAGGGAAATCAGGTGCAGTGATCACAACTTTGAAAGTGCCAGGTCTGTCTCAGAAACCTGTTATCCCATTGTCTTCTATTGGGTTATTAACCGCATCTTGACCGTATCTCGACCGCTCAGTGTGGTCGTACCCTAATGTTCACGTGGAGATTATAGAGAGTTGAATAAGTCTTCAATTACACAGTGAATAAAGCCATGAAAACTATTTAGGATGCATCCACACACTGCTTGCTGGAAAAACGTTGCAGTTTTTGTCATAGTTTATCAAAACCAGGAGTGGATTGAAAAGGAATGGGAAATTTAGAGGAAGGACCTAGGGTACCTGCATGCACTGCATATTAGGAATGCAGTGCAGATTTTTGTGCGGCATATCAGTAAGTAGATGAGATCTTCAACATTTCATCTGCATGATGTGGAAATTTATCACACGTAAATTGAACTGCGGTGTTGATTTTGAGATCTGCAGCATGTGTGTGCGCAGTGTAAAGGATGACATCTGGGGCAGATCTGCAACTAAATATGTAGCATCAGCCGATTGTTCTACTCCTTATTTCTCTGTCCACCAATTTAACATCACTGGACGTACGTCTGCCACCAGGCTGATCTATTCTTTGAAGCTGTGACAGTGACACAAAGGACACGCCCCTGAACTGCCAGTTTGGAATAAATCTAGCAGAGTAAGGCCTCTTTCACACGAACGTTGTGTTTTGTGGATCCGCAAAAAAAAAAAACAACGGATGTTGTCCGTATGGCATCAGTTTTTTTTTGCGGATCCATTGTAACAATGCCTATCCTTGTCCGTTTTGCGGACAAGAATAGGACATGTTCTATTTTTTTTGCGGGGCTACGAAACGGGAATACGGATGCGGACAGCACACAGTGTGCTCTCAGTATTTTGTGCGGACCCATAGAAATGAATGGGTCCACATTTTTCACATCGGAGCCCGCAAAAACAACGTTCGTGTGAAAGAGGCCTTATGGGGATATCTCTGGATCTACAGGGCTGGTTCTAGCTTTATTAAAATCAGATTGGCATGTACTATGCGATTTTCATTTTTTTCATCAGTTATGGGATAACCCCTTTATGAATTGCCCCTGTATAGTTAATTATTCCTTCTGGTGGATATAACAAGATATCTCTATACATCAGTGATTTTCAACCAGTGTGCCTCCAGCGGTTGCAAAACTACAACTCCCATCATGCCCAGGCAGCCTACAGCTATCAGCCTACAGAAGGGCATGGTGGGAGTTGTAGTTTTGCAACAGCTGGAGGCACACTGGTTGAAAATCACTGCTATACATAACAAATGCAACAGCACTCTGCAAACACAGACAATAAAATGAGTACATACAATACTGCCATACTCACTATCTACACGATACTAGTGCTACATTGTAAATGTGAGATTCTTGGCAAATAACTTTGTACAAAAATTATCTGTGCCCGAATGCCCTACATCAAGGTGATCTCTTTAAGACGGGAACCTAACACTAAACGCCATAGTCACTAAGTGCCATAGCAGCCTCCATTATCTCTATACATATACAGTGTCGGATTGGGGTGCCTAGGACCCACCAGTAAAATTAATACTGGGGGCCCAATGTACCTTCAATCCCTAAAATTGCACCAACACACATTTTTTTTCCAGTAGTAGCCCACTGCCTATGCTGTGCTACTACTGGAGACCCTGCCTCATATCAGCCACTAATACACTGGTTATTACTGTTAAATAATCTAGCCAGTTTTTTATATGATAATGTAGGCTGGTTGAGATGCCTTACACTGAATATCTGTGTGTAGTGCAATCAGAGTACTGTTCCGTGTACCATTTGTGGAATGGGTGAGGGGACTAGGGGCCCACCTGGCTCAGGGGCCCATGGGGGATTCACCTGCTCCCCTGTCCTGTGAGTTAATCTAGGTCATTCTGTGCAATAAATGCCAGAAAAACACCACAAAAACCGCAGTCAAAATATACAGGCGGCAAACAAAACTGTTTGCGCTTATACTGCCGTTTTTTTTTCACAGGAAAGCAAAATTCATGTGTGTAAGCACCATACCACTAATTTATGCTGGAGGAGTTTGGATGATGCTTTAAGAAGCTATTAGGGATTAGTTTAGTTCAAAACTTTGTTTTAATGCTGTACGGAGATCCGTCTCGCTACAGCATTAAAATGTATGGGCCCCCGTGAGGTGACATGAGTTATCACCGAAGTGAATAACTTTGGCATTTATTAAACTGAAAAAACATTTTAAAACTTGGTATCCGAAGTCGGCTTCGGTACTGACTGGTACCTCAGTACCGAAGCCAACTTCGGGACCAAGTTTTAAAATGGTTGAAGTTGGAAAATCAAATCCTGAAGTCTCGCTGGACATTGGTGATAACGAATTTGCCTCGCTGGAGCACATACATTTTAGTGGTGTATGGAGACGGATCTCTGTACAGCATTAAAACGAAGTTTTGAGCGAAGTGACTTCCGATCTATGATAGGAAGCTCACTTCGCTCATCCCTACAAGCTATCAATCAGTTACCCATGAGCTCAGACATAATAACTTCTGGCCTCTTTTGATACAATATGTCGTTCATACAGCAAAATACACAGTGAGGTAGAGTAACCAAAACTGGTGTAAAGGAAAACTGGCTTAGTTGCCCACAGCAACCAATCAGATTCCACCTTACATTTTTCAGAGCTCCTTTGGAAAATGAAAGGTGCAATCTGATTGGTTGCTATGGGCAACTAAGCCTGTTTTCCTTTACACCAGTTTTGATAAATCTCCCCACTGTACATAATGTACTGGTATGCTTTGTGAGTGAAATAGACAGTGCAGAGTAAATCACAATATAGGATCAGGCTGGTAAATTGGTTTTGCAGTGTAATGTAGAGGTTGTACCAATTCTGCATGTGAGTGGCACGTTAGACAGCTGAAGAGTCACATGCAGGAACGGAGGCCGTGTCTGACAACCTGGCATGACTGTGTCCAGAATCCAAATACTCTAACACAGGCCCTTCCCACAACACTTTAATATCAGGAGCTGATAAAGATAGCATAAGAATTTCCTCTACTATCTGTATAAGAGCACTCTATCATTTTATATTCTTCTGCTGCACATTAATACATGCAACTTACCATACGCTGCAGTGTTCTGCTATACATTTTAAAGGGCATCCGAGAAAACATCATTTTTCTCAGCAATGCAGGCACATATGAACATGGGACCCGCACAGATGTCTTCAGCTGCCAAGTGCACATGTAACAGGTCATCCATTTTCATAGGTACAAAGCTGATGACAGATACCCTTTAAAGCCATACATTTTTTTCAACATATAATGCTAAGTCACCACCAGTATTTCTTCCCAGCTTAGTTGCATTCATACATTTTGAACCCTTTCAATATGGGCAGCTGTGTCATGTGACCCCCCTAGTCTGACAACCAGTCAAGAGCTTGCCGTTGTCAGACTTGCTGGTTGCTGCTTGTGTACACAGATCAGTCTCCCCAGTGCGTCAGACTTCCTGTAAACTACAGGATTACACTAGCATCTGTCATATCTCTCCTGGCAGCTCTTAGACACCTTCCCTCCCCACCGATCTCAGTACACCTGGTTTCTCTATATTCTTTCCATGCACAGATTGCTGCTGAAGATATTATTTCTGCCTTATCTAAGGGCCTGGAGTGCAGAATGCAAGTCCCTCATGCACAGATGTATTTTTGTCCGCATCCAATCCGTATTTTTTGCAGGTCAGATGCAGACCCATTCACTTAATTGGGGCCACAAAATATGCGGACAGCACACCATGTGCTCTCTGCATCCATATGTCTTTTCTGTGGCACCCGCAAAAATATAGAGTATGTCCTATTCTTGTCCGCATTACAGACAAGGATAGGACTGTTTTATTATGGCCTGGACGTTACGTTTCACAAAATGCGGAACGCCCGCAGCCGGTATCTGTGTTTTGAGGATCCGCAGTTTGCGGACCACAAAGCAGGCAACGGTCGTGTGCATGAGCCCTAAGAGTTATAAAACTCCCCTGACTTATGTTTACTGTCTCTTCTGTCTGTGTGTACTGTGTGCAGAAGCCCCAGCATATTTCTAGGTGATGCTGCTTCACACTGCTTTCCTCTGCCTCACACGTCTTGTCTCTGTTATCTGGGTGTGCTGTGTGCAGAATTTCCCCTGTATTCTCTGAAATACTGCATCACACTGCTCCCCTTTGCAAACAGATGCATAAAATGAAGCACACTGCCATGTAATCACCATTCCCATACATTGGTCAATTGGCTGGCACTAATCGATGAGTCACGTCAGTCATGCCGTTGTAGAACACATAAACTCCACCACTCACTGCAGAGTTCCCAAATGCCTTTAGAACTGCCTCTGGAAGTGGCATCATCACAGGAAATGTGCAGACATCTGCAACCAAGCCTAAGATCACCAGGCACAATGGGGGACATTTACTAAGACCAGCTTTTCAGGCATCGGTCTTAGTCCATGTCTGCTGGCGCTTGATGCGTAGATTTAAGTAATTTTCTACGCCAAAAACAGGCGTAGAAAATGATAAATGAGACCGGCTGGCCAGTCCCCTTCCCCGTCCAGTCCACACACCCTTTTTCCACCACCTCGGAAAAGTGGTGCGAGCAAACACAAATCCCTAAAAAGTGTCATACTTCGCATCATAAATGACCCCAAATGTGCCTGCTGGAATAGTGTAAAGGCACAATCTCTGGACTCTACAGCAGTGGAAATGTCTTCTCTGGGGGGGGGTATTACATTTATCTGGAAGTCTGATGGATGAATTTGAACACTTATGGCCAGATATATCATTACATTACTCTACCTTTGTGGAGTGAAATAGTCGCAAATTGCACGTATGTGCGTGTCCTGTTTCTCCACCTACCTTGACACCTTCCTGAAAATGGGGAGTGACAAGTGGGAGAAGGGGCAGGGCCTGTGGCCCCGGCACATTTTATCATTTTCTACATAAGCCTAATTTTTAAGTTAGTATTTTATATTTTAGTTAATTTTTCTGGTAATGATATACACTGTATTTAGACTTTTTATATTTTCATTCGTCATCCTATTTCATTGGGCAGCAGCCTTAAAGGGGTTGTTGATCTTCAGGGATCTTTCAGGCATACTTCACGGTGGTGGTGACGTGTACAGTGACGTTCAAGTCTAAGGGCTCATGCACATGATTGTGTGCCGGCAATTTGGAAGATATAGAGCAGAAGGCCACGGAAGCACTATGGAGCGCTTCCGTGGCATTTCGGTCCGTGCCTCCGCACTGCAATAAAAAAAAATAAAAATAGAACATGCTCTATTTTGTGCGGTGGGAATGGATCGTGGACTCATTGAAGTTGAATGTGTCTGCATCTGTCAGCTTCGGCCACACGGGCGGCACACGTTCGTGTACATGAATCCTAAGGTACATGACCACTACAGCGGTTTTTATGTGGAGACTAACCATTTAATACTATTCTCTGTAGCAGAAAATTGCCTCTTCTACAGTTCAGTTGCAGAAATCTCATGCAATGTTGTCTGTAAGGATGCAGTCTCAGCATTATGTAAAAGTTTCAGACTTTCCACAATTAGGATCTTGTTGATGGCTGGACATTGCACTGTAGGAGTGTAGCTAAAACAAGTAACCATTGTAGAGAGCACGGAATATGTGGCTGAAGTAAAGGGAATCCTTTCATTTATCTGCCCGTCTTTCCTTTTGTCAACTTTTAAAGAGTATCAGCTGGATTCTAGGCCAGGCTTTGTCCTGAATTTATTGGGAGCAAGGAAGTGCGCCTCACTCTATTGATCAGCCATTCTCCAAAACAGAATTTACGTTTTTTGTAGTTCTGGTTTCTAAAGAAGTAAGTATGCAGGAATTTCCACAAGGTTATTTCTTCAAGCAAGCCATGCAGTTGGTGCCGCCCTGAGCTGCTTAAATGGAAACTTTCCGATGGGGCATATATTAGCATTTTATATATATATATATATTTTATTTTTTATTTTTTTCATGGAGAATTTTTAAATCTTTACCATGCATAAATTTGATCTTTTATGACAAGGGCATCTGCTTGCTGGCCACAGCTTTCTCTGGCAAAATCAAAGGTAACTTGAATCTAATATGACGCTAACAGGTTTGTAGAAACAGTGACTGTGACCTGGTTGCAGCTCCACTGTACATCCCACATGGCATGTAATAATTCCCTGTTAGAGAATTTGGAGGAAGGAGAAGTCTACAGCAGAAACTGCTGAGCTTTGAAAGGAAATAATTACATATTGTACTATATATGAGTGAGTGAGGAGTGAAATATGCAGAAAACAAACTGCAGAACCATAGCAAAATGTGCAAGTTTGCCTTTCTGCAGTTAAACCCGCCACAGGATTTTTGAAAAATCCACCCTGCCATGAAGATACATTACCTTTTTATGTTGATGTAGCTTCTACTGGATGTCTTTGTTTTTTGTGTAACAACTTGGAGTTTTTGTAGGCACTATTTTGAGATAAAGTCACTTTCACACCATGTTATTGGCTGTGTCAGAAGGATAGGTTTGGAAAAGTATCTATAGGACCTTTAGCTTTCTATGCTGCTCTGCTATTAAAGAGGTGTTTAATATTGATGACCTATCCTCAGCATAGGTTATCAATACCTGATTGGTGGTGGTCCAACACCCAGCACCCCCGCTGTTTGAAGAGGCCTCCCCAACTGAGCTGCACCAAGGCCATGTGACCGAAGAATGTGACATCACCAGCCTAAGATAAGGCTTAAAGGGAGTCTATCACCTCATTTTCACCTATATAACCAACAGCACTGCCCCACGGAAGATTGCAGACACATCTCAGACATACATGTGTGTACTTTGTGTCTGTATTCCATGTTCAGAAAAAGCACTTTTATTCTGCAGGAAAACAGCTCCCAAGTGCCCGGCTGAAAGTGTAACTAAAAACAGCTTTTTCTCCTAACTTGATTTTTAACAGCTATATGCTGTGACTTTGGTATCATTTGAAAGCTGGGAATAGCAGCTTTCAAAGAAGGTCAGAACCATTTTTCTATCTGCTACCAATCCTAAGATATGAGCAGCTAAAGCAGCCCTCCCCTCTTCAGTCTGGTTTGCTTTGGGCACTTGCAGCAGCAGAGCTGGGCACTTGGGAGCTGTTTTCCTGCAGAATAAAAGTGCTTTTCCTGGACATGTAATACAGACACAAAGTGCACACAGGTATGTTTGGGATGTATGTGCAATCTTCTGTGGGGCAGAGCTCTTAGTTATATTGGTGAAAATGAGGTGACAGACTCCCTTTAACCCCTCCCCGACCAGCGCCGTATATGTACTGCGCTGGTGCGGTGCGGGGACATGACACCCGCTCGCCCGTGCGGCGGGCGTCATGGCCGGCAAGTCTCTGCTGTTTCTAACAGCAGAGACTTGCCGCTACTTACCGCCATCGGCGGCGTCTTCTTGGGCTTTCTGATGCCGTGATCACAGCGTACGCTTCCGGGTGGTGTACAAATGCCCCGAGTGGCCAATCGGGGTGTCTGTACACCATATGAAAACTGTAATCCTCGCTGGTGAGGATTACAGTTTTCAAACTGCAATTCTTATTCTGGCCACTAGATGGCAGGCCAGGATAAGAAATGAGCAATTTTTGGATTTATCTTCATCTAGTAAATCCCTGATTGCTCATAAAGAAAAAAAACACAATATACTAGCTCATATTTGAGCTTAAAAATAATCATAAAAAAATTTAAAAAAAAATGTTACAAAATATATAAAAAATATATAAAACTTCAAATCACCCCCCTTTCCGTATAATTAAAAAATAAATACCTAAATAACAATAAATATAGACATCATGGGTATCACCGTGACCGAAAACGCCCGTACTTTTAAAATATATAAAAAAAAATTCCAATACGGCGAATTGTGTGGCAGAAAAAAGCGTCCAAATGGCGATTCGCTGTTTTTTGTCGCTTTTTTTTTCCGAAAAAAAATTAAATAAAAAGTGATCAAAATGTCATACACACCCCAGAATGGTATCAATAAAAACTTCAGATCGCCCCGCAAAAAATGAGCCCCCATTCAGCTCCGTACACATAAATACCTAAAAGTTATAGGGGTCAAGATATGACAACAAAAGAAAAAAAAAAAGAAAAAGGCCAACTTTATTACTATCAAAACGCAGGAAAAACTATACATATTAGGTATCGCCGGATTTGTACTGACCAGTAGAATGAAATTAACTGGTCAGTTTTAATGAACATCGAACGCCGTAAATAAAAAACCAGGAAAACTGTAGCGGAATTGTGCTTTTTTTGCAATTTCACCTGATTTGGAATTTTTTTCCCGCTTCCCACTACATCATATGCAATATTAAATGGTGGCGTTTGAAAGTACAACTTGCCCCGCAAAAAACAAGCCCTCATACAGCTATGTGAACAGAAAAATAAAAAAGTTATGGCAGTATGAAGGCAAGGAGTGCAAAACGAAAACGCAAAAACGAAAAAACCTCCGGGGGTGAAGGGGTTAAAACTCACCCCAGATGGACGTGTTATGTAAAGTAGCATATTGTAAAAATGTGACTTCTAATTCTTTTAAAAGGGTTGTCAATGCATACTTTCCTTGCCATTCTCACAATGAACATAGAGACATGCAAGTGCACAGTGGGCAGTACAGTTGCCAAATCAGTAATACAATGCCAAGCAAGTATCATGCACAGATTCTAGTCTAATTAATGTCACCCATGCCCAATTCTAGCTGGGCATCAGCCACACCCAGGAGAGGTGGGAGGAGTGCTACTGCATCTTTGTGGTTGGTTGTCGAAGGAGTCTGAGTTACTACTTACTTGATTGATATTATTATTTTTTTACCATGGGAAGGAGTTGCACCAAAATGTTTTATTGTTTGCACTGTTTACCAATGACCTTAATTATTTTCACTGATGCACATAATTTTATGGAGATAATAAATATGTACGTTACTGTTTTGTGGCAATTAATAAAGCTTACTATTTCGGATTCAAAATTATTGTTCATGTATTGCTCCTTTTATGTTAATGGGAGCCTGTCAGCAGTTTAATTAGAAAAATGCCCTATTAGAAAGGGGCTAGAGAGAGCAGCACAAACAGACATTTTGCAGAGATTTTATTACAAGATGCAGTGTAAATATGAACTTTTATTCCTCCAGATTTTGCTACTGCAAGTGCCATGGAAATGGGGCTTCACTGTGACGTACACTCTGTAAAGACCTTATTCACAAACTCTCCACTCTGCTCTGATTGACAGCTGTAGCATCTAACCAGGAAAGCACTACAGCTCTCACTCAGAGGGGAGTGGTTGTAAAGTTGGTCCACACAAAGTGCACTTCACAGCGAATCACCACCTACAGAGCACTTGCAGGAGAAGTGCTTAGTAGAATAAAACTTTATATTCACACTACTCCTGGTAATAGAAGCTCTGCAGTAGGTATGCTTCTCCTGCTGTTTGGCCCCTATCCTTCTTTGTTACAGTTCAAAGCTACTGACAGTCTACCTCTCACTTTATTTTTTTTTAACTCTTTTTAGTTACAGTAAGAATATTTAACCCTTTCCTGAAATCTGCAGTACATGTATCGCAAAAGTTGGGTCTTTAAAGATGGCACCTGCTCAGGCTGAGTCCAATATTGGAGACCACTCCAATTACAGACTTTCAATCCAGATTCAACCACAGCAACTAATCGGTTACTGAGAACAGGGTACTCCCCGTGACCGAACGATCCACTGCAAAAAGATCTCGGGAGCCACTTGGTTGATAAAGCAGCCTGGGGCTCTCTGAAGGGTCCAAGGCCTGCCATTGTAAAGGTCCTATTAAGCCCTGCCTGTTCTAAAAGCCCTGCCATAATGTAAAAAAATGAAAATCAGACATCATATAGTCCATGACAATAACTTTCTAATAAACCTTGAACCAGCCCTGTACCTCACATGGATCCAGAGATCTCCCCATGCTTTGCTCTGCAAGATTGATATCAAGCTGACAGCTGAAGGGGAGTGTCTTTTCTGCTGCAGCTAAGGGGGCGTGTCCATGCTCTCCCTATCACAGCTCAGGGGGGTGTTTCTCAGCTCTCCCTATCACAGCCCAGGAGGCAGTTGAAGGATGAAACTGAGCATGTGCAGTCATCTCAGTGAGCAGGTCAAAGAAATAAGAAATTAAGTGGCACTATAAAGATACGTTTTACTGAATAAGGCTCCATGCACACGTCCGTGTGTCCGGTGTCCGTGCCATCTGCATTCCGCAATTTGCGGACCGCACATAATAGAAATGCCTTTTCTTGTCAGTGTATTCTATTTTTTCGGGAGCCACGGAATGGAAGTGCGGATACGGACGGTACACTGTGAATGGGTCCGCACCCGTTCCGCAGAATTGCGGAACGGATGCGGACACCATTTGCGGACGTGTGAATGGGGCCTTACTCAGTAGTCATACAAATTTTTTAATTACATGCAATTATAAAAGTATTTAGATCCAGGTGCTGGTTTGAAAACCGTAGAATTTCGTGAGACAATCCCTTTAATAATAATTCAGTGATTTTCTCATAGACTGCAATGGTAAACAGTTGCAGTCTATGGTATAAGTGAACTAATGAAGGACTAAAAATAATACTAAGGAAAAGTTTAAATAAAATGAAACATATTAAAAAAAAAGAATTAAATATTTAAATAACCCCCTTTTCCCTATTTTACAAATTAAAATAATAAAAAATGAAGATAATTGGTATAGCTACGTCCAAAAATTCTTGAACTATTAAATATAAAAATATTTATTCCATATGATGAATGGCATAACAGAACAAAATCTAAAATGCCAAATCAAGGTTTTTTGATCGCTTCACCTTCCAAAAAAATTGAACAAAAAAGATCAAAAATTCACACATACCCAAACATTATTTCTATAAAAACTACATACCACCCTACATAAATTGAGCTCTTGCATGGCTTCATAGAAAAAGTTACCGATGTATGAATATGGCGATGCAAAGAATTTTTTTTCATGTATAAAAATGTAGTATCTATGTAATTGTACTGACCCTTAGAATGAATTTAACATGTCAGTTTTAATGCATAAGGTACACTTGAAAAAGGGATCCATAAAACAATTACATAATTGTGGTTTTTATCAAATTCCACCCCATTTAGAAATTTCCAGCTTCCCACTACATGATATGGGATATTAAGTTGTGCAATTACAAAGTACAATCTGGCCCACAAAAAAAAACAAGCTCTCATTTGGCAATGTAACAGAAAAAATGGCTCCTGGAGGGCAAGGAGTAAAATGTAAGCATCTTTTCTAATATACTTACATTTTCATTAGTGTCTGTATTTGTAGATCCAATCACAGGCCATGTGATGCTGCCTACAGTGTACTTGTATTTCTGCTGATGTTCTATACATGCCCCCCATCATCCCTTGGGTCTGAATGTATGGAATGCCATTACTGACGTCATGTACAAGGGGCTGGAATAGCCATAGGGGCAGTCCCCAGCACTTAATGCACAATATGGTGTATTTCTTACTGCTTACATTCCCCTTTGAGCACTGGGTACATGATCATGCTCCCTGCACTGCATCTGCCAAACAAGCCCAACCACACTTGCTTATTAGAAAGTTTTAACCGGTCATAGTTCCTCTTCACTGACCCAAGTATTTGGAGCCAGGGCTGTAGTCAGTAAGCCGCAGCTTGGAGCAGGAGATTGTTTAGGTCCTGGAAAACCCTTTTAGGCTCCATTCACACGTCCTGTTTTTCTTTCCTGATTCGATCCTGATCCTGATCTGGATTCATTCATTTCAATGGGTCCTGAAAAAATCAGGATCGAATCAGGAAAGAAAAACAGGATGTGTGAATGGAGCCTTAAGGCTTCATTCACACGTCCGTATTTTTCTTTTCCAGATTTTCGTTCCGTTTTTTGCGGATCCGTGTTTCCGCAAAAACCTTCCGTTTTTACCAATTGTACATCCGCATCCGTTCCGTTTTTCCGCAAAAAAAACTTAAGGAGGAATACATGTTGGTAGGGTATTTCTTTCTATTTCCTGGAAACGGATCCGAAATTGCGCATGACATGCGGATGACATATTGATGCATTCCGCATATCATCCGCATTTTTTGTGGACCCATTGACTACACGGACCGGGCAAAAGTAGGACAAGCTCTATCTTATATGCGGATCCGCATAACGGAACGGAACAACGGTTGCGGACAGCACACGGAGTGCTGTCCGCATTTTTTGCAGAGCCATTGAAGTGAATGGATCCGCATTGTGGATTCTGCATTTGCGGAACTGATGCGGATTAAAACATACGGACGTGTGAATGGACCCTAACTCTTGCATTGGCATTCAGTATGATGCCTGTGCCAATATCAGCTGTTTATAGCTTATCGAATTGATGTGCCATGAAAGTATTTCACAGGAGAAACTCTTTACCACCACAGATTACAATTTGCTATGCTGCAGAGAAATAGGTTATTCTAAGTTCCTCTAAACCTTCAATTAAGTGTTTTTAGCTTGTTACACAAGTGGAATGTGATTGTTCTGGCAAAAACTGACACGCTCTGCAGGTTCCACTAAAAACACATGCTGTTTCCGAGGCTTACAATACAGATCAGTGTGTTTTCCCATCAGTGCACATTTACTGTGAAACTATCATACACCATGCCAGACCTGTATATGCAGAAGGTATATTATAGTCCTGAAAGAGAGGAGTTTTTCTGCATATGCATACATGGCTGCCTTACGTCCAGAGCAGCCTAGGGGCAGGTAGCGGGTTTTACGGTAACAAGCTCCCTTGCTGTCAAAGGAGGCTGCTATGAGACAACCTCATGAATACTGTATACATAAGAGCATGTGAAATGGAGATCAGAAATGTTATTACATATGACCACAAAGCAGAAGCCTCGAGATTTACATCAGAGCCTTAACGTTACGCAGCAGATTCTTCATTTTTCTGTTACTGTCTCTATATTATGTTATATCTCTTACAGTAAATCTGCTTCATCATTGTGACCTTTTTAACCCAAAAGAATTTAACATTGCTTGTGCTTCATCATTAGAGTAAAGCATTTGCTTCTTTAGCTCATCGCCAAGTAAACAGGAGTATCTTCCAGGAAGCTGTGTGAGGAGACGGCGCGCGCAGTGCACATGTGCTGTATGTGTTCCTGCTCGCCATTGCTGTCTATGGTAAAAGCAGCAGGGAACAGGAAGAAAGACTGTTCACCTCATCTGCAGACAGCTGTTTCATGGTGATTGCCCCTCATCAGTGCAGAGCAGAGAGTACTGGCTTAACTGGGTGAGAGGCTAAGCCAGGGTAAAGGGGGTACTATCTCTCCTTGGAGAGAGAGCTCCTTAATAGGCATGAGGAGACTTCTAGGCCATTGCAAATCCTGACAGGCCTCAGCAGGTGTTGACTAGATACAATTGAGAAGGGATTGTGTCCAAGTGTGAAAGTAGATGTCCTGATTAGACATTGGACACGGGGAAGGAAGGGAGTCCGCAGTCCTAAAAAATACTTTCATTCTGTAGTATTAAACCAAATTAAATTGTGATGGAATAATGGTAGTGGTGAACTATGGGTTAAAATGGAACAGATCAAGTTAGGTCACCCTTTAACTAGTTTAGTGTACCCCATGAGTCCGTTACCTGTGAGTAAAACTCATTGGTATTTCAGTATGAAAAACTCTTGTAATATATGAGAGAAATTCTTAACAATGCAATCTGCATATTATGACACTTCTATTTCCGAATTTCCTATCAAATTTCTTACCAACTTTTATCCACAATGTCATTTGGGCAATTGGGAATCTTCAACATTATATCGCGTAGCTCATATATTTCAAACTCGCACACTTTGACCGTTTAATGAGCTTATTTCCCAGTACAACATCCCTTCAGGATGATCTGCAGAAATACTATGCACTCCGTCACCGCTTGAGACCTATTGACATTTGGTCCCCGATTCTTCCCAGACAAGTTATTACTTCTTTTAATGCTTCTAAGGAAAATATAAAAGGATTGCTTTTTTCTATGGTATATTAGCATCTAGTCAACTTGTTTACTGAATTCTCATTCCTGCATAGCTAAATAGACATAACCTGCCTATTTAGCTGCAGTGTGACCTCAATTTGAACACATACTTTATAATGTAGAATTAGTGCTATGTGAACTTAAAGGGGTTGTCCGAGTTATATATACAAAAAAATAAAGCACTGTAAATCTGATGGTCAGCAATATATACGACGGCTAAACAAGTTTTATGCAAAAAAATTATATTTATTTCATGTACCTAGTTCTGTTCTGGCCCTTTGTTGACATGCAGTTGCAGAGCTGTGGGGGCATGTAACAACAGTCTCCGAGGTTTTCCTCATGAATATTTGTGGGTGTGAACAAAGACTTCCTTTCCCCTCCCTCTGTCCGCAAAGGGAGTGTAAAAAGTGCTGCCCAGTCTGCAGTCTGACTGCTGGGGTACTCATGTTGCAGGTATGGGACTACCAGCTGTACAGTACATTGTTATTGCTGATACACACAGGATCTTCCCCCACCTGTTCTTATGCAATGCTCTGCAGAAACTTTCCCACAGCCAGCGTGAATACATGTCAGCTTTGGGTCTGCAGATTTGAGGAGGTAGGGAAGATCCTGTGCACAGCATGTGTCTCTTCACAGCCTGGAGAAGAGGAAACCCTGCAGCTGCTCAGTACCTGAGGCAGAGCCTCCAACCCTGAGTCTGAGCTGCTGATGGCAGAAAGGGTTAAAATTTGCTGAAGAATCCAGTGGGAGGGGAGACACAGGGCAGACAGCTCAGACAGTAGAACGGGCAGTGCAGGAGGCGTGGCTTATTACTCCAACCAGCACAGCCTTCACAGTGACGTTCCATGCATAGGAACGTCATTGGAGCAGAGAAAGAAGCTGACATCACAGGCCATGTGACCTCAGCTAACTAGGATAACGGGGCCACTGTAGATGAAGTAAGTGAATTGAAAACCCCTTACATTTGCTTAATTAGAAACATACAAAGAACAAAAAATATCTTGGACAACCCCTTTAACCTTAGGCTCTAGACACATCTATGTTGTGCCTTCCATTTATAATGGTACTCACAGTGCTGTGCCAGATCCATCATATGTTGAATCCCAGTGTTGCCTGTAATTCACCATTGCCTTATGATGGGGTTTGTCTGGGTTCTGTCATGGTTTCCATCATTTTCAAATTGTTGCAGCATGTTCCTGTACTTAAATAATATTGTATTATTTTTGGAGAGTTCTTCTCTCTCATTTTTGTTGATATTGTATGAACACATGCAAAGCCAGTAAAATATTATAGGTTAAAGGGATGTCCAAGATAATTATACATTTCGCCCATGCCACAAAATGTTTCATTATATACTCTCTTATATACTCTAATAATGTTTATTTTGAAGCGTTCACTGACATGGGGCAATTTTTTATTATTATGTGAAACAACTCCTTTATAGGAATCTTATATCACACACATCTTTCCAGTATTGCACTTAAAATCTGTCTGGTGCTAGCTAGCCATTAGAATACTCATCCTGCCAAAAGTGCAACCCACCAGCCATCAGGTCTTGTCAGACTTTTGACAACTTCTGTGCAGGTGTGATTTCCACACGCATTAATGCGACCATTGGCCTTAGACAAATGTCGTGACTACACAATTTGTATGAATTTGAACATGTTAGATCCTAGTTCTAAAAGCGGATAAACTTCTGCCAGAAGTGGCTTATTCTCCTCTCCGTATTGAGGATACATGCATGCTTGGCTGAGCATGCATGTGTTTTGTGTGGGTTAAAAGGAATAGCCAAAAAAGTGTGCAGCTTTGAGTGCTGGCAGTGGGGAACAGCTGGCAGTAGCAAAATAAAAAATTGTGATCTGGACTCTTTATGTACAGTACTACTCATGTATTAATACAGATAATAGTCCCTTTATGACCCCTTTACATAGGCCAACACAACAGCCATTTATTGGGATTAAACGGCTCATCATAGGAGGTGGAAGTTGTGTTTACATGCAGCAATCACCTCCACTGTAACGGGATGAAGGATTGCTGCTATGATCACTCATCTCCGGGGAGAATGATTTAAATGATCACACCAACAACTGCTTTCACCCTGAGTGATGATCATGGCACCTTTATACAGGGCACTTATCAGTAGAAAGTGTTCTTCATGAATGCACCTTCCTGATAATTGCCCCAATCATTGGCCCATATAAAAGGGCCTCATGTATATGCCGAAAGAGCTGAGTTTTAAATGTATAAATTATGAGTTTTACTGAACCTGTTACTGGGATATAAATATACACAAAATAACATAAAATAATTACTCTGCAGTCAAGTTGATTGACAATCCCCAACATTATTCCTGTATACAGTGTAAAAATGTGTAGGTATGCACTAGGAAAAGTGTAACACAAGACATGCAAAGAAACCCTATGCTAGCCAGCCAAGGAAATGTTTTAGAAGGTTCTGATTCAAAGCCCGTAGTAAAAATGTGCCTAGATGGCATTCCTCCTAGTCAAGATTACACAAGTTTATTTCCTGCCAGACTATTTAAAATAATGTGGTATTGTTACTTTTTATTGTAACGCTACTTCCAAATGAATATCATGTCCGTGTCCATGAGGGCACAGCCCATGTTTCATTCAAGACATTGTCCATGATTGATCCGTTCTGTAATTTTTTAGTCCTTGTGGCATAAGTGTTTCATGGACACTGCTAGGCTGAATATTAGTTTTCAGAGCATCACAGACCCATATAGGGACAATTATCAAGACTGGCGTTCCATACACCAGTCATGATCCCTCTGCACCGGAGTGAGGTGCTCCTAATTTATTGAAAGCCACGTGCACTATAATGTGTGTCAAAATAGCGCATGCTTCTGTGGCGTCTGCATGGACCCACAGTCTATGGTACACTGCCTCAATGGATACATGAGCGGTGTGTGGAGACCATGCACAACTCATATACAGTACAGACCAAAAGTTTGGACACACCTTCTCATTCAAAGAGTTTTCTGTATTTTCATGACTATGAAAATTGTAGATTCACACTGAAGGCATCAAAACCATGAATTAACACATATGGAATTATATACTTAACAAAAAAGTCTGAAAATATGTCTTATATTCTAGGTTCTTCAAAGTAACCACCTTTTGCTTTGATTACTGCTTTGCACACTCTTGCCATTTTCTTGATGAGCTTCAAGAGGTAGTCAGCTGAAATGGTATTCCAACAGTCTTGAAGGAGTTCCCAGAGATGCTTAGCACTTGTTGGCCCTTTTGCCTTCACTCTGTGGTCCAGCTCACCCCAAACCATCTCTATTGGGGTCAGGTCTGGTGACTGTGGAGGCCAGGTCATCTGGCATAGCACCCCATCACTCTCCTTCGTGGTCAAATAGCTCTTACACAGCCTGGAGGTGTGTTTGGGGTCATTGTCCTGTTGATAAATAAATGATGGTCCAACTAAACGCAAACCGGATGGAATAGCATGCCGCTGCAAGATGCTGTGGTAGCCATGCTGGTTCAGTATGCCTTCAATTTTGAATAAATCCCCAACAGTGTCACCAGCAAAGCACCCCCACACCATCACACCTCCTCCTCCATGCTTCACGGTGGGAACCAGGCATGTAGAGTCCATCCGTTCACCTTTTCTGCGTCGCACAAAGACACGGTGGTTGGAGCCAAAGATCTCAAATTTGGACTCATCAGACCAAAGCAAAGATTTCCACTGGTCTAATGTCCATTCCTTGTGTTCTTTATCCCAAACAAGTCTCTTCTGCTTGTTGCCTGTCCTTAGCAGTGGTTTCCTAGCAGCTATTTTACCATGAAGGCCTGCTGCACACAGTCTCCTCTTAACAGTTGTTGTAGAGATGTGTCTGCTGCTAGAACTCTGTGTGGGATTGACCTGGTCTCTAATCTGAGCTGCTGTTAACCTGCGATTTCTGAGGCTGGTGACTCGGATGAACTTATCCTCCGCAGCAGAGGTGACTCTTGGTCTTCCTTTCCTGGGGCGGTCCTCATGTGAGCCATTTTCTTTGTAGCGCTTGATGGTTTTTGCGACTGCACTTGGGGACACTTTCAAAGTTTTCCCAATTTTTCAGACTGACTGACCTTCATTTCTTAAAGTAATGATGGCCAATCGTTTTTCTTTACTTAGCTGCTTTTTTCTTGCCATAATACAAATTCTAACAGTCTATTCAGTAGGACTTTCAGCTGTGTATCCACCTGACTTCTGCCCAACACAACTCATGGTCCCAACCCCATTTATAAGGCAAGAAATCCCACTTATTAAACCTGATAGGGCACACCTGTGAAGTAAAAACCATTTCGGGTGACTACCTCTTCAAGCTCATCAAGAGAATGCCAAGAGTGTGCAAAGCAGTAATCAAAGCAAAAGGTGGCTACTTTGAATAACCTAGAATATAAGACATATTTACAGTTGTTTCACACTTTTTTGTTAAGTATATAATTCCACATGTGTTAATTCATAGTTTTGATGCTTTCAGTGTGAATCTACAATTTTCATAGTCATGAAAATACAGAAAACTCTTTGAATGAGAAGGTGTGTCCAAACTTTTGGTCTGTACTGTATGTGAATCACTGACGTGTGAAAAAGGCCTTAGCTGTTTTGTATCTTGCTTTGTCCCCTCCAAAGCAAGATAGTTTACAGTTTTGTTATTATTATTTATTTGAATGCGCCATTAATTCCATGGTATTGCACAAGAGCGGGTTACACATACATAATATGAAAATACAATAAACAAGAAACAGGTAGGTAAGGTAAAGGAAAAACACAGTAGGTGACAGTAAAGGCTGCTGATCTGGCTGTGTGGTGGCAGCATGCTTATTGCAGGTGGTAGGCTTTCCTGAAGAGGTGGGTTTTAAGGTTACTTTTGAAGGTTTGCATGTTGGGGTGGGGGGGGGGCATGTGAAATATTGTAGACGATTGCGAAGAACAGGTGAGAGGAGAACAAACAAGGAGGTCTTGTGAGGATCGGAGATTACGTGTTGGGATGTGTCAGGAAAGCACATGTAAGGAGGGGACAGGTTGTGGATGGCCTCATTTTAGTTTTCTCAGGGGTGAGGAAGGAGCGAATACTAGAGATGTTCTTGAGTTGCAAGCAGCAGGTGGAGGTGAGGGTTTGGATGTGTGGCTTAAAGAACAGGGCAGAATCAAATGTTATCCCCAGGCAGAGTACCTGCAAGACTGGAGAAGGTGTCATCTTGGAGTTATCAGCATATAGGTAGTATTGGAAGCCATGGGACTGTATGAGATGTCCCAGGCCAAATGTATAAATGGAGAAAAGTAAGGGACCCAGGACAGAGCCTTAAAGGGTTTCTGTCACCATTTTTTTCGGTATGAATCAGGCTGACATTAGAGATGTGCTAATGTCACCTGATTCCAAATATATATCTGTTTTATTTACTGGTGCTCCCATTTTTATATAAAATGAACTTTTATTTTATGCTAATAAGGCCTCTAGGTGCAAGGGGCGTTACCCCTGCTCCTAGAGGCTCTGTTGATTGACAGGACCAGGCAGAGAAGAAACACTCCATTCACCATAGCTTGCAAGGACCTTCAATGATGTCATGACCATGTGATCAGTCACATGGTTAGGATCACACAAACAGCCTGTCTCCTCCTAAACCATGTGACTGATCACATGGTCATGACATCATTGAAGGTCCTTTAAAGCTATGGTGAATGGAGTGTTTCTTCTCTGCCTGGTCCTGTCAATCAACAGAGCTTCTAGGAGCAGGGGTAATGCCCCTTGCACCTAGAGGCCTTATTAGCATAAAATAAAAGTTTATTTTATATAAAAATGGGGGCACCAGTAAGTAAAACAGATATATATTTGCACATCTATATATATAGCACATCTCTAATGTCAGCCTGATTCATACCGAAAAAACTGGTGACAGAAACCCTTTAAGGTACACCAACAGAAAAGGGGCATTATGAGATGGTATTGTTTGAATTGGAAATGCTGAAGGTTCTTTTGATGAGGTATGAGGAGATCCAGGAGACGGCCAGGTCTTTGATGCTGAGGGAAGAGAGGGTTCGTAACATGAGAGAATGGTCGACTGTATCAAAATCAGGGGACAGGTCTAGCTTTGGAGGCTAGCATTTCGTTGCCAACTTTAGTTAGGGCAGTTTCAGTGCAGTGATTGGGTCTGAAGCCGGATTGCAGCTGATCAAAAAGTGAGTGGATGAGAAGTGAGAGGATAGTTCGAGATGGACATGTTGTTCTAGGAGTTTTGATGCAAATGGGAGTAGTGAGATGGGGCGATAACTGGATAAAGTGGATGAGTCCAGGGAAGACTTCTTGAGTATGGGTTTGATAGTTGTTTGTTTAAAAGAGGAAAAGAAGACGCCAGTGATTAGCGATAGGTTGAGGGGAGTGGGTTAGGGCAGGGATAACTATAGTGGTGAGGTTATGGATGAGGCAGGATGGAATTTGGTTAAGGGTACAGGTGGTGAGGTGTGACTTTGAGATTAAGGTGGAGAGCTTTTCTTCTTTGAGAGTGGTAAACTGGGTTATGTAGGAAGAGCATTGGTCAGCTGTGTAGGGGGTAGTGGGAGTTATTTAAAGCTTTAATGGATTTTGTAGATTTTTTATGTGGCAAAGTCTTAGGCTGAGATGAGGGGTGTCAGAGAGGGCACTGGGGGATGGAGTAGAGAATTAAAGGGGTTTTCTGAGTTATATATATTGATGACCTATCCTCAGGATAGGTCATCAATATCAGATCAGTGGGGTCCGACACCCGGCACCCCGCTGATCAGCTGTTTGAAGAGGAGGCGCGCGCCGTATCAGCGCTGCCTCCTCTTCATTGTTTACATGCTGGCCGTAACAGGGTAGTGGTGAGTATGTGTAATTACACCTAACTGCCCCATTCATTTCAATGGGAAGAATCGCTTCCATACAAGTCTATGGAAGCGATTCTTCCCATAGAAATGGATGGGGCAGTTAGGTGTAATTACACCTACTCACCACTACCCTGTTACGGCCAGCATGTAAACAATGAAGAAGAGGAGGCAGCGCTGATACGGCACGCGCCCCCTCTTCAAACAGCTGATCGGCGGGGGTGCCGGGTGTCGGATCCCCACTGATCTGATATTGATGACCTATCCTGAGGATAGGTCATCAATATATATAACTCGGAGAAACCCCTTTAAACAGTTGTTTGGGGTTGTGAGAAAGAGATGATATAAGAGTAGTGAAGTAGTGAATCTTGTTTGTATAAGTCTTCTTTAGAGTGGGTTTTCTTCCAGCGTCATTCTGCAACTCTGGAAGGCCAACACCACTACAATGTCTGTCCGGACGCGGAGTGTAAGTAAACTGAAGTTTTCCATAGCATTGTGCGGCAGGGGAAGCTGTGTCAGTGGGTTTCAGCAATGTTTTTTGAAGGCCAGGGAATTTAAGTTTCTGAGAAATGAAGAGGCCATGGTTGGAAAGTTTATTGCAAATGGAACGTAAGTTCCATAATGCTCTGGATAGAAAGACTGGGGTAGCAGGGGCTAGGTGAATGGTTATGAGTTTAGAGGAGTGAGAGCAGTTAGTGGTAGGGGCTCTGTGACAGAAGGGAAATAGAATGGTTGGGATTAGAAGAGGGGGCCAGGATTAGGAGATATGTCTCAGGCAGTAAGGGTAAGTAGAGAGAGGGATATCAGGTGAGAGTAGGATAAAGCAAGAGATGTCTGAGTGTGTTTAGATGAGAAGGTGTGAGTCTTTAGGAGGAATTCAGCAGAAGTAGCCAGGTGAAAGCATAGAAGGGATGGAGAAATAAATAGCTGCTTGTCTGGTGCAGTCGGATAATGAAATATTCAGAGGGACATGGAGGTGATGATGTTTAGGTGATATAGATGTAGATGATAATGGTGACATGACACGTACCGTAAGTGAAATGCAATTGCCTTTTGTTAACTTCTGGTTCAATTCCTGGTATAATTCCTGCGAATGTTGCACTTGGATGTTGCACAGAAATGACCAAGCTTTGTTGAAATAAACTTCTTATAGATTTGTAGCCCCTGCACACTAGACTTTTTTGACTTGGCAGAAGGTCATGCAGTCTTGCTGGCAAATAAAATTGAATTGAGAACAGGCAGTTACTGCATTGTGCGCAGTCAGGAAAATGTGTCTTACTGAAACCTGTTAGCGGAATAGTATTAGTACTCATTAGCATATTGCTCAATAGTTGGATACAGAACAGGGGCCTTGTCTTTTAAACATTGCTCTTTTCATGTGTATCCAAAGAACAAGATTTCAGGAGGCACTTCAAATGGCACGATTTCCAAACTGTTAAATATATTTATTTTTCCGTTTTACATCACAAGGGCATTTCTATGAGCGTTTCTTTTATTTTATAAGAACGAAACACAATTCACTTAGAATTGAAAACACTGCCTTTTGTAGAACACAATCCATTCCTTTCTGTTCCCAGGCTTTTACCAGTTAAGTTGTATTACATTTTGGCAAGCTTGTATTCATAGCTTTTGTGCCATTTCATGATTTTTCTATAGATTCTATGGTTCCAGTAGGACGGGACAAGACTAAGCTATTGGCTTTGCCTGGAATCAGTTCTCTACTTTGCCCTATTAGGCTTTTAAGCAGAAACTGGCATCTGTAATTCTTTGTTTCCCACTAAGCAGAACAAAAAGTTGCTTTTTCTTTATGATAACATATTATTTTAAAATAAAACATAGCACAAAAAGTGCATTGGCAAAATATTCGGACACTTAAAGGTCATCTGTCAGCAGATTTGTTTCTATGAAACTGGCTGACCTGTTACATGTGTGTTTGGCAGCTGAAGGTATCTGTGTTGGTCCTATGTTCATATGTGAGCACATTGCTGAAAAATTATGTTTTAATATATGCAAATGAGCCTCTTCATCATGGGACGTCGGCCCATGTTAAGAAACTCACAGCATGCACAGAGCAGGAGGTTGTGATCTCTAACACAATCACAGGTAAAGCCGTCCTTCTCAGTCCTCAACACATTTTGCTTACTGAGGTCACTCCTGCTCTCAGCCAATCAGATAACACTCTTTCTGGTCTGCAGGTTACCATAGAAACCTGTGTACAGTGAGAAACCTGCTGAACTGTCTATAGTTCATGACTAAAGTAAAATCTACTGACCACTGTATTTAGAAAATGTCTTCTTTTAACTGTCCCTTTATGTTAAAAGCTAATCTTTGTAACTAGTGAGAAAACCCTTTTAATCCTGTTTTCTCCAGCAGATCTGAGATGAGTGCAGCCATTCCTTCCCAGTGCCTTTTTCCTCTAATCTGTAGCAGAGGAGTTTCACTTCTGAGCATCTACATAAAGGGCAACACACAGTCATCTCAACTAAAAGCCTAGATCCTTAGTTCAGGAACAGAACAGACATTTCTAGGACATTTCATCATGTTTCCAAATTCTTATGAAAATATATTCAGCACATACTGCATTGAACTAAATGTACCAATTTATTATATATTTTAGGAGTCGGAGTCGGTCCATTTTATACCGACTCCAACTGCGACAAAATGGTCACCGACTTCCGACTCCACGACTCCGACTCCACAGCCCTGTGCATAGGGCATGTCCATTTTCCGTCCAAGACTTATTCATTCAAACGTATAGGTGTGGAAAAAATGGACTCCCATGGATCTCATAGAGACCATACAACCAGATCTTAAGGTGGCTTAGTCTAAACTTGATCAAAATGGACGATTTCAGCCAAAACAAATGTTCGTCGGCTAAAGTTTAATGATGAATGATCATTTTGACTGATGCCAGATCACTGTCTTTTGAAATGAAGTCGGACGTGGTTAACTCTTTGTCTGATAGACGAAAGATCTTTCGATCAAAGACAGATTGTTCTTGAATGAAAGATCTTTCTTTGATATAAGGTTCCCAGAAAGATCTTTTGCCCATTGCCTGGTTTCATTGAATATGTATGGCCCCTCTGAACAACTGTAACAGCAAATATGGACTAAATGTGTATGGCCATGTCTGGGAAACGAACGTTCACCAGATGTTTTTTTTTTTTTTTTTGTTCAACTGCTGTTGAACCATCAACCAACTAATGTGTAGAGCCACCTTTAGAGACAATTTAGTTTTTTTTTTTCATTAGATTACTATGGACACAAACACCCAAATGTCAGGTAGATTATCCTTTAAATGCTCGTTCCTGTTAATCTGTTTGTGTAAAGGTGCTGAAGATCACAGAATGACCAAGCAGATGACCATAAAGACACCACAGTCGCAAAACAGCACTCTGCTGCCCAGAAACAATGAATGTGAATGAGGACGAGCAATGGCAGTAGCCATGTAAATGCAGCTCTCCACTAATGAGGAGGCAATTTTTGAGGGATAATTGTCTGCTTATTGGCACTGTGTTAATGCACCTTACAAGGGTTCTCCAGGAATTACATATTGATGACCTATACTCAGGATAGATCATCAATATGAGATTGGCAGGGTCTCACTCCTAGTACCCCCACTGATAAGCTGTATGAAGAGGCCGCGGCTTGGTGGTTTGGACTCTTCCAAGGCCATGTGACGTCACATTCATTGGTCACATACCAAGCACAGCCGCTATACCGTGCTTGGTAAGCTGTGAAGAGGCTGCTGATTTCATGGGAGAACCCTTTTAAGTGGCCCTAAAAGCATATGTCTCAGTTTCTTGTGTTATAAACAGTGTTTTATTGGTTCAGTCCAAACTGTGACTTTCACTAAAGGATACACAGAGTCTGCAACACCTTCTTTATACAACAATCACAAGTACTTTTTGTGATTGTCTAAAAAATGTAGTGAGCATCGGGTATCTGCAGAGGTGGCGCTACGTTTTTTTCAGAAGAGTAAAAATACTCCTCTGACCATTTTTGAGGAGTATTTTTACCCGAGGAGGAGTACGAAATCTGCGGTAATTAAAATACATAATACGCAGGCCTGCACTTGCTCACATCTGTGTTGGAGGCTGCATTTGGAGCCTCTGTTGCAGATTCTGTTGAAAGACCAGACAAAAAATCCTTGTATGCAGGAGTTTTTTGTCTGGTAAAAAGACAGATCGCAAATGGAAACTGAATGGATCCCATTGTAGTCGGTGGAGTCTGTTCAGCTTCCCTGTGGGGTGACAGAAGGAGGGGGAGCAGGGTCACTAGTGGGGAGACAGGCGGAGCAGGGTCACTAGTGGGGAGACAGGGGGAGCAGGGCCACTAGTGGGGCGACAGGGGGAGCAGGGTCACTAGTGGGGAGACAGGGGGAGCAGGGTCACTAGTGGGGAGACAGGGGGAGCAGGGTCACTAGTGGGGAGACAGGGGGAGCAGGGTCACTAGTGGGGCGACAGGGGGAGCAGGGTCACTAGTGGGGTGACAGGGGGAGCAGGGTCACTAGTGGGGCGACAGGGGGAGCAGGGTCACTAGTGGAGAGACAGGGGGAGCAGGGTCACTAGTGGGGCGATAGGGGGAGCAGGGTCACTAGTGGGGCGACAGGGGGAGCAGGGTCACTAGTGGTGTGACAGGGGGAGCAGGGTCACTAGTGGGGCGACAGGGGGAGCAGGGTCACTAGTGGGGCGACAGGGGGAGCAGGGTCACTAGAGGGGGGGAGAGCTGGGTTATTAGTGGGGTGACAGGAGGAGGGGGAGCAGAGAACTGGGAGACTGGACAGAACCATGGTTGGGGGAGGGGGAAAATCACTCACTTGAAGATGGACAGCTTTTCACTGCCACAACTCTCCCATCCCTCTCCACCTGGGGGACACTGGCCGGAGGCAGCTCTTCTCCCAGGCACCAGTAACATAAGTCCGCGGCCCTTTACCTCTCCAGCGGCCCTGTTTTGTTTCCCAGGGTCCATGCTCTGCGCGCCCGCTCTCCTTCCAGCCTCGGGAGCAGGCCCCTCCTCCTTCCAGCTCCCGCCGGCTTCCTCTGCCTCACCCGTAAGGAGCTTTGCTATTGGTTATTTCAGGCACAGGCAGCATTGCTATTCTGCCTGTGCCGTTCACAGCGCTCACTGCGCTGATGAAAAACTGGGAAAAGTCTAAGGCGTAGTGGTACGCCTTAGACTTTTTTCAGGGAGTAAAATTGCCTGAAAACGCGTCTATGACGCTTTTTTATGCGTTATTGCGACCTCTGGGTATCTGTATAAAACGAAGTAATAAATAGGCTCATGTTTTGAAAGCTACTTTTTTCTGGTGGCTCCTGTTCCCACTCCTTCAGGGCACTGGCAGACCCGAATTCATGACGTTGTCATGTATCATAGAGTGGCACGTGACCGCAGAGGCATGCTCGCCGTTACTTTCAGTCGGGCAGGGGCCAGAAGGAACAGGAACAGGAGCTTTTATGCTGGAACGAATTGACTTTCTTGTGTTTTTTTTTTTAACATATTATTAACATATTACATTTTTTTTTCTTTGTGGGGGGTGGGGGTGGTGGGAGGGTATTAAATATCGATCAGGCGATCACTTACAGATCATCTGTCAGCAGATTTGTACCTATGAAACTGGCTTACCTGTTACATGTGAGTCAGACAGGTCATCAACAATAAAAGTGGTACTGAAACTCATGGTATTATATGAATCGTCTCAGGCCAAAGATATATAGGGAGAAGACTGGGGGTCCCAGGACACAGTTTGAGTGATGCCAAGAAAAAGAAGTTGCGATAAGGAGGTTGTAGATAAATAGCAGACACTAAATGTTTAGATAATGAGGTAGAAGGAGATCCAGGAGAGCGTATGTGATGCCAAGATTCAATAGAATTTGTAGCTGGATGGAATGGTATTGAAGGCAGACGACATGGGTAGAAGGACGAGCACCTAGTAATATCCTTAGGCTTAGAGAGATGCATGATGCATAGACATCTCCAGGAATGTGAATAATGTTTTTTTTTTCAAAGTTGACTTTCTAGCTGGTCCTCCTTCAAATCTGTGCAGGAAAAGTGAAAAAAATGAACTTATGCTCAAATGGTATTCTAGTAAGTAACAGTCGTTTTGATTGTTTAATTCCAGTGGATAAGAGTCTGTTCTGGTCCTCTGATGAACACCCGAGTCTAGGACTGTACAGTTGTATTGCAGCAGGTGTGGACCCACTGTGCCATTGAACAGATTTGACTTGGGCCTATTCCTTAGAGTGTTGTCAAGATGGTCCCCTGGTATTCACCTTTTTTATCCATACAGGGATCTGGACATCTCTGCAGAGGCCACCACGCTACCTCTAGAAGTAGTCTCTGGTCAGGGGACACTGATGTGTCACCAAGGAGAAATGCAGTAATATGTTACAAGGACAATCTAAGGTCAGTAGAGGCATAGTTTGTGCAACATGGTAAAAAAGGCAGTAGGTCAGGACAGGTGGCGCAGGATTAATATGGTAAAAGGCAAGACAGGCGGCATACAGTATTATCAGGCAGAGGTCAATTATGGGAGGTCAGAACACACAATAGGGACAAACCTTTGCAGGAACTAAACAAGCTAGGAACCTTCTTGCTCAGGTACCTTCCCATAAGGGAAGATGCCATATGTACCCCGGTGAGCACTGTCATATGCTGGGGACAGATTAAGTGCTTGACCTATGTGCAAGCTAGAGCAGGAGGGAGGAGGCGAGACTTCCACAAGTGACATGGACTGTACTGCAGCAGGAGGGGTGAGAAATCCAGAGGCCATTACTGGGAGAGAGGAGATGCCAGTAGACACAGACCTCTAGCATTACTCAGGGAGAGAACTGTTATCAGAGCTGTTTCTTGTAATCAGTCCTGGACCTATATGTCCATCACAGTTTCATGACAGACTTTTATCCACTGCAAGAAAACAATGGAGCTCCCAATTAAATAACTACCAGCAGAAATCTTGGAAACAGTGAGCGAATATATAAGAAAATTCCATAACTTTTCTATATGCAATCAACAACTTTTATTTTCTGAAAGCAGAATACTCCTTAAATTATTAAAAGATTTGCAATATTGTGACAAATGTTTTTCCTGACAATGATCTCATGAAGTACCTTCATGATTGCAGCTAATGTCTGCCCCACCTTAATTGTGAGCACGTTCTGTTTCAGTTTTGCTGAGCTTTCTCTTGGAGACATGTAAAAACAATTTTCTTTTTTTTTTGGCTTCATTAAAGCCACTCCCTTTTTCTACTAAAGAACAAGTGGAGCTTTAGGGTTCTTTCACATGAGCGGGTTTTCCGTCTGGATGTTATGCATAGCATCCGGACTGAATTCTGACCCATTCATTTGAATGGGTCTGTGCACATGATCATAGTTTTTCACGCATTATCTCTGAGTTCAGGAAAAATCGCAGCATGTTCTATATTGTGCTTTTTTCACGCTGCTGTGGCTCCATGTAAGTGAATGGTGGTTGCTAGGAGATGTTGAATGCTATTCTTCAGTTTTTCTTCATGCGCGTGAAAAATGCATACAATTAGGACGAAAAAAATGGAAACACTGAACGCAATCACAGACAAAACAATCAGTTATTTGCTGAACAGATCCCGACAAAATCCATATCGGTCATGTGAAAGAGACCTTTAAAGGATATTCTAGGGACCCCCATAGATAATGTTGTTTCTGGGTTTTTTTTTTGTCCTCCCAGGACCTGTAGCGCTGTTCACCCTGTTCTTTCTCATTCATGGATAGAATGGCCAGATCTACAAGGAGACTTGCACACAGAAAGAAGTTGGGGGGAGTGTAACTGTATAACACAGAACTATATATCATTCAGGATCTGTGGAAACCTATCTTTAGGTTAGGACGTCAATATTAAATTGGTTGGGGTCCAACTCTTGGCACTCCTAAGAATTGAATCTTGAGATGAGGTCTGGAATGACTTCCAAGCTACTACCCTACTTCTTTGTTCCCAACGCAATGTCAATCCTGTCTCAAGAAGAACTGCAGATAGGGTCATAGGGTTGTCCGGGAGCAGCTGTTTTGAGTAGAAAAGCAATGAGTCCTGGCAGGGCTTAAAACATGACTAACATTATAACTTTTGGGTACAAATCAGTACATGCGACTGTGTAAACATTGTTATATATCATATTGAGGGGAGCGGCATCTCCTTAGCATTCCAGAAGCTCGTGGTTCCCCTTTGGTCTGTGTAGGTGTTTAGAAACGCCTGCAGTTTTCCAAAAATCTGTCTAGGCTGCAAGAGTAAATTTTACAGACGGGGAAGAGGGGGTATGTAGCGTTGATGTCTCTACGTTACTGATTCAAAGAAACTAGGTGAGATGGAGAGGGGAAGGGGTGCAGCAGTGGAGGAGACCTCAGAGCAGACATATCGTACGTGACACCATGAAGAGCCCTCCACTCTGTAAAGAATGGAGAGTACATGTCCATTTCCATAAACTAGCAGAGGGAAAGTAAAAAAATAATATTAATCTGCAAGACATACACAACATATCATATAATAATATATTGTATATCCAATTCTCTGACATCTTCTTACCTGGCATAGGTCAGTGCAAGAAGTATACAGTACTTGTTATATCCATAACAGTTTTATGTTTTCAGGTTCTAAGGCTTGTGTGGAGAGCTAATGAACAAGCAGCTCATTAGTTCCAGTTACTGAATTAATGGAGCTATTACCAGAAATCACAGCCAGTGAAGTCTTATTGAAATGGCATTATACTGAAGCACTAGAAATGCATTATTGAGTGAAAGATGTGTTCAGGGTCAGACCTTCCCACCAGAGGACAGGAGTATTCTCTGACCCTGTAGAAAGGCCTGCCAGGATACATCACTGGGATGCTTCACAAATAACCTACTCCTTATTGTTGGTATAGTGTGAGCGTGCAGTGGTAACAGCAGGGGCGTAGCTAAAGACTCATGGACCCTGGTGCAAAAGTTCAGCTTGGGCCCCCTTTTCCTTAGTGCTCTGTGTGTCTTCTTATGCGGCACAAGGGTCTTTGGGCCCTCTCAGGCTCCTGGGCTCGGTAGCAACTGCTACCTCTTCACCCCCTATAGCTACTCCCCTGGGTAACAGAATAGAGTTTAGTATGTAATTTAAAGGGGTTCTCCATTATGGACAGTCCCTTATTTAATAATAAACTGACCATAATGTGTCCCCTCTCTGGGAATCCCAGCAATCACCTGCAGTCATTTCCGTAGTAGAACATCCACAGCGTAACTTCCTGAATTCTGCAGCAGATAATTCTCACAAATGGTGCAAATTTTGGTATGGAAACCATCATGGAAATGCTGCATTGCAAAGGGTAAATTCTGTGGCAGAAATCTGCAATATACATTGACATGCTGCAGATTTAGAATCTGCACCACTTTTAAACTACATGTGGACACTCTCAATAGCAATTGGATAAGATTTGTTAAAGTCTTATCTACTTTGCTAGTATTTTAAACATGTGTGGTTATACACCCAAGTGTTCAAGTTCCTTACCACACGACCAAAGGGTATATTAAGTATTACACAGTTTCCATTGAAATCAGTGGGTGTTCAATGAAATACAAGAGAGCACAGGTCCTCCATTGTCATAGATGCTCTTCATAATCGGTCTTCACTGTGGCCGAGAGATGAGAATCTTGACTGCAGTAGATAGAAACGATGGCGGTACCGTAAGGCCCTCCATTCTATATCACATTATTTTTAGATACACAAAACTTGCAGACATACTATGAAAAAGACCCAAAATAACATAAATAAAGGGGAAGGGCGCTGTAGATGCTGAAGAGGAAGAGGTAGTCACTGGCTGTGCTGATAAGCCAAAACATTACCACCAATCAGCAGATAGCGAACTCCCCTCACCCATCCTTTTCAACCCACTACAGTAGGCCTAGTTAAATTGATTAAAGCAACATCACCTCCCAGAATTAAATTTGGTGTATATTATTCACTATTGGGTCCAGCAGAACACTGAACCCCCATCTACTAACTCAGAATTCCCTAAAGTGATATATGAAAATGTTGTTTTTTCAAACTGGACAGTCACAAAACATATTTTACATTTTTAAAACCAGCACCTGGATCTGAATACTTTTGTAATTGAATGTAATTAAAAATTTAATATAGCTGCTGAGTTATTCAATAAAATGTATCTGTATAGCGCCACCTGCTGTTAATCTTTTTCCTTATTTTCTGTCCATCTCACTGAGCTGTTTGAACATGCTCAGTTTAAATCTTCAAGCGCCACCAGCCATACGTTCTGTTAGAAGCTGTGGCAGTTACTGGGAGAGAGAGCTGCAGCAGAAAGAACACACCCCCTGAACTGCCCTGGTAAAGAGAATCTAGCAGAACAATTTGAGCAGTGAATGCAGAAATCTCTGGATCCATGTGAGGTACAGGGCTGGTTCTAGATTTGTTAGAAAGAGATTGTCATGGACTATATCATGTCTGATTCTTATTTTTTACACCAATCATGTCAGCCAGATGGGTGACATGGACTTCTGTTGACGGGATCATGGGGGTTCCAGCAGTCAGACCCACACAGATCAGCTACTTATCTCCTATTCTGGGAGAGGAGAGAACTTATAAACTTGGCAGAACCCATTTAAAGGAGTTATCCCATGTTTAATGTAAAAAATAAAAATCAGACATCATATAGTACATGACAATCTCTTTCTAACAAAGCTAGAACCAGCCCTGTACCTCTCATGGATCCAGAGATCTCCACATTCATTGCTTTCCTAGATTTATATCAAGCTGGCGGCTCAAGGGGAGTGTCTTCTCTGATGCAGCTAAAGGGGCGTGTCCATGCTCCTCCTATCACAGCTCAGGAGGCAGTTGAAGGATGAAACAGCATGTGCGGCCTTCTTAGTGATCAGGTCAAAGAAGTAAGAAAAAGAGCAAACAACAGGTGGTGCTATACAGATGTATTTTATTGAATAACTCAGAAGCTATGCTAAATTTTTTATTACATACAATTACAAGAGTATTCAGACCCAAATGCTGGTTTGAGAACTGTAGAATATTTTTTGTGGGACAACGCCTTTAATAGATGGCAAACCCCCTTTACGTTGTACATCTACAGTACATCTTCTGTATTGCATTATGCATAATCATGGCAGGTAGGTGATCCCGTTAGAAGCAATCTAGAATGAATTCATTGGATCCTGGCATCACCATGATATCATCCTGCAGAATTTGATGTGAATACATGTTGTCAGCCGTCTCTGTACTGAAGCTTCAGTAACCATGTGCACAGCCATGTAGCATTTGCTGCCTCCAGCCCTTGCATCTAATCTTGTTTTGTTCTCCTCCCCTGTTGTTTCATACCGCTCGCTGCTTCTCATTACTGTGATTTTGCAATAGATGCTGATGCTTTATGTGTGAGGGGATGCTAAAGATCATTTCCCTTTTATTTTTCAAAGGCTGAAGTCATTACAAAAACAAGAAAAAAGATTAACAGCCACAGACTGAAGCTGAAAGTGCAGATGACATATTGTTAGACAGATTAAAGGAACACTCAAAAGAAAATTGGCTATCAAATATAATTTACATGTGTTCTTAGATTTTGTGAATGTGATATGCTTCCGGTATCTCCTGAATGGGGAGGTATATATTAGTTTAGGGGAAAAACATATTCTCTATCCATATATTTAGTCATATGGTTACATTTAGAAATGCCATTCTTCATTGTAGAGCAGCAAATTCAAAGATGTAATACCTGAAGGTGTGTGAGCGACAGTTCAGCAATATGCAGTTAAGTAATGGATTTGTAAGTTAAGGAGTAGTGTTGCTCTGCCCCTCTACACAGGCTGCAGCCTGTCTCTTCTCCTCAGTTCCTAGGGCGCGTGCACGCTCCCTCTGACTCTTAACGTGCCAGCATGTGTACCCTAATCCACACCAGCCAATAAATGGCCACCTTGGGGTACTTAAAGGGAACCTGTCATCTCGGAACCCCCCCTGAACTAGAGTAAGAGTTGTATAGTGTAAGTGATGCTGAATCCGAATATGTAAGCTTTATCTTCATACTCACTTCCATTCTGACCCTGTGCTCCCACAAACCTGCAGTAAAATGCACTCAGTGGACTCTTCTTTGAGTCCTCTCCATTATGTGAGTGAGCACTGGAGTCCACTGAGTACATTTTACTGCAGGTTTGTGGGAGCACAGCGTCGGAATGGAAGTGAGTATGAAGATAAAACGTACATATTCGGATTCAGCATCACTTACACTATACAACACTTACTCTAGTTCAGGGGGTGTTTCGGAGATGACAGGTTCCCTTTAAGGGAGTAGGTTCTAGTCTGCATACAGAGGTATGTTTATTACATTTGTAGATTGTAAGCCCTCAAGGGCAGGGCCCTCTCTCCTTCTGTACCAGTCTGTAACTCGTCTTACTCATGCTTGTGCAATTGTCTGCCAACCTTACAGACACAAAGAGCCAGAAAAAAAAATGTATGACCACCAGGAGCCACAAGGTATACATTTACACAAATATGCGTGCACACGACAGTATTACTGCAATTGAGTTTTCAAACATTTAAAAGTGTATTTAAACCACCATTCCTACCTGTAATGTAGACAACTTTAGTGAGACTTCTGGCAATCTTTGTTTTTCACAATGTGTTTCCAATCTGGCTTGTATTCAGTTGTTGCTACTCAAAGCAATTCACACCCTCATGCTCAGATGACCGCCCATGCACAGTTGACCATCCTTTGCTCAGATGACACCCCATGCTCAGATGACCACCTTATGCTCACATGACCGCCCATGCTCAGATGACACCCTCATGCTCAGATGACAACCTCATGCTCAGATGACACCTTCATGCTCAGATGACACCCGCATGCTCCCCCTATGATTTGACATAGGGGAGATGTGAGCATGGGGTGTCTGATTTTTGGTGTAAGCACTGGGAGGGCTTATTTTGTGGGTCTGAGGAGGATTTGGGGGTCTTATCTGAGCTCATACTATCCCCATGTCAGATCAGACCCCCATTAGACCATCCCAGACTCAGATTAGACCAATAGGCCCCCCAGCCTCATATCAGATCCCCAAAGCCCCCAGCCTCAAATTAGACCACCAGTAGGCCCCCCAGCCTCATATCAGACCACCAATAGCCCCTCCCAGCCTCATATCAGACCCCCAAAGCCCTCAGCCTCATAACAGACCACCAATAGGCCCCCCGCCTCAAATTAGACCCCTATCAGCCCCCTCAGCCTCAAATTAGACCCCTATCAGCCCCCTCAGCCTCAGATCAGACTCCCAATAGGCCCCCTGGCCTCATATCAGACCCCAAATAGGCCCCCAGGCCTCATATCAGACCCCCAATAGGCCCCCTGGCCTCATATCAGACCCCCAATAGGCCCCCTGGCCTCATATCAGACCCCCAATAGGTCCAGCAGCCTCAAAATTAGACTTCTATCACCCCCCCCATATCAGACCACCAATATGCCCCCATCTTCAAATTAGATCCCTATTAGCCCCCCCAGCCGCAAATGAGTCCCCATCACTCCCTCCACACCTCAGATGAGCCCCAATCAGACCTCAGATCAGACTTTCAAAATAAATAATAAACTTACCTCTCCAGCTCCGGACGGCGCTGCCTCTTGGCAGGTTCACTTACCCTCCCTGGTCTTCTCCCCGCCGCGCTGTACTGTGACCTGACTGCGCACAGCGTCAGGTCACAGTGCGCGTCTATGTGCACTACGTCCTGACACTGTATGTGTCAGAACACAGCGCGGTGGGGAGAAGACCAGGGAAGGTAAGTACAGCCGCTGCTGCGCTGTTCTTACCTTCCCGTGCCTCCCGCATGCTAACAACCGGTTCCATAATGGAAGCGGCCATTAGCATTTTCTGGCAGGGGGCCGGGGCACACATCAAAATGTCCTGTGAGCCGCAAATGAAGTTCCAAGGAGCCACATGCGGCTCGCGAGCCACGGGTTGGCCACCCCTGATATATGTATACACTTTTTCATATGTACAGCGCCATGGAATTAATGGCGCTTTAATAATAATTATAATAAGAATAATTACATGTGCCATGTACTGACTTCTGCTTGTTTCCTGGATTTGGCCCTTCACTGCCTGACCTGACCTCTGTCTCATTTCCGTACTGACCCTGAGCTGCCTGCCCTGACCTGGGATCATTTATCGGATTGCACCTACTCTGCCTGCTTTGACCTTAGCCTGTCCCTGACTACTGGTGGTTCCCCTGCAGCAAATAACAGGAGACTTCCAGGATAATGCCCTTAGAAGTGGCCCCAAGTTTAAAGGGGTTCTCCAGTTCTGTAAACCTGATGATCTATCCCCTGGATAGATCATCAGCATCTGATCGGCAGTGGTCCGACACCCGGGACCCCCGCCGATCAGCTGTTTCAGAAGGCAGCGGCGCTGCAGGAGCGCCGCGGCCTTCTCTGTGTTTTCCTCAGGCCCAGTGACGTTACGACTAGTTTCACTGGCCTGGACGGGGCTAAGCTCTGTTCACTTGAATGGAGCTTAGCGCCGCCCAGGCCAGTGATACTAGTCGTGACGTCACTGGGCCTGCGGCATCAGTTTTAAAGAACTACAGAACCCCTTTAATTTGTTTGGTTGACAAAGTGGTTCCACACCCACTGCATAACACTGAGTTGAACTTGCCTATCTGTTTAAATGGTAGGAGGGGAATGAGCCGATTCCAGGCACCTTTGGCAATGGCCTATTGGATTGAGCATGTTCAAGTTGTTTTCTTCTTCATACACATTCGGCCAAGTTTTACATGTATGGGCATCTTTGGGCACTTACAACGTGCAGTTTATGCAATGAACTCGATAATCAAACAGTATATATAAAGCTTGATGTGACTATGGGAGAAGCACACTGCTGCCGTCATGAGAAAGGAGTGAAGTAATTGTCCCTGCTTTCATCACTAACTAGGAGTGGGCTGATATGACCATTGGAGAAGTGTGCGGGGGCTTTTGTGACTACTGGCGAAGTAGGGAAAGGCTACTGAGATCACTGGGGAAGAGGCGGCTGCAGTGCCTACTGAGGAAGTGGGGGAATGATGACCGGAGAAGTGGAGGGGAGAGTACTATATGCAATCTTTCAGAGCACATTCACGCTTGGTTGTAATGGTGCAGCAGAGAGGTTTCAGCTCATCCTTATTAATAAGGTCTATAAAGTGTATAGGTGGGAGAGGTAAGAAGAGAACAGACGTCACTGATAACTGGAAGAAGACACATACTTGTAGTGATGAATATGAGTCATACCCAAATGAAATTAGTCACTGTATTAAGCAAGATAAAACTACAGTACATCCTATGGTGGCATCCCATGAGTTTCTATTATCTTCATAAATACTTTAATGTTGCCTTCAGCAGATTTGTTTCAGTGGATGGAAGCTTTGTCTGGGACTGCATTCCACAGCATTTCTAGGATATGGATGATAATATTAGGAAGATTTGAACGTGCAGGAACCTGAAGGCATGTGGAGTTACAGATTATACATACTATTTAGCTGGAAAACAGGTTGAGTAACCCAGAGGTGTAGCTAGGCTTTCCTGCACCCGGGGCAAGGATTCAAATTTGCGCACCCCCCCATGCCCTGTCCCCCCCCCATCTTACATAAAAAGATGGCAATTAAGCGCCGCGGCAAATTTTTTTTTACACTAAGTCAGTCCTCTAACCATAGCTACACTCAACCAGTCCCACCTAACATCTATCACAGGGTACACGGCGGTACCAATACACCTTGCTATAAATTAAAGAACCAGCTGGTCCTACCTCATCCAGGATGTCATTGGCGTCGTCGTGATGTCCGCTGGATCGGGATCAAGGTTCCTGAGGTGATAGAGAAAAAAGAATAATCACATAAGGAAGTGATGGTGTCTGCCCCTGGTAAATACCTATCAGGGGGCGATGTAAGACCGTGCCATCCCAATGTATAACAGGGTAATATAGGGAATTTTCCCTTAGTGCCGCCACACAGTACTAATACTTACATTGTGGCCCCTTACAATAGTTATGTCCTCTTTATGGCCCCTCACAGTAGTTATGCCCATCTTTGTGCCCCTCACAGTACGTATGCCCAGTTTATACCCGCTCACTGTAGTTATGCTCAGATACATGCCCCTCACAGTAGTTATGCCAGATTAATTATATTACCCCTCACTGTAGTAATACCAGATTAATTATATGCTCCCTCACAGGTGCCCCCTCACTGTAGTAATGTGACATTAATATATGTTCCCTCACAGGTGCCCCCTCACTGTAGTAATGTGACATTAATATATGTTCCCTCACAGGTGCCCCCTCACTGTAGTAATGTGACATTAATATATGCTCCCTCACAGGTGCCCCCTCACTGTAGTAATGTGACATTAATATATGTTCCCTCACAGGTGCCCCCTCACTGTATTAATGTGACATTAATATATGCTCCCTCACAGGTGCCCCCTCACTGTAGTAATGTGACATTAATATATGTTCCCTCACAGGTGCCCCCTCACTGTAGTAATGTGACATTAATATATGCTCTCTCACAGGTGCCCCCTCACTGTAGTAATGTGACATTAATATATGCTCCCTCACAGGTGCCCCCTCACTGTAGTAATGTGACATTAATATATGTTCCCTCACAGGTGCCCCTCACTGTAGTAATGTGACATTAATATATGCTCCCTCACAGGTGCCCCCTCACTGTAGTAATGTGACATTAATATATGCTCCCTCACAGGTGCCCCCTCACTGTAGTAATGTGACATTAATATATGCTCCCTCACAGGTGCCCCCTCACTGTAGTAATGTGACATTAATATATGTTCCCTCACAGGTGCCCCCTCACTGTAGTAATGTGACATTAATATATGCTCTCTCACAGGTGCCCCCTCACTGTAGTAATGTGACATTAATATATGCTCCCTCACAGGTGCCCCCTCACTGTAGTCTTGCCCCCCTTTTTTTTTTTTAAATCTTTATTTTCAGTTTAAAGATACACAAAGGTCAGTGAAGTAACACCAAGTGAGCAAATAAGTAAAACTAAACAGAATAAAGTAAAAGATAACAATAAGCTCCACTCATTATATCAGATACAATATATCAGGTATATCTTACAAGCCTGCAAAAGATATAAGGATAGCCACATTGACATGTAATAAGTGCATACGCTTCAGATGCCTGCAAATTGAGGTAAAACAGTAGGAAATCTCTTCAAAGGTTTAAATATGGACACTCTTATACCACTCTCTCCAAGGATCACATAATTGAAGAAACCTATCATGGGAGAGAGCCTCCCAACTAGAGAGCTCCACCATCCGATAGATCTCTTGGACCCTATGACTCCGCTCCTCCAAAGACGGCGGGGCCTTGTCAAGCCAGTGTAGCGGGACAAGAAGTTTTGCTGCCATAAGCAACAAGGAGGGTAGGTGACCTTTTTTAATTGGACACGAAGGGGTAGGAAGATTGAGCAACACCAAAGATGGTGAAAAGGTGATCTGCAATGAGCAGATGTCATTAATGGTCTGCTCAATGTCCCTCCAGTAGTTAGCTATTATGGGGCATGACCACCATATATGCCCTAACGTACCTATTGCTTTGTGGCACCTCCAGCATTCACTAGGAAGAACAGGATCAATCTTATGTAGCTGTTCTGGTGTACGATACCACCTAGTAAGAAGTTTATACGAATTCTCCTGCATCCTGATGCACCTAGAAATGCCATGAGAATTGGCCAATATTAATTTAGTGTCAGTTTCCAAAAATAGAAGGTTTAATTATTTTTCCCATTGTTTTATAAATGGGGGCTTATCAGCTGCACCACGTTCCAAAATCTTCCTGTAGAATAGAGAGATCAAGCCTCTATTTCCTCTACCAGAAGCAAGTCTTGCCCCCTTTTGCCTCGGCTCCAGTCTTTATGAAATAAAAGAAAAACATACCTACCTGCTTCCCTGATGACGCGCTCCCTCACTGACATTGCGCCGCTGGCTGTGCCGGAGGCCCACTCCCGGACTTTCAGCGCTCCTCCCACAGCCAGCAGCGCAATGTGCCGCCTGCAGGGGGAGCGCTGGAGCTTGTTAGAACAATGAAGCAGGGAGAGGAGAGGCCTCCCTGCTTCACTATGTAAACGAGCCGCACAAGAACTGCAGGGCGAGTGCGCCCCCCCTGCCTCTGCACCTGTAGAACATGCCCCTCCTGCCCCCCCCTCGCTATGCCCCTGGAGTAACCTTTCAATTGCGTTATATATGTTGTAATAAATCTGAGTTATACCCGGTATTATTGTCTACTGCAACATTTGAGTTCTGCTTAATGTCATTGAGCTACTACTACTCCCATTTCTGCTACCACCACTCCTTCCTTTACTTGCTGTGTGCAGTTGCTTCTAATTGTAATCAGCTTCTGCTAAAAAAAAAATGCTGATCTACCCTCTCACTTCTAGCCTCAGCTTAGGTTATTTAGTCTCTAGTTAACAGCAAAATTTCTATATCCTGTCTGACTACCTGTGTACCAACCTCCAGCCTGACAACTGGCTCCTAGCCGCCTGCCCTTAACTTTGTCTGTTCTCAGATTGCCTCATTGCTGCCTGGGCTTTGGACTTAGAGATCTATTATAGTGAATAGGCTTTACACTCTCCCTGCTGCCCTGGGCTTTGTGCACACAGCAGCAGGGAGCTCACCATGGCACCCATGGAAGGCTTTTGTAGCGTCCTGGCTGCCATAGTAACCAATTGACGCCCCACAATTACACTGCTGGAGCTCCGATTGGAAGCTGCCGCTGCCACCCATTGAAATACTTAGGGTGGGGGCACTTTGGCCATTGCGCTACCAATGAATATAATACTGAGGAGGGAGGGGGGCTTGTGACCACCGCGCCACCAATGAATATAATTAACCCCTAAATACAAATGTACGTGGTGGGTGCTGACTGTATCAGACAGCAGGCACCCAGCCTCAATGACAGGGAACGGCGATCCTACTGAATCCCATCAATTAACGCCTTAGGTGCGGCACAGGGTTCAGCAGGATGCCTGTTATTGAAGCCGGGTGCCAGCTGTCTGATACACTTGTATTTAGGGGTTAATTACATTCATTGGTAGCGCAGTGGCCAACAGACCCCCCAACCCTCCTCAGCATTATATACATTGGTGGCCAGTGGCAGCTTCACAGACCACTCCCCTTAATCTTTTTATTGGTGGCAGTGGCGGCTGTGTCACAATGGGGAGAGAGGGACTCCCTCCTTCTCCACTGTGCCGGCTGATGAGAACATGGCGCACGCCGAGGGCGGCACGTACTATGTTCTCTAAAAGATACTAGACTGTGCAATAGTGCTGTGTCGTATTGGAAAATAGCAAATCCCGGTATCGTATTGATCCAGGCGCAAAAGTATCAATTGGGTACCCTGCACCTGCTTAACCCCATTGACTGTAATGAGATCCATCTGATTTCCATTAGAAAACCTGGCATTTTACCAGGCTAAATAGTACAGCATGCTTGCCGGTATTGACACCTATTAAAGCCTCTAACTGGGATACTCAGCAGCATGTTGTATGTGTAGGACTACAAGTCTCAGGTGTACAATGACGACAGGAACTTCCTCATACCTGTTTTTTGTGCAATGCTCAGCTCCTTTGCCCAGCATTTGTCTCCTCAGCAGCTACTCAGTAAAGCCTTTAGCCCTGAGTCTGTGCTGGCTAAATTTTATCTGAAAGAATCCAGGGAGAGAGCAGCAGCAGCAGCAGCTGACAGTGCATGGGGACGTGGCCAGCACAGTGACGTCTGGTGTACAGACTCTTATCTGATCTCTGAGGCTTGTGCACGAAACATCAGCACAGCAGGGAGAGAAGCTGACATCATAGGTCATGTGACCCTCAGTGAAATCTGAAAAAGTAGCCACTGAAGTTAAAGTAAGTGCATTGAAAAACCATTACATTTACCTACTTAGAAACATACAAAGGACAAAAAAATAACTGGGACAACCCCTTTAAAGAAATTGTGTTTTATAGCAATCGTCTAATACAGTGGTATAATTACTTCTAGGGAGATCCAATAATGACAAGCATTACTTCAGGAAATATCTAGATACTCCTACCTCCACTACGGTCCCATTTATTGCGACCTGTAGGACTTCTCAGTGCCCCTTATATGACCTGTGGGTAGCTGAACTTCCTTCAGCCACACAGATTTTGCTATTTATGCAATTTTCTAATATTTTTCCAATTCTATAGTGGTTATAGTGAATATTCCAAAAGGTGATGCCTTTACTCTACAGTGAACCAGGATACATAACTAAGAGCTGTCCTTATGTCTATGTCTTGGCCCGCTTTTCTCTTGTCTACAGATGTACAGCTCTATATAATGAAAGTTATTGACTGCCTCCAAAAAGTGCTGACTTCTGGTGCTTTGTGTTGTTGTTATGTGCAGTCAGTTGAATTAGTGAGGTGCATTAGTGACTGTATACAATATGAATATCCACTGAACTGCTAGTCAGTTCAATACAGTCAATCACAAAACCACACATTAGAGTATAGCAGGCCAAAGGGGTGTCACATTGACATTTGTCCAAATATTCATGTCCACATGTAGGCCATCATACTTTGATATTGAGTTTGTCCATAATAAAGGAAACAATGCTGTGCTACAAGATATAAATTCATCTTTATTAGTTAATCAAGCAGAATATGTATAAAATCTACTCATAATAATCCACCAAGGACTATAATTTTATTATATAGAGATTCTGCTGTAGACGTTATTGAATATATTGATTATTATGTTGTTTTTTTACTGTATTGATATCATGTGTTTGCACATTGCTTTTATATACTGTAGCCCTACTTTATATCTCCTGCTGGTGGTAGGAAATGTATTAAAGGGTTTCTGTCACCAGTTTTTTCGGTATGAATCAGGCTGACATTAGAGATGTGCTAATGTCACCTGATTCCAAATATATATCTGTTTTATTTACTGGTGCCCCCATTTTTATATAAAATGAACTTTTATTTTATGCTAATAAGGCCTATAGGTGCAAGGGGCGTTACCTCTGCTCCTAGAGGCTCTGTTGATTGACAGGACCAGGCAGAGAAGAAACACTCAATTCACCATAGCTTGCAAGGACCTTCAATGATGTCATGACCATGTGATCAGTCACATGGTTAGGATCACACAAACAGCCTGTCTCCTCCTAAACCATGTGACTGATCACATGGTCATGACATCATTGAAGGTCCTTGCAAGCTATGGTGAATGGAGTGTTTCTTCTCTGCCTGGTCCTGTCAATCAACAGAGCCTCTAGGAGCAGGGGTAACGCCCCTTGCACCTAGAGGCCTTATTAGCATAAAATAAAAGTTCATTTTATATAAAAATGGGGGCACCAGTAAATAAAACAGATATATATTTGGAATCAGGTGACATTAGCACATCTCTAATGTCAGCCTGATTCATACCGAAAAAACTGGTGACAGAAACCCTTTAATGTGCAGGTAGGCTGATTCTAGTGTTATATGATTGCTCTGGGGTGTGATATAAAACCACTAATGCATGACACTGGGCTTAGTTCACTAGGACAGGTCCATGTGATACGCAGGTGCAGCATTTGGATGCAGTTATTGTGCATGCAGCATCTCATAGTTCACACATACTGTGTCGTATGCTATGGGCATAAGTGTCTTCCCTTTAGGGTACCTGCACACAGGTGCTGGTAAACATGCAGAAGATAATCACGAGTTTCCATATGGATTTCGGTTTTTGGAGCCGATTTCATTGTGGTTTTGCTGCAGATATCACCCATCCATTGAAAAGGAAGGAAAATCCAAACCAAAGATAATTGCACAATTGACATACTGCAGATTTCAACTGCATCCCTTTTAGACCGACCGCTGCACTCCTGACCCAGAATGGTGCAATATAGCAATTTATGATACAGTCAATTCCTAGATGATCGCAGGGCTATCATGTCAGTAGAGTACAGTAGTCTCCTCATCAGATAAGAATTGACTATCATAAATTACTGTGATACTGTAATAAATTGCTGTTTTTGCAGGGACGAATGTCTGTCCCTCAATATTTATGTGTATTGAATACAGTGGTCCCTCAAGTTACAATATTTATTGGTTCCAGGATGATCATTGCACGTTGAAACCATTGTAAGTTGAGTAATCAGTTCCAAAGCCCCAAAATGTCTTCCAAGATAAGAGAAAATGAACATTTAAGAAAAATAAGCAGATAACTAAGACTGATAAGACAAGTCCTTAAATATAACAGCCAGGAATAGCTGCTAACTAGTAACTAATACAGATATTGTACCAGAGAAGTGGCCTTGATTGGTTGGATCTGAGTCTGAGACATTGTATGTTGAGTCAGAATAGACGATTGTATATACATATTGTATCCTGAGGCCATTGTATCTTGATGGATCACTGTATGTATTTTGCATGATGATTAATAAAGATGTGGTATAGGTGTGGTATAGTGTCATTACCTTTATTAAGACCAGCACTTGCAGTTTGTTCTGATTTTTACAAATCCATTTGCTATGGTTGATTTGGCTCTGAGGTGGCAAGTCAGATAATGCTGTGTTCATGTATACAGCACACACTTCCCAGTGTATGGAGAATTGCTCAAGCAACGGTTCCTTAAAATACTGTAATTTACTGTCTGTGCTCGACTGCCGGTTTTATTTGTCAAGAAATAAGCGACCGGGACCGCAGGGGCAATGTGTGAGTGCGGTGGGCCAATGGGTGTAGTAGTTGACAGGAAGGAGGGCACACTGGTGTTGAAGGATCTCTAGCCAGATATTGGTTCAGGTGCCTTTGGTAGTATGGGTTTTAGGTGCAGGGAAGGCACGTTTGTGACGCTAGCCACTGCCAAGGGGGCTAAAGTGGTAGCTACATGGTGGACTTCCCTCTGATTCTCCTCAATCTGAACTGACTGTCTTCTCACTCTCACCACACACTTCCACCCTTCCTGTGTCTAGCCTGTCCCTTTTGCAGGGGAACATAGCAGCACCACTAGTGGTGGTTTACCAGCCTGTTATTAGGAATTTACAGCTTTACATGTTGAATTGGTCACATTAATTTACATTACAGTTAGCACATTTCCATGAAACACAATTACAGTGTCTAGGAGTGAGTTTCAGGACACTGCACATACACACATGTGCATTACTTTTGTTTGCTTGTATAGTGCAGTTGACACTGTTATGTATTCAATACTGTTTTATACCGTATATACAACTGCTTATGCTATTATATGTACACTACACATATTATATATACAAGATTACTATTATAATCACAGTCTATATACACTAGTATATATCACAGTCTCTCCAGTAGTCATATAATAATAGCTATAGTGCATATGTAATAGTGATGCCATTAGTGTACACATAAAAGCATTATTAATATGCTGCTCCTCAGGCATAAATAAAACATGTATACCGCTGTCCCTTTAAGAGAGTATTGGGCATGTTGTATTCCTGCAGCACTTATAGATAACTTAAAGTCACATGACCTTTGGTGCCTATGGTATGTAGCATGCTCTGCATAAAGCATCTGTATGATGTGTGGGCTTTATATATATATTAGTATACAAATGTCTTGGTAGCCATTAACAATCTTAGGAATTTCCACACATATTTGTTAGGGAATTATGGAGGAGGTTGTATAGTGCCAATTTGGTGTTTAAACATATGTATATTGATGTATCTACGGTGCCTCTACTGGAAAAAGTGACTGCTTATGCTAAATGTGTTGCAATGTCTTATTTTGGCCACTAGATGCCCCTGAAGAGATGGTGCAAGAGGCTGCTAGGCAGGAAGTAGGGCCAGTGTGTGACTGAAGCTGTTATGAACTTCATAAGGGGGCCAGAGGTCATGCAGCGTGTGGACACTGTAATACACTGATAAAAAGAGAGTTTTCACACACTGCGTGCATACTTGTTACGTCACTGGATGTGAAACCACTGTAGCAACCAACAGATTTCTACCCCTAAGGGTGTTATCCTAGAAGAGCCCCGGTTTTCACTCTTTGACACCTGTACAGGGATCTGGACTTCACTGCAGGGAGACACCAGTTGTTTGGAAACCACAAAGCAACGGGCCCACATTTGGAACCGCCAAGCTTCTGCCACCTGTAGTGAAACCGCTAATATTGTAGGCATGTTTGAAACCACCACATCAGTGAATGGTGCCTCTTGTGAGTAAAGCCGAACTGTTTGCATTTGACTCATGCGTCTCTGGTCTATTGACTACCGTGCTCTTCCTCTGCGTAGCAGTTCTCAGCCAGACACCTCACCTTGAGCGGGTAACCCCTTTCTTGATTATCTTACATGAAAGAGAATGCTCACATAAGTCAGTCAGTGATTGACAGGAATTTCATCCTCTAGAAGAGGTTCTGCAGCAGTTGGAAAGATGGGGCATGTATGGTAATGTATAATGCACATTTGAGCTGCTGCAGAGCCTCTTTCAGCAGAAAAGAGTAATCTTCATGTAAACCACTAAGTGACAGATCGGCATCTTCGATTCATTTTCCCTGTTGGGGCAAATTTTTATGATTACATTTTACTCATATTGGGATTAAACATTTTTTCAGTTGTTCTTTATTAAAAATGTTCAACTGTTTTTGAGCCATTTAACAAGGGTTAAAAATCAGTCTGTTTGCAGAGTTTCACTTCTCAGTCCCTTCAGCTGACGGCTCATGTGAAGCCTTATGTCTGACCTCATAAACACTGATGTAAGCCACATTCTATTCAGTTTGATAAGGGTTTAGCTATAATGACTGATTTTTAACCCCTGCACATTTTTAATAAAGACCACTTGAAAAAATGATCTTTAGCCCAAAATGCAATCCTAATAAAATTTCCCCAGAGGTGTCCATAGCCTTTAAGCATCAGATAGGAAGTGTATTACAAGTGTCCTAGTCCTGCAATCCTCTTTCCAGATTTCATATTGCCTCTGCATTTTGCTAGCAATGCTCTGTAATAGGTCAGCTAATAAGTAGGACCCCTGTTATTGTGCCATTATAGGCTAACAGCCCCTTGACAATCAGCACTTACTTTTGGCCTCGATGTGAATCATTGTGACATTAGGAAGCCCTGTCCCCCCCTCCTCTCACCCTCAGCCCATCGGTTCATGTCAGCTACTGTAAGGCACTATACAAATCCATAATCTATGACCTCCCAGCCCAGGAAATTGGACACTAAGACATGGGACCATTACTAGACAAGTAGCCGGCTCCTGTGATTGGTCGTCTCCCTGTGATGTGACATCACTGTTTATGATGGACTTGGGCGGTGCAGCCAGTGTGTGAGCTGCATCCTCAGCAGCAGCACATGGATGATCAGTAGAGGCTGCGTAGGATCACAGCTGGTTTTCGGACTGCTGCTGGGAATCTGAGGATCTGACTGCCAAACACAGCTGCCTGTGCCTAGTAAGTGAGGATGTGAATGTGCTGAGGGAGGAGATGGAGGAGGGTGATAGGGTGCCATTCATGGGGTTGCACATAGCTGCATGGCTGTGATACAGAACTTTTTACACAGAGGACGTACATTTGTTCTGCCTGGAGGGATTTATTAGAAAGCTGTAGCTTCCAGTTCACTGAAATCATCATCTTTCTATCTATATGAGTGGTTTCAGCAACTGATGGGACTTGAATGAGATACCAAACAGCCTAGCTCCGAGCTGCCACACCCTGTCGTCCTAGGAATCCTACTCAATTAATTCTGGCTTTGCTTAGAAAGATTCTCTCTGCGATAAAAATGTCTAAGCTGCGCAGACACATGGATATATGTGCACAGATAGGAAGACGTTTACTGGAACAGTATACAGTGATATTGATATTTTCAACCAACTGCTAGTAGTTATTATTATGATCCAAGTATGGATAAAATATTACCCTAGTATGTATTTTTATAGGATTGGAAATGGCAGAATCTTTTGCCTACTACTTTATATCATATTTTTAGATCTGTAATTTACGACATCATGCTGTCATTAATATACTGTTTTAATGGCTTAAAGACGACCTGTTGTAATAAATAACTACATCCCACAGGAATAACAATTCTGGATGATCTTTTCTTAGACGTCTGGTTTGTATTATTCCTCTGTTATTCCTCTTAGCACTTTATGAATGAGTTGTCAACTGGGTGTTACCAGTAGGAAAGGTTCCTCTGTACTGTTACATGTGGTGAGAAAATCTACCAGAAAATACGTAGGTGCCGATTTTGCTGCAGATTTTGCTGTGGATTACATCCCCTGTTAAAATGAATGGATACATTCTGCTTCAGGTAAACAGCAACACATCATTTTTTATGCTGCAGAAGTTAATTCCACAGCAGAACACAGCGCAGGGATTGACACCTTTCAGCTCCATAAGATAACATGGGAGAAGTCTTTACTTTGTGGCAGAATTTTCCACCATGTATGAGGGAACACTGTCCTTTTACCGCTGATAGTAGGGCACATCCCTTTTGTTAACACCCACTTGTCAATTCTAGGATGAGTAATAGAAGAACAACAAAATGCAACGTTCTTACTAAATATTCTCCAGAATTTTTATGTTGTGAAGAATACAAGTATTAACAGTCATGCTCCACATTGCAATACCAATACTTAGGCCTCATGCACACCACCGTATGTGTTTTGCAGTCCGCAAAAACGGATCCGCAAAAAATGCGGATGACGACTGTGTGCATTCCGTATTTTGCGGAACGGAACAGCTGGCCTCTAATAGAACAGTTCTATCCTCATCCGTAATGCAGACAATAATAGGACATGTTCTATTCATTTACGGAACGGGCCTATGGAAACAGAATGCACACGGAGTAACTTCCATTTTTTTTGCGGACCCATTGAATTGAATGGTTCCGCACACGGTCCACAAAAAAATGGAACGGACAAGGAAAGAAAATACGTTCGTGCGCATGAGCATTTTGGGAGATGAGGAGATACGGCTCAGACGTGGAGCAGCAGCACTTTGTGAACTTTAGAAGGGAAAAGGTTACAAAAGATTCAATTAGAGGAAGCTAGAGGCTAAAATGGGCTTAACAACCTGGGCCACCAGCTGTTGTCCGCTAAACACTACGCCATCTCCACTATACCCAGAGTGAGTTCTAGCTCTGCAGCAGCTTTTCAAGAAATTAATATTATATAGCATATAGGATACAGTTCACAGCTATGAAAATGTAAAGGGTGGTATATTGAGTACTACAAATTATCTCATAAATACTGCTTGGGAGTGGCTGCTATAAGACTGGTACACCACACTGAGGGATGTGAGCCATAGATTTCTTTATCCTGAGAGCAGAGAGACACTGATGAAAATGTAGGATGACAAAGGCCTCTTTCACATGGTCAGTATTTGGTCAGTATTTTTGCGTCACTATTTGTAAGCCAAAACCAGGAGTGGGTCCAAAACACAAAAGAGGCACAGATATTTCTGTTATACCTTTTCTCTGTAGGATCCACTTTTGGTTTTGGCTTACAAATACTGATGCTAAATACTGACCGTGTGAATGAAGCCTTACTTTGATTGACCCAGCATTGTAACAACTTGACAGAACACTGAAACACGTAGGGGGAGATTTAACAAAACTGGTGTAAAGGAAAAGTGGATTAGTTGCCCATAGCAACCAATCAGCTTCCACCTTTCATTTTCTAAAGGAGGTTTTTAAAAATAAATGTCCGAACCCCAAAACAAACAAAAAAAAAGTACTTATCTATTCATTCCAGTGCCGAGGCTCTTACTCCCAGTGCATGGACCGGAAATGTGATGTCTTCCCAAGGGGTACATGAACACAGAGGTTTAGTGATCTCCTGCCACTTAGGGACACATCACTTCTCGTCTGTGCAGAAGATCCACACCACAACTGTGCAAAAAAAACACACATAGTTCTGCACGATTTATTGCATTTTTGGTGTATTTTTTATGCGTTTTTTGGTGTGGATTTGATGCAGTTTTGCCACAGATCTCCCTTCTATTGAAAAAAAAAACGCAACAATTGACATGCTGTGGATTTCAAAATCCACGTATTAGGTCAATTTCTGCACCAAAAAAACAAAAACAAAGTGTACATGAAATTTGTCAAATCTCATACTCTTTGCTAGTACTGTAATACGCTGTGGTTTTTTTTGGCACAAAATCTTCACTGATAAGCCATGTGTAATCATAGGTGCCAGTATGCTGTTACAAAACGTCTGTGTTTAGGTCCATCCTAACGCTCCATTCACACGTCCTGTTTTTCTTTCCTGATTCGATCCTGATCCTGATCTGGATCCATTCATTTCAATTGGTCCTGAAAAAATCAGGATTGAATCAGGAAAGAAAAACAGAATGGGGCCTAATGCTGTGCGATCATATGAGGCCGGGTTCACCTCACTGTTGAGCTTTCCATTCTTCTGATTCATCAAAAGAACCAAAAAAAAGTCTTCTGTCAGAGATCACTTATTTTTGACTGCATATAGTACTTAAAAATAACGGATCTCTGACAGAAGTGACACAAACTGACAGAAACTGATTATACCTGATTCTCAAAAATAGACAGATCAGTTATTTTTAGTGCAAAGCGATGCTAAATGAGCATAACTGATGCTCAAAAAAGGGATTTTTTTTTCTGTTTTTCTGACTGATCATCAGAAAGAAAAGCTAAATGGTGATGTTAATTCAGCCGTAGGGCCCATGCCCATGAGCGTAAGGGCTCCGTGCTGTGGACAGCAAATTGTGGTCCACAATGCACGGGCACAGGCCATGAGAACTCCGTTTGCGGATGTGGACCCATTGACTTGAATAGGTCCGTGATCCACAACATACGGCCCTTAGATAGAACATGTTCTATCTTTTTGCATTGCAGAGGCACGGATGGGAAGCCCACAGAAGAGCTTTGTGGTGCTTCCGATCCATGCCTCCACCCGACAAAAGATAAGTGAAGTCCTATCGTCAGTCGTATGTTACGGACGCATTTAAGTCAATGCACCACGGATTACACATGGCCAGTGCCCATATATTGCGGACCGTCCATTTACGGTCCGCACTACGGGCACTGAGCCAGTACACTCATGGGCATCAGCCCTTAGTTATAGTTGTGGGAGCAGGTTTAACCCCATATGTCTCCATAGGCATGTTTATTTCAGTCGACAGGGAGCTAAGTTGCTTCTAGATACTTCTGGATTGGGCATGCTTATATTCCCTTTACCCCCTGGAGGTACTATATGATAGTATTCAGTCATTATGTCGTTGATATGGCGTTATATTATATATAGACTGTCAGCTTGTACCATTAGAACTTTGTGTGATCGTTCCCTTGAATCTGTTGGCTGTGAAGTGTCCTGATGCAGAAAATGGATATTAACCGTAGGTTGGCTCCAGGGACTTCTCCTCACAGGGGAGAGCGTGTCAGACAAGCATGTGAAGGTAGTGTGGGATTACTCGATTAGCTTGCAGCAATCTGCTTATCCTATTGAACTGTGGGTAATAATGCAGCTTGGTGGCTGCTGAACTGCATGTAGAAGTCACTTGTGGATTGTACCTGTTGTCACAGCATGCTACATAGTATACTGTGCCGTTCTCTATCTCATTTACATTAATATATTCTTTACTCTGAGTGATATTTGTAAGTCATTTCTTTGAGTTTTCACTTGCTCCACATAATTCCCTAATAATTTAGTTTACTGAAGGAAAGGTTCAGTCATAGGGAAAAGATAAATTTCCCATGACTCAAATATGTCTTCAGGACAAACACCTTTAAGGAAAAAGTCCAGTAAGTGTGTAGTTCAGATCTACATGACATTGCTAAAATCGAAATTACTCAAAATCAGTTATTTTGTGTGTGAATGTAACATACGCAGGAATCACCATCAAACTGATGTAGGGATTTCAGAGTAGTACAGAAACCCACTACCTATGTGGCTTCTATAGGAGTATGACTGGCCATACGCATCAGCTGAACCCGCCAATTTCAGCAGGACTGGCCACCCGTCTAATGTGTGTGGGGGCCACCCATGTGTGGGGGCTTTCCAGCTCTTCACAGATCTCAGGAGAGAGAAGGGTCTGGCATGTTGGATTTCTCAGGGAGATAAGCTGTGGCGGAGGTGTTTTGCAGTGGCTTACTCCCCTATCCTTATTGAGAACACATACATGCTTGGCTCAGGATGCATGTGTATGGGATCGTCAAGAGAGATAGCTGTTGGCCGCTTGACCATCTGACTAGCAGCTATCTAATCTAAGCCTTACTGAGATTGTCCCCTCAGTGCTGCAAACTCCCTTAGTGTGGTAACTTGATGGAGTCCACCTATATGTTGATTACTGTATTGTGAACCAAACGTGGCTGATCAGGGTTTAGTTGCTTGGCCATACAGATGCCAAGAATGCGCCTGACATTTAAAATAGTGTGTAAGTTTCCACAATAAGCTAAGGAGGGCCGTTCACATGGCTTATTTTGGTGGAGCTAAACTGCAACTGGACACCTGCCCCAGCTTCAAGTGGCGTTTGTCTGTACACCATGCCAAGAAAGGACATGTCCCATCTTGGCTTACTTACAGTTTAAACCATTGGCCTGTGAACTGCAGTGATGCCTCCCACTGAAATCAATGGGAAGCAACCACCACGCTGCCATCTGCCGTCAGAATTGTGGTGAGGTGTCCATGCCAAAAGTTTGGCAGAAAATTCCACCGCGTGAATGGGCTCTAAGGTATTCTTCACAAGCAGTTTGTGGCTTTGTTTGGCTTCTGAAAACGCTGCAAATTTTATGTGTTTTTACAAGTGTTTTTTTTTTTTTTTCATTTACACGTTTTGCCATGTGTTTTTCATATATTTTTATTTATGGAGAAGGCTATTGGAAAAAGCATGAGAAAATCTACATTTAGCACAAGCTGCTTAAAAAAAAACCCAAAAATGCGCTAAAACTGAATAAAAACAAGGGGGAGCTGAATCCTCCCATTCCTCCTCACTGCATGTGCACTTCTGCTCCTTCCAAAGTCTGTGGGACTGATAAAGACAGCATTGCTTGCCGCCATTCCATTCAAACTCCTCCTCGCTAGGCTGATGCTTGTGTCCTCAGTTTTACTGATTGGTTGGAGTCCCCAATGACCAGACATTTACCACCTTTTGTGATGCTGATGCTGTGCTGTTGATGTATTTTTCTCACCATGGATTATCTAGACTGGAAGCAACTGATTTTTCTGCCTCCACAAGTAGCCAAAAATATCCCCATTTACTGACAACAAGCAGATATCTTGAAAATGCTAAGGAGTTCAAACATAAAATATATTTGAAAGTTGAAGGACTTTTTATTGTTGAATGATTTAGCTTTAGGGTGCATTCACACGGTCTGCAAAATGCAGATCCTCAAAAAATATGGATGACATCCGTGTTGCATCAATTTTTTTTTTGTAGATCCATTGTAACAATGCATATCCTTGTCCACAAAACAGAAAAGAATAGGACATATTCCATCTTTTTTGCGAGACTGCGGAACGGACATACAGATGTGGACAGAACACAGTGTGCTGTCCACATTTTTTACAGCCCCATTGAACTAAATGGATTCACTTCTGATCAGCAAATGGATCAGATGCAGAACAAGTATACAGTCGAGTGAATGGGGCCTTATATATCTGAGACCAGAAAATTCCTTTGAGGGATATTTTTATGTAAAGGGGTTCTCTGTGCTACAGATATTAATGACCTATCTCCCATATATGTAATCAATATCAGATCTGTGGAGGTCCAACACCCGGCAACCCCACCAATTGGCCGTTACTGTGGCACCAGAAAATGACAGCGGAAGGTTCTGTACACTGTAGGTTCCTGCGTCAGTGTACTAAAGCTCAGCTCCCAAGCGCTTGAATGAAGCTGCAGTACCCCAGCATGGCCACTACACAGTATATGGCGCTGCCTGCCTCCAGCTCTGCGTACAATTTAGTCTCCAGCTCCTCGGCATCCGAAACAGCTGGCCGGCGCAGTGCTGGAAGTCGGACTCCCAACAGTCTGATATTAATGACTTATCCGGAGGATAGGTCAATATCTATAGCTCGGAGAACCCCATAATTGTTATATACCTTAATACTGTCTTGATCTTTTACTGGAAGACAACTTTGCTTAAGCTCCATTGGGGTAAATTCTCTTTAAAGTCATAAATAAAGCATGAGATATATACTAATGCTAATGTACTCTCTGCAGGAGCCAGGAGCTTTGCTAGGTTATTACAACTCCCCGGGCAGATAGCCATCCACAGAAATGTCTGAGAACTTCGGCTACAGTTACTGCTTTTGGATCGTACAGACTGACTCACTTAATAGCCAGATGCTACTGTTTATCAGATCTGGGAAGTCGGGGAGAGAAAAGAAAGCATATTTAGAATGGTATTTAGGTATCGCGCTGAGTGGATTGTTTATTGAAGATATAGGCACGCAGCACGCTGTCTCTGAGAAAAGAACATTTCCTGATATTCTGCAGCATTCCTTCAATACCAGAAAGTGCAAGGTCAGCATCTGCTTTACCATCATAACCAGGAATCTAGTAATGATCTGACTTCCATTATTTCACATGGACATTGACCAGTAGTAACCCTTGTGCTTTTAGTGTATAAGTAAGTAGTAAGTTAGTTTTCTTACTTTACTGGGATGATGGTACATTATTTCATACAGAAGCTCTTTCCAGAACTTTCTATACTTATACCACTCACGTAATTGTTTACCGCTTATACAAGTGTCTGGCACTAAATACATATACAGTACTTATATTTCCCATGAAATAACAGAATTTGGTTTTGTTCATCTGGTGTTCCTTCTGGGGCAATCCAGTTTCTAAAAGAAAATTAACGAGAAATGCTCTATCACTCCGGTGCATCGCTGCTGCAGCCAGTCCGTGACCTCAGAGATACCTGGCATTAAGATGTTGTCTCACTTCAGCAAGTAGCATTTATAATGTGGAGAAAATTAATACAAGCCACTTACTAGTGTATTGTGATTGTACATATTACTTCCTTTGCTGGCTGGATTCATTTTTCCATCACATTATATACTGTTCATTTCCATGGTTACGACCACCTTACAATCCATCAGTGGTGGTTGTGCTTGCATACTATAGGGAAAAGTACCAGCCTCTCTGGTGGCGAGGACCGTACATAGGCTGGTGCGTTTTCCTATATTGTGCAAACATGGCCACCACTGATGGATTACAAGGTGGTCATAACTATGGAAACGAGCAGTGTATAATGTGATAGAAAAATGAATCCAGTCAGCAAAGGAAGCAATATGGACAATCACAATACATTAGTAATTGCCTTGCAGTAACTTCCTCTACATGATAAATGCTATTTGCTGATGTGAGTCAACCCCTTTAATTCTCAGCAGTGGAACCTATGATGCCAGTTTCTGTGGCACATAACCACTGAGACCACTGATTGACTGCAGCAGCCATGTGCTGACCACTTATGAATGAGGACCAGGTGGACCGCCGACGAATCTGGCCTAGATCTGTGATGGATTGAACAGGCAAGGTTTGTTTTTTGTTCAAACTGTAGAAAGTCCAGCGCTTGTTTATAATAATTCAGTAAAAATATCCAGCTTTATTTAATAAAAAAAAAAAAAAAAAAAAAAAAAAACATTAAAAACATGGCACGATCCTCCGGTGCTTGGTGCTATGACTAAAAACCAGTGCATATGGGTTTGAAATGCGTATTTTTACAGCAGGATTGTGCCTTGTTTTTAATGTTTTTTTTTTTTTTTTAAATGGATGTTTTTACTGGATTATTATAAACAGGTTGAGGTTCACCTGCACTGTGAAAGCAGCAGGACATACATGGTATCAGTGGGCTGAATTTTATTTAAGGCCAGTTCACACAGAGTTTTTGGTGCTGATTTTGGAGCATTTCTGTCTCAAAATCACCTCCATAAAACGCCTCTAAACAGCCTCCCATTCATTTCAATGAGAAGCAGCACTTGCTTTTTAGATGTGTAAAAAAGAAGCAGCATGTCCTATGTTGGGGCAGAATCAGCTCTGAATATGCCATTGAAATGAATAGGAAGCAGAGAAAAACTGCACCATGTGAGTCCATGCATTTCTTTGCATTTTCCAAACGTTTTTGGTGCAGAACCATGTCAAAAACCTCAGGCTGAAAATGCATCTTTGTATTGAAGTGAACATCCATTAGTTAAAAAACAAAAGCACCAAAAACGGAAAAAACACACATTTTGTTTTGCCTTTCTCTGGACCAGACCGCGAGGTCTGAAGACGGTTGAAAGGTTGTCCAACCTAAGTAACAGCATAAACACCTGCCCATCCAGCACCTACCTCTCCCTGTTCACCCTGCTGTCTGGCACCTCCACCCAAGAACAAAAGAATTAGGCATGTTGAAATCCAACATGCCCAACTGTCCACTCCAAAATCTGTTATCAGCGGAGTTGTTGTTAGCTGTAGTTAGTAAAATGTGTGCTTCATGTTTCTTCTGTGTGTATTATCATACATTACTGTCTATGACGGTATTACAAGTTGTGGCTTAACTTGCCTTGATCTGTTAATGTACCGCTTAGGCTGGGTCTGGATCTGCATTGTCATTTCTGGTTCCCTGGTCTGTCGTAGGATCAGAACACTGAAAATGGTGGATACAAGGTCTGTTGAGTTCTGTCATGGTGTCATGGTAGTAATGCATGCTCTGCTATTTCTTTCTGGAAAATGTGGCAGAATCCATATGGAGGCTTAGTTTTCCTCGTCATGAAGATCTAAACTAATAGCCACCATTATGTGCTCCTTGGTTATTGAAAAACGACCCTGTTTCTGTCTGTGTCAGGCCTTACTATAGTTTTGAGATTATATTCCTATACAGGGAATATCAGAATGAACAGTACACAGCATTATGAGAAAACAGATGCATGCTACATCCATGACTATAATCTGTACTGACCCTTTAAGATTTATTCTTATGTTTTATATACTGTAGATTACTACTCCTAGTAGATACCTTTTTAATTTACATAAGAACGAATATACCAAGTTTAGGAAATAACCCTATTAGTGACTCACTTGGTGTGGTCTCCATTAGTGTATTAGATTACATATTAAATTACAAACCCTCCTCTCAGTGATAAGTGGTTTTCACTAGCAAATGTCAAGGGATCTGATCTGCTCGGTGAGGCTCTCAGATGCTAGCATTGTGTCTGGGAACATTTGCAATTTATAGTAACTCCTGTACTGATAAATGTCATAGAATTAGACTTTGCTGTGCTCATAAATCCATTGTAGTAAATGGCTCACATCTAATTGATGTCTGCACTGGGAAACATTCACCAATAACACACAATATATGGTACAGTATACAAATAGAATAATAGTCAAAATCCAGGAGTTCAATTAGCAGGATGGTTCTCGAAAGCATATGACTATAAGGAAGCTGTCCATCCAGTTATTGAGAAGTAATAGATAAAAAATAATTTGATTTTCCATTATTGATTTTCCTAACATATCGGATATCTCCTATGTAAATCAATGTTAAAAGCTGTTTTCCGTAGATAGGTATTTGACAACAGAAAACTGATTCTGTTTTTCCTCTAGAGGAAGAAATTAATTGAGGACAAATTTTACTATTTAAAGATATAGGAGAGTGTCACCTTAGGTACAGAACAGTGCAGCCCTAAATTCCACCCACACTACTGCCTTTGCCTACTTAGAAGATCCACAGTAAATGGCGGCCCCCAACTGGGCGACGGTGCCTAACCTGGCTAAGTGTACAGGACCTTATTGAGGGAGGGTGAAAGGGTAGTCAGACAGACCAGGTCAGAACCAGCCGAGCACAACTATAACCGAATCAGAATCAAAGCGCAAAACCAACAAAAAGTCAAGACCAGAGAGTCACATCAGAATCAAAATGAGAGACAAACACAGACTCAAATACCAGACATGATCAGCACCAGGAGATTATGGCAATGGTACAATCTGCAGTCAGAGGCGAAGTCACAAACAAGTGAAAGGTCATAGATCCATCATCCAGGTATCCAAGAAGGACCAATCACAGGCAACTGTGGCCACTAGTCGCCTGTCTAAATATCATGCTGTAAGGAAGCACGGGACACCAGCACTGAGCCTGATTGGCCCGGCGTTCCTGCTATCTGATAGGCTGACCACGTCTGCTGTCAGCATGCACAGGAAGCTGGCAGAGAGCCTGATTGGCCTGGCATCCCTTCTCAATAGTAGACCAATAAGCCTTGCTGCCAGGAGGGCTGGTTGCGATGGCACAGAGCCGGTGGTGTCACCATAGAGAAGCCGGGCTTGCTGCAGGAATATGAAGAGGTAAGTATATGGCAGGAGAGTGTGCAAAATACTATTTTGGATAAATTACAATGACAGTAGTGTTTTTCAGTAATGGACATGATCTGTAAATTAAATTGTGTATAATGTATTTAATTTACAAGGAATGTATATAAGGTAGGAACCTTTAAACTACACATTTGCTTGTAATGTGATTTGTCACATGTCTTCTAAATGTCAGTGGCTGATGGTTTGAAATGCTGTGGTGATGTTCCCTTGTAGCTGAGCATTAGACACGACCATCTGGTGGTAACAGTCTTCTGAAGGGAGTATGGCGAAGTTTGCAGACCTTTAATAAACAATAAAATCCTCACTGTGCTCTAAGTTCATCATGTGCAGTAGTTTTGTAAAGCCCTTATCTTCAGAAACCAGCCCTTGCTAATTTGTTATCAATGTCTACCATTTTACAGACATAGTAGAACTGCATCCCAGTCATGGTCACTTTGCCTATAAATCTGCTTGCTCCTATTACACCCTTACTCCTCGCACACTGCAGAGAGACTGCCTACTTGCGTCTGGGCCTCCTAGGACAGTATCTAATAGGTGTGCTAAGGGGGACAGAGGTAGTGGTAATTGACATAGTTGAACCTCTTGGCTGCAGCACCGTATCTATAATAGCACATATCGCAAAGGGGTTGATTGCTTATCTTTAGACATGTTAGACACTTACTAAAAGCCTTACGCCACCTCATGACTGACATGGAAGTACGTCAATACTATGAGACTAAAATAATGCATATCTTTTAAGAATGTGGTATATTTTTCAACCTCTCTTAGGGGGGAAAATCATTAGTGTAATCATTGTGTTTTTTGGGAGGGAATAATGGGATTTGCTACTTTTCAGTGCCTGCTCCTTGTCACTGATTACATTGCTCCTCTGGCAACACATGCCCCATCTTTTCAAATTTATCGGGGTAGGCATCGCTTGTCAAAAACAAGTCACACATTTGGGGAACAGCATGCACTCTGTTGTATTGATTCACTTTATGACAAAATTCTACATTTTCTTAGTAAATCTCCTTTGTGTTTTAAAAATTACAGTAGAAAAACGTGGGGATGTAGTTCCCGTTGACATGTTCTGTCTTTCATACATTTTCCAATCACCTTGGCTTGCCATTATTGACCTTTACAGCGTTGTCAGCAGTTCTAGATGTCAGTATCTAACAATTATGCATTGATGTCTAGGCCACTCTAATACCTAAAAGCATTTCTCAGATATTGATAATCTGTTGTTCTAAAGCATTTGGAAAAAAAATTAACCCATTAAATGTATTATTGTGTTTTGAATATGGAAAATGATAATGACATATTGGCCCACATTTAGTACTTTGGCGGTGATTAAAATTCTGCCATTATGGGTGCCAAAACTTAGAGCATTTTTGTTATTTGACATATTTATGAAGCAAGTAAGCCAAAAAATAATAATCTACCACTTCTCATCTGCCAACGGGGAAAAGGAAGTTGCTTAAATGGCATCTGTCAGCAGATCAACCCTATCAAACCAGTCATAGCACCAGTAATCCATTGCTCCGTTTAGGAGAAATACACATATGTGTTTTAAAAAATATGCAAATTAGGACTTAAGTGCACTGAGGGTGGGCCGTAGCCACACTGTGCAACTTAGCTTCTATACTTTGCTTCCCTGAACATTCCCCTCTCCATGACTGCTCACTGATCATGTCGATCAAGTGGAGAGGGGAATGTCCAGGGAAGCAGAGGAACTAAGGTGCACTTAAGCTCTAATTTGCGTATTTTTGAAAACACATCTCTTCTACACACCGCAATGGATCAGGGGAAGAAAGGTTTGAATTCAATCAGCAGGGTCAGCCTTATCAGGGATTATAGCTGGTTTAATAGGCTTGATCCTGCTGACAGATGCTTTTTAAAATGGGACATTTTGTGCCTAAATTCTGTCAAAAAATTCTGTCACAAAGTAAGCCAACCAATAGTTGGATGAAGACAAAAGTATCCAGCCAAGCACCAAATCATCCAGTCTGAGCCACTATAATTAATCTAAAGAATGATAAACCGCATATACAAACATATACTTATAATGCAAAATGACAGTCTGGAAAATAAAAGGGATAAAAACAAAACTTAATACGTAACGCGTTGCCTGGGGAAGCAGGAATCCATCAAGCTAGTGATCCCCAAAGAAATGAAAGTTTGCTATCCTACACACATGTGTTAAAAAGGATGTGCCGGTTCCCCCACAACCAAACCCCCTTCCCGGCCTGTGATGTAAGAGGGGGCCATTGAGTATGGTAATGACTTTTTATAATCAGATTTGCCTCAAAATCTTTGTATTAACATATATTTTTGGGCATGTATCCTAGTAACTTCATATTACCGCCATGCACTCCGTCCTAATGTTCTGCACATTTGTATACTAAACATGGAGGAGGCAATGGTAAAATCGCTGGAGTTAATTAATTGCTCCCTATTACTGAGCTGGGATGAATTTGAATTTGATACTGTAGACACATATTCATGGCCTGATTTCTCAGAAGGATAGCCCAAATATGGATTAGGCCATGTATTTCTTTGATATATATTGCAAGATAGGAGTTTTATGTTTGAACGCGGCTGGAGAGGATGCTCGCCTTTTCCTGACCCCTCTAATGGTCCTGGTCTTTGAAAGATTTGTGTATGACCCGCACAGTATCTTCAAGTTTTATGATAGGGGTCTCTGGTCTCTATGAAGTGGTTCCATCTTACTGATTTTATGACTGCAATCTCCTGACCTGTCTTTGGGAAGGGGACAAGGATGAGGTGATGACCCACTACAGGAATGTAAAAGGAGAGGTGCCTACTCCTAACAATAATTTTGATATCTGGATACCTCTAACACCTCAGAGGGGTTGGTTGGAATACAGAGAAAAAATGGGTAGGGAAGCCCAGCAGCATTTGTTAGCATTTGCATTTGTCTCCTCGGGTGAGGAGGACGGAAGCAGCTGCCTGCGCCCATGCGAGCGCAGGGGAGCCGAGCGGTACAGTGCTCGTTACGAGCATGTTCGCTCATCTCTAGTAATAACCAAATGATGCACCTTAGCGGCTATTGTACACTAAATACTGGACATACTGGCACTATAACTGCAGATATTGATTAATACAGAGGGACGCATCTGGTCTATTTTGCCAGTACAACTAAAGTTCATTTTTGTACTTATGAGTCCCTGATGAACCACAGAGCATTGACAATCTGGGGGGAAATGCGGTGGATCTGATGATGTTTAAACAGCTGTGAATCTATGCTGTTTTGTAGACATGTGGACCTAATGTACCTGTTGATATCTGGATACCTGTGAACCCTACTGCTGTCTAGACATTTGAGGACTTTATGATGGACTATGTATATATCTTTCCCTGCGATGCCCTATGAATATTATGTACTGACGCACCAGTGACTGACTAAAATACAGTATGTTTATATCACTGTTGGGACACGGCTGGTGGAACATTCGTGACATTTCTTGAACCTATACCTGACGACCACCTGCCTTCTTGTACCCAAGTGGTATCAGGGTAATAGAGGGAAAGCTAAGAAGACAGTGGGATTACCCTTGTCAGACAGTTCCGCTTCGGGCAGGGCAAGAGTAGGGACACTGTAGGGTTTTTTACTGGGGTTAATTTTTTCATATTTATTAATACTAATAAAAGTTACATTTAATGAAGTATTTTTTATTTCTAATGTAGAGACGCTACAGTAGAAAGGAAGCACATCATAGTTGAGCTCAGTGGGCTGGGCGTGTAATGCATGGACTTGCTGGAACCACTAGAGTCAGAGATGTTCTTTGTAGCTGCATTGGTCAATACATTAAGATCCTGAATGTCCCCATTTATATTAACTGAGAATTGTTTTTTTTTTTTTTTTTACCACCTGGCAACCCCATTAATGTACATAAAAAGCCTCTTCTTGTACCTCAGTTATAACATTTGAAACAATTTATTGTTTTGTCAGAAACATCCCTAATATCGTAGTTTATATCCAAAGTTTGTTCTGAGCATCGACATTTAAAATGCCCCACTCATGAAAGTATTTATTCTCTTTTTCTCATCACACTGTTGTGTTGAACCTGCCTGAAAAGGTAGAGTAAAACAGAGAAATTATTCATATCTGAGTTATAAATGGAAACCACAGTGCAGTGCTGATTGGTTGTAACGGACACGGGTTAAACAACGCCCATTGACTTACGGTTCTGCTGAGTTGTCCATTGTTTTTCTCGTTGAAAATATCGGAATCCACTTAATGTAAACTAATCTAATGAAGCCTCCAACACAGATGTCAACATAGTCTGACACTTATTAAAGGGGGTGTGCAGTCTGATGATATTGATGACCTATCCTCAATGACAGGTCATTAATATCTGATCAGAGGAGGATTGAGTCCTGGCACCCCCGCCGATCAGCTGTTGTAATGTAGTTTTTCAGAGAGTGATCAGTGACAACTACTCATTTTTCAGCATGCTCAATAACAACTTGTGAGAGTGTTGAAGCAAAGTTCCCTCCCCCCCTTACACGAAAATATGTAAATTAAATCTGTTCCCGTGGGTTAAGGTTGACCATGTTGGGTTGACCACTCCACCTAGTTGTATTTTTTAACTGTTACGGGAAATCTTTGCACGCAACTGTCTAACTTGGTTAAAATAATGTTGCTAAGCCATACTGAGGAAGTGCCAGCTGGCTTACCACAGGAGAAGATATTACCCTAAAGAGGATAAAACACCCAGGGGCTGATTTATCAAAACTGATTTAAAGGGAAACCGGCTTAGCTGCCCATAGGAACCAGTCATATTCCATCTTTCATTTTCCAAAGGAGCTCTGAAAAAAGAAAGGTGAAATCATATTGGTTGCTGTGGGCAACTAAGGGCTTGTTCACATCTGCCCTCGCCTTTCCGTTCTTCTATTCCGTTATAGGAGCAGGAGAACGGAAAGGATGGCTTTGTCACATAACTGAGCCGTACTGAGCCTATGGGCCCCATAGACTACATTGGGATCTGTTAGGTTTTCATTCAGGGGATTGATTTTGTAGTGGAGACAAAAGTCCTGTAACAAAAGAGAAGAACAGACAGGTGAACGCAGATGTGAAGTTAGCCTAAGCCAGTTTTCCTTTGCACCAGTTTTGATAAATCTCCCCCACCCCCTGTGGCAGACAATATAGCAGGTTTTCTTTGAAGGTATATTGCCATTCTGATGAAGTCAGATATCTTGGGCAGGATGCAATGGACATTGCAAGTGAGCCTCCACGCAAAGAATTTAACGCACTAAGATATAAATGTACGCACTGTACGATATGCTGCACTTTGAATGGGTGTGATGGAAGCAACAGTGTGCTGCCATCTACTGGCCAGTTGTGTTATTACTTTTGGATAATGTGTCTGGGTCTGCCGTCTCCCGTCTCTCTTCCTGCTCACCGCTGCTCTCTATGGCAAAGACCATAGACAGCAGCAGCGGACAGGAAGAGAGAAGGGAGACAACAGGTACGCACTTTGCACGTCGTTTCCTCATACAGCTGATTGGCAGGGCTGTTCTGAATGTCAGATTCCTGCTGATCTGATATTGATGACCTATCCTGAGGATAGGTCATCAACAGTAAATGCCTGGACAACCCCTTTAACCTTGTCATCATTGTTAAGTTGCTGTTATTTTGTTTGCCTGATCTTGAAATATAGAATTGTAGTAGATGTAGCCCAAAGATGACGATAAGGAATTGCATAGGAAGCAAGATAAGAATGAATATCATGGCCACCTGTGTGTTCCCACCTACATAAATCACCCTTCTCATTTCCTAGAAATGAAACTTAGTTCATGTATTCAGACATAAGAAAAGTTACTTCAGAGGAACGGGAAAAGTACTAGCAGGGATTGAATATGTAACCATCATTTTAATACTAAATGACATTTCGAAGTGTTTGAACGACGCCTTCCTCTGAGCCTTTAATACATTGTGCCAACACTTTTACTTCCCAGAGTTGCCGAAAGCTTTTCTTTTTTGATTAAGGAACATATGAAATATGTATATCATTAAAATTGTATCTGAGAACTGTCTGCAATGAAAAGACGTTCAGGGCATTAGTTTAATATGATGTGTATTAATGGTCTTTTCATTACATGCCTCTTTTCTTTGTGGAGTTTGTATTTGGTTCAATATCAAAACTACAATATTACTTCATAAAGAGCCTTAAGACATAATAACCACAATAGGTGAATGTAGATTATTTGTCCTGGGGGAGAGGCTGATGCTGGAACAGCAGGACAAAGAGTGTGAAATAGGTAGTTCCCAAATGTCCGAAATAAGGATAGGTTGCAATTTTCGTCAGTATCGGATCGGTGAGGGTCCGACTCCCAGCACTCCCGGCAATCAGCTGTTCTATAGTAACCCTGGCGCACTTTGTAGTGAATGCATCTGGTTATTGCATCGCTCCTCACATTCAAGTGATCAGCGGGGGTAATGGGAGTCGGACCCTCTGCTTTTGGGGTTTTCCGGGAGTTAACTACTGATGACCTATCCTCAGGATAGGTCATCAGTATCTGATCGGTGGTGGTCTGACACCCGGGACCCCTGCTGATCAGCTGTTTGAGAATGTACCGGCGCTCCCGTGATCACCTAGGCCTTCTCTCAGATCACCAAGCACAGTGCCGTGCATTGCACAGTAGCTGTGGTTGGTTTCACGCTCAGCCCCATTCACTTGAATGGGACTGAGCCGCTCTTAGGCCACGTGACCGATGAACGTAATGTCACTTGCCTAGGAAAAGCTGAGAGAGCGCCGGTGCCTTCTCAAACAGCTGATCGGTGGGGTCCCGGGTGTCGGACCCCCACCGATCAGATACTGATGACCTATCCTGAGGATAGGTCATCAGTAGTTAACTCCTGGAAAACCCCTTTAAGAATAGGCCATCAATATAAAAATCCCGGAGAACCCCTTTAACCATATGGCTATAATATATGCTCTTCTGTACACAGGCTTCACATCAGACTTCAGGTTATAGACAGAGACCTAACTTTATGCACCTGGAGACCAATGAAAAATCTGTAACAGGGTCTCCCAACCTACCTAGTTCATTCATAATAGGGCCTCTAAACCTCCTCTGGCACTAGAGCCCCACTGTTACTGCTACATCTGCACCCCCTATTGTAACACCCTGGTTTCACAGTTGTAGTCAGTGCTAGCCAATGGTTTGTGGTCAGTGACTCTACTCACTAAAATGTTAATTGATGTTTGTATTAGCAAGCCAAGGAGTACCTGATGTATTGGGTACTAGATTATGCCTTGTCATTTGGACTAATTAGTTGCCTTCAGTCCTGAATATTTTGGGATTTTGTGAGACAATTTTGGTTTATCCTGAACCAGTCATGTGCGGGGTTAATGTAAACCACACTTACAAGTGAGCATTCTGGGCAGACTTGGGGTGTGCCCATGAGTTGGGTGTAAAAGACCCACTTTTAAAAGCACAAATGTTGTTAAGTAAGGTCGTATTCTGTTTGACCTGCCTCTAATAAACCTTTTGGTTGTATCTTCATTTTAATATTTGCATGTTGGTCTCTTCTTCATACAGTATTTAAAGGGGTTATCCTCTTTTTACAATGTCTATTTATTTGGAGGGTCCTGTAATAAGCTGCTTGCAGGGTGTCCCTTGGCAACTAGATGTAATCTGCATTGGAACCGGAAAGCAAATGAAGCATTACTCAATTCACATTTTAATTGGTGGGCTGTCCATGCAAAGTTAGAACTTGTTGGGTTGTCCAGAGTGTGAGATGCTCTTCTTCACTGTTCTACTCACTAGATGCCTGGAGCCTGAATGGGAGGAGTAATGACTACTTGTTTAACCTCTTGCTTACCTCTGCACGACTACAGATGTAGTAGAGCTAAAAGGAATGGCATGCCTGTTAAGTAAACAATGGCAAGAAAATATTAATTAACTGTGAGTCTGCAGTCTTTAAATTAATCACTTCCCTGCCCTGACTGTGGCAGGAAGGGGCTAATTTACTTGTTTTATTTAAAAAATTGAAATAAAAAGTAATAAATAAAAAGTGAAATAAAGAAAATAAAAAGGGGGTCTGGGTTGGAAGAGCATAAAAAGTCACTTTGAAGGAGTTTCTAATGTTTTGGCATTGTACAACATCTGTACTGGCAGTACGATACCATAGCAATTGAAAAATAGGTTGCCAAAATCAGCTCTAGTCCTGTGAAGTCTTGTGCTGAACCCAGCCAGTAGATAAATTACACAAGTAGCATCCATTTTCATGGTACAAACATACGGTAATGGTATTAGAAATGTTTGATCTTGAAATATTTTGTAACAGAAAAAAATTAAATGAAAGGAAAGAAATATATTTGTTTCATAATTTTCACAGTTTTTCCTTAAAGGGGTTGTGTCACTTCAGTAAGTGGCATTTATCATGTAGAGGAAGTTAATACAAGGCACTTACTAATGTATTGTTATTATCCATATTGTTTCCTTTGCTGGCTTGGTTCATTTTTCCATCACATTATACACTGCTTGTTTCGATGGTTACGACCGCCCTACAATCTAGCAGTGGTGGTCGTGCTTGCACACTACAGGAAAAGGCGGCGGCCATGCATAGGTTGGTGCTTTTTTCTATAGTGTGCAAGCACGACCACTGCTGCTGGATTGCAGGGTGGTCTGTAACCATGGAAACGAGCAGTGTATAATGTGATAAAAAAATGAATCCAGCCAGCAAAGGAGGCAATATGGACAATAACAATACATTAGTAAGTGCCTTGTATTGACTTTCTCTACATAATAAATGCTATTTGCGGAAGTGACACAACCCCTTTAAATATTTTTTATATATTATATGTCATCAAATGGTTCAGAAGAAAGGTCTAAGGTGCCTTGTGATAAATAATATCATGTACATGTAAGTTGGCTCAGAAATTAATTTTTTATTTGCAATTAGATATGCCCACTGCTAAAACCGAAAAACTGGCCTGGTAAGGAAGGGGGCATTTTGGTAATTAAGTGATTAAATCAGACAACTCATTTTATTTTTAGAATATCATGGTTTTTGCCAACATGGATGACTTTGCTGTATATGGACTTTATAGGTTCCAGTGTAGTATTTCCAAGCAGCTTTTAGCAAGTGGAACAGTTATCAGAGCAGACACCATTTTGTAATTTGTTGTTCTTAAGATGTTGATCCCTGAGGATACTTGTTTCCTTTGTGCTTTTAGATTACTTTCTCTGAAGGTTCCCATGCTGGAATGGTTTACTTAAACGTCCTAGAGCAAGATGAATTACCTGTGTGCATTAGGGGATAGAGTACAAAATGGAATATTGAGGTGTTACATACCGGGTGCTATATTATTATGGTATTTATTTAGTGCTTAAAGAGGTTGTACAGGCTTTTTCTATTCTATTTCTATCCTCTGGATAGGTCATCAATATCAGATCAGCAGCCCTGACGATCAGCTGTTAGAGGAGACAGTGCACACAGTGCGCATGTGCTGTCTCCCTTCCTGCTTGCTGCTGTATGTTTACATCAGCAGCGGACAGGACCCCTGCCGATCTGATATTGATGACCTATCCTGAGGATAGGTCGTCAATAGAAAAAGCATAGACAACCCCTTTAATTATTTTGCTGCTCTTTATAGATGACAAATCCAAAAGTACATACAATAGGACAAATTTATAAAATACAGTGTCAAACCACTCCAGATCTATCACATTGGCTTATGTACAGTGATGAATCTGGTGCATCTTTACCCTGTCTAATCTTAATTTTCTACCACGTAATTTTTGCTTAGTTTACTCCAAATTTTTGGTGCATTTGAAGGGGTTTTCTGGGAGTTTACTACTGATTACCTATCCTCAGAATAGGTCTTCAGTATCTGATCGGTGGGGGTCCGACACCGGGGACCCCCACCGATCAGCTGTTTGAAAAGGTACCGGCGCCCATACCTTCTCGCAGCTTACCAAGCACAGCGCCGGGCATTGTACAGCGGCTTTGCTTGGTATCGTGCTCAGTCACATTCACTTGAATGGGGCTGAGTTGCTCCTAGGCCACGTGACCGATGAACGTGCCGTCACTGGCCTAAGAAAGGCTGCCAGAAGGCCTGTGAGCGCCGGTGCCTTCTCAAACAGCTAATCGGCGGGGGTCCTGGGTGTTGGAGCCCCACCAATAAGATACTGATGATCTATGCTGAGGAATGTAATATATTTACAGGCTTGTTTGCCTTTTTACTCTAAGTCAGAATGTCCTAATTCTATATGTAAACTACATATATCATATGACTCGCGCACAATTTCTTAGACTCTTTTCACTTCTTCATTGTGGATTGTGATTATTATGGAAACCTGTAAGGCTATGGAACTAAAGCCGAACTGGTGGTCAGCAAATGCGGCGTACCAGACACGCTTTGCGCAAGCCGTCGCGCTCTGAACACCCTTGAGGGCCGGGGTACTCTTCACCCGCTTCCAGCAGGAAGGGGGGCTTATGCAGAGCCCTTCCCAGGTGCCAGTAGCGAGGCGGCTGGTGGCTGGGCACACCGACCACGGTTGGGCAAAAACTACCAGAGGGTACTGGGAGATAAATGCAGTGTAATGGTTAGAGACAAGAGCAAGGTCAAAACATAAACCAGGACACGAGAACCAGCAGAACACAGAACCAAGGCTGAAGCAGATAACCAAAGAGAAACACTCACCAGATAGCTTAGGCTACTTTCACACTAGCGGCAGGCCTGATCCGGCAGGTGAAGGGTGCTGCCGGATCAGGCCTGCCGCAGTGACATGTGTGGAGCCGGAACCGCGCTCCGGCCCCACACATGTCACACAGTACATACATACACATAAACATACACACACATATAGACAAACAAACACACATACATACTTACATGCTCCCCGGCAGGTCTTCGGAGCGTCAGAGGGACAGGACGGCTCACACAGGTCACGATTCCCCACAGCGCCCTCTGCTGGGCGCCTGGTGGAATCGTCATCAGATGACGATTCCACCAGGCGCCCAGCAGAGGGCGCTGTGGGGAATCGTGACCTGTGTGAGCCGTCCTGTCCCTCTGACGCTCCGAAGACCTGCCGGGGAGCATGTAAGTATGTATGTGTGTTTGTATGTCTTTATGTGTGTGTATGTTTATGTGTATGTGTATGTCTGTATGTGTCTATGTGTACCCGGATCCGTAATGGACTCCATTGAAAGTCAATGGAGGGCGGATCTGGTTACCATTATGGTCACACCAGACAGATCCACCCCCATTGACTTGCATTGGGGGTCATTCCGGATCCGTCTTGGTGCGGATGCCTGGACCGGAGAGCAAACCGCAGCATGCTGCGGTTTGTTCTCCGGTCTGAAGACAGAACGGAATGCTTTCAGGAGCATTCCGTTGTCTTCAGTTCAGTTTTGTCCCCATTGACAATGAATGGGGACAAAACTGAAGCGTTTTATTCCGGTATTGAGCCCCTATGACGGAACTCAATACCGGAATTTTAAAACGCTAGTGTGAAAGTAGCCTTAGTTCCAGCACTGAAAGTAACTGAAATAATCAGCAATGTGTGAGAGCAAACAGCTAGTTTAAATAGCCCTCCGGGGATCACATGACATTGCTGTCATCACACCCAATCTCCACCCTCAGGCCAAGGAAGCTCAGGTGAAGACTGAGTGGGTGAAAATGAGAAAACCTCCCACCACCTCCCTGACTCAGGAAATAAAGTGGTAGTGGTTTTCTGGCAACAGCTGACGCTAGGAGCCCCGGCGTCCCGGGACCCCTGGCTAGCGTCAGCGCTGGGAATGACGGCGTCCCGTCTCCCAGCAATACCAGGACGTGTAGTGCGTCTCATAGAATGACATGCACGCATGAAACGCAAACCCTTACTGGATGTGAACCCCGGGGTTGACACCCTGCCCCTCGTGGCCAGCGAGGAGCAAGGGATGCCACGCTGAGGGGCCAGAGACCTGACAAAACCACACCGCTTTTCCAATTTCATCGTATGATGGGTATCATCTGCCTCTAATGCACTCTATTGGCTTACAGTGTGGTCCATAGGGGTCATGGTGGTGTCTCTCATTTTGAAAAGAAGAACAACATCCTGTACTGATTCTCTAGTGCACATGTGAACATGCAAACATATACCTATTGTACTGCTGCACGGGTTAAAACTTGGGACTGACTTATGTAAAACAAATTTGTGATCGTCCAATTTCTGTCAACGTGACAGATCCCTTTATGATAAGACATTTACAGATCACCCAATCTATGCTGGTCAAATGAGTGCAGTTGCTTAGTAGCTGCCACTGGACCTGGGCCAGGCTTTGACACTGTGTAAAAACTGATGAACTGTTTAAAGAGGCCACATCTTTCTGGTGAACACTGCGCCCTCTTCCTAGGCGAGTAAATATCACGTTCATTGGTCACATGATCTAGTTGCAGCTCTGTTCCATGTATGTGGATGGGCCTGAGCTGCAATACCAAGCACAGCCACTATACAATATATGGTGCTGTGTTTGGTTAGCTTTGAGGGGGCCGCAATGCTCACCAGAGCACTGCAATTGTTTCAAACAGTCCCAGAAAACTCTAAAAAAATGTCTGTTAGAACTACAGAGGCAAGAAATCCAGGTAAAGAGAAATCCAGGTAACTCAAAAGGGGAGTTCAGTTCTTCTAATGCTGAGCAGACTGTGATACGTTGTGCAGTCCGGCTGTATATAGTATAGTATTATGAGCCCAAATGCCAATGGCAGACTGCATAAGGCCTTATATGTAACGTGGACATGTGTGCTATTTCTCCTGCACCCTCTCTCCTACTGTGATGTGTAAGGCACATGTAGCTCTTACAGTACATTCATGAATCAGGAGGCACAGGATGAAGAGCACTATAGTAAATTAAATGTTTGATCCACACATAACACATAACTTCTGTAAATCATTGTAATCAATAAAGCTTAAAGGGACTGTTTGGTGCGACCATCAACCCCTTTTATAGTACACATCATGGGTTATTTCAGAGATAAACTATATACCTCTATTGAATAGATCATGAACGTGATCTTAAACCAGAAGTACGTTTCCATTTCTGCATGTTTTATGTTTGCATTGCTCATGGCCCATCCTTCATTTTCCATTGCTGCATATCTTGAGTAATAATCAGATTTTGCATTCTCGAGCAGTGACCTCCTTCTGTCTGTTTTAAATGTTATTTCTGGTGGTTAAAGCATTTGCTCAGAATATCACCAGGAAACAGTTCTTATCCCCAGATCTCTTCCCAAGCTTGGCAGATCAGGTCATTTTTGTATTCTTAATCCAAGCAATACACCAAGATTGTAAAGGTCCTTCTCTGAATGCTAAAATTATGATACGAAAGAGGCTCTTTCCAATGGGAAACATGACCTAAACTTGGGTAATAAAGGCTGTGTACACTTTCACAACCACATTTTTTAAAAGTGTTACCACTGTGGGTCTCCTGCTTCTATGCAGATGAAAGTGTCTCCATAGTAACAGACAAAAAAACTTTGTGTAGTTTGATCCATCATTCATATTCTCTTTCATCTATCCCTTACTTGAAAATACCTAGGTTAACAAAAATGATGGTACAAATGGAAGACAATATAGCTGCAGGATCAGTTTGATATGTAGCTGTACATTGTAGTTGTTCCTGTGTAGTTCCAATTGGGCAAATGACATCCCCAGCTTCCAATAATGTCTGTTAGAGCTCATTCAGACAGCCGCATTTTGCGGACCACAAATGGCCGGCATGATGATAGAAAATGCCTATTCTTGTCTGCGATTGCGGACAAGAATAGAACATGCTCTATCCTTTTTGCTGGGCCATGGAATGGAACTACGGTGTGCTGTCCGCATCTTTTGTGGCCCCATTGAAATGAATGGGTCTGCACCCGTTCCGCAAAACGGTGGTCGTCTGAATGAGTCCTTAACAGAACACCAGCTGTATTTTGTAAGCTTAAAGGGAGTCTTTCAGCAGGTTTGACCATGCAAAATTACTGACAGTACTAGATAGGGTCCAGGGACAGCAGTACAAACTTAACTTTTATTCTGCCAGATTCTGGAAGTGCCAAGGAGGTGGGGCTTCACCATAAAGTACTCTCTACATTGAGTTGCTCCACAGCCGCTACTCTCTGCTCTTAGTGACAGCTACCAGGAGACTAACACAACCATGAATGGCTAACATTATTTGGTTAAAATCTGAAAATGCTTCTAGCATGTGAGGACTGAGTATGTGCCAAACTGTAACTACTTTTCAAAAATGAGTCTGTGACATGTGTTGTTAATAGTCTTTTTCCCCCTTTTTTTAGGTAAGTAGCTGCTACGAGATATGAAGATTTAGTGTACATGACCACCATGCTGCATAAGGTATTTCAACATGTTTAACTTAACTGTTGCACTGCAAAGGCAGTGTGAATACAGCCTAGAGGATTACTGCTTCTCTAAAAGTGTCATGGCTATAGGCCAGAGTAACCACCATTCTTGAGGTCAACATATGGCCCCATTACTTTGTATATCTACTTATACAATATGCTAGGGTATACTGTGTAGATCTAACATTGTTCTGCATTTAAAAATATAGGGTCGCATTTATTGAGACTGGCGTTTTAGAGTTATGAAGAGCCGCAGGCCTATCCATAACTTTGGCACATCCACCGCCGCTTCTAAAGAAAGCTTCTTACATTTAGACCGTTTTCTACGCCTAAAACAGACGTAGAAAATGGTCAATGAGGTGGGCCTGCTGATCCGTCCCCTTCCCCACCCACTTTATTAGACCTGGCGTGAGTGGGGAGAAGTCGCAAATTGCGGCACAAAGGATCTTTGTGCCGCAATCTGCACCAGAAATACATCTACTTTAGACGTATTTCTGTTTAATAAATGCCTCCCATAGTCTGCAAGTATATACCGTAACTGTATATTGATATAGGTTTGCTTCTATGTCTCTCCCATGTGCAGCTTCTCTAATTCATTCACAGATCACTTAGCAATAAGCTCAGTAGCATAGTCACAGAGAAGTGAGAAATAAACAGGGCTGTGCTCGGAAATTGTAAGAAGAATATTTAAGAAAGTCAGAGCTTATCACGATAAATATGAAAACATATAACGTGTAACAATTAACTATTGAAATTATAGTGGAAAGGTTTAATTTTTCTGAAAGGTCCTGAACGGTTTCAGCCTGGAATGAGCACTGATCGAGAATATAATTCGTCAATCGTCGCACACATAAAGAAATTTTGAGACAGGCCAATTCAAACTGAGTGGGATGAGTGATCATTAATACGATCATTCATCCCCCTTCAGTTTGATTGTTGTCAGCAGCATATTCCCTGTTTACAAAGAGGAGGTGTGTTGCTGACCAACAAGCATTCTTATGCTGAGATTTGATCATCCGACAAATGAGCATTTGCTTGTTTGTTGGGTGATCGTAACCTGGATTACATTGTGCAGTAAGTGTTCCTAAGAATCCTTTTCTTATCCTGTGTAAATAGCATTTTTATCTTATGCTGTAATTTTATTTAAACATAGCTTGTCTTACTATCTTTTACAGCTGATTACACAGACTGTGACCACCATAAAATGAATTGATACATTTAGGCTGGGTTTACTTATTTGCATTGTGGATTTAAGTTACAGATGTGTTAGGCTACTTTCACACTAGCGGCAGGCCTGATCCGGCAGGGAGGGTGCTGCCGGATCAGGACTGCCGCAGCGACATGTGTGGAGCCGGAACCGCACTCCGGCCCCACACATGTCACACAGTACATACATACACACAGACACACACACATATACACATACAAATACACATACATACTTACATGCTCCCGGCAGGTCTTCAGAGCGACGGAGAAGCAGGACGGCTCACACAGGTGACGATTCCCCACAGCGCCCTCTGCTGGGCGCCTGGTGGAATCGTCACCTGTGTGCGCCGTCCTGTCCCTCCGACGCTCTGAAGACCTGCCGGGGTGCATGTAAGTATGTATGTGTATTTGTATGTGTATATGTCTGTGTATGTTTATGTTTATGTGTATGTCTATGTCTGTATGTCTGTATTGTGTGTATGTGTAGCCGGATCCGTCATGAACTCCATTGAAAGTCAATGGAGGGCGGATCCGGTTACCATTGTGGTCACACCAGACGGATCCACCCCCATTGACTTGCATTGGGGGTCATTCCGGATCCGTCTTGGTGCAGATGCCTGGACCGGTGCGGATCTCCGGTCTGAAGACGGAACGGAATGCTTTCAGGAGCATTCCGTTGTCTTCAGTTCAGTTTTGTCCCCATTGACAATGAATGGGGACAAAACTGAAGCGTTTTGTTCCGGTATTGAGCCCCTATGACGGAACTCAATACCGGAATTTTAAAACGCTAGTGTGAAAATAGCCTTACATGTGGATTTTGCAGTAGATTTTTCTGTGAATTTTCTGTGGATTTCACCATTGGCATCCCCAAGGTGCATACCTACCGTCTTGTGGCAGTTCATGTCTAAGTGTAGGTGTGGTCAAACAATGCAAACCTTGATAAAGTTGCTAAAAATGAACGATATCAACCAAAATGATTGTTCATTGAGTGAAATTTAACAATGAAAGATTGTTTTAGCCAACAATGAGAGACCATTATTGTCAGACCAGAAGTCAACATCGTTTTATAGTTTCCTCCGCTAGTCAGCCTAAAGATCTTTTGATCTTGAACGTTTTCAGAGAGATATTTCATTCAAGCTTTACTTAACATGTATGACCAGTTTGATCAACTGTAATGGGCTGCATGGACTAAAATGCATATGGTCGTGTCGTGGTGCTAAATGAACGTTCACCAGATGATGGCTTGGTCAACTGGTGCTCAATCATTAACCAACTTCTATCTAATGTGTATGGCCTCCTTTACTGGGGTATGTGTGCAATACGCCAGAACAGGGTTTCTTCAAAAGGGTACATTTCTGTTGTAATGTGCTGTTAAGTGAAATGTTTTGATTTAGGGGCCATTCAGACGGCCGTGGTATTGTGGATCCGCAAAAATGCAGATCCACAATACCGCGGATGCAGACAATCAATTTGCGGAACTCACGGCCGTGCACCCCATTGAAAATGCCTATTCTTGTCTGCTATTGCTATCTACTATAGCAAAATTCAAGTAACGACATTGTCAATGATATTTATAGGTTTTATTTTAGTACATTGGGGTTGTGATTATTTTTTGTATTGCTCATGGTTGTGTTTGTGTTGATTGTAAACTTCTTCAGTATAGATTAGGTCTGCTGAAGCAATTCTGACACAGCATGTATTAAAATGCTGCATTGCACAGCTAGAAGGCACACAATTTGTGCTGTCCAGCTTCCAGAAGTCACTTTTGCACTTGTGTGTGATGAAAGAGGGAGCAGATCCAGAGCATGGTCAGAGGATTGTTGGCAGCTATTTCTGGGTTGTGTGTGGTGAGATAACAATAGACTTGTTATGGAGGGTGCTAATTAACTTGCTGCTCGTGGGGGCACAACTACAAGATGACACATTAAGTAGGTGTAAGACACACAGTGAACATTTCCTCCTACTTGCTGAACTTTTTCTGTTTGATTTACTTATATCCTTGATGAGCAAAATATGTGTCGATGCTGACATTTTCTTGAAATCAATATACTGTGATGAGGAGAGGCAGAAAACAACCAGTTCTTGAAATCACAGGGATAGTGGGAATCTTCTACTAGTGGATATTATGAATCAGGGTCAGATTGGGAACTTAAAATGGCCCTGGAAAAAAACTTAAAAGTGGCCCCATGTTGTAGGCGAGTTCAAACTGAGAGAAGATGAGCCAAAACAAGTAGGCGGGGACAGCCAAAGTAGACGGGGCCTTCAGTACTGTAGTGTAGCACAAAATACCGCCCCAACAGAACCAAATTCCACAGGACAGCACAAAATACTGCCACCCTCACCGCAGTATTCAACTGTATCACCATCATGAGGACAGTAATACAGTTGAGTTCAGGAGGGCACCTGCGGCCGTTGAGCATCAGATCATTATGTACCTAGCCTGTGGCCATGAAGAGGGCTTGAGTGGCCCCCTGGGCATCGGCCGACCAGGAAATTTCCTTGTATATATTTCCTGGTATGAGAATGCTTCATACATATACCCAACTTAATTTCTAAGTATCATTCTGAAAGAGGCCATAACTAAGCAATGGAAGCCGAGTAGGCCGGAGCAAGCCCATCCAGTAATAAGGATGCAGTCAGGACTATAATTTAAGTTATGTGGTTGAAATATTTCATAATAAGTTATGAACATAGGCTCCGTGGTAAGAATTATAGTAAGTGACTAGTAATATGAAAAAAAGCTTGCAGTTTATAGGAATAAAAAGTTGCCACCCCTTCGAGGCCATTGGTAGTTTGGATGCTCTGGTGATTGTACCAACAAATCTTTTTTTGCTCTAAGAGTGGGTGCAGTGGATTAACCATTGTTACAGGGGTTGTGCAGCCAGTACTTATTGATCACCTATCCTGAGGATAGGTCATCAATATCTGATCGGTGGTGGTCCATCTCCTGGTACCCCTGCCGATCAGCTGTTTGAAGCTACTCATCTTAAAGATTATACTGCACATCATCTTGGAGGGCAGTGTAATTACAAGTGCTTGTTCCATACACTGCACCGCCAATGCAAGGGAGAAGAAGCGCAAGGAAATCTTGAAGATGAAGCAGTACTCTTATGAGTGCCACCTCCTCTTCAAACAGCTAATCGTCAGGGATGCCAGGAGTCGGACCCCCACCGTTCAGATATTGATGACCTATCCTGAGGATAGGTCAATATGCACTGGCTGCACAACCTCTTTAATATCCACAGATTTATCCCCATCCATGTGGCCACAGTTATTGTGCGGAAACCGTACCAAGAAGTGGCAATATGCCTTTATTTTTTCTGCAATGTGGGTTTCCCATTTTTAAGTAGATTCCATATGGATTTTGTGGAAAATTAGTGGAAAGAACATGTGTTCATATGGGGCAAATGTGTACCAAAAGTATCGCAAGAGTCCGCAACTAGGCTGCAACTATTGAGGTCCACAAGACAATATGGCTGTGTTTGTCTGTACTGAACAGAGCAACGTACTCCAGAGATCTTGTCAATGTCAAGTCAGCTAGTCAGACAAGTATGAAGAATCCAGATGAGGTTTATTCCAGGCCGAATCCTTGTAATTGTGCACAAACCAGTAGGTGAAAACTGACTGGCCATGGAAAATGCCAGAATGCTGTATAAAACATTCCTGCCCGTAAGTGGCAAGATTTTTTTAAGTTTCTTATCTATACATTGGTAACTTACGTTTCATGCCCCAACTATTTGCAAGGTTTTGGTTACTGATCTTATCATACAGATATTGCTGCAATATTTCTGGTCCTGATAGCATTTAAGGGCAGGCCTGATTTGGAAGGTATTATCGCTGAATGGAAAAGTCGAAATATTTGCATATCATGCCACTGCAGATCAGGGTATTGTCTATCATATCACTGCCCAGCACATTAAATTACATAGAGAAACAGTCAGTAACTGCAATATATCCTGGCAAAGTCTTCTAGACCATAGCGGCTGTGGTTGAAATGGAAAAATGATTCAATCCTGTCTGCCTTCACTTGTGATATAATCACATTTCTGCTGTTCTTCCACTGCTTACATAGACATATTGTATCTCTTAATTAGTTTAAATTGAACATTCGTTACATTTAAACTAGTAATGATCATAATTACAAAGTCACATGATCAATAATTTTATCATGTTTTTCCACTCTTGGACCATCAAAGTCGGTACATTGCAATTTCTTATTTTATTGTGTTCTTTACAAATGTCAGAGAATTTGCTCAGGAGGAAATCATTTCTGTAAAGGTCACATCATTGATGTACACACAAGCATCTCCTAATAAATGCCAGAACTAGCAGATAACCAGAGAGTGGGGGGTTGCAGACGACGAGAAAACTGATTGCCTCGCATGCACAGTACCATTATGTTAATTACAACCCGGTAAGACTACTGGCGCTTTTAGACCCTACAGGCTGTTCCGGCAGGGAACAGCCTGCCATAGCTCCCTGCATCACGGCATTGCGGTAGCTTTAGAATCACTGTCCAGCCCCATTCATTATAAAGGGGACTGGTGGAGATCTGACCCCAACCCGGCAAACATGCAGAGAATCGGATGAACGAAAACCATTGCTTGGACTGGAGGACCATCTAATGTGTATTAAATGATTGGCTGACATTTGTTTTAGCAGATGTTGGGACCAAAAGGGTTGGACATGTTGAATTTGAACATGCTCAATCCTCAGTCCTCAATGCTCAGTCTGAACTCTCTGAATTCTCAAGGGAAATAAATCTTCAGCAGATGTTTTTTATTCTCCCATCCCCATTGATAGCACATGCATGCTTAGCCAACACAAGAGTGCATTTGTGGGGAGTCGGGAGGAATAGCTGGCTGCCAAATGAGCGTTCAGCCAAATTAAATGGCCGCCGTTAGACTTCTCATACTGGTTTAGGAATTTACAAAAAACAAATAACGCCTCAAATATACTTTAAATGAATAGACTCTTTTTTGTCTCTCCGCTATTATTAGCATTTTATAGAGGGAATTAGCATTTGATAGGGGGTGCAGACACCATGTTTTTGTAGTCCGGTGCTTTTCCTCTTTATGTTATACGGTGGATGAGTGTTGGTCTCTCATTAGTTACCACATCTGTATAGACGTTTTGTGATAGGATAGGGTTTATTTAAAAAGAGGGATATAGTACACTCCTAAAATATCCTCCCAGAAGAAGCGTCAGCAAAATGTGCGTTGAGGTGCGTTGTGATCTGTATGCCTTTCTTGTACTAATTATAGGATTCCACTTTATTAGGTCTCTATGGGAACAGTTTATTTGCACTCTAGCATTTTCATTTTGTACTTTACTTATAGAATGTTTTTCTTCTAAGTGAGTACCTTTATGACATTTACTGACAATCTATATGGGCATTATGATGGTATTTTTATGGGAAGTCCATGGATTGATCTGTATTGGGGATGTTCCACAGTGGTGCCCTGCTTTGTGTGTGTTATTTGTCTGACTCTAGGCCTTGAGTATTTGTCTGAGGCCTTGAGTATTTTTTTTTTTTGTAGGGTATATATAAGTTCATAGTTCGTATAAATGTTGTACCTGGGTTTTGGTGTTATAGGTTGGATGGTTTAGGAATCTGTAATATATTTCAGGCTCTTTCGTGTGGCCTTGATGTCTATCATACTATATTTATCCATAAAAAAATACAAAAGCCATTTCAGTCTAAAGTCCTACAAAAATCCTGTCATTGAAGACATACTGAGATATGACAAAAGAGCTTCTCTTAATGGAAATGATTAGTGGGGACCATTCATGAGATTCCAACACAACAGTCACCAATTCCTGCAAATTGATCACACATTAAACATTTGGAACCTGGAGAGTAATGTTAATTGAACCCAATCATTTGGCGGGACAGGTCGACAATCTAATTTCTTTGGGGGCATCCCAACTCTCGACAGAAGAGAAGGACAGGCAATAGTATTTCAACATGTCCAATCCTTTCATTTTCAGGGTTGATGATCGGCTGCCAGAGGTGCCTGGCTCCCTCTCCATGTAGAGAACACATGCATCCTTGGCTTACCTGAGCATACATTTGTATAGGGGGGTTCAAGCAGCTCTCTGACAAGTATGGCCAGCTTTAGCCTGATTACACCACAAAGGTATTCATTGTGTCTCCTATGGGACCAATAAAGTAATGTTTTCCCTTGTCTTCTAGAAATAAAGGGATGGAAAACAATCAATCTAGAATTCCTCAGTATCAGGGCAAAGGTATATGGTGGCATAAGGAGCATTATGAGGAATGCCCCATTTTGATACAACTTGTTTTCTTAAAAGTAGTAGATATCTGTTACTACCGAAGTACGTCCCGCCTTCCCTTCCGTAAGAACATTTATTGCGTTCCATGTAGTGTGTGAAAATCATATGTATATTTTGGAAGAAAGATCTGGGTACAAAGCTGTGTAGAGTTTGTAAAGGAATTCCACTGTTTAAATATATGTTGCTGCAACTGCACCCACGACACACCTGCCAAACGCCTTCACACGGCTGTCTGCTTCTGGAAACGCCATGCTTAGTACTGCAATCATGTCTTCTGTTTCCTGCAATAATATTGGGATAATGCCATAGACAAAGTGCCCAGATTTTACAAAGAAACAGGATGGCACTAAGCATATGTCCTTATCATACTGTATGTGTCAATACATAAAACCACAGCTATTAATCATGTGCCACTATAGAGATGATTTTTAGGGTTTTTTTATGGCATTTTGCAGTTTTTGGTGCAATTTTTTTTGCAGGCATTTTTTCGTAGTGGTTTTTTCACCCTTGAGGTGGATTTTTTGGGTCATTGAATTTTTTTCCCCAAATCACAGTAGTATCAAAGGTCTTGGAAAACCCCTTTAAGGCTACCTGCACTGGGTAGACTTGCAGAAATTCCACACAAATTTCCATCCAAATTTCTGCGCATTTCCACACCAAATCCACATCAAAACCCGCATGTGTTACTTGCGGATTTTGTTGCAGAGTTAGGGCTCATGGACACGGCCGTTGCCCGGCTGTGGCCATATTGCGGCCCACATACTGCGGGTCCGCAATACAGGGGCACCGGCCGTGTGCACCCCGCATCACAGATTGCGGACCCATTCACTTGAATGGGTCCGCAATCCTGGAAATGCGGAATGGAGGCACGAATCGGAACCCCACGGAAACACTACAGAAGAATGGGTCAGCAATCCAAATGCGGCGGCCCCACGGTCAGTGCCCGTGCATTGCAGACCGCAAATTGCGGTCCACAGCAAGGGCACTGCCGGCACACTTTCGTGTGCATGAGCTCTTAATAGTACTTTGCTGCAGATCTCACCCTTTTTCTCACACCGAAAATTGCACAAACAATTGACATGCTGCAGATTTCAAAATCCTCACAGCAGGTCAATCTCCACACGGAAGAAAAACCAAAATGTACATGAGATTTTTCTAATCTCATACACTTTGCTGGGACGTATTATGCTGCAGTTTTTTGGCACAAGAATCCACACGGAAAAACGCTCATAATCCGCAATGTATGTCAGTAGCCTAAATGTGTTTCCCAGTTTTGCAGATCTTGTCTTAGAGCTCTAAGGCCTCATGCACATGAACGTATTTTCTTTCCGTGTCCGTTCTGGGTTTTTTTTGGATCCGATTTTTTTGTACCGTAAAATACATACGGTCGTGTGCATGAGCCCTTAAACCTACAGAAAATGCTGTTGTAGGGAGGAGCGTGACAGTGTGATTCTACCAGCAATGCAGTCAATACAGGCAGATCATCCTGTGGACTATACAAAACGGCGTCATAATAGCGCCTCCTACTGTTTTGTCCTAAGTGGTTGCAGACCATCTTGCATTTGATTTCATAATAGTTCTTTGCCTGTAATATATGCTCTGTTTCACACTTATGATAATGTTGTCATGTAATAACCAAGAAATATTTATGACGTATACTGTATGTTGTGTAGATAGGTAAGGTTTTGATGTTCTGATGTTTGGGGCATGGCTACTGAATTTTAGCTTAGTATGACTTTATAAGTAGCCTCTACCAGGGCTGCATTCATATCTGGTGCTGCCCTAGACGTCAAGTCTGAATGCTCCCTATCAGAGCAGGATGAGAGGAGTGCTAGATGGGGTACCAGCCATCTAGAGAACTATTGAAGGGGAGGGTGGGCACAATTTATAGATGTAGAGGGACCACAACTGTACATACATATCTGGATGTTATGCACACGTTCAGCAGAGCCAGATATTGTGTGGATATTATTTAAAACTCTTTTGCATCCAGAGGGATGACAGTGGATCTGTCACCATACTATGTTCTTTAATGTACAGGGACAGGTATGTGAACCTACCTAGGAAACAAACCTAGGACATGTTATTTGTGAACAAGGTCTTAAGGAGGGTTTACATCTACAAAATCAGATGCATCAGAGCAGAATTTGTCATTTGGCTCTTTGGAGATGTACAATTTGTGCATTGATAGTACAATGAGTTAAAGATGTTGTCCCACTGTAGTCAGTGGTAGCATGTTGCTAGGATAGGCAGGGGTATAGCTATAGGGAGTGCAGAGGTAGCAGTCGCTACCGGGCCCAGGAGCCTGAGGGGGCCCAAAGACCCTTGTGCCACATAAGAAGACACACAAAGCACTGAGGGAAGGGGGGCCCAAGCTGAACTCTAGCACCAGGGCCCATGAGCCTTTAGCTACGCCCCTGAGGATAGGCCATCCATGTCTAACCACTGAAGGTCCAACCACCGGGACGGCACAATCCCAGAAGGAAATCTAACACTATTTCTGACCAGGTTGTGTTGTAGTTCCTACTCGGCACCTTGCTAGTGGTGGAAAACAACTATGAAGAGACCCATGTGCCTTCTGGAGATCAGAAGATGTGCTGGTGATATGCCACCATTGTGTACAATGGAAAAACTCTTTGAAAACCATGTAACCTCCCTCCTGCTGCCATTAAAAAACAACAAATGACTTAAAAATGAACGATTCACCACCTTCACTACAGTCTGTATTACCTTGGTTCTTGACATGAAATGTTCAAGGTGCAGATCCAGATTTTGACATGAATGGGGTCTGCAGTGTAGCATACAGGCTAAATGATGACGTATTTGGAACAGTAAATTCTTCTAAATATAAATCTCAGCTATGCTACATCCCTACCACATGTTTCTGGCTCTGCACGCCGCTGTCTCCACTGCAGATGCACTGCGAAGCAGAATAGCGAGGACTTTTATCTTCTAGAAAAGATTGTCCATTTACCTAATACATTTGTTTGGTCCTTCTAATGCACCTCATAATGTGCACTCAGACGATAATGCATGAACAATACCTAGACTGTGTGCTGACGTGACCACTCAGCCCATTTCCTGCTGCCATATTATCATCTCCATGGCTAAACATAGGATAAAGGATTTTGCAAGGTTGTATCAGCATCTCAGTTGTGATTGATGGTTCTCCTACTTAGCCAATCTCTACACCTGTATAGACAGTATATGTATCTACTGTATATAAATGTCTGGAATCATTAAGAAATTACTTGAAGTTCATACTTCTTTAAAACAATATACTATTAATGGCTCTTTCGGTTATAGGACCAGAATATTAAAATATGAAAATTAGCCTCTAGGAGCAATGGGGGCATTGCCGTTGCACCTAGAGGCTTTGCTCTCTCTACAACTGCCGCGCCCTCTGCACTTTGATTGACAGAGCCAGCCAGGGAAAACATCAACATATTACATGTATATTAAGTATATTAATTCTAAGTATATGATATATACAGTATATATATATATATATATATATATATATATATATATATATATATTATTCAGTATATTAAGAGCTGAGGATGAGATTGCATCAGGTCAGCCTTTCTAAAGTCAAACTTTGCAAAAAGCTTCCTGATCAGATCTTTTTTTGCTTGCAGCTATAATATGGCCGTGTGCACAAAGGCTGAGAAAGATTCACACATAGGTATTCTGTGGTGTTTTTCACCACTTTTGGAGTTTTAATGGTCTTATTACTACATGTGTTTTTTGGTGCCTTTCAGCTCCAGATGTTAGCTGAAAGTCTATGGGAAATACAAAAAGCAGGACACATATTTTTTTAATGCAGCATTTTCCCTTTTATATATTCTCTTTCTGAAGAGAAAATTGATTTGTTTTGAAAAAATGCGTCTAAACTGCGATTTGATGCTTTAATCGGTTGTGTTATTTTTTCACAGGTGAAACATGTAAAATAAATGTTATTCTGATAGAAAATTGTTTGTCCAATTGCCACTGCTTTAATGTTTTTTTTTTCTGGGAGTAAAATATTGATAACCTGTCCTCATTATCTGATTGTTGGGGATGTGACACCTGGCACCCCCGACAATTAGCTGTTTGAAGAAGCCATAGCTCCGGTGAGCGCTGTAGTCTCCTCACAAGCAAAGCACCGTACATTATATAGCGGCTGTACTTGGTTTTGCAGCCCAGATGCATTTGTGGAAATGGGACTGAGTTGGAAAAAAACATGTGTGACCAATGAACGTGACATGACTGGCTTGGAAGAAGCTGCAATGCTCAACAGTCTGACCCCAATTGATCAGATATTGGTGACCTATCTTCAAGATTTTGAGGAAAACTACTCTTGGAAAACCCCCTTTAAGCAAGTAAGGCAAGTTTCACACTTGCGTTTACATCATCGCAGGCTGTTTCGGTAGGGGAGCACTGCTGAACGCTTACACCCGACTGCAATCCAGTAAACATGCTGAGAAGCGACCCGACGAAAACCGCTGCATGTAGCTTCTTGGCATATACGGTACAGACCAAAAGTTTGGACACACCTTCTCATTCAAATAGTTTTCTGTATTTTCATGACTATGAAAATTGTAGATTCACACTGAAGGCATCAAAACTATGAATTAACACATGTGGAATTATAGCCACCTTTTGCTTTGATTACTGCTTTGCACACTCTTGCCATTCTCTTGATGAGCTTCAAGAGGTAGTCACGTGAAATGGTATTCCAACAGTCTTGAAGGAGTTTCCAGAGATGCTTAGCACTTGTTGGCCCTTTTGCCTTCACTCTGCGGTCCAGCTCACCCCAAACCATCTCGATTGGGTTCAGGTCTGGTGACTGTGGAGGCCAGGTCATCTGGCGTAGCACCCCATCACTCTCCTTCTTGGTCAAATAGCCCTTACACAGCCTGGAGGTGTGTTTGGGGTCATTGTCCTGTTGATAAATAAATGATGGTCCAACTAATCACAAACCGGATGGAATAGCATGCCGCTGCAAGATGCTGTGGTAGCCATGCTGGTTCAGTATGCCTTCAATTTTGAATAAATCCCCAACAGTGTCACCAGCAAAGCACCCCCACACCATCACACCTCCTCCTCCATGCTTCACGGTGGGAACCAGGCATGTAGAGTCCATCCGTTCACCTTTTCTGCGTCGCACAAAGACACGGTGGTTGGAACCAAAGATCTCAAATTTGGACTCATCAGACCAAAGCACAGATTTCCACTGGTCTAATGTCCATTCCTTGTGTTCTTTAGCCCAAACAAGTCTCTTCTGCTTGTTGCCTGTCCTTAGCAGTGGTTTCCTAGCAGCTATTTTACCATGAAGGCCTGCTGCACACAGTCTCCTCTTAACAGTTGTTGTAGAGATGTGTCTGCTGCTAGAACTCTGTGTGGCATTGACCTGGTCTCTAATCTGAGCTGCTGTTAACCTGCGATTTCTGAGGCTGGTGACTCGGATGAACTTATCCTCCGCAGCAGAGGTGACTCTTGGTCTTCCTTTCCTGGGGCGGTCCTCATGTGAGCCAGTTTCTTTGTAGCGCTTGATGGTTTTTGCGACTGCACTTGGGGACACTTTCAAAGTTTTCCCAATTTTTCGGACTGACTGACCTTCATTTCTTAAAGTAATGATGGCCACTCGTTTTTCTTTACTTAGCTGCTCTTTTCTTGCCATAATACAAATTCTAACAGTCTATTCAGTAGGACTATCAGCTGTGTATCTACCTGGCTTCTGCCAAACACAACTCATGGTCCCAACCCCATTTATAAGGCAAGAAATCCCACTTATTAAACCTGACAGGGCACACCTGTGAAGTGAAAACCATTTCAGGTGACTACCTCCTGAAGCTCATCAAGAGAATGCCAAGAGTGTGCAAAGCAGTAATCAAAGCAAAAGGTGGCTACTTTGAAGAACCTAGAATATAAGACATATTTTCAGTTGTTTCACACTTTTTTGTTAAGAATATAATTCCACATGTGTTAATTCATAGTTTTGATGCCTTCAGTGTGAATCTACAATTTTCATAGTCATGAAAATACAGAAAACTCTTTGAATGAGAAGGTGTGTCCAAACTTTTGGTCTGTACTGTATGCTGGGTTTCGGCAGGATCACTGCTGGTCCCCATTATAGTGAGTGGGGCTGGATGCTTCCGGCAATACTGGAATGCAGAGAGATCCGGCAGGACCATAGGGCAAATTGTCAGACCTTAGGGCAACTTGTCAAGGCAGTAACAGCATACTTCTCTCTGGTGCTGTTCTTTTCTTTTGGCAAAAATGTAGCAGTTCCACATGACATCAAAAAAATAACCAGACGGGCACACACACGAAAAACAACAATACAAGCCTTCTAGGCCTCTAAATGCATATACAAAAACACACATGCAAAATGGACTATGAAAATAGTCTCACGCCCTGAAGTGTAGATTAAAAGTGTGCGTCTCCTTTCATAGTCCAGCTTTATGAAAGTGTTTTTTGATTTGGTGATGAAACTGGTGGAGTACTATCTTTGATAGATGGGCTGGTAGCACAGTCACCAGATCTCAACAGGGTTGTGCTGCACTGTAAAATCAGGAAAAGATATCCTACAAATCAGTTGCACACCTGTGGAAAACTTCAGTTGAAATTTCTTTTGATTTCAATTCTTTCAAAACCAAAACAATTTCTTGTTATTGTGCAGTCATCTTCTCTTAACATTAGTCTCCAACAAGGCTTAGCATACACTATATTGGTATGCCATCTCTTCACCCTTCCGTACGCTGACTTTATCTCTGGCCTATATATAGCAAGTGATACCGGAATGTGACACGAGCTGGCACTCTTGTTATTGGGTTCTGTGGCTCTAACCTTCAGAGTGAGAGTGTCCTTTTTATACAGCAGTCATATGCCCTTATTAATGTTCTGAGGTAATCCAGAAATAAGCATGACTCACCTTTTATTCGGTTATATTACAGGCAAGGCCAAACAAAAGGGAACCTGACAGTCCTGGAACGGATCACAGATATGAATTAGGTCTCCTGTTAGATAACTCAATCAAAGAGGATTTCCACCCAACTTGTAAAAAAAAGCCAAACAGTATATTAGTAACTCGTAAATCAGAAATTGGAGCTGTATCCAGGGTTTCTTAATTATACTTGCTGACATTTTACCGTTCATTTGTGGTGGCCATTTTTGTAAATGAGACAACAGACAGTGCAGCCATATTGTTTGACTGCAGAGAAAAATATAGACAGTGCTGTCGCACTACATAGAGAAGTACAGTTGGGTAATAATAGTGTATCCAGTCAGATAAAGCTTAAAGGGGTTGTCCAAGTTATTTTTTTTGTTCTTTATATGTTTCTAACTTGTCAGGTATAACAACTTTCCCATATACTTTGTGTTTCTAAAGCTGCTGGTTTCTCAGAGTTGACTGAGGGTCACATGACCTGTGATGTCACCTTATCTCTCTGCTCTGTGATGTTTCGTTCACAAGCCTCAGAGTTCAGATAACAGTCTGTACACCAGACGTCACTGGCCACGCCCCCTTTCTTTGCCGGCTGCTATCTGCTCTCTCCCTGGTTTCCTTCAGATAAAACATTAACCCCTTCAGCCAGAACACACTGAGGGCTCAAGGCTTTACAACAAACAGTAGCTGCAGCAGTGAGAGGAGACAAATGCTGGGCACAAGAGCTGTAGAGGAATTGTATTGTACAAGAACAGGTAGGGAGAAATTCCTGTATGTATTAGCAGTGTCATTGTACAGCTGGGACTTGTAGTCCTACACATACAACATGCTGCTGAGTATCCCAGCAGGCAGACATGTCACTCAGCACTTGTATTCATTCCCTTTGCAGAGAGGGGGGGAAGGGGGAGGGGCTGAGATTGTTGTTATTGCATGTAAACAAAGGCCAGAAGAGAACCAGGGAAATTAGGAAATATGGATTTTTTTTTGCCTAAAACTTGCTTAACTTAGTTATATATTGCTGCCCATCAGATTTACAGTGCTATATATTTTTTGTCATAACTCGGACAACCCCTTTAAGGTATTGTTCTCACCTTCATGAGTTGTGATATGCCACAACTACTTTATAGGCGTAAGGCTACTTTCAGATCTACGCTTTCCCTTTCCGCTATTGAGATACGTCATAGGCACCCATTGACTTACCATGGATTTAGTGATGGATTCATCTTGTTCATTTAGGATATAATACAACTGGATTCGTTCTGAACGGATGCAGACAGTTGTAGTATATGACGGATCCAGCAAAAACGCAGATGAGTAAGTAGCCTAAATTAGAAAAGTGGTTCTGGATCAACAGCAGCAGGTGTCTGAAAGAATGTTGTGCTGTATACCAGATGTGGAAGGCTGACAGTAGCTCTCAGGGGACCTAAGGGTACCAGTACCAGTTCTTATGCAGTAGAAGATGAAACTACCTTTATTGGTATACATTCCGAACGTACATTTGCATCTGAAGAAAGGGCTGTGATCCCGAAATGCGTCATGTTTTGGAACCAATAAAGTAAGTTTTATCTTTTACTGGATAAGCTCTATAGTCCTTTATTTTTTCACTATGGGAACCTGAGGTCCCCTGGGAGCTTTCTAATGTCAGCCATATTGGTTGTCACTTTTCAATCAGCCACCCATGGTAAAGCGGTCACTTTGTTATTGATAGAACATGCTATCAGAACTACAGTTTACCATCAGTTTTCATGGTAAACTGTAGTTCTGATTTCATCATTTAAAAGTTACAATCAACATGGCTGCACTTCCTGTTATTCCAAAAATGGTCTCTTAATTTGCCATATTTACATTTCTGGTTGAAATCCTTTAGCAATGGACCTCTATATGCTTTTACTTTGTCTTATTTTTTTAAATGTTAGTACTCTAGAGAAAAATGGTCTTCCAGAATTTTCAATTCATTGCGTTTCTTTAGGATAGGCCATCAGTGGGTATGGGGTCAATCCACCATGACCTCCAAAAATTAGCAGAATGAACAAGGTGTTATACTTGAATTGAATGGGCTGAACTGCAGTAACTATACTACTTTGTGAAAAGATAATAAAGTTCAGTTGATGTGTGGGAGTCCTAAGGATAGACCATTATTGGAAACTTTTTTAACCCCTTTAGAATGAAGCCTGTTTTATCTTTAAAAGGGTTTTCAGAGATCTTTTTATTGTATCTTACAGTATCTGATCATTGTGGGCCTGACACCGGGGACCCCCACCGATCAGCTATTTGAGAAGACACTAGAGATGGCAGTAGCACCGAGGCTTTCTCTCTGTTCACCAAGCACAGCGCCATCCATTTGATAACGGCTGAGGTATCGAAGATCAGCCCCATTTGCTTCAATGGTGCTTCACCTAATCCATGTGAACAATCATTGTGACATCACATTGCCAAGGGAAAGCTGTGAGAAGACCACGCTACTACTGCGAGTTCTACTATCACTACTCCGATCACATACTGATGACATATTATTTTAAGTCCTATCTCACAAAATAGTTCATAATTAATACCATGTGTTCACTTTATGCTGGCATAATTTATCAAACGTACTTTTATTTTTTGGAGAGGTTAAAAGACTTACTAGTTTAGCAACAATTTTGCAAAATTTTCCAAATCCTATTTTTTGCAGGACGAATTCAGTTCTGATGTGGCTTTGAGAGGGCTATATATTAGAACCCTTTAGGTATTTTACAGAAATTAATGCAAAATAAAGGTAACATTTAAAAATTTCACCTTTTCCACATTTTTAATTTTGGTCCAATTTTTGGAACACAGCCAGTGATAAAACTGAACTGATTCTCCAAATGTATTACCCTGATTCTGTATTTAGAAATATCCCATATGTGGCCATAGCGTGCTACTTGATATATACCGGCCTCAGAATTGACGGAGCACCTTGTGGATTTTGGGACCCCAATTTTTTTTAAGTTTTTCGGGCATCATTTTGGATTGCAGAGGCCTTGAGTTGCCAAAACATAAGAAACCCTCAAAAGGCCCAATTTTGGAAACTACATGTCTCAAGGAATTAATATAAGGGTGCACTGAGCATTTTCAGTTCCTGAGCTGCTTCCATCACTATGCCGTAAATGTATGGCATGGTACTCAAATGAGCCACGTGCCATGGTGGCATGGTGCGCTAAAGGACTAAACTCTGTAACGTCGAAGGAGCTGAGAAACAGTGTAACATGAAATAACTCAAAGTTTCAAACTAGTGGAGGGGCATTGCCTCCCATGGCCTGATCCTGGCCACGGAAGGACTGAACTGGCGTAAGTTATAGTTCAAATCTATGCCATCTCATATTTGGCATACATTTATTTTTCTGGTGCATGAGCTGCCAGAAGATGGGCCAAATTTATTAAGAGGCCCGAGCAAGTCTTAATAAATCTTTAACATTGAGTCATCTGCAGGCTTCAAGGGAAAAATTCACTAGTACAAAGTCTGCTGGCATAACATGCACCAAATTTATTAGGATTGCAAAATCTGTGCTGTATAGGAGCTGGTGTAGATTATAGGTGTAATTTATGCCAGTTTTTCGCCCATGCCCCAACCACCAAAATGGTAGATATGACATAAAACACCATAAAGTTGCAAATTTTTGTACAACAGTGGGCCTGCACAAAAATCTTTGACTTTTCTATCCCACAAAATTTAGTAGAAACTTTCATAAATAACCCCCCCCCCCCCAGTATTCTGAGAAAACAACAGTGTAGTCCCTCCTTAAAACGTTTTTGCAGCATATCCTACTCATCTGAACAATATCTGTGTCTAGAGTAGATTTTCAACCATTTTCCCCATGAACACAAAAGAACTTGTACATCAACAGTGTAGAATTCATTTATCTGGTAGTTTCTATGACCACCAAGCTGATCCTCTCTTCATTGTCACACTTAATCAGTATGCATGATGGCAATCTGCATTGTAGTAAATGTCAGAAGCCATAGAAGAAAATCATTTATATACTTCAACAACTTGAGTGTGTATCACGGAAATCTGATTTCAGGATTATACACATTGACAGTCCTGTCCCCCCCAAAATAGTTTTACTTGCATCGCCTAATACAATCATATTGATGAATGATTGTTACTATGACTTTAAAGCCCTGTTACTTCCAGGGTGAAAATGTGTACATACATGTTATAATACAAAAATCAATTTCAGAAAACTTGAATCCTTCCTAGGAAAACCCCATCTGTTATTTAGCTGTACACACTGGTGTGTGTCGCCAAAAGTATAGTATTTGTCCAGCACCCAATTTCTTCAATTTGTTCTAATTTGTCATATTTCAATGTTTCAGACAATAAAATTAAGATAAACACAACTTGAGTAAACAGAAAATGCAGTTTTTACAATGATCACCCATTTTTATGGAGGTAAGATTTATTCAAAACCAACATCACCTGTTGAGGAATTTTGCCTCTTCAAAACCTTAAAGAGGTTGTGTCACCTCAGATATTGGTGGCATATGTCTAGGATATGCCACCAATATCAGATAGGTGCGGGTCCTACTTCTGGGACCCATACCCATCTGTAGGAGGGGGCCCCCAAAGTGAATGAGATTGTACCACGCATTCGAGGCATGCTCTCCATTCACTTCTATGGGAGTTCTCAGTTTTCACTCTACCTTGTAAATCTATAACCCTAATCTATAGTTTTCTGGCAGTTCAAATTGAAGTAGCACTCCTACCAAAATGTTTATTCTATGGACTGGTACATAATGTAAATTGTAGTGAATGAAGTCTTTTTACCAGTGGCTGTATCTCTTCTGGTCCTCAGCTGTGTCATGTGACGGATACTTATGTATGGATGGGAAGTCAGTTTCTCTATTCATTTTTATTAGAGCCTTGACGTCAGTCTCATAGAAATTAATAGAGAACTGACTTCCTGTGCACACATAAGAAGCTGTGTTAAAGTGGGTTTACATGGACCAAGCCGATTGTCGGGAAGGAAGCGTTCAGCTGCTCATTCAGTGAAGGAGACGGCTGTATTTACATGTATGAGGATCACTATTACGATCGCTCGCCCCCATACAGAATCATTGTTTCTGGGCAGCAGATTTGCTTCCCAGAAACGATGATTTATGTGCCTGCACGCATTTCACTCGTTCACTGGGTGATTGGCCGCACATTTAGATGGGCAGATTGTTGGGAACGAGTGTTCACAGTAACGTTTGCTCCCGATATTCTGCCCGAATATCAGGCAGTGTAAATCCACCTTTAGTTGGAAAGTCAGAGCGTCATTCGAGCGACACAACTGATGAACAGAAGGGAGTGGATAACTTCCAAATACACCCACCAGTCAAAGGATTTCCTTCACTACTCTTAACAAGCTCTGCCTCTAATGCCACCAGATGTAAGGCAGCTATCCTATAAGTCAATGTTTGCCCCTTTAAATAGGCCTGGAGACATGACTCATATTAAATAAGCCAGCACCTCATCTGCAGACAGGTGTTTCAGGGTTTACCCCCATCAGACCTCAGATCATCAGAATGTGCCCCCATCAGACCTCAGATCGGCTTAATGTGCCCCCATCAGACTCCATAATGGAAGCGCTCACTTGTATTCGCCTGATTGTACTAAGGCCATCCCTGCTGGGCCCCCCCAGAGGTATTGGGCCCGGAGCATCGCCTCCCCTGCCCCCCCCCCAGTAGCTACGCCTCTGGGCCTGATGTATGAAAACTGTCTAGGTCTAAGACTTTTTTTGTTGCCCATAGCAACCAATCAGAGCTCCCCTTTCATTTCTCCAGAGCACTATATGAAATGAAAGGGGAGCTCTGATTAGTTGCTATGGGCAACAAAGAAACTTCTAGTTTTCATACATAAGGCTCTAGGTGTTTTACATCAGCAGCAGATAGAAGCCATGAGAGCAGCTAACCTCTCCAAATATGAGCTCAGAGGAAACATAAAGCATACAGAGAGAACATGCACTGGACATAAAGGGCAGTACACAGTCATCTCAACTAAAAGCCGAAATCCTTAGACCAGGAATAGAACATACATTTATAGGACATTTCATCATTTTCACAAATTCTTATAAAAATATATTCAGCACTGAACTAAATGTACTAATTCATTATATATTTTAGGAGTCGGAGTCGGTCCATTTTATACCGACTCCGACTCCACCAAAATGGTGACCGACTCCGACTCCACGACTCCGACGCCACAGCCCTGATTTCAAGGGGCCAGTTCATCCCCTTACATACAGATCAAGCTGTCAGGACTACAGTGAGAAGGTAAAGTAACAGTCTCCAGATGCAATAAAAAGTGAGTTATAGAGGACGAATTGAAAAAAATGATTTTTACTCACAATAAATAGAATGCAATGATAAAAAATGAGCCCAAAGGTGTCCATAGCATTTAACCAATGTTACGCTTCAACAGGTCTCACAATAATCATACCTGGGTCTGGCTAGTGAAACTGAGCCCAGCGGTCAACTGAATGTGATTAAATGGGTTTTCGGGTACTTTTATATTTCTGGCCTGTCCTCAGGACCAACAGCCCTCACTTCGGTGGGATTAGCTCTGTAATAACCAGCTCTGTCCTTTACACTATGGATGAGTCGGGTAGTTCTGGTACTACTGATCAGCTGATCAGCGGTACAGGGTGCCCAACCCAACCAGATATTGACAGCCTTTCTTGAGTGGCTGTCAGTATCAGAGTACTGGAAAACTCCCTTAAGGATATGGCTATGACATTTGTTACCTGTAAAAAAAAATTTGCGAGAACAGGTTTTTAATTTTTTTTGGCACCTGCATTTTATGCTGCAGTTAATGTGGCATGTAAATGTGCCACTAATGCATCAGGACATAGCAGTCCTATACACTCCTCAACATTGAAATTGAACATCAAGAAGGAAAATGTCACGCGAGGTCGGCGTCGCGCACCCTCTGCACGACATCGCCGGACCTCTCCGCACCCCTAGAGACGAGCAATAGGGAATTGAAGTGCTGGTCTTGTCAGCCAGCACTTCATGAGTTAATTCTCTGTTTGGGTTTAGCCATGTGGTGCTGATCACACCACATGGCTACTTTGCATATTGTTTGGACAGCTTGCTCCGCCTCAGGTCATGTGATGCTGGCCACATCACATGATCCTGGGTGGGCTATTTAAAGATGGCAACTGCCTCACTCAGATGCCTGTGATTAGTTTATACTTTTGATCAGTGCTTGTGCGACCTTGTGTTTTGGATTTGCTATTTGGACTCTGACTTTGGACTTGGACTTGGACCTCTCTTCTCTTGACCCCTGGTATTTACGCTATCTCCTGTGTTTGACCCGGCTTGCTGACTACTCTATCATTGTGTTTGTTCCGTCTGTGTTTTGTCTCTCCCTGTGTTCCCTTTCCCTCCCTCTGCACTTACCCAGTATAGGGAACGTCTTCGTGGTTGTCCGCGGCCGCCTAGGGCCGTTTGAGGCAAGTAGGTAGGGAAAGAAGGGGGGTTCAAGTACAGGGCACACCTTCCCTTGTCTCCCCCGTGACAGAATCACAGGCCGTATCATATGGAGCAATTGCGGGTGCTCACGGACCAGGTTCAGGGTATGGCGCAGATGATCCAGGACCTGGCCGAGAGGCTCCTACATCAGGAGCAGCTACAACCTGCACTAGTAGCGGCTCCCTCCACATCTAACCCCATTGTGGAACCTCATGTTAAATTGCCGGATCGGTTTTTGGGGGACCGGAAAACTTTCCGTTCCTTTAAGGAGAGCGTAAAATTGTATTTTCGCTTACGTCCTCACTCCTCGGGTGCCGAGCAGCAGCGGGTAGGAATAATTATTTCCTTGCTGCAAGGTGATCCGCAGGAATGGGCCTTTTCTTTACCGCCTGACTCCCCAAGCTTGCAGTCTGTGGAAGCATTTTTTCAGGCCTTAGGCCTATTATATGAAGAGCCTGACTTGACTTCTGTAGCTGAGACTCAGCTCAGAGACATTCGGCAGGGTAACCGTCCAGTAGAGGATTACTGTGCTGAGTTTAGAAAGTGGTGTGTTTCCTCTGGATGGAATGACCCTGCTTTGAGAAGCCAGTTTAGGGTGGGGCTGTCTGACCATCTTAAGGACTTACTTGTCAGTTACCCTACTCCTGACACCCTAGAGGCGGCCATGACACTAGCCATTAAACTGGATCGTCGAGTGAGGGAGAGACGGAGGGAACGTTCAGATATTCCTCAGGGTGTCGTCCTGCCTGAATCCCCTCTTCTGAGTCCACCTTCTACCAGGGTCCCGGAGGAGTCCATACAGTGGGGAGGAACTTTGAGAGATCAGAGACGCTTGAATGGAACCTGTTTCTACTGCGGTGAGACGAACCACTGGCTCCAGCAATGCCCGAAACTTCTGCCCTCTAGAGAGCTTTCTGCCGGAAGTAAGGTAACCCCAGCGGTGGTAAGGAGGAAAGTATTATTACCTATCTCCATTGCGTACAACCAACTCAGGGGGTCCGGTAAGGCTTTTGTTGATTCTGGTTCTGCCATTAATTTTATTGATTTTGATTTTATACAATCTGTGGGGATTCCGCTAGTTCCTTTAAGGAAGGTGATTGAAATTATCGCACTGGATTCCACTCCATTGAATAATGGGAGAGTGGAGTTTTGTACTCCTGAGGTTGTATTAACTGTAGGAATTACCCATACCGAGACTTGTTCCTTCCTTGTATTAAAGGATTTACCTGCCGACCTTGTTTTAGGTCTGCCATGGTTACAGGACCACAACCCTGTGATCAACTGGTCGGTAGGTGAATTGGAAAAATGGGGAATGAATTGTGACAAATGTTGTAAATCAGTATTGCTGTTTGGAGGTACCACTGAGTCTCTTTCCTTGCCCAAGTATATCGGCGATTTTTCGGACGTTTTTTCCATGTCCGAGACTGAGTTCCTCCCTCCTCACCGGCAATATGATTGCGCCATCGACCTTATTGAGGGATCCAAATATCCCAAAGGTCGCATTTATAATCTCTCTACTCCTGAACGTCAGTCCATGAGGGATTATCTCAAGGAGAGTCTGGCCAAGGGTCACATCCGGCCTTCAGTTTCTCCCATGGGGGCAGGTTTTTTCTTTGTTGGTAAAAAGGATGGAGGATTGAGGCCCTGTATCGATTACAGGGAGCTCAATAAAATCACTGTTAAAAACAGATACCCGTTGCCCCTTATTCCTGACTTGCTGAATCAGGTCCAGGGGGCCTGTTGGTTCACCAAGCTGGATTTGAAGGGGGCATACAACCTAATCAGGATTCGTGAGGGGGACGAATGGAAAACTGCTTTTAATACCCCGGAAGGTCATTATGAGTACTTGGTAATGCCTTTTGGGTTAAGTAACGCTCCGGCAATTTTCCAAAACTTTGTCAATGACATTTTTAGACCATTTATTGGGAAATTTGTAATTGTCTATATTGATGACATCCTGATTTTTTCTGCAGACTGGGAAAGTCACGTATCTCACACCAGGCAAGTGCTGGAGGTGTTGCGTGAAAACAAGTTGTTCGTTAAAGGGGAGAAGTGTACCTTTGGTGTTCAGGAAGTGGCCTTTTTGGGATACATTCTCACCCCTTTTTCTTTCAAAATGGACCCAGTTAAAGTACAGGCCATTGTGGATTGGGTGCGACCTTCCTCTTTGAAGGCGCTCCAGCGATTTCTGGGGTTTGCTAATTTTTATCGTAAATTTGTCAAAAATTTTTCTGTGGTAGCCAAACCCATTACGGATTTAACTCGCAAGGGGGCTGATCTGGTCAATTGGCCCCCTGCAGCTATTGAGGCCTTTGAAAGGTTAAAGCAGTGTTTTATTAATGCTCCTGTGTTGGTCCAGCCTGATCAAAGTAAGCCTTTTGTAGTTGAGGTGGATGCGTCTGAGGATGGTGTGGGGGCTGTACTGTCCCAGGGGTCTTCCACCTTAACTAATCTTATGCCATGCGCCTTCTTCTCCCGCAAGTTCTCTCCTGCCGAGAGGAATTATGACATTGGTAATAGGGAGTTACTTGCAATCAAGTGGGCATTTGAGGAATGGCGTCATTTTTTAGAAGGGGCAGTTCACCGCATTACGGTCCTCACGGATCATAAGAATTTAATGTTTTTAGAATCGGCTAAGCGATTGAATCCTAGACAGGCGAGGTGGGCTTTATTCTTTACTCGTTTTGATTTTTGTGTTACCTTCAGACCCGGGAGCAAGAACGTTAAGGCCGATGCCTTATCCCGAAGTTTCAAGGCGTATCAGCCTCCTGACGTCCCTCCTGAGCCCATCCTGCCAGCTGATATCATCGTGGCTGCTACCTCATCTGACCTCGCTTCTGAAATCTCGGCAGGACAACATCTTGCTCCCACTGGTACCCCCAATGACAAATTGTTTGTGCCGGCTCATTTGCGATTGCAACTGCTGGGTGAGTGCCATAATTCTGTTTTGTGTGGACATCCTGGCATCAATGCCACCAAGGAGTTGGTCTCTAGGCAGTATTGGTGGCCGTCAATCTCCAGAGATGTTCAGGCTTTTGTAACTGCGTGTAACACTTGTGCCAGGTCCAAGAATACCAAGACACGACCTATGGGTGAGTTACATCCTTTACCCATACCTAGTAGACCTTGGTCACATCTGTCCATGGACTTTATCACGGACTTGCCGTGCTCTGAGGGTAAAACCGTGATATTTGTGGTGGTTGACAGATTCAGCAAAATGTGTCATTTTATTCCTTTGTGTAAATTACCCTCTGCAAAGGTCTTGGCGTCCGTGTTCATGGATAATATTGTCAAACTGCATGGTGTTCCTGAGAATATCGTTTCTGATAGGGGAGTACAGTTTGTGTCTAGGTTCTGGAGGGCGTTCTGTAATAAGATTGGTATCTCTTTGTCCTTTTCATCAGCCTTTCATCCGGAGACCAATGGTCAGACTGAACGTCTTAACCAATCCGTTGAGCAATATCTCAGATGTTATGTTTCTGATAACCAACATGTGTGGGCCAGATTCCTGTCTCTGGCTGAATTTGCAATTAATAATCGTGTTAATTCATCCTCTGGGATGTCGCCGTTTTTCTGCAATATGGGTTTTCATCCACGCTTTGGCTCCTGTTCCCCATCTGCGTCGGTTGTCCCAGAGGTCAATGATTTTTCTCAAGAACTGTGCACAGTTTGGGCACAGGTTCAGTCGAACCTGGAAAAGGCCCAAGGAGTTCAAAAAGCTAAGGCTGATAGAAAACGTTCTAAGGGTGTGAATTTTAAGGTTGGGGATAAGGTATGGTTATCGACTAAAAATCTCAACATGAGGGTACCATCCTACAAGTTTGCACCTCGCTTCATTGGTCCTTACAGGATCACCAAGGTGATCAATCCGGTTTCTTTTAGGTTATGTTTACCCGACTCCCTTCGTGTTCATAATGTTTTTCATGTGTCTTTGCTCAAACGTTATGTTGCTCCCGTTGGTCCTGAGGAACAGTCTCCTCCTCCGGTTGAGGTAGCAGGACAAATGGAGCATGAGATTGCCAGAATTGTGGATGTGAGAAGGGTCCGGAATTCCTTCCAGTACCTCGTACATTGGAAGGGGTTCGGTCCTGAGGACAGGTCTTGGGTACCGTTGACCAGGATGCATGCAGACTCGCTCATCCAAAAGTTCCATCTGCAGCATCCCGATAAGCCTGCTCCCGCTGGTAAGGGTCCGGTGGCCCCTCGTGAAGGGGGGGGTACTGTCACGCGAGGTCGGCGTCGCGCACCCTCTGCACGACATCGCCGGACCTCTCCGCCCCCTAGAGACGAGCAATAGGGAATTGAAGTGCTGGTCTTGTCAGCCAGCACTTCATGAGTTAATTCTCTGTTTGGGTTTAGCCATGTGGTGCTGATCACACCACATGGCTACTTTGCATATTGTTTGGACAGCTTGCTCCGCCTCAGGTCATGTGATGCTGGCCACATCACATGATCCTGGGTGGGCTATTTAAAGATGGCAACTGCCTCACTCAGATGCCTGTGATTAGTTTATACTTTTGATCAGTGCTTGTGCGACCTTGTGTTTTGGATTTGCTATTTGGACTCTGACTTTGGACTTGGACTTGGACCTCTCTTCTCTTGACCCCTGGTATTTACGCTATCTCCTGTGTTTGACCCGGCTTGCTGACTACTCTATCATTGTGTTTGTTCCGTCTGTGTTTTGTCTCTCCCTGTGTTCCCTTTCCCTCCCTCTGCACTTACCCAGTATAGGGAACGTCTTCGTGGTTGTCCGCGGCCGCCTAGGGCCGTTTGAGGCAAGTAGGTAGGGAAAGAAGGGGGGTTCAAGTACAGGGCACACCTTCCCTTGTCTCCCCCGTGACAGAAAAGGTGTGGAATAATGGAAATCACAGGATCAATAGATATGTTAATTATATAAAAATGATAAAAATGGAAACAAATATTCATCTAAACATATTCAAAACATCTCAAGTTATTCAGAAAGGAATATGAGTGCCACACACATAAATACTTGCACTTACACAACTTGGCATGCTATCAGTGAGTTACTAATGGTTGTTTGAGGAATGTTCTGTCATGCAAAATGCACTAGGGCACGAAAATCATCAAGATCCACTGCTGGCTGCTCCTTCTGCAATTGCAGACCCATGACAAGTCTGCAGACGCTGCAGGCCATGTTAGCACGTTTAGGCCATGCAGGCTGAAGCAATATGCACCTTGGTGTTGTTCTGTTGAGAAACGGCTTCTTGGACACTTTGGAAAAACAACCATATCACTGGTTCCATGATCAAATCAATGTAACGCAGGGCTGTTAGTGTGCCTGAAATTAAGACTACCCCATACCATAATCGTAGGAGTAGGACCAGTCTGATGTTCCCTTGTCATGGCATCGCCCACGTGGTTTCCAGACCAATTTCCATCTATTATTGTGTCTGTGACAACAGTGGGACTCATCGCTGAAGAGGTAAAGGCATAGAAGTCTTGCTACTGGAAGATTTATTTTCAGTGGAAGTGCCACTACAACAGTCCAAGGAGTCCTTGTCCAGTGGAACAGTACTGTGATAGGCTATAGTAGACATCCATTTTAAATTAATGAAAAGTCGTTTTCTTTTTGTTTTGCTCTTTTTACTGCGCAGGCCTTGCATGGTACGTAGTATTTTCTGCAACTTTTTTGCTTACACAGTGCTCTACATAATACATAGGAAGCAGTGAACATACAGTATATCTAATAGAATATTAGCTGCAGTGTTTCCAACAACCTTGCTTTAGGTGCAATTAGCTTAAAAGCTTTGGAGTCCATGACTCAATCTTAAGCTTACTATTTACCTTCTGAATACAGTGCATTAGTTGATGTTGCAAACCTTTCTAGATAAAACATTCTTACTGTCTCAGTTTTGACTGCTAGGAGTTATTGATTTGCCTTAAAGGCTTGTACCTTTTTTTTTCTTAAAGGATGCCAAGAGAGGATTTACATGTCAGCGGTTATGACTTATTTATGACCACAAAATTCACATCCTCTGAGTTCTTGCTGTTATTCAAATAATGGACCTTTATTATAAGATGAGTTTGTTCATTACCCCCTTTGTCATGTGAATCTTTAGCAGAGAACAAAAATAATAATTAATAATGAATTTATTAATTATCATTGTGTATAATGGCAATAATTTTCCTGGACAGAAAAGTTATTTATATATATTTCTTTTCATAAATACAACTTTTTGACAAAAAGTTGCATCTTCCTGCCATAAATGCGACTTTTTGCACAAAACACCACCACATACTGTAAGCTGGTCTGCATCATTTTGAGCCATTTCTGTCCATAAGAGGAAGATAAATGAGGCGTAATATGTGCCAATTTGATAGCCTGTCCACTTTGACATATATGACTCATTTGCGTGGCGTGATGCATTCAGTATGGTAAAAATTGTGGAGAAAACAGTTGCTATGTTTGGCGCAAATCAAAACGCCATTCTTTTTCGTGCATGCATGAGATTTCGGCCGGTCAAAGCAGGCAGCTCTGCGAGTGGTTTCCAGAGCTGCCGTGACGTAGTTGAGGGGGGCGGCGGCCTACAATGCTAATATGGGCCGTTAGTCCGTCCCTAAATAGGCGCGTTTTTGAGCATGAAGACGGTAAGACAGTTTCCCATGTCTTACTGGATGAGGAGTTTTAAATGCAGGTTAGGGGTTGTTCACATATCAGTTATTTGATCAGTTATTTCCATCAGTTATTGTCAGCCAAAACCAGGATTGGACACTAAACAGAGATCAGGTATAATGAAAAGATCTGCACCTGTTTGGTGTTTTTGACCCGCACCTGGTTTTGGCTCACAATAACTGATGGCAATAACTGATCAAATAACTGATATGTGAACAACCCCTAAGAGAATTGGGCGTGATGCGTTCTGCTGCTTGTCACATCATCCCACTAAATCAGTGCAGCCGAGCTCTGGGACCATTACTTGTCTGGCTTTTTTTCTTGAGATCAGCAGTGACATCTAGTGGACTGAATACATGATGAATCCACACCACAGTTAGTAGATTAGTCTAATATGACCACAGGAGGAGATTAAAAATACAGTATCATGCTTGAGGTTACGACATATACCTTTGCATATATAGGTAATCTCCCTCCGCTTTACCCCATATCGGTTCATTCTATAAATTTATCATTTATGAAGACAAGATTGGATGAGAGGGCAGAATAGTGGCCATATTGCTTTACATTTTATGGAATATTTTTTAATAAATACTTTTCACAATAAGTAAAATGAAATACTATGAGTAGTATTACGCAATGTGATGTATATATTGAATTCCTTCTAACCGTTTTTATATTCCAACTTAAAACCGGTATCCACTGATATACAGTGCAGATAAATATCCTCAAGGCCTTGTCACTCACAACAGGCCAAGTAGAAGGAGATACACAGTGCAGCTTCTCTTCTAAGCAAATAGCACTTCTGCTGATGTTAGCCATGGTTCATGAACCTGGCCTTCCTGCTTCTGTGCAATGTCCATATCTTGTTTGGTTCATTACAGTATTAAGAACCATATAACTTGATGAGTCAGGACCCTATACCAGACACTTAAAGGGGTTGTCCCACAAAAAATATTCTACAGTTTTCAAACTATCACCTGGATCTGAATACTTTTGTAATTGCATGTAATTATAAATTTAGCATAGCCAGTGAGGTATTCAATAAAATGTATCTGTGTAGCGCCACCTGCTGTTTTTTTTTCTTATTTCTTTGACCTGCTCACTGAGAAGGCCACACATGCTCAGTTTAATCTTTCAGCTGCGTCCTGAGCTGTGATAGGAGGCGCTTGGACACGCCTCCTGAGCTGTGATAGGCAGAGCTGAGACACGCCCCCTGAGCTGTAGCAGAAAAGACACTCCCCTTGAGTTGCCAGCTTGATATAAATTTCACAGAGCAATGAATGGGGAGATCTCTGGTTCCATGTGAGGTAAAGGGCTGGTTCTAGCTTTGTTAGAAAGAGATTGTCATGTACTATATGATGTCTGTCATGTACTATATGATGTTTTATTTTTTAGATTATTCATGGGATAACCCTTTAAGAACAGGACTCTCTCTCTAGACTTTGCGCCTTCACTGTATCAATGCCCAGCAAGTGCCCAGGACAGGACTTCACTGTGATGTGTTCTCTACATTGAGATGCTGCTTCATAGCTCCTCCCAGTGATCTAAGTGACGGCTGTAGCAACCAACCAGAAGACTACTACAGCTGTCACTCAGATGAGAGGGGAGTGTCTGTGGAGTAACTCAATGCAGAGAACAATTCACAGTAAAGCCCTGCCGTGGGCACTTGCAGGAACAGAATCTGGCAGAAACTTCATATTCACACTACTGATGAGAGAAGCTCCACAAAATGTATGTCTGTACTGCTATCCGCAGGTCTTACGTAGTCAGGTTAGCAATTTAGCATGGTTCCCCAGATGGTTCCCCTTTAAATGGGTTTTCTTATCAGACATTTAAGGAATTTCTGTAGGATCTACAGATGCCACTTCTGGGGCCCACAACTTTATAAAGGTCTCTTTCACCACTCTAGAAAGGTTTTCACTCTGTTCTGTTGCTTCAGTAACTGCATTCAAGCAGCAGTTTCTGGAACCTCAATTTATCAGATATTTATGGCAGACAATATTCTATAAAAGTCTAAAATGAGAAAAACTTTAATCTTGGTGGAGAAAAATAAAGAAAAAAATGAACGTTCACAAATAAGTGCTGTTTATCTGCTCCTTGGACTGAGACTCAGTGATGTCATGGTGTGAAGGGACAGAGGGCTCTGGATCCTGAATGAGTCTATTATGTCAGATTTGATCTTTTAATTGGAATATACACTCACCGGCCACTTTATTAGGTACACCTGTCCAACTGCTCGTTAACACTTAATTTCTAATCAGCCAATCACATGGCGGCAACTCAGTGCATTTAGGATGTAGACATGGTCAAGACAATCTCCTGCAGTTCAAACCGAGCATCAGTATGGGGAAGAAAGGTGATTTGAGTGCCTTTGAACGTGGCATGGTTGTTGGTGCCAGAAGGGCTGGTCTGAGTATTTCAGAAACTGCTGATCTACTGGGATTTTCACGCACAACCATCTCTAGGGTTTACAGAGAATGGTCCGAAAAAGAAAAAACATCCAGTGAGCGGCAGTTCTGTGGGCGGAAATGCCTTGTTGATGCCAGAGGTCAGAGGAGAATGGGCAGACTGGTTTGAGCTGATAGAAAGGCAACAGTGACTCAAATTGCCACCCGTTACAACCAAGGTAGGCAGAAGAGCATCTCTGAACGCACAGTACGTCGAACTTTGAGGCAGATGGGCTACAGCAGCAGAAGACCACACCGGGTGCCACTCCTTTCAGCTAAGAACAGGAAACTGAGGCTACAATTTGCACAAGCTCATCGAAATTGGACAGTAGAAGATTGGAAAAACGTTGCCTGGTCTGATGAGTCTCGATTTCTGCTGCGACATTCGGATGGTAGGGTCAGAATTTGGAGTCAACAACATGAAAGCATGGATCCATCCTGCCTTGTATCAACGGTTCAAGCTGGTGGTGGTGGTGTCATGGTGTGGGGAATATTTTCTTGGTACTCTTTGGGCCCCTTGGTACCAATTGAGCATCGTTGCAACGCCACAGCCTACCTGAGAATTGTTGCTGACCATGTCCATACCTTTATGACCACAATGTACCCAACATCTGATGGCTACTTTCAGCAGGATAATGCGCCATGTCATAAAGCTGGAATCATCTCAGACTGGTTTCTTGAACATGACAATGAGTTCACTGTACTCAAATGGCCTCCACAGTCACCAGATCTCAATCCAATAGAGCATCTTTGGGATGTGGTGGAACAGGAGATTCGCATCATGGATGTGCAGCCGACAAATCTGCGGCAACTGTGTGATGCCATCATGTCAATATGGACCAAAATCTCTGAGGAATGCTTCCAGCACCTTGTTGAATCTATGCCACGAAGAATTGAGGCAGTTCTGAAGGCAAAAGGGGGTCCAACCCATTACTAGAATGGTGTACCTAATAAAGTGGCCGGTGAGTGTATTTATGGGCTACATCAGAGGGCCAAGTGTTTTTGCATCTTGACCATTTACAGATCGCATTGACATTTCATGCTTTGTATGGCTGTGGAAATTCTGAAAAAACCCTATCCCGTGCTGTAAATGAAAAACACTTTCCCTGTTGTTAGCAAATTTCAGGCTGCTGTTGTCTGTTAGTGGAATCCAGACTAAAGGATATCGTATAGCAGCCTGTATTCTGCTGCCAGAACTTCTGAGAGCAGGGGTGTAACTACCAAAGCGGCAGGCCATGCAACTACCATGGGGCCCAGGGCAAGAGGATTAGTTGGGATTATCTCCTCTTCTACTGGGGGTGAAAACTTGGTCAGGACTCTACCCTCTAAAGAAACAACTTTTAGCAAATGAGGCAGTGGGGATAGATGTATCAACCTTTCTGCACCTGGATTGTGTCTGGATTTGTGCTAGAATTTGTGGTTCACACCGACTGCATCAAATATATGAAGTCTACTCACCACAATTTTATTTTCCATTTAACATCACAAATTTAGACACATTTAACAAATCATAAATTCAGTGCAAACTAAAAATGACACAGGCACAATATTATGACATATAATACACCAAAATAAATATATCTGCCCCAATGTGTTTGTTTTCATTTTATTTTTTTATGTTTTTGTTTTAAAGGGGTTGTCCAAGTTATAGAAAAAAAAATATAGCACTGTAAATCTGATGGGTAGCAATATATAACTAAGTTCAGCAAGTTTTAGGCAAAAAAAAAATCTATATTTCCTCATTTCCCTGGTTCTCTTCTGGCCTTTGTTTACATGCAGTAATAACAATCTCTGCCCCTCCCCCTTCTCTGCAAAGGCAGTGAATATAAGTGCTGTGAGTACATGTCTGCCTGCTGGAATACTCAGCAGCATGTTGTTTGTGTAGGACTACAAGTGCCAGCTGTACAATGACACTGCTGATACACACAGGAAATTCTCCCTACCTGTTCTTGTACAATTCCTCTATAGCTCCTTGCCCAGCATTTGTCTCCTCTCACTGCTCCAGCTACTATTTGTTGTAAAGCCTTGAGCCCTCAGTGTGTTCTGGCTGAAGGGGTTAATGTTTTATCTGAAGGAATCCAGGGAGAGAGCAGATAGCAGGAGCCTGGCAAAGAAAGGGGGCGTGGCCAGTGACGTCTCGTGTACAGACTGTTATCTGAACTCTGAGGCTTGTACACGAAACATCACAAACCAGGGAGATAAGGTGACATCACAGGTCATGTGACCCTCAGTCAACTCTGAGAAACCAGCAGCTTTAGAAACACAAAGTATATGGGAAAGTTGTTATACCTGACAAGTTAGAAACATATAAAGAACAAAAAAATAACTCGGACAACCCCTTTAAACCTCTGTTTGTAATTCTACAAATAGAAACATTTGTTTTTTCCTGTCCCACTCGCCAGGACTACTTTAGATCTACTTTACCTACATGAAATTAATTTTTTATGTGATATTATTTCACTAAATGTTATTGTTTCTGGCTTGGATCACCAGAGAAAGAATTTTTAATGTCAACGTGAAAAGAGTGTATGTTGCACACATTACGATGCTGTTCTAACACCTCTCCAGAGGCAGTTTAATCTCATCTAATAGTTTCTGCCATGCAAATTGCAGTCAACATTTTATTTCCAAAAGATCCTTGACCCTTTGTTTGTGATAAACAGATCATGCTGACAGAAGCATGAATCACCAGTATTTTGTGCCGGAGATTTCTTGTACAAGTTATTCTAATTCATAATGCCAGTTGGATGACTAGTAAAACGTCTTCAAAAGAAAATACAAGTACAATTGCTCTGACTTATTACTACTGATATACCATGACCTGGATCAGGGGTGCACCTAGCCTTTCTGCTGCCTGAGACGAAAACTGAAATGGCGCCTACCCATGCTTATTTCTTATCCTAACCCCTTCCCTCCAGCAAGACATAGAGCTCTTCTAGTCTGTGCCCTGGGCTCTATGTAGACTGTCTCAGGCAATGCGATAATGATGACACTGGCCTCTGATAGGCTACAGGAACTAGGACTAAAACCTATTAGAGGAAACGGTGGGCCACGGAGACATCGCTCCCTTGCCCCTTTGCAGCATTCAACTATATTGCTGTCCTGAGTACAGCGATGCAGTTGAATATGTTGAGATGAGTGTTTCCACAATGAAGGCGCTCATTGCCCATGGCCCTTCAGCTGCCCCCCTTTCACTCCCTGGTGCTGCCTGAGGCGATCGCCTCACCTCGCCTCTGAACCCCTGACCTGGATGAAAGACAACCTTCACAGATTAAACACAATAAAACTATTAACCACAAAATAACTGAATGCATTAAAGTTCATCCTGTAAAGTTCACCTGGAGGTATGTGTTTATGTTTCATGTTATTTTCTCAATCTACATTTTGACGATGGCATAAATAGCAAACTGGCAATATTTATTGGTATTACCCTCCTTGCATAAAAATATAGAAATAAGAAGATTTATACACTTAATCGTTGACCTCCTGGACTGACTGTACTGCCGCACTGTCCTGGTTGTGAATGTAAGTGACAACCACAATATCATGAACTGTATTTTGTTGCCAATGATCAAGGAATCACAACCATCCCATGACACCATCACTAAATCACTGTGGACTAGGGTTGCAGCGGTAACCGGTTCCACGGTATACCACGGTAATGAAATGCACGGTTATCAAACCGTGGGCATTTGCTTATTACCGGTAAATGGCGACAAGACTTTTTAGTCTTGTCGCCATTTGCGCCTGGACCCGACCGCATTACTGATACTAGGCTGCGCTACTGCGCAGCCTAGTATCAGAGGACATGGAGAAGATAAAATAAAAAAAAATCACTTACCCGTCCGGCGCTCCTCCTCTTTTCCGGGTCGCGCTGTACTGTCCTGGCCGCGTACAGCGTCAGGACGTAGTGCGCGCACTCTGACCTGACGCTGCACGCTGTCAGGTGACAGTGCAGCTACGGGAGACTAAGGAGCGCCGGACACCGGAGAGGAGCCGCAGCGCAGGAACAGTAAGTGATTTTTTTTATTTTATTTAGATGGTGGGCTGAAGGGGCCACAGTGGGCTGATGGGGGAACAGTGGGCTGATGGCACAGTGGGCCGATTTGAGGTCTGAAGGGGGCACTGGGGCTGATCTGAGGTCTGAAGGGGGCACTGTGGGCCGATCTGAGGTCTGAAGGGGGCACTGTGGGCCGATCTGAGTTCTGAAGGGGGCACAGTGGGCCGATTTGAGGTCTGAAGGGGGCACTGGGGCTGATCTGAGGTCTGAAGGGGGCACTGTGGGCTGATCTGAGGTCTAAAGGGGGCACTGGGGCCAATATGAGGTCTGAAGGGGGCACTGGGGCCAATCTGAGGTCTGAAGGGGGCACTGGGGCCAATCTGAGGTCTGAAGGGGGCACTGGGGCCAATCTGAGGTCTGAAGGGGGCACTGGGGCCAATCTGAGGTCTGAAGGGGGCACAGTGGGCCGATTTGAGGTCTGAAGGGGGCACTGGGGCTGATCTGAGGTCTGAAGGGGGCACTGTGGGCTGATCTGAGCTCTGAAGGGGGCACTGGGGCCAATCTGAGGTCTGAAGGGGGCACAGTGGGCCGATTTGAGGTCTGAAGGGGGCACTGGGGCCAATCTGAGGTCTGAAGGGGGCACTGTGGGCTGATCTGAGTTCTCAAGGGGGTACTGGGGCCAATCTGAGGTCTGAAGGGGGCACTGGGGCCAATCTGAGGTCTGAAGGGGGCACTGGGGCCAATCTGAGGTCTGAAGGGGGCACTGGGGCCAATCTGAGGTCTGAAGGGGGCACTGGGGCCAATCTGAGGTCTGAAGGGGGCACTGGGGCCAATCTGAGGTCTGAAGGGGGCACTGGGGCCAATCTGAGGTCTGAAGGGGGCACTGGGGCCAATCTGAGGTCTGAAGGGGGCACTGGGGCCGATCTGAGGTATGAAGGGGGCACTGGGGCCGATCTGAGGTCTGAAGGGGGCACTGGGGCGATCTGAGGTCTGAAGGGGGCACTGTGGGCTGATCTGAGGTCTGAAGGGGGCACTGTGGGCTGATCTGAGGTCTGAAGGGGGCACTGGGGATGATCTGAGGTCTGAAGGGGGCACTGGGGCTGATCTGAGGTCCGAGGATTAGTGTATCTTTTAATAATATATGTAACAAACTGTGATACCATGATAACCGTAATACCGCGGTATTTACTGAGACGGTTATCATACCGTGAAAATTTCATACCGTTGCAACCCTACTGTGGACTTAGCAGCAGTACTGATGGCTCTGGAGGAAGTCAGCAGGTTCCTAGGACTGCCCTTAGAGTAACAATGAACAACTACGAGAAAACTCCTTCTTGCCATTTCTATTGTGGTCAAGTGTAGACACTTCTCACTCTTAAATTCAGTTGAAGACTTGAAGGCGTGGGGGATTTAAATTCTCCTGGAATACTGGAACACTCCTATTTAGAATTTAAAAAGCAATAGGATAATGTTAGTGATTTATAATGAACTCATACATTATAACAATTTTTGGTCATTTTGCGTGTACAGTATTATATAAAAATTAGCACTTATGATATCCAGAAATTAAACGTGTGTTTTTTTAAAAATAAAAACTCAAAGAGAATTACAAAAAAAGCCGCTTCCCTGAGCTGTCTGCCACATCTGAGATACAGACATTAATCTTTCCATCCCAGTTTCTCCCTAGAGACAGGCCCAATTGATTTTGTCTGTCTCCTCTGTTGTCCAGTGCAAGTCGCATTACTGGATCTATCAAGCAGTTCTGCTTTTCTTCCATTTACACTATATTGGTGATTTATTTAAATCTTGTTTCCCCAGGATAAAACATTCCTTTCATTTCTGGGAAAGATCAGAGATGGGGCGACACATGCTGAAATTATTTGATTCTTCTAAACACGCATATGTTTTCAGATATATCTGTCATCTCTGGGGTGGTAGGTTTTACACTGATGTATTCTACAGATACAGTGAAATCTGTTCCTCAAGCTTGTTTGGGTGGGGTTGGCAAACCCCCCTCCTGGGCAGACGGAGTAGGCTCCCGTCTACTTTGCTTCCCGTCCTTGTCTGCTCCACTCCTCGTCTGCTTCATGGATGTAAACTTCCATTTTGACTGTTATTTAGCCAATTACTGCTGCAGCGGCGGCCTGCTCTCGTTGCGTCATTTAACCATTTGTCATGACACAAGGTAACAGGTCACCACTGCAGCCAGCGATTGGCTGCATAACAGTCGAAATGGAAGTTTACATCCATGGAGCCCAGTGGAGCAGACGAGGCCGGGGGTCAAAGTAGCCAAAAGCCTCCACAGGGAAGCAGTTACGTATGTTTCCATGTCACAATCTATATTTCAAAAGAATCCTGTAATCATGATTTTTTCACACTGGCCACTAGGCCTAAATCATGTCAAGACATCTTGTTTTTTGAGAGCAGCCAGGCGGGCAATAGACTGGAGGGGACACATTGACTTCTGTGGGAGATTTTTCAAGGCGTGGCCTATGATCTGTGCAGGGGTCAGGAGGGAGTAGATAGCAATAGCTCACCTATTGTAAATGATGTATCCTGTCTTATCTACAAGACATTCATATTGTAATCCTGCCTGTAATGACAATAAGAGGACTGCTGGAAAGTCTTGACATATCATTAGGCCTATGTTCAACATAGAAACGGTCATTTTCTGATGACATTCCCTTTAAGTGGGAAAATGGATAAATCAGAGGATTGTTTACTTGTTATAGACAATGTAAAATCTCTATTCACTGTTGATTTACTGTCCATTTTCAAAGCACAGTGTAACCAGTTTCATTACATTAATTGGTATTGAGTCAATAAAGCTGTGAAGGTCAATGGTTACTGCATGCATAATAGTATCATACGTCATTTATCCCCATGCCAGTCTCAGTATTCTCCATGTGCATATGACTAAACGGGTACCACTGAATTTAGGTATCTCTTCACATATCATAGAGATATATGCTAAATTGGGGTCCCTCAACTGGGATTGCCACTGGCCATTAAAATGAAGAAGCACCAGGTTCATTCAGTCCTATTCATTCCTATGGTCTTGCCATGTACCATAGACTTTCTGGAGATGTTTGAGGTATAAGCTCTTGGGTCAAGGAGAAGGAGTTAAGAGCGTCCTTTCTGTTCTAGGGTTTCTCCAAAACCAGAGGCTTACTTTATACATTTTGATGGTCCTCTGCTTGGAATCATTTGAAATGTTGAATTCCTTGCACTTACATAATAATGGATCTCATTTCATGAATTATTTTATGCTGCTGACACTACATAAAAAGCCAGAGTGAATATGTGTGTAGCCTTGCATTATGAAATGTTAACAGCCGTAAAACTCGTGGGCTGTCATATTCAAGTGTTGCCTTGTCCAAGTCATCACATGCAAGTTTAATTCAAGGGAAAGTCTAGAAAATAATAAGGGTGAGTCTCTGTGGATGTATCTACAGTGTTTGGGTTTGTGAAAGCTGCTCACAATATGCAGTTCTTACACTTCAGCATCCAGAGAAAGGATTCCCTTGGCACAGAGCCGGAGTAAGGTATAGATGACCTAAAAAAAATTCAGATTTCAGAGAAAACCTTGTTACGTCCAAATGTGTAATTATACAGCATCTATCACCAGTCAACATTGTATGTACCACCATAGCCTTGGCTGTGTATGTATGTATTCAACAGACAAGACCTATAAGCAGTGGCATACATAGAAAAGTAAGGGCCCCATAGCAAGGATTAAACCAGGCCCCCCACACAGAACAGAAGGGTTTCCACCAAAGCCCCTTTTAATGATCCTTGGGCCATTTTTCCACTGCCTCATTTGCTAAAAGTTGTTCCTTTAGAGGGTAGAGTCCTGACCAAGTTTTCATCCCTAGTAGAAGAGGAGATGATCCTAACTGGGTCCCGTCTTGCCCTGGCCCCCATAGCAGTTACGTGGTCTGCCGCTATGGTAGTTTCGCCCCTGCCTATAATTATCATTAACCATATGCTTAAAAATTGGTTTTAAATTCAATAGTAGCAGATATATTTTGGATCCACACAATATGACTGGTGATAACTCTGCAGGCGTACTACTAATGAGCTACTCTCATAGTAATCTGAATGTCTGCCAGCCTATTTTTACATCCAAAATGTTGTGCTAATTAATTGAACACTATATGCGTGTGGGCTGCTCATTGGTGTGGTTAGCATTGTTGTCTCACAGTGCTTAGGTAATGGCTTTGAATCTGACCAAGGGCAACATCTGCATTGAGTTTGTATGTTGTTTTGTGTGGGCTTCCTCCGTGCTACAAAAACATGCAGATGAACACATATCGGTCATGCTTTTCACACACATTTCTAAATCCCTTGCTTCTCTTCACAGAGTCATAGATTGAACTGCCCGGTGACTATTGCTGCTGAGAGCAGAATATAATAGAGGGAGAGAAGCTGATATATACATTTATGCCATTTGGAGCAGGGTGTTTGAGTGACAAACAGTAAATCCTAACAGGACTCCTAGGAGAGACAGTAAGAGTCCTACTTCCTGCCGCCACACAGAGATTGACCACTGTATCATTGTGTCTACATAGAAGTTTGTCATATCACTGCTTGTGGGCAGGGGAATCAGGACTCTCACTGTCTCTCCTAGGAGTCCTGTCAGGATTGACTCCTTTTTTTTTTTTACTCCAAATCTCCTGCTCCAAATCATATGAACCTATATCTCGCAGATCTCAGCATCTCTCCCTCTATCACATCCTGTGTTCAGATAGGGTAGCAAAAATCACCTGTCAAATTCACCTTAAAGGCTATGTACACCTTTGTGAGCATTTTTTATTATTGCATTGTATTCATTTTCAGCTAAAAATCATTTTTTTCAATTGATCTTTGTTAAATGGAGTCTTTTTTTCTGCACAGAATTGCAGTGGCGTAGTGTGGGTTGCCAGCACCTGGGGCAAGCTATGTATTGCGCCCCTCCCCCCCCAACCTGTGTATACGCCCCGTTTCACAGATAATGTAGTATTCCTATATAACACCACAGATAACACAGTGATAACTCTCTGAGTACAGATAATGTAGTAGATGTTACCTGCAGTCCTATGTAACACCACAGATAACACAGTGATAACTCTCTGAGTACAGATAATGTAGTAGATGTTACCTGCAGTCCTATGTAACACCACAGATAACACAGTGATAACTCTCTGAGTACAGATAATGTAGTAGATGTTACCTTCAGTCCTATGTAACACCACAGATAACACAGTGATAACTCTCTGAGTACAGATAATGTAGTAGATGTTACCTTCAGTCCTATGTAACACCACAGATACCACAGTGATAACTCTCTGAGTACAGATAATGTAGTAGATGTTACCTGCAGTCCTATGTAACACCACAGATACCACAGTGATAACTCTCTGAGTACAGATAATGTAGTAGATGTTACCTGCAGTCCTATGTAACACCACAGATAACACAGTGATAACTCTCTGAGTACAGATAATGTAGTAGATGTTACCTGCAGTCCTATGTAACACCACAGATAACACAGTGATAACTCTCTGAGTACAGATAATGTAGTAGATGTTACCTGCAGTCCTATGTAACACCACAGATAACACAGTGATAACTCTCTGAGTACAGATAATGTAGTAGATGTTACCTTCAGTCCTATGTAACACCACAGATAACACAGTGATAACTCTCTGAGTACAGATAATGTAGTAGATGTTACCTGCAGTCCTATGTAACACCACAGATAACACAGTGATAACTCTCTGAGTACAGATAATGTAGTAGATGTTACCTTCAGTCCTATGTAACACCACAGATAACACAGTGATAACTCTCTGAGTACAGATAATGTAGTAGATGTTACCTTCAGTCCTATGTAACACCACAGATACCACAGTGATAACTCTGAGTACAGATAATGTAGTAGATGTTACCTTCAGTCCTATGTAACACCACAGATACCACAGTGATAACTCTCTGAGTACAGATAATGTAGTAGATGTTACCTGCAGTCCTATGTAACACCACAGATAACACAGTGATATCTCTCTGAGTACAGATAATGTAGTAGATGTTACCTTCAGTCCTATGTAACACCACAGATACCACAGTGATAACTCTCTGAGTACAGATAATGTAGTAGATGTTACCTGCAGTCCTATGTAACACCACAGATAACACAGTGATAACTCTCTGAGTACAGATAATGTAGTAGATGTTACCTTCAGTCCTATGTAACACCACAGATACCACAGTGATAACTCTATGTTGTATTTTTGTTCCAGCCGCCTCTCAGCAGGGGTTAACGTGCTGCGGCCGGATCCGCAGCCCGCCCCCATTACAGTGAATGGGGCCGGAGCGCATTTCCGGCCCCACACGTGCACTTGCGGTAGCGCGCATCCGGCGGGCTGTTCACCCACCGGAACAGCCTGCCGGAGCCCCACACCGTAAGTGTGGAAGTAGCCTAACTTATGAATTGTCCTTTAGGCATGTGTCTTGTCTTATCAGTTACTGATATCAGGTCCATTACAGAGGTGTCTTGTGCCTTTTCACTTCTTGATATCAGCCTTCTATAGACCAGGACTGATATTCAGAAGGATATTGTTTTCTATTGTTGTCAAGCCGTTATATTGTAACAAGCCCGCATTCTTCTGTCTGTCCTGTTGGTGTCACTGTTAGTAAAGCTGTTCTGGTCAATGACTGCACCATACTGTGCACTCTTCACGCTTCTATCGCAGATGTATGTAACAGAGACAAGGTAAAGGGATAAACCTGGAAAGGAAAATACATACAATGCAACGGCACACTGCCAACCAGATAAAGCACAAAATGCCATAGTAATATGAGGTATTCTGAAGCTAATGCTACGCTTGTTTAGTAAATTAGAGATTCTTGGCAAATATATTTTGTACAAAATTATCTGGGATAAACCTGGTGCAAAAAAAAAATCTCTGAATCAAAGGCATCGTATTTAGTTTTCCTATAGAAAATTTAATAAAGCATTCAATGCATATGAATTAAAAACTATTTGGCCTCCTCTTGATATTTCTGTTAGTGCATATGTTACACTGAAAGATTTCTGCTCTTTGACACCTTACGCATTTCCGCCATTGTTTCTATGGTTTTGTTTTTACGGTTCACTGCACTGTGATAACATTTTAATTTCATTCTGCAGGACAATATGATTATGTAGATACCAAATTGATATTTTTTGTTATGTTTCATTGTTTAAAAAAAAAGAAAAGATTGCTTTATGTTGCCTTATTCTGACACTTATAACTTTTCATTCATTCCATGGTGCTGTACATATGAATAAGGAGTATACATACATAACACAGACAATTGCACCAAGCATGAACAAGACAAGTTACAAACTGGTACACAAGGAGAGATGGCCCTGCCCGTGACGGCTTACAATCTACATGGTATGGGAGAAAGACACAGTAGGTGAGGGTAGAGCTCGTCATGGCAGTGTATAGCAGTATCTTTGAAGGATTCCACTTTTATATTTCTATTTTGTCATACATGGGGCCTTTCAATCATTTGTATTACATTTCTTTTTTTTTTTTGGGGGGGGGGGGGTGTTGCAATAAAAAAAACTAATCCAGTGCTGGGAATTTTTTTTTTCTCCAATCCCCGCAGTGCAGGCCGCATACCTGCTGTACAATGAAGCCAGCACCCACAGCTCCGGAGCCCGCACAATTACTATGATGTAGTATTAAAGCACAGACTGTTAGGTACCAGCACTCGTTGATGTAACAGTACATAACAGAGCATTATAGGGTTAAAGTTTAGGATAAGTCTTGTCTAGATCTGTGAATTGTAATTCAAGAATTACATCACTTGCTCCCCTATTGCTTCCTAGTAATATTTAGGACATACTGATAGTATTTTAAATTAAGCTGAGTTCACATCAGCGTTCAGCCTTTCCGTTATAGGAGCAACAGAACGGAAAAGACGGATTTGGCACATAAACGAGCCGATCGGAGCCTACGGACCCCTTAGACTATAATGCATGCTGGACTTCTGTCTCCACTTCCAAAATCTTCCTCTGAATGGAAACCTAACGCACCCCATTTTAGTCTATGGGTCCCATAGGCTCCATTCGGCTCAGTTATGTACCAAATCTGTCCTTTTCGTTCTCCTGCTCCTATAACGGAAAGGCTGTACGCTGATGTGAACTCAGCCTTACATGGTATTTGTTTAAATCACTTGAGTGCAAATGGCAGGTGTTTGATCATGCACTTATCAAAATGTAATATTAGACAATAGTAAGGTGAACATGTGGTCCTGGACTTTTTAGTGGAGAGTGACCATGCACAATGTATGGCATGTGGCTTGTTCTTGGGATCAGTGGTGGTTCCTGAGGTCAGACCAGCACCAATGATGTATTTTGACATGTCACATTGATATGTCTTACACAGTTACACAGTTAGAGAGGTTATAAAACGTTCTATTCCACAAAATGCAGAACGCACACGGCTCGCATGTGTGTTTTACAGATCTGTAATTTGTGGACCACGAAAACGGCTACAGACGTGTTCATTAACCCTAAAACATAAACTGGTATTTCACCGGTAAAGAGTATTTGATACATCCTTTATCTACTGCAATTGCTTCTACTGTATTTCTTCAGAAATATATAGCAATATGGTGAAGTAAAACCATTTACTAGGAAAATCCAGTGTCTAAACTGGCTTCAAAGCGGCCCTCAGGTTCATATGGGTTCCCTATTTCTCATCTTTTCAGCTCCAAATCCTTCGATTCTTGGACTCCTCTTCTGTCTTCCAAGATGCCTGCTCTGGTTCTCAGACTACATGATGAATACTGTGCTGTTGGTAGTCCAACACACTTCCTGCTGTTGTGGAATTGGCCAGCATGGCTTACATGAGTGGTGCTGGCCAGTCCAAGAGCAGGGCTGGACAAGCTGGACTAGTGATGCAGAGTGTGCAGTCTGAGCAGCCGTGCGGCCTAGTTCAGAGCCAGGGAATCATTTGGTTTTGCAGCTGAAAAGATGAGAAGGAGGTTGTCATGGAAGTGTACTGTTTTTACCAGATGGTCTTTTCTACTATTATTTTTGAGGAGTAAATGTTAAAAGGCTCACCATTCTGTGCATATGCTCGGTGAAGAGGAAAACCATAACATCATCATTAAGTAAACTCTATTTGTACATTTTATTTACTTTACCCATTGTATGTGTGTTATGGTGACAGGTGCTACAGTACTAAGAGCAGATAACACACAATAAACCGCAGCTCGCTTCACATCTTCACATCAAGCTAGACTATTTCATTTGACCATAAATAGATCGACTTAAACTGAATACCCACCCCGGACTACCATTATGTAAGTTCAAATGTTGTACTGATGAGTTTTTTAATATATTTTTATGGAAGATCTGTTTTTCTGAAATACAACTCCAGAACCCGTCTGTAGGCTTAGCGTTGAATGATCACATTGTGGCTGCTTGCACCTGCCACTAGTGGGCGCTGACTACATACTGTATTATTGCTGAGCTGTTTTGTAAGCAGTATACAGGAAGTCCTAAGCTTCTCACAGTGGTTGCTTCTGGCAGCCTTATTGTTATAATTTTTTGTCAAATATTCATTGGACTCTAAAACGATTCTTCATTGAAATATTTTACCACATGGTTGTCCACAACTGTTGTATTAATGCTGCCCACAGACACAAGATAGTTGTTGCTTTTCTTCCCTGAATTTTCCATAACCATGTCTATTCATTTCACTGAATGGTATGTTTTTAAACATTAATACAGTTTTCATGATGCTACATCATCTCCCCTCTCCCACAGGGCATGGCCGCTGGCGCACTGACCCTCCCCACTGCTCCGCAATGTGTTCTGTTGCTTCCTGGTTCTTACTTCCTTAGGCACACACTTTAAAGGAGCCAGCACGCAGGGCCTGATCTGTCCCCATCCAATGGCAGTGTTCCCTGGGGTATATAGGGCACTTTCGCCTATGACAAGGTGCCTGAGCTACAGGTTCCTAGCTTGTTCAGTCCTGAAAGGATTCAGTATCTTATTTTACTGACCTCCTGTTCCCGGTATCTGCCTGTTAGCTGGACTCACCCTCTGCTACCTGTCAATACTACTGCCTGATCACTATATTGACCATTTGCCTCCTATTCTGACCTATTGCCTGACTACTGTATTGCATGAACTCTGCCTGTCTTCACCTCAACTTTTTCACGCTTTTGTGTGTCCCCTTGATGTCATGCACCAATGTCTCTCTGGAGTGAGAAGACTCCTAGAGGTAGTGGTTTGGTAGTCCCTATAACACAGTCCAGATCTCTATAAGGGAGTGAAATCATGAAAACCAGATGTCCACCAACACCCTCAGGAGTAGACCCAAGCCAAATCCATTCAGTAGGAACAGATAGATAAATCCAACCTATCCAGTCCTTTTCCCCCACCATTCCTTATGGTTTTCAAGATGTCTGCTTGCAGTCATTCAGTCACAACTTTCATAGTTTATTTCCAGTGGATAAAAATTTGTCCATGAAGATTTGACACAGAAAGTATTCTCTGTAACTCTATTACTATTGTAAAATAGTATAACTTTTTATTATACAGAAAATAGGAAGCATTTGCTAAGAGTGGAAATCCTTCAGTATTGCAATATTGCTTGAACATGGAATAGGAATGTAATTGATTCCAGTTATTAAGTTGTGTGTACGGAGGATAGACAGTCCAGGAAATTATCCAGAGGGATGAGACTGGTATAACAGAACATCTTGTGTTAGCAGTCTGTTTACAAAGGGCCATTTAAAGTCATTTACATAGAGAAATGTGTGGTAATATCTATTTTATAATTTGTCATAGGCAATGTCAATTCCAGCGTACGTGTTTTGACCTTTATATAGTGCTGATATTGCTTAATAATCCAGTTAAGATAATCCAGTTTAATGGAGCTTCGTCAATATTTTCCCCAAAGCCTGTAACAAGCTGTCACAACTCCATTTGTTTAATTTGTGCATTTTTATTAATCTAGCACTGGCCACCATGATCCATTTCACTGAAATAGGACACATATTCCATTTAACGGTGTAATCTGTTACGTCCTCCTAACCATGTAAGGAAGTCAATTAAGTAACATTTAACGTAGGTAGGTCCTTATCGACTGCTTCTATTATTCACCATCATTAGGCTCGGTAAACTTTCCGGTCTAGTTAGCAGATCATTCATATCATAACATATTAAATATAAGTAATAAAACCTGCTTATTGATTGATTATCAAAGACAGCTGACACATAACTCTTAAAGAGGACCTTTCACCGGTCCGGACGTTATCATATAACTAGCTGGCTGTTACAGCGCTTACTATTTTTCCTATGCGCTGCTCCGTTTGCCCGCTGTGCCCCTCGTTCTAGTTTCCCGTCTGGTATGTAAATTCATACCATCGATACAGGAAGGAGGAGACGGCCCTGTTTATCAGCTGTGAGCTGTCCAATCACAGCGAAGAGCGTCACAGCCAGAGAAAAAAAAGCTTACCTTCTGGGGTAGGGAGGTAAGAGTCAGGCTGAGAAGCCTGCCTCTTTATGTTACAAATAGCTGTCTTCAAATTACTGTATACAGTGAAAATGGGCTGTTCTTACATACGCTCAGAGTGTGGCTGAGGAAACACTTAAAATGCTTTTTCATATTAAAAACACACGTTTCTTTAATATAGTATATTACAAAAGTGATTAAAATTGTTGCCCCTACACAATATTAAAACACTGAAATGACAATTACATTTCAAGTCTAGTAAAGTGCCCCTTATTGATAGTGTTCCTCTAACAAGTGCTCCCTAAGGGTGCAGCCTGTTTTGGACTTTTTTGGGGATTTTTTTCCTTTAATCTCCACATTTCAGAAATCAGGGACAACTTTTATTTTTAATTGCCACAATTTTGGGCTACTTCTAATATATTTTATACCGAATATCAAATAGTCCACAGCAACTCCACCTCTTAATCAGTTTTTTTACTAGTTTTGGAGGGGTCCAGTGCACAGGGAACCAGACTGTGTGCATATGGCTTCTGAATTCATTCTAACATCTATGATTTCGTTTTTTGAGTGACGTAACCTTTGATTTTACTCTGGTGGGAATTGCATCACGCTGTACTTTTGAGATTTGATTCTTTGATTCTATCTGTGTATGAAAAGATTGGAGATGACAAAGCCACAAAATTGTACATTTTTCTGGCTCGTGTTTATGTTCATGTATCATGTGACTTAAAGGGAACCTGTCATCTCCGAAACACCCCCTGAACTAGAGTAAGCGGTGTATAGTGTAAGTGATGCTGAATCCGAATATGTAATTTTTATCTTCGTACTCACTTGCATTCTGATGTTGTGCTCCCACAAACCTGCAGTAAAATGCACTCACTGGACTCCAGTGCTCACTCACATAATGGAGAGGACTCAAAGAAGAGTCCAGTGAGTGCATTTTACTGCAGGTTTGTGGGAGCACAATGTCGGAATGGAAGCGAGTAGGAAGATAAAACTTACATATTCGGATTCAGCATCACTTACACTATACAACACTTACTCTAGTTCAGGGGGTGTTTCGGTGATGACAGGTTCCCTTTAAAGAGGCTGTCTCACGTATTATATATACATTAATATATATATTAAAGGGGTTCTCCAAGTTAAATTTATTGATGACCTATCCTCAGGATAGGTCATCAATATCACACGGGTGGGCACCCGGCACCCCCGCCGATCAGCTGTTTGAAGAGGAGGCGCTCCGTACCAGCGCTGCTTCCTCTTCACTGTTTACATGCTGGCCGTAACAGGGGTAGTGGTGAGTAGGTGTAATTACACCTAACCGCCCCATTCATCTCAATGGGAAGGATCGCTCCCATACAAGTCTATGGAAGCGATTCTTTCCATTGAAATGAATGGGGCGGTTAGGTGTAATTACACCTGCTCACCACTACCCCTGTTATGGCTTGCATGTAAACAGTGAAGAGGAGGCAGCGCTGGTACTGCACGCACCTCCTCTTCAAACAGCTGATCGCGGGTGCTGGGTGTCGGACCCCCGCCAATCTGATATTGATGACCTATCTAGAGAACCCCTTTAAATAGAACACTATGATAAGGAACTTACTAATATACTTCTTCATACAATATCAACTCCTTTCCTGGTAAAGTGTCATTTTGTAGTCATTTATAGACTGCTCATTGTCAGGGGTTATGGCCACCTCTGCAATCCAGTATCGGTTGCCATGTCTGCTCAGTTGGTTGTAAAGTGCTGGCCTGTGTAGTGGTAGGGATTGTGGAAACAAGCACACATAGCTGCTCATGCGCAGTAATTTCCTCCCGTCCAGGCCACCTCATATACTGTGAGCTGCTCCTGGCAATGGCAGGAACCATGGAGCTGTTCAAGAGAATAAAAGAGGGCGGCAAGCAAGTGAAGCCACCAGAGTGCTGCGCTGAGGCTGCTATTGTTTTCCTGAGCAGACCGAGGCTGCTATTGAATCATTAGCAGCCTCAGGAGTGCGCACAATCAGACAAGGGGCGGGGTTACTGCGTCCAAGCTGCCAGTCACACTAACAGGCACCACCCCCTAGAGTGCCGAAAGTCCTTTAGTGAAGGGCAGGTGAGACAACCCCTTTAAACTCTTGGAGATGCACTTTACTGTAAAGAAATAAAATATGTGTTTGCCATCATTACCGTACATACTCTTCTTACACTACTTTCACATCTGCGCTTTGGTTCCTAATATAAAACCCCCCCAAAAAACAGAAAATGGCTGCGGAGAGAAAGGTTTAAGAGGCACTCAATTCATTTGATGTACACATCTCATGAGATTATGCCAGGGGCGTAGCTAAAGGCTCATGGGCCGTGGTGCAAGAGTGCAGCTTGGGCCCCCCTTCCCTTAGTCCTGTGTGTGTCTTCTTATGTGGCACAAGGGTCTTTGGGCCCCCACAGGCTCCTGGGCCCGGTAGAAACTGCTACCTCTGCACCCCCTATAGCTACGCCCCTGGATTATGCTATGACTAACATTGATTCTAAATTAAAATTGGCGACAGATGATACTTAAAATTCAGCATTTCGTTTCAAGTTCACGCGTTAAAATCAATTATCATAACGCTTATGTGGGTTATAGATCCTCAAGAACAAAGATAAAATGTCAGTGCCTGGCATCCTTGGTATTGATGCCTACAAAGTGTATAGCGTACAGTATTTATAACGTGTCATAACAATGCAGGAGTCTCCATGGCACGGAGGAGCCCTGACCAGGTGTTCCGTGGGCACAACTTCACTTATCTTTCCCCAGCATGCCAAATCCCTGGAGCCCAGGGGTAGACAATAAATGGAAGTGGCTACCTACTGTACATGAAAGAGCTAGCTAATCTAACATGCCCCCACATACAGCTCTTGTGCTATTTTTAATGAGTCCCACAGCTCCAATGGTGTAATAAGCATAAAAATCTTGCTCGGAGGGCATGGGCACTTCTGTGTACCTTGCTTTTTGTTCAGCTGAAAGCCCCCTTCTGCTTTGTTAAATGAGGGCTGGCAGGCTACAGTATGTCACAAAAAGAAGACAGATGTCTGTTAACCCCTTCAGTGCAATGACTGGTTTCCTGCGCTGGAAACACACGGCGGCCCTTTGTGTTACTGAAGGTATTAATGAGCATATTGGACTATACGTTTGCTGATTTATTTAACACACTGCCAGGTCTATACATATGGCCCTTGGAATTTGCAACCTGTGAAACTTCCACCAGAAAAAAAAGGTTTTTTTTAGATACCTAATGATTTTGTTTGACACATGGGGTTTATTCCCATGTTATTCAGTTCCAGTATATATATGTTAATAGGTTGTATTGTAATGGATTTGATGGGAATGTTGCCACATGTTATAGTATAAAGTGCTCCTGTTACAGACACCGCATATTGGGGGTTGTTGCCTGCATACTATTTGCATTGTGATAGTCATTTGCAGATTCATGACTCTGACCGGCAATTTAGCTCAATGCTGATTCTTCTCAATGCTCCCCGTCACCTTTACTACTTGATATGCATGGTTATTGTAATGTCCTATGGGGAAAGATGAGTTTGGGCTCTTTCACTTGATTAGTGCATCCTCTGAATGGCTTAATGAGGTTTAGCATTTTGTAATGACCAGCTCCTTTGATGGATGATGCTTTCTTCCTTAGCACATCTGACTCCTCATGCTTCAGGCTCTTTTCTTCTGTTCACATCAGATTTTTGATACCTATAAAAATAATACCTTTAGATACTTCTCCTTATATTTAAAGAGGTTTTCCAAGCATTTTTAGTAGTGATGACTTATGCTCAGGATAGGTCTTTACTATCTACTTGGTGAATAGCTGACCCCGATCAACCCTCACAGCTGACCAAGCACAGCACCATCCATTGGATAGCGTCCGTGCTTGGTATTGCAGCTCAGTCCCAGTCACTAGGACATGTGACCAGTGAACATGATGTCACTGGCTTGGGAAGAGGCCGCTGCACCCCATACAATGTATGGCATTGTGCTAATTATTATGTAATGATCAGCATATCTGTGGTGACAACCAAAGGAAATGTATTTAGTAGCAAATTTATAGTACCCACTAAAAAATATTCACGTACCAAAGAGCTGTAGGCACTCTGTGCTGCCATATGTTGCCCCCCATACAGTACCATATTATGGAAGCATTTTCTCCTAGAAGCAGTCGTTGTAAGAGGAAGCTGAGTATCTGTAATATGGCATCCAGTTGAACATGGCATGATTTTGTTTCTCTCAGATTCTACATGAAACCTCTGTATGAAATTGGTGGCATGCAGAGGTACAGTATGGGCGCTTAATACCATATTGCAGTATTACAGATCTATACAACTTTACTGAGCTGTACGGTCATATGCAGGAAGCCTAATACTCTCCCTGGTTCTTTTCATTTCAACCACAACTTCACCAATTTTCAATTGTCATACATCATATATAAAATAAAGAGGTACCATCAGTTCTGTTATATGGCTGGATTTCCATGGTTGGTTTTTAATGCAGTTTTAAAGACCAAGCTAGGAGTGGATTTAAAAAAACAAAGGACAAAGCTCAGTCTTTCCTTTATTCCCTTGTTATAATCCATTCATGGCTTGGCTTCAAAAACTGGATCAAAAATCCTGAATATGAAAACCCAGCCTAATGCCTGGAATTTGACTCTAGTCATTCCTAAATCATCACCTGTGCTTGTAAGTCTTAGAATCCCTGCATTAAAGGGGTTGTCCAACCTTTACTAAGTGATGGTCTATCCTTAGGATAGGCCATCGCTAGCTGATCCACGAGCAGGGGCAGATTGGCCATAGACCTTACAGAGAAATTTCCCAGTGGTCCGATGAGCAGAGGGCCACCTGAGCCTTCCTCACAGCAGGCCAGTTGACGTTCTTGGGGATGTATGTTTTGCTGCTGGCAGTATTTTGTGGTGGATTGTGGTATTTGGCTCTGTTGGGGACCACGAGGGTTCAAGACTCTGCACCCCCACTGATTAGCTCTTGGGTTTTAGCTCCATCACTGGAAGTTGGCATTGGACCTACAAAGCTCTGTCAACCATCTAGTGGAGGGAGCTCCTTACTGTAGTGCTGCTCTCATTGACTTCATTGGAGCTACTTCTGAGTCTCTGATCATCAGGGTTGTGGGTGTTGGATCCCCACCAATCAGCTAGTGATGGCCTATCCTGACCATAGATCATCACTTAGTAAAGGCTGAACAACTCCTTTAATAGAAAATTCTGTTAAATGTAGCCTTGATTTGTTGACTTTAAATCAGGCCTTCATATTGCGGCATTAATATTGGTCATTAAATTAGGAGTCACAGTGTAATTGTTTTTGTGCCTCTGCTTATCAGATGCTGGTATCATGACGTAGAAGAAACGAGATGATTAAGGACAGATGGGATCACAACTTTTGCATAAACAGAAATTTGTCTGCGCACACAAAATATGTCACAATAAACCTGTTTTAAATAGACTATGTAGGAAGTAGATTAATGGCTCAGCTTCAGCTATTTAGAAAAGTCTTGCTTAGTATTAAAGGGGTTGGCCACTTTCTGATTACAGTTGATCAGTGTATATGTAAGATGATTATATGGCACTTACTAATAAAGATTTTCTTGATATTCTGCGCCATTTTCTATATTTCATAAGGCATGCCTTCTGGTTGGCCAAGTCTTTTGTGCTGTCCACACAGAGGTTCTGTCCATAAAATGGCTCCTGATGGAGGGTCATGTGACCAGGCAGATCACCTCCATGTGATGTCTCCTCCATTCAAATATAAAGGATTAGCATATTTTATTTTAAGAACCACTATTTTTAACCACATGCATAGTTATTGTTAGCAAACGGCATTAATACAGTTTTCAGTACTTCAGTAAAAAGTAACTTTTATATGTATTATTACTTCCATCACTGCATAAAAATTTACAAAAACTATACATGAGTTACGTACGTAGTTAAGAAAACCAATCCATGAAGGAAACAATTGTAACCAAAAAGGAGGCACCGATAATAGCTGACCAGAGTACAGAAGGACAGGTTGGTAAATGAAATCAGTGCTCCCATTGGTTGTGGTAGGCAATACACCGTCTTTAGTTTTCATAAATACACACGTTCTCTTGCTGTCTGAATTAGATGTGGACTAATGGACTAATGATCTGACTTTCTAGTATGTAGGAGCATTTCACTTTAACTGAATATTTGCCATTTTAGACACAAGGCACTAATATCGGAATAAAGAAATCTGGGTTTGGCTCACCATCAAAGCTGACATTTTTGTCATTACCTAAGATTTACTGTGTTCCACTAAAACATTTTCGAAAATCATCACAATAATTGATGTCCTGCTGTGTATCTGTATGCACTGCAGCCAGCCATCAATCATTCCGAGGAGGATGGGGGGAGTGCTCCCTTCATGGATATAGAGGATGCATAATTATGAGTCCGTTGTATTCTTATAAACCATACAGCACACAATTAGCAGAGTAGACCCGTCCCTGTTATATGCTGCCCTTACATAGGTCAGCTCATAGGTAATTTGACACTGACTGCTTGCATGGAAAGCACTGGCTAAACAGCGGGTCTGCAATATACAGGCATCGGCCGTGTGCACACCGTATTACGGATGCGGACCCGTTCACTTCAATAGGTCCACAATCCAGAAGGAACATGTTCTATTTTCTTGTGGTGGGGACGGATCACGAACCCATTCAATATGAATGGGTTTGCATCCGTCAGTGGCAACCACACGGATGGTGCCGTGTATTGGGGACCTGAGGACCACTAATTGCGGTCCCCAATGCACGGAATGGCCGGCACACGTTCGTGTTCATGAGCCCTAAGAGTCAGAACCTGTCTGTCTCAGGGTACTCATGTGTTCAACTTATACAGACATATATTGAGTGAGATCCTGCCATTAAAGGTATGTCATTAAAGGGGTTGTCCCACGAAAAATATTTTACAGCTTTCAAACCAGCACCTGGATCTAAATACTTTTGTAATTGCTTGTCATTAAAAATTTTGTACAGCTACTGAGTTATTCAATAAAGTGTATCTGTATAGGACCACTTACTTTCTTATTTTTTTGACCTGCTCACTGAGCAGGCCGCACATGCTCAGTTTCAACTTTTAACTGCCTCCTGAGCTGTGATAGGCAGAGCATGGACACGCCTCCTGAGCTTGCAGCAGAAAAGACACTCCCCGAGCTGTCAGCTTGGTATAAATCTAGCAGAGCAATGAATGTGGAGATCTGTGGATCCATGTGAGGTACAGAGCTGGTTCTTGCTTTAGAAAGAGGTTGTCATGTGCTATATGATGTCTGATTTTCATTTTTACATTATTCGTGGGATAACCCCTTTAAGTATTAAAGCGGGGTCACACTAACGTTATAAAATTCTGCTATAGGTTCCGTTATAACAGAGTTATAGAACGAAATACAAAACCAAAGCTTTTAAGAGGCATTCCATTTTGCTCGCTCATAATACATGGCTATGGACACATATGACTATTCCGTTTTTTTACGTCATTCATGATGGAAAAAGTAGTCCTGTCCACAGGACTTCCATTTTGCATTCCGTTCTCAAATTGCGTAATATTCCGTTATAACTCTGTTATGACAGAACCTATAATGGAATTCCATAATGCCATTGCAAACCCACCCTTACACTGACATCCTATTTATACCTTGCCTCTGGCTTCTATAAATGGCAGACTTGGAGGCCACTGTTAGGCCTCCTGCTACCACCACAATCCTTTGGCATCCATTGATCACATTGTGTATGCATAGGTGGGGGAGTGATAGTACAACTTTCAAGCACCCTAGATGCTGCCGCAATTTCAGCGGCATCTGAGGAGTTCATGCTGAATACTATTCCTGTGTCATTACTTGCAGAGGATAGGGAGCAATGTGAAAGAGAGGGAGCCCCAGCACCACTATCCCATTGGGCAGCTGCACTGCCCTTTCACGTCCTAATGGACATTGGCACATGATTAGGACATGAAAAGTCATTGCAATGACGGGTAGCAGTTAAGGAAGCAATAAGAGGGGCCTGGCACTGCTGCAGATTATAAGGCACAGGGCCTTTTTAACAAGATTTCTTGAAAAATATGGTATTATGAAATATTTCACATATTTTCTGTTGAGCTTCACATATTTTCACAAAATAATTCCCAGTATAAAGAATCCTTCTATAGCACTAAGCCCGTCCTTTGTAAATGGCATAATTGAATGTTTTATAGCAAGCTATGTTCCACGTCCTTGACCCAATAAAGAACATTTCCAGTTTGTTAGAACAAAAGGTTTTTGTGTGCAGTCTACCTGACTGTATGCCATTGTCATGAACTGCATTTAGAATGCAAAAAAAGATTGTGAAAAGAATGAATGTTTCTATAGCAATGCATAACTACATTATTTTACTTTAAAGGCATAATTGAAAGTTTAGCGTTAAAGGTATACCTAACTCACTGCATATCTATATATATAAGGACATAGACAATACCGTGTTTTTTGTTGCTCCCACAGTTAACCCAATATAAGACCCCCACCTAAGACAAACAAGCTCTTTTGTTTTGTTCCCGTTTAGTTTATCCTTAAAGAATGGGGGAGGTGGCATCCTCCCCATTTGGCCAGACCTGTAAAAGAAAGCTTACCGTCCTACTTCTTTTCGCTGGCTCCCTCTTCCTTCTCCTCCTTGCCAGCAGTGCTCTGCTGCACTACCTAAATGTCCAGTTTGATGCTGCCTGCAGCCAATCATTGACCACTGCGGTGACCAACTCCCCTTATATCATGACAAATGGTCACATGACACAAGGAGATCCGGTCATGGCATCAAACTGGATGTTTGTAGCGAAGGAGCGCAACAGAGCATTGCAGGCCAGGAAGAGAGGGAGCAGGGAGCCAGCAGGTAAGTAAGCTTCCATTTACAAGTATGGCCAAGTGGGAGGGGGGCAAATTCTTGAACAACCCCTTTAATGTATACCTAACATTTAGAAGTTTATTAAAAAAAAAAACTATTCTAAATGCCATAAAATGTTGTAATATATTTTATTTTTTCCTGTTTTACTTACAAAATGGGCAAAGTCCAGGTGCCTATATCTCTTTGGAATCCATACTCATACAAAGCTGACATGCCAGTGGTGTACAGGTGTACAGATTCCACTGCGGGGCTACAGTGCACTATGTACAGGCAGGAGCACACATCGCCTCTCCTGCCTGTGCCAGCTATTCTCTGCTGACATAGCACACCCCAGACCACTGAAGTGACAAATACTCCTCCAGGCCAAGTAGCAGGGCTGTGGGAGCGGTCCTACTGAGGACTGCTATGTGGTGAAGGAGGGGGTGAGGGGTTAAGTCAGAGAGAATTCAGGACCCAGACATCACACCATCTTGGGGTCTGAACTCTGGGGTCTGAATTAATTGTGGCGTCTGACATCTCAGGGTTCCTCAGTGCTAAAAAGGTTGGAAGAACCTGCTTTGGAGGTGCATTTGAACTCTACTACTTAAATGCTATTAGGCAGTCTGTGACAGGTTACCTTTAGTGCAGAGCTTCCAACTTCTGCCATTTTTTTAAAGAAAAATCATACTAAATGTCTATAAATTCACTTTAATCTGGTGCTGCTGAAAACTCCACCACGGGGACATGAAAAGCTTTAAGTAAAACGCAGCAAATTACTACTTCCAAGCATAGTTTGCTGTGCTCCTGCTGGGCATTTTGCAGGTTATAATATAGAGGAAACTAGTTCAGCACTGAACTGTTATTATTCTACCTAGTCATTTACTCACCATAGTGTGTGATAGTAGCAGGCCTTAGTGTTACCGTTTTCATTGATTTGCAGTTTCGAAAATCAGTGTTCTAGTTCATGTTTCTTCATAAAAATAACGAAATCATGGTTTTAATATGTCTTTATATTTTATATAGGTTTGATTAATGTATGCCATAAATGTTGAGTGATAGAAGGCTGTATTATTAGTAGTAAATGTCCATATTGAACACCATAAATAGGTCCAAAATTTCTGAGCTCATTAGTTTAACATACTGCTTAATGCAATAATCATGTCTGCTTATGATGTGAAGAAGGGGTGATTGTACTCCCCAAAACGCGTTAATAGTCTACAGCAGAGCAGATTTTTTTATTACTTAGAGTCTTCCAGAATATTTGGGTATCAACGCAGCCAGAATCTTTTATCCATATGAAATAGACGTTTAATGCATACTCTTGTACATTGAAGTCAGTAGTAAACCAGTATGCAGTGAGTTCTTAAGTTTACTTTTAGTGGATGAAGAAAGAAAGAATTTTATCTTTTGATTCTAGGTCTATGCAGGTGATTTGGAGCTTTGTATCAGTCCTATGAAGATATATTAATACATTACTCAACACGGAGATTTGGACCTAAAAATTATATGCCATCCAAATGGTCCACCAAATTACCTCCTCCGGTAGGCCATAGCACTGAAACAATAATAATCCCTTAAAAAAACAAGGCCACAGTGGTCTATCAGAAGACTTGGGGGTGGACATACGATACATGCAGAATGTGCAGCTGCAATAGGAAAAGCGATCCACCACCATCTTACCAAGAAAACTCCATTGTTTCCTATTGTCTACTTCATTGTATGTAAAGGACTGTTACTTGTCACCATAACTGTTATTGGTGGATTACGATCTAGAAGAGAAGTCAGTACACCATTAAATAACTTGCTATTAACTGGTCCCATGCTCTAACTCTGAAAAACTATGTTTCATAAAAGGGGTTCACATACTTTTCTTGCACAAGGGCCCTTTGTAGTCTATGTCCACCTAGAACAAGATATCCTACTAAATATTTTTGATGTTAAGTTCTGTAGTTGCCACGAAAACAAAAACTGAAAAGTAGACATGCACTTGCCCTGTCTATATAGGAGGGTGGGTCCTCAGAATAATTTCCTCTGGTGGGCCCAAGGAACTTCAGTCCAACGCAGACTGGAGATTCATTGTAAAGGGTTTGTCTGAGGTATGAAAAATTTGCCCCATGCCATTAAATGCCATAAAGAAAACATTCTTTACTCACCTCTTTCTCACTTGCTGTTGTCATTTTCACAGCTTCAGTCCTCCTCCTGGGTTTTTTATACAAGGCTGCAGCAGTGACATATAAGTATACCGCATGTGGATTACCCAAATATACCTAGCCTTTTCCTGATGTACAGTATATTTTGCCAAATGAACATACTGGCAAAATTATTTAGCAGTTGCTTCATATGGCAAAAAGCCTAAAAAAACAAAACAAAAAAATGTTTTCCACCCAGCCAATCCTAGCTTTCCTACTGCTGAACACCTCAAAACAACATGCATCTTCATACCAATAATCTATAAACCACAGGCTGATCTCACCTTTCATTGTAATTCTGCCTGTGATGATAATGAGATGACTGCTGAGAAGTGATCTCCACAGAACAAGAAGTGTCAGCCTATTGTGAGCTCACTGGGAAGTGTGAAGACGCAAAAAAAGCAAAATGTCAGGATTATATTTACAGATTAAAAAACATAACAATATACAAAAATATAAAAAATATAAAAATATATACTATTATCTTTACCATAATCAGCAGGTCATCTTTTTATATAAGAAGGATCAGTGATACACAGTGCGCTGTTTTTAATATAAGCACATGCTTTATTTGGCCACCTTGATAAGTTTAGTGAGAGCTTAAAGATTTCTTTGAATTGATGGTAAATTGGCTGTCTAATCAGTTTTCCTATAAACTTAAACATCTGCCATATCATCATATGACATTACCTTTATATGTGTAGTATACTCCTGATAAACTCTGGGGGAACTTATCATAAGGGTAATATTTGAAGTCTGTGCTGCCATATTGTGTGCCAGACTTATCAAATGGCACAGGTCTATTAAATTTGTCTCATCTTTAAACCTAACACTTGTTTTTTACACTCCCACTGGAGAAAGTTTGTGACTTTTTTTTTTAAAGTTGCAGTAAAAAAATCTCTGAAGTTAAAGAGGACCTTTCATGGTTCCTGACACTGTAAACGAAGTACAAAGTTATGAAGGGCATGTACAGTGGAGGTCAGGGCACTTACTATTTTTTGCGGGCGCCGCTCCGTTCGCCCGCTGTGCCCATGTAAAATTGTGGCGCGCGCTATGCTAATGCATAGCATCGGAACAGGGAAGAGGAGACGCCAGGGATTCTCAATGGGCGTCTCCTTCTCCCTGGCTGTAGCGCTGTCCAATCGCAGCGGAGAGCGTCACAGCCAGAAGGTTTCTGTATGTGCGCTCTGATGGATCATTAAGGAAGCAGTCAGGGGGTCTTGCCATGCTGACGATTTTTGCTCGCTAAAAAGTACATCTTATAAAGTGAAGAATACAGTTTGCCCACTTTACCACCCACTGTTTAAAACTGAGTGGTGTAAAAAGTCCCAATATATTTGTGCACAAACCACCGCCACCCCATTTCTGTTTTTATTCCACTACAATGAATTTCATGCATTTTAGTGTTGACCACATAAAGCAGTATTACTCAGCTAGAACAAGTATAATCAAGGATACAGCTTATGGGGCACGTTTTCAGACTGGCGTTTAGACGTTTTAGAAGTTATGAACAGGTGCCGGACTCTCCTTCGGTGCATGCAGCGCCAGTTATAAATGTAAGACAGCTTCCGAGCTGTCTCACATTTAAACCTTTTTCTACGCCTGAAACAGGAGTAGAAAATGGTAAATGAGTCGGGCCTATTGGTCCATCCCCTTACCTCCCCCGCCAATATAGGCATATTTTACTATAATAAATGACAAACTATGTTCCTATTTCTGATTCTGTGCAGTTCACTTCAAGAAAGAATACATGGCCTGACCGTGTCTATAATCTAACAACCTTGTCTTTGACTAGTGCCTTCAAGGTTAAAAGCATCAAAGGTTCATTTGGCGGCGCACTCTGAAACCATCCCTATATTTAGAACAAGTCAGAAAGATAAGCTTCCACTGCGCTGCACCTGACGTAAGGAATCCCACACTTCTGCAGCTGTGTTATATCTCAGTTAAAGGGGTTGTCCACCTTTTATTGGCCTGTCCTTAGAACAGGCCACAACTAGGTCATTGGTGGAAGTCCAACAACCCATACCCTTGTCAGTCAGCTGTGGATCCATCGCTGGAATTCAGAGCTGGAATGACAGCTCTGTCAACCTTGTACTGGAGGGATTTTGCATCCCAGCATCTGGTCGTTCATGGTTTTCAGTCTGATTGTCATGTTGTGACAGTCTTTCTTGCACTTTAAGGATTGGATAACTTTTACATTTAATGCCTACCTTTTAACACAATATTGTTTTAGGTCCAAAATTTTGTGCTAACCAGGTGAGCACTTCATTTCCAGATGCCTGGCATTAAAATCCTGGGCGCTTGCAAGATGCTCTGTTGTGAGGGTATGAGTCTACTGTATAATAGCACAGTGTTCAGTAATTGTCTAAGCTCTTAGAGGGCTTTTCGAGGCATTTCCTGCATATTGAGACGGGAGTTGGAAGTAGAGGCGCTGAGGACCTGGACTACGTTTAGAACATCACTGGCAATGGTTGGTGGAGATGAGTATATCTTCTTTTATGTTTTTGACCCCCACTGCCACCAATTTTTGTTTAGTTACAACACTCCTTTAATTGTTGGAGATTATGGTGATCTTCGACCAGTATGAAGGCATATACACGGCCGTAGTTTTGGTCAGCATCTGATCTGCATTTTTTGCAGGTCAGATGCGGACCCATTCATCTCAAAAGATGCAGACAGCACATCCATGTGCTGTCCGCATCTGTAAATCTGTTTCACAGCCCCATAAAAAAATGAAACATGTTCTATTCTTGTCCGTTTTGCGGACAAGGATAGGACATTTCTGTAGGAGTAAAAAAAAAAATGGCTGCATGCATTCAGCCGGTATCTGTGTTTTGTAGATCTGAGATTTGCGGAACCCAAAACACAGCCGTGTGCATGAGGTCTAAGTAATATTTAGGCATATTTCCTGGATCCCTGATATCTTTGATCCAATTTTCTTTCAGAGATCGAGATCAGGGGCTGTTACCACTTACGGTATGTCAGTTGTTTGCTCTGCCTCAGTGACATGTCAGATTATTGCAGTATGTATTACATTTTAAAGACATCAGTTCTGACTTTTTCGATGTTTAAGATAAATTAATTCTGTCTCGCCATACAAGTTGTCCTTAAAAGACCTTTTTCTATATTCTGTAACCAGGGCAACTGCAAGAGCAGACAGAGGAGCAACATTATGGCCTAAAACAGGCAACCTGTGGCTTTCCCTCTACTGTGGAAGCACCAGAATATACCTTCTAGAATAGTATTCCTGTCTTCCTTTACACTTACCAATCCATAGATGTATCTTTCATTCTACACATCTTTGTTTTTTTTCCAGTCTCCAGTCTTATCAAAAACAAATTGACATCAGACGTCCAGAGGGAAAATTCACACTCTTACCTCTTATAATTAACAAGCTGTTCCTTCATCTGTTGAGGAAAAACCAAGTCAATTAAAGAATGGGATCTAAAGAAAACACAAGTAGACAGAAACAAGAATCATGTCAGGGTTGGAACCGTAAAAGCAGAACTGAGCTGAAGACTGTACACGTCTTTCATACATGTACATAATCTTTATTAACTAAATCAATTGGCTTAAAGGGGTTGTACAGACCGCGGAGCATGGGTGCTTCACTCATACAGTAGGTAGTCACAGAATAAAGAAAATCTTATATCCAGGTTCAGCCCTGAACTCAGAGAACCTATTTTAACTACAAAATTCACTAATAGGGTAGTTAAATTTGTTTTTTTCAAAAATATACAAGGTCTTTAAGGAAAGTTTATGAAAATGTCTTCTACCGGACCCTAGACCACAATGCAGGCCCGGGTCCCAGTGGATGAAAAAGACAGATACCAAATTTTTTTACCAAATTTTGTCATTCCACCGGACACTTTAAAAATAAGTACCTATATGAAACTGCAAAAGAAAATCTGAATTTGACTACACCAGAACCAGCTATAGATATTATTACCATGTTATTATATGTTGCTTTCCTCAAGGCTGTCTACCCTATATTTTGCTTAACCCAAGGGAAGAAAAGTGTATCTTATTTTTCAGTCATCCCCAAGGAAAGCTTGTCTATGATGTTTTTTATTATTATGCTTTTTTCTTTCCATCCCCCATGGAGAAAATTATTTTGTATTTCTGGATCAAGTAGAATATATGAACAGTTCATTAAAGGAGGGCATGTCAGCTTATAACGACTATACGGTCTGTGTGTACTAATGGGATGCAGACAGCCCCTAGCAGTATCATGTGTGCTTCACAATACATGGACATCCTTTGTCAGGATTTACATTTTTTTTAATTCCCCTTAAGAGAGTCAATTGGGAGAACTCTAAAATATCTACCATAAATGTATGAAATATATGCTACAGAGTGTTATGTGTGTTGTATTCAATTGGTGCCGGGACTTTAAGAATTGTTTTCCTGATTTTATTTTCCCTTAATTGGATGAGGCATATTGTAGGGCATTTCAGTCTCCTCTGGGACCTAATTATCTTGAATTTTCTGGGATACAGAAAGGTACGGTACATGGTGCTTTCTAAGACAATGCATTTGTATTTAGTACAATATCTACCAATAAATATATATACCACCTGTATAAAAAAAATTGCATTATAGTGTACATGCAATTGATTATTTTTTTTATAAAAATTGACATGGTTAGTCTCTTGCTCCAAAACACAAAGGATATTCCTGCAGACAGTGCACAGTATGGAGTCCGAATTAAGATTCTTCAGATGAGGTTCATTTAAGGTTATGGTTGCTCAGTTGTTCCAGTGCAATGTTCCATATTTTGGATGTAGCATTTGAAGCTTGAATATGGAAGATCTTTTGGTATATTTTATCCTAAAAGATGATATTCAGATTTAATTGGATTCGTGGCTTGCCTTTGTGTATGTGTCCATGAATAAGTCAATGAAATTATATGTAGAAGGCGCACTTTGTAGTGAGCAGTTTTCAGAATTTTGTATAGTGGAGAAGAGAAACCCATGGATTATTGTGATGGTGCCAGCTGAGTACTGAGATTGGGAGTTGTTTGATGGTAGGCACTTTGGAGGACATTTATCAAGGCTTAATCCTCCTGCGCTAGAGTAAGACGTGCCTAATTTATTAAGAGGCAGATGCCTCTTAAAAAATGAGGCGCATCCCTGGCACACCGTGCTCCAGAAACTTAAATCTACGCCAGCCCCTAGTTTCTGGCGCAAGTTATAGTCAATCTGGCAGGCTGATAGGCCCTGCTTTTCCCTCTAAGCTCTGATTCCTTTCTCAACACTCAACAATGCCATGCGCCATAATTTTTTTACGCCATAATAATGTCAGAATAGCTTTGATAAATACCCCTCTTTGTGGCTGATTGTTTGTGAGGCTCACCACTAGGGATGAGCGAATCAACTTCGGATGAAACATCTGAAGTCAATTCACATAAAACTTTGTTTCAATACTGTACAGAGCAAGCGCTCCGTACAGTATTAGAATGTATTGGCTCTGATGAGCCGAAGTTATTACTTTGCGAAGTCTCGCGAGACTTCGCATAATAACTTCAGAAATTAATTTATACTGAAAAAAAAACATTTCCCGAACTCAGGTTCGGTTCCAAGTGGTACCGCTCATGCCTACTCATCACACCTGGCAATGCTGGCGACTGTCAAGTGCTTCAAGTTTCTAGAGGGCATCCAAGCAGAGAAACATCAACCTGTTTGCTGTAGTTGGAGCTAACAGCTTCAGCCATGGTGGTGTCGCTTTTCCTAGCTACCATATTCTATAAAGCTAAAACAAGTAGGAAATGGAAGAAAGACCTATATAGATTAGAAACATAATAACATAAATTGTATGGTTGAAAAAAGACATACGGCCACACAGTTCAGTTGATCCATAAGAAGGTAAAGAGCCCCAATGGGTTAGCAGCCAATTTTCATTATTTTAGGTGGAAAAATCCTTCCCATCTCCAAATCTAGTAATCAGAATAAATCCCTAGATCAACAGCTCTTCTCCAGAATTCTAGTAACTATAAGACTTTTGAGTTCTACTTGCTAAATAACATTTCAGCTAAGCATGTTTGATCCTACTGGACACCAGAATCCATATTTACCCTCACCGCTATTTTCTGCTTGCATATATTTGTATTGTGTGAGCTCTGTGATATAACCTTTGATTTATTTTACTCTTCTATGGACACGTAGTAAAACGGAGGGAATATGCCAAGTCACAGAGTGTCCACGCCAAGGGAGGCTGGTTGCTATAGTAATAGTCATATGGCATGTGATCAAGATGATAATTAGCAGTGCTGCTGAAATAGGCCAGCACCTTACGTCTGGAAATGGAAGACTATGGCGTCTCCAGATCGCAGGTACTATGATTCATTGCACTGGTGTATGTTCTTGTTGTCAGTGTTGGCACAGATGTGAATTATAATGTGTAACAGGCTAACTAATTTGTTTTACATCTGCCTAACTAATCAGTTGCTATACAAGGAGCTGGATATTCAGGTAGTGTTGGTCTAAATGGACGTGACATACCACCCGCATTATGTTGTCTCAGCATCTTCCAGCTTGTGGGTTCCCTAATCTTCCTGCTGAGTCTTATGTTTTACTTTTCCAGTAGTTGGATTAATGGTGGTCTAGAATAAATACTCACAAAGGACTGGAACACTTGGTTATGTGCTGTAATGAATATGCCATGAAGCCTACAGTAAATCAGCTTACCTCTGTCTGGACTCCAGGAGGAGGAGCACCTGTGATCTTTCCACTATGGCAGCAGCCATATTTCCAAGTAGAATGAGGTTAACTATAATCTAAAATCATAAGATTTTTTTTAATACAATATATAATTCTCAGTATACCTTTTAACACTTATTCCATTTGGTACCATTTTTCCAAGTTGCCTTCTTTTATAAGATAACTGTATTGGACGGGAAATAGAATATGTCATATAGAATCACTCTATAAAGGGTATGTACTAATACCACATTTACTATACAATAAATCTTGAGGTGCTTTGCAAATATATTTTGATCAAAAGTATTTGTGCCCATCCACCACGGCAAGGTGACCTCAGTCTGGATGGTAAACTACTTATCACTATGCCGTATGGACATCTAAATACAAGAAGAGAAGACTTCACATATATTCAGTGGCCACCATGTGTTACCTACTAGGTGAAACCACATTTTCTCATTGAAAACATTTAGTGGGGAAATTATATTGAAAATAAATATTTGCCTGTGTGTTTGAGCTGTTACTTGGTGATGTAGACTGTAGGATGTAGTAGAAAAACGCAAATGCTTTCTTCCAGAAATAGTGCCACAAACTGTCCGTGGGTTGGTTCTTGTATCGTAGCCGAACTCTATTACAGTGAATGGTCCTGAGCTTCAATATCACACATCCATTGTAAACAGATGTGGTGATGTTTCTGGAATAAACAGCCATATTTTTGTAATGTTGAAGAACCCCTTTAATTTGCCATTTGTAATACTTTTTATGCCATTTTTTGCGATAAGTTCTATATGCTTGCTGACGAATGATGAAGATAATGTACACGATACATTAGTAACAATGGGGAAGATGACTCACTGACAATTGGTATGCATGATGTACTGGTACAGAAAATGTCATCAACAGCGTTCTGGATATGTAAAACTTTCCTGGCAGTCAGAGGCAGAAGAAACAGTGCATTCTTTACAGCATGACTTGAACTATTGCCAGCATGGCATTAATTGCCACTCAGTCCCCTGAAATTATGCTTAAAACATAACTTTTGCCTGTGTCATATTTAGTCATGTCAAAATATAGGGAACGCATGAATGAGCTGCTGATTGACATTGACACTATCCAGTTCAAATAGCACCCGTTGTGCCATTATGAAGAGGAACGTGGAGCCACTGGAGCAATTAGTCTAAATAATACATGGATAATTGCTGTGAGTGTATGGCTGTCTGCACATAATGGATTTATCTTTTAGGCTTCGTTCACATCTTCTTTGTTCTGCTACTCTGTGATCAGAAGGAAGCAGTGGATCCGTTGTATGACGGGCATGAACAGCAGCTAATGGGCCCCACTGACTATGATGGGGTCCATTGGGTTTCCATCATGGCATCCATGCCAAAGTTAGTTAAAGGATTTGTCCTTCAATGGGCATTAATCATTAGTCCACAGGATAGGTGACAAAATATCTAATCGCTGAGGGTCTCACCACTGCAGGGCCCTGCCGATCGCTAGAATGGGGCATGAGTATCGCCTTCCTTCCTATCCTTCTCACTGCTCAGCCGCAGTAGGAATGTGATTGATTGAAGTGACGGTTATACCCGTGCCTTACTGCCTCATTCAGTATTTCTAGGGTTGACACTAAAAGAGTACTGTTTCCATCAGTCCTATAGACATTGAATGGAGCAGGAAGGAACGCAGTGAGAAAGAATGGAGGCACGGCATCTATTGATTAGTGGGGGCCCTAGCGTTTGAGCCCCCAGCTATCAGCTATGGAGCCAGAAAACATGGGTTTTTATTTAACATGTATGTTATACAGTAACTTTATTTTGCAAGATGGGTAAAATATGGGTAAATGTGGGTATGTTGCAATTCATGATATAGCAACAGGTTGGAGTTGGTGCTGGATCTTGAAGAAGAAGGCATAACCTCAGAGCTACAGAATCCATTTCCATTGAAATACAACATTAATTAGTAGACTATGTTGATTTTCCACTGCCCACTGATGTATAGTTAGGTTTTGTTGGAAATGTATGTGTATCAATAAACATAAAATGGTAATATACACTTCATACCACTAGTCTCACGTTAAAAGGGAAGATGGGAATGCTTCTGTGCTGCAATGAGTGACGTGCAGTTACCCTTGTCATTAATAATGAAAGCCTTGATGCTCCACTAAAGCGTTTTCGGACTTGGCAGTAACACTTCCTGACATAGACGAGATTACAGCAGCCAATGGCTCATCCATTTGTGATATCTGATAGAGAGATGTCTAGTGATTAAGGATGGTTATTCTAGCCATCGAAGTGAACGATTACTCGGATTTCTTCCTAACAAAATTCTGTAATGCAGAAAATGCTGATGTAGCCCCAAAAACACCAAAAGAAAGTAAATTTTGTTGTGAAATATAATGGAATATACGTCATATTAGAGCATTTCTGATTAGTCATTAGGAAATGAGCATGACGTGTAGTTATTCAGTTGAGTTGAACTATGCAGCAAAGCTAAGTTGGTCATAGCGCGTTTACAATGATCATGTTCTCTAGGACTTCTGGCAAGCATGTTATCATCGTAGAAGTAGAAATGGCAGCAGCTATGAGCACCCTGCTTTCACTGTTAAAGGGGTCCTTACTACTGCTGGTGGAAATGGGGAGGAAACTGCATAATGGAGGAGAGACTATAGGATGTACAGCACTGTGAGAACAAGAAAAAGATACAGGGGAAGGATAACTACTCCCTGTGCAGCTGATGGTCTCAATATATTGGGAACCTATTCTAAGTTTTGCGATGAGGCCCCATGATGTATGCCCATCAGTAAAGTTACTGCATTCAATGAGCACAATGAGCAAATTATTATGGTACAAAGGTGCAAATGACAGCATCAACTCTGCTACATCCATACACTCCTGGCTCTCGCTGTAGTGATAATCCAAGAGATTTAGTTATATTTTGTGCCACAGTCCTTAATAACGGTTCTAAATTCTCAGAAGATCACAAGCTGACGATTGGTTGCACTAGTAATACGGCTATGTTTTTGGATAGACATACTCAAGTAGCACTTTAGATGGCTTTGCAATAAAGTTTACATTCTCCAAAGCAGCATCCTTTAAATTATTAAACAGAGCTTATCAGTAGCTACTGGCCGGGAAAAGCAGGACAAATGTTCCTGTTGCAGAGCTTTTATTATCAGGAGTAGTGAGAATATGAACTTTTATTCTTCCAGATTCTGCTCCTGCAAGTTCACTGGAGGTGGTGCTTCATTGTGAAATGCTGTCTGCATTGAGCTTTACAGCCCTTGAAACCTCAGAGTGACAGCTGTAGCATCCCACAGGAGACCACTACAGCTGTCAGTCATAGCAGTGGAAAGGCACTGTGAAGAGAGCACTTTACAATGAAGCCCGCCCTGGGCACTTACAGGTGCAGAACCTAGCAGAATAAAACTTCATATTCATATTTTGAGACCGCCTGGCCACCTCGTAATTTTTTTTAGGTCTCAGATAACTGTTTTAAAACCTATGAGCATCCAAACAGCTTGATGAACATTGCATTGGATGTGTATTAATGACCAGGGTAATAAGGTGCTTGCTCCATACTAGGTCCACAATCTGTTCACAGTGGGTCATCAGTATACACTCAATGTAAAAGGTCATGTAAATGGCCATATAATGGATCTATAAAGAGTGTATGCTCCATGCCATTGTGGCATCAGATCCCTTCCTATGGGATTTAATGAAAGTCTGTCTCAAAGCTTGCCTTTGGCCTTCGTGATTTTACCGAATGGTGGCTGATGGCTCTAAATGTATGGCCATGTGCATCGAGCATAAAAATCCCAGGTCAGTTTGGAGATTTTTTTTCTAAACTAGGCAAGGTCAGCACAACATTTAATAGCATTGGAATGGGATAGGGTAGGAGATATATGTTTGAAATGTGCGTTTGCTAGCTAAGGTGACAATATTAATCAGAGGAATTTGGTACAGTTCAGAAAAAATCATATTGTATGTTCCAAATAAACCGAAAAGCGATGTCTGGAAATTAAAAACCTTACCAGACTGATAAAGCTTTAGAAAAAAACATATAACATTAGTCCTGATGCTGACAGCTTTCTATCCAGAAGAGGTTATGGATAGTTGGATGAAAGTGTCATATAACATGTAGCTTGCACTTCACTGGTGACTACCTATGACAGCAGAATAACTGTATCACTTCAGGTTTATCATTTTACAAAGGTTTTAAGCAGTAACACTTTAGTTACAATATTAGAAATGATTCTGAAGATTTTAACTGTTATTGTTATATTTTTGCTATTAACAGTGTTGTGGGTGATTACAATATGTTGCGTAGTATAATGTTGATGCTAATTGCTTCAAAGTGTACTTTCTTCTTCTCTGTTTTGTAATGAAGATGCACAGATAACAGCACAAATGGATTACATGGATAACTCTATCCACTTTGTTCTAATATGAAGCAATAATTCAGATGATGTATATAGGGAGCAGGCTTTCCAGCAGCAGATGAGATAAGCATAATTCCAATTTCTTACTGGCATATTATCTTCAAGCAGCCAGGACTTGTGCAATTAAGTGAATACTAAGCGAAATGAATGTGCATGCCATGCTTTAATAAGGTTCGGTATTCACGTGCCTCATCAAATACTTCACGTGGCGGATAGCAAATCCAGGCCACATTCATTTCTCTTTGTTCCTATGAAAGTTTAGGTCGCCCTTCTTTGTGAAGACACAGTGATGTAGGAATTACTGGTAACAGCAGCCCCCTATTTCAGCCAAAGTCCCTGTGGTTTTCTAATGTCCCATTTTAAAGGCTAATATGAAAGATTTTTCATGGTTTTGATAATTATCTTAGACCTGCATGCTCTATATACAGCAATATCCACAGCAGAAATGTTCCACCACACATGTAAACATGACCTTAAAGGGGCATTGCAGTTTTGCAAATTAAGAGTGTTCTTTTTATAATGACAAGTTATACAATTTTGCTATATACTTTCTATATCAGTTCAGTAGAGTTTTCAAGATCTCTGAAACCTTTTTTACTCAGTATCTGCCCATACATGACCAGAACAGATTTAGACTGGTTTCCACAGGAGCCATTGGGCGCAACCCTGCCCACCCATGGCAGCTACACAAATTTGCAGGTTAAAAGAGGTGTTACCGTATTTTTCGCCCTATAAGACGCACTGGCCCATAAGACGCACATAGGTTTTAGAGGAGGACAATAAGAAAAAAAATATTTTTTCATTAGATCTCTGATCAGACCTCACCTAACAGCCCCAATAAGACCCCAATGTTAATAAGACCACAACAAGACCTCAGATCAGACCTCAGCTCAGGCCCCAATGTGAATGATCCCCCCCATTCACACCTCAGATCCCAATCAAACCTCATATCAGCCACAGCAGCCCCCACTGCCTCTCATATTAGCCCCCAGCAGCCCCCTTTGCCTCATATCAGCCCTATGTAGCCCCCATTGCCTCTCATATTGGCCCCCAGCAACCCCCATTGCCTCATATCAGCCCTCAGTAGCCCCCATTGCCTCTCATATTGGCCCCCAGCAGCCCCCATTGCCTCATATCAGCCCCCAGTATACCCCATTGACTCTCATATTAACCCACTGCAGCCCCCATTGCCTCATATCAGCCCACAATAGACCCCATTGACTCTCATATTAACCCCCAGCAGCCCTCATTGCCTCATATCAGCCCTCAGTAGCCCCCATTGCCTCAATGACAAAGCTCTAAGATCAAACAGTGCTTGGGAAAAACTGTTAAGGGGTTAAAATAGGTTCCTGGTCTTAGAGAACCCCTTTGAACACAGTTATTATCACATCATAGATCTCTATTTCAGGAGACTGACCCTCATTTTAATTCTTCTACATAGAATAGAATTGTATATTCCACCATGTCTTCTTGTGTGTAGGCAGAGGATACTCATGAACTGCAGACCTTTACCTGTTGTAAATCAGATCAGCCCCCATATGCCTCATGTTTAATAAAATAAAAAAACACTTACCTCTCCTGCTCCTGGACGCCGCCGCTCCTCACCACCCGCGCTCATCTTCCTCCTGCTGTCGGCTGTGCTGTGACCTGATGCGCACAGAGTGAGGTCACAGAGCGCCCTCACACTGTGCGCAGCCACTGCACAGCCGAGGACAAGGAAGTGGTGAGCACAAAGCCTTCACCTCATTAGTATTCGCCCCATAAGACGCAGGGGCATTTCCCCCCCACTTTTGGAGGAAAAAAATATGTCTTGTGGGGCAAAAAATATGGTAGGTTTCAAATTTGTGCACTGATTGGCCACCTGATGGAAACCCAGCCTTATATCCACTGGATGGATAGTGATTAACTGCAAATGTGAATTGATACTGTGAGTGTATTGGGAAATTGTACATTTCATCATAGAAGGTGTTTTTTGGTGAAAGCTATACAGATACATTGCATTAAATAACTCAGTAGCTATACTACATTTTTAATTAGATGCAATTACATAAGTGATCAGATCCAGGTGCTGGTTAGAAAACTGTAGAATATTTTTTCATGGGACAACCCCTTTAACTGTTCAAGCCTTGTTCCCCTGGCTTATAGCATACCTCCCACCATTTGAAAAACACAAAGAGGGACAATATGCATGCCTCTAACTCTGTCCAAAACATAACTATACACACCCAGTCCCCTTAATGCCCCCACATAGTAATTATTCCTATTTTGGGCCAGCACACAGTTGTAATGCCCATATGTGCCCCCTTCACAGTACTTATGCCTATATTCTGCCCCTTCACAGCACTAATGCTTACATGTGCCCCCTCACAGTAGTTATGCCCAGATATGCCCCCTTCACAGTAACTATGCCCAGATATGTGCCCCCTTCACAGTACTTATACCCATATTCTGCCCCCTTCACAGCACTAATGCTTACATGTGCCCCCTCACAGTAGTTATGCTCAGATATGTCCCCTTCATAGTAACTATGCCCAGATATGTGCCCCTTCACAGTAGTTATGCCCATATTCTGCCCCCTTCACAGCAGTAATGCTTACATGTGCCACCTAACAGTTGTTATACCCCGATGTTTCCCCTTCACAGTAACTATGACCAGATATGTGCCCGTTTACAGTAACTATGCCCAGATGTGCCCCCTTCACATTAGTTATACCCATATTCTGCCCCCTTCACAGCAGTAATGCTTACATGTGCCCCCTCACAGTAGTAATGCCCAGATGTGCCCATCACATTAGTAATGCCCAGATATGTACCCCTTCACAGTAGCTATGCCCAGATGTGCCCCCTTCAAAGTAGTTATGCCCAAATTCTGCCCCCTTCACAGCAGTAATGCTTACATGTGCCCCCTCACAGTTGCTATGCCCAGATGTGACCCCTTCACAGTTGCTATGCCAACTTATGTCCCCCCTCACAGTAGTTATGTCAGATATGTGCCCCCTCACAGTAGTTGTGGCCAGATATGTGCCCCCTTACAGTAGTTATATTGTTCACTTTGGCATGGACTGCATTTGCTGGTCAGGCCTAGGCATCACCATAAACTAATTGTTGTGGCCCTAGTCTAGAAAATGTTTAAGAAGCCCTTGCTTAGGACCCTTTTACTGTACATGAGCTGAGGATCAGGTCAAATATCAATTATCAGTACCGATAATTGCCCCAATCACCTCACAAACAAACAATACTTTATTTTCAGCCAAAAATGAGTACAAAGCAATCATGAACAAAAACTGCCTCCAAAGGTGTACATAGCCTTTAATAGAAAATGGGGCAGATTAAATAGTGACAATGTGCCAGTTTTTTTTTTTTTTTTTACACAATTTGAACCAAAAAACTAGTACATTTATCAAGATTTTAGACATGTTAGGACAATGCCTCCCCACTTGATAAGGGGGGGGGGGGCGTTGTGTGGCTTAAATGCAATGTCAGGTGTCAAAAAAATGATCAAAATATTGGCACATTTTGGGAGTAAGCAACAAATAGGCGGTGTATAGTTAGACTACACAGTCTGTAGGTCGCCAGATTTATCATCAAGCATCAGCCACTTTGATAAATGGCAGCTGACAACTAAGGCTACTTTCACATGGTCAGTATTTGGTCAGTGATTCGCATCAGTATTTGTAAGCCAAAACCAGGAGTGGGTCCAAAAACACAGAAGAGGTGCAAATTTGTCCATTATACTTCTGTCTCTGTATCTCTCTCTAGGTTCCACTCCTGATTTTGGCTCACAAATACTGATACACAATACTGACCAAATACAGAAGTACTGAAAGTGGCCTTATGGCCTGAGTTTCTTACTTTTAATATTAGTAAATGTGCTCCATTGTATGTAGACTTTATGTGCACATACATATATCACCATATATCTAATCTGTACCGTTAAAGGGGTTCTGCAGTTCTGTAAAACTGATGATCTATCCTCGCCCAGTGACGTCACGACTAGTATCACTGGCCTGGGCGGGGCTAAGCTCCATTCAAGTGAACAGAGGATAGATCATCAGTTTTACAGAACTGCAGAACCCGTTTAAGTAAATATATTTCTGCATTTCAGATGATGCTTATATTTAATGGCGTATTACAGTTTTATTCTAATTTAAATGCAAATGCAAGAGCTTTAATTATCAAGATCTCAGTCATAGAAACCTATACTTAATAGCATGTGGGTTGTGACAGTTCACAATCAACCCACCTCGGTCTGCAAGGAATTCTCGCTGTGGTACTTATAGGTGGAAGGAACACTTGCTGTGTACAATGTACTTGTTAAATCACTTAACACCCACAGTTAGCTGCTCATTGTGTACACATTAAGTGCGGTGTAGGCTTATACCAAATACATGAAAGGGGTTATACCATGATAGATGTATTAAATCAGACATCATATAGTACATGACAATCTCTAACAGAGCTAGGACCAGCTCTGTACTGCACATGGGTCCAGAGATCTCCACATTCATTGCTCCAATTGCTCTGCTAGATTATGTTCAGCCTAGCAGCTTAGGGGCGTGTACTTTCTGTTACAGCTCTCTCCCTGTAACTGCCACAGCTTCTAACAGAACGTATGGCTGGTGGAGGTTGAAAATTTAAACTGAGCATGTTCAACCAGTTCAGTGAGATGGACAGAAAATAAGGAAAAGAGCAAACAGCAGGTGGCGCTATGCAGATACCTTTAATTGAATAACTCACTGGCTATACTACATTTTTTATTACATTTAATTGTAAAAGTATTCAGATCCAGATGCTAGTTTGAAAAATGTACACTATGCTTCATGACACAACCCCTTTAAGACTCTAAACTGAACCTAAAGCTGGCCATACACGGCTGACATCTAGCTCTCCCAACACCTTCCAGACTCTCCCATACACGTTCAGTTCAGCCAAACGTGGATGTGTATTCAGTGGGGGGAGAGAAGAAAGCCACTGCCAGACACTTTTGGTGGTGGCTTATCTCCTGGGAGAGCAAAAGGATCGGGCAAAAATATTCACATCACATGATCCTTCTCTGGCGGGGAGAGTCGGAAGCTTCCTACACACATTAGACTGTCAGCTGAACACATCATTCTCGGCGGTTTCAGCCGACAATACGCTAGTGTATATGTTAAGTCTATAAGTGACAGTGCAGGCGCTTTATCAGATGAGAAATGAAACTTACTGTATACTGTAATAAACACAATGCAAAAGCTTGTGAAAAACAAGTATCAGAATTCGTATCTCCCTACTTTAGTATCGTATAAAAAAAAATTATAATTGGGAGACGGTAGGGTTGCATCGGGTATCGAAATTTCGATACCCAATCGATACTTTTGTGCCAGTATCGATTCAGTACCGGGATTTGCGTTATTGCGAACAGCCTAGTATCTCCTCTTATAAGAGAACATGGCATGTGTGTGCGCTCAGCACGCGCCATGTTCTCGCTGGCCAGACAGTAGAAGCAGGTATGGAGGGAGTGAGTCCCTATGACATGGCCGCCGCTGAGCCCAATGAAATGAGCGGGCTCTGAAGCTGCCGGCACCACTGCCACCAATGAATGTGCGGCTAATTAAGGCAGGAGGAGGGACGGGGAAGGGAATAAACTGCTGCACCATCTCAGCTAATGAGCTTGACGAACAGCGGCAGCAGCAGCTCCAGAGTGTCCTGTCCCTGTCAGCCCTGACCTCAGAGTCACTGAACAGCCAGCATAGCAAGTACCCCACCCCCACACAGTGCAAGAGGGATTAGCCTGCCTCAAAATAAAGGTGGGCAAAAAACATATGTTAAGGCAGCCAGTAAGACTGGGGTTAATGTGACTCATTAACCCCAATCTTGCCATTGCCATGTTTTAAACATGATGGGGGTCACTTATTTTTAACATCAGATTGGGCACATGCTTTTGGACTGGACCCCATGTGCCTCACATTAATAGTAAGTGACCCCCAAAGTACCATCTCACATAATGGGCAACATGGGGTTAATGTGAGTTACAGAATACAGGCCATGTAACTTATGTATTAACCCCATGTTATGGGTACTTGATAGGGTTATTATGAGACACATGGGGGTTTTATCACTAGGAACGGTTGGACCTGTGCCTCACATTAACCCCATCATGTATAACTTCCGATCAGAGCCATGGCTTTAAGGACGGTTACCATGGCAGCCACTGAAGCCATCCCTGGCTGCCATGGTAAGCTCCCTGTTGCTGTGTGCACAACGCCCAGGGCAGCAGGAAGAGTGTAAAGTCCTATTCACCCTAATAGAGCTCTACTAGGATGAATAGGATGAAAAAGTAAAAAAATAAAGTTTAAAAAACCACAAAATATTAAATTTAAATCACCCCCTTTCCCAATTTTACATGTAAAATATATAAACAGTAAATAAATAAACATATTAGGTATCGCCACGTCTGAAAAAGCCCAAAATATTAACACATTTAAAAATATCTCCTATGCGGTGAATGCTGTAACAGAAAAAAATAAAAACCGAGCAATTCGTCATTTTTAGTCACCTTGTCCCCCCAAAAAATAGGATAGGGCTGGTCTATTATGGGCCGAATGTTTCATAAAATGTGGAATGCACGCAGCTTCTTGGGTGTTTTATTTTTTTCCGCGTGGTATCGAATGGTATCGAGTATACTTTTTCATGGTATCGAAATCGAATCAAAATTTTGGTATTGTGACAACCCTAGTAGAGGGGTAGAAATGTCTTCTGCAGGCCCTCACTGGTAACCCCCTGATAATAAGGGTCCCACACTTATCTGTTGGCTTCCACCTGTCACTCAAGAGTCACTGTGCAGCACCAGCAGTCTATGCCTCGGTGTCTCCCTGCTCCCAGCAAGCACGGCCACCAGAATGTTCACCTGTGTGCTGCACCTGCTCATTAACATCTTCCTGCTTCTTCCCGGTGGGCAGTGTACTGATTCTCTGTACTCCTTATGCTAGGCTCTATGGCTTATTCACTTCCTTTCTGGATCTCTCTACCTCGGCTATGCACGTGCATCTTTGGCTCTTGAAGGACGGAACCCTCATCTATCGCCCACCTATGGGTGACCTTCTCTGGGTATTTAAGACACCCTACCCTGTACCTGAGCAATAGATTCTTTAGCTTGCTAGTTCCTTCAAAGGTGCGCTGTAATTCCATTCTGACTCATTAGTCCTCTTCCTGTTTACTGGATTTACCCTCTGCTGTCTGACCTGACTACTGCCTGACTCCTGTATTGACCCTTATACAGTATTACAAAAACTCTGCCTGCCCTGACCTCGGTTTGTCCACTGAATATGCCCAAGCCTGTCACCTTGATGCTATGCACAGTTGGCCCTTGACCCCCCCACCCCCCCCGGCGGGGTGCTTTGTGACACACTCATTTAACTGACACAATTATTATTCCTCAACTCTCCACAATCACGGCAAAACTGCAGCGTTTTTACTGTGATTTTGGAAAACTGCAGCAAGAACTGCACTGCAGTTGCAGCCACAACATGTGAACACTTCCCTAGACAAATATGTCTTCATGTAATGGGTGATAATGTAGAAACATGGGGCCATTAATTACATAGGCTCGAGGCTCTAGTCCCCCTACCATGGACCCAGACAGGTTACAGATTTTGTCATTGTGTATGTTTGTAATTTATCTAATGAGGTACTAGAGTATATATACAGCGTATAGGAGGTGTTGAACGGAGCTTAGCAGTCCCTTACGATTTAAATGTGCCATATGGTGACCCTACGAGTAATCCTGGATGAGGAAGTGCAGATGACAGATGACAACACCGGTCACACCGTGAGGGATTCTGGTGATGTTCACCGCTCATTTCACTTGTTGCTATGCAACTGAACAAACATATTTGGATGCTGGCTAGAAGGAAAAACATAAAAACATTTTCATGCCAGTGTTCTACATATGTTATTTACATGCCACTGATTTTGGGGAACTGTCATTTCAGGGGCATAGCTTAAGGTTTACGGGCCCTAGTGCAAGATTGCAGCTTGACCCCCCCCCCCCTTCCCCCCAATTCCCTCAGAGGCAGGGGTGCACCTAGCCTTTCTGCTGCCTGAGACAAAAATATACGCTGCCCCCATGCCAAATTCTCAACCTAACCCCATCTTTCTAGCCCTACTGTTAAAGACATTAGGTATAGAGCTACAAATCATACAGGAGAATACAGCGCCATATACCTCTTACATTCAGTGATGTCTCCTCTGATGTAGACGTTCTGTTTCCTCACCTTCTCCTTTCAGACCAGACCGCCATTATGATTTCTTTCAGCCATTTCTGCAGTTTACAGACTTCTTCATTTTCTACTTTTCGATCATCCTTCCACCTTCTCAAAACCCCATCCTGCTACCCCCAATACTATGCCCGCTGTGTTCCCCAATACTATACTGCAGAAATAGTCCACCTGAAAATACTAGTACCACACAGATAGTGCCCCCTTCAACAATTATTGGCACACAGTGAAATAAAAATAACTGCGCCCAGAAAATAGTGGAAAATAGTGTCCCTGACACTAATAGTGTAAACATAATGTCCCCCAAAAATACTTGTGCTAAGTTGATACTGTTGGAGCTAAAGTCCCACTAATAGTAATAATAGTAATAATTCCCCCAGTATAATTCTCCTTATAATGTGTGTCAGTACAAAAATACCTCCTTATAATGTGTGCCAATACATCTATCTATCTATCTATCTATCTATCTATCTATCTATCTATCTATCTCATATATTATCTATCTATCTATCTATCTATCTATCTATCTATCTATCTATCTATCTATCTATCTATCTATCTATCTATCTATCTCATATCTATGTATTCATCTGTTTATCTATCTAGAATCTATCTACCTATCTCATATCTTTATCTATCTATCTATCTATCTATCTATCTATCTATCTATCTATCTATCTATCTATCTATCCATTCATTCATCTATTTAGCTGCTGTGCACTGACAATCACAGGACTCATCCAGTTAACCATTTATTCAGTGGTCATCTAACACCCACTTCGCAGAACAGACCTAATTAGAGAAGTCACTTTCTACAAGCTTTATTCTCAGGTTTTCCTTGCAGACCAGCATATTGTCAGGAATTAGTAGTGGTCACCAGTGGTCCCCCTTCTGGGTGCACTTCTGCAGGGCCCTCTTTTGTGAAGGTAGCAGATCCTGTTGGTAATTGGTGGAATCAGATTTAACAATGCCAGCAGATAAACATTTGTGGCAGGCGCTGCCATGGCAACGTCACTGCTTCTCCTCCTCTTCCCCCCTCCCCAGTCTCCATTCTAGTCAGCGACACAGTGGTCCGTGCTGTGGAGAGGCTTTAATGGCAACGCTCTTGTCTGGGGAAACTGGTTTAAAATGATGAACGAGGACACTACGCAGAAAACAGATGGAGGGGAGAAGCATAATGGCACCAACCTGAGGAGGAAAAGACCCAGAAAGGTAACATCTGGATGTAGAAGGCCACCCGTGCCTGGTGGAAGCATGCTTCCCAGGGATGCACGCAGGCTGCTCCGTTAGGCGTGTCAGGGAAGCAGAGCTTGCTTCTTGCTACCTCCACTCCCAGGGCTCGCCACTGTTTACATGGCACTGAGCACCATTGTGAGTGGCTTGTTCTGCGCACATAGGTTCATCGGATGGATGGAGCTCATGGCAGTGACCCACTGCTTAGTTTCCTCTTCATCTGTTTGCTCAGTTAGGATTTGTCTGCAGGACATGAATATTGCATTTATTTATCACAGCCACTCTTGATGTAGCAGAGCTGAGTCTGTCACCTTTGCATTTTGGAGAATGTAGCGTTTCTCCAAAGTTATCTCAGTACCTAAAATCATGCAACGCAGAGAGCTCTGCTACATCAAGAACTATTTGCAGTCATAAGAAAAGGTATCATCTGAGCCCAGAAAAGGGGACACAATTTGATGACGATGAATACTAACCGTGCCGCCATCTGGTAAGGTAGACAATGTAATACCCTGCGCTGTGGCCACACCCTTTCACTTAGGAGTCTGAGGCTGGAAGATGTACAGCTACTGACAGTGTACAGCTGCTGTACTGTATATGGAATGCATACTGTATGTCCAGTTCATATTCTCCAATGGTGGTTGGGAAAATCAAGACTTTTCTATGTAAAAGGTGGTGGGGGATCTGTAGGGTATATTCATACAAGGCAGAAATTGCCTGTACATTAATTTTTTTCAGTTGAATAGGAAATTTGCCCAAATTTTGTCTGCCGATCTGCCGTGTGTGAATAAACCCTTGAAGCCCACCTTAGATAACTGACACAAACTATGGGCTTGTATCTCAGGAACCAAATTAGTAAAGGATCCTTTGACATATTTACAAGCTAGCACACGGCCTTGTATTGGCAATTGTCTGCCCAATCAATAGGTCAGTGCTTGGAAATGAGGGCAGTGTTTTTTCCCCACCTTCTTCTAGGTAAAATTGTACTCGTCATAGACGATTATGACCGAAAAATAAGAGAAAACTCATTATGGTTGTGGTCAGCGAGGCCATATCTATAGAGTAGCTTTCTATGTTTGATTGGTGAATTCCTGATCAATATGTTTCTAGTAAATGATCATTAACCACCTAAAACCGTGCTGCGCAATTAACGAAAAATGATCATTTTGCACTTTGAATTTGACCTATTTCCTTGTGCTGGATTCCTGTGGATTCTTCATGACTGGCACAGACATCAGATTCTTGACTGCTTATGGTTGTTTCCACAGACTTGATACTGTATTGATATTTTTTATATGTATAGATAGTTCTCATTTGGATATTGTGAACATTGTATTACCATTTCAATTATCTTTACATTTTTGGAACATTTACAAATTAGAGAATTGTAGAATTGTGATGGTGGTTTGGATCAGGTGCTGTAGTGGTACTGATCCTGTTTGGAATAAATGTCTATAGGTTATTATATCCAGGGAAGAAATGTATCAGATAGTATCTTTATGATATGGTTACTACGTATCGATGATAAGTAGGTATTTTCATGTGTTTCCATTTAGACAAAATATTGTTTTTCAAACAAGAGTAAACAGTCATTCACTTGTCATCACAACTCAGTCCTGCTCGGGTTAACGAATGCCTTCTCCTCGGGGGGCCGTTGTAGAGAAGCACTTTCTTACTAATTAGACAATCAAGGGGGACTTAATAATGTGTGCCATGCCTGATGTAAAAATGCTGTGTTAGGCTAAGCTACACTGCACCTCATGTATCCTATAAAAGCAGATGTCTATTTTCAAAAATCACATAGGTGTGCATGAAATAACATTATTGGAATATCTAATATTCCAAAATGCAGCAAGATAGCACTGTGTGAGCATAGCCTTAGGGCTCATGAACACGACTGTAGTTTTCTTTAGTGTGCTGTTTGACCCATTCATTTCTATGGGGTCAAGCACACATCAGCTTTTTTTTTTTTTTTGAGGATCCACAAATTACAGATGAGAATAGCCCTTTCCATTGTGGATGGGGAAAATATGGAATTCACATGGAAGCTAGCCGTGGATTCCTTTTTTGAGGACCAAAATATGGACACAGTCTTAGGGCTCATTCACATACAGTATCTGTACTTGGTATTTGGATAACATGGATCTCAAATATGGTGGTTGTGTAATTAAAGAGGGTGTAAAAATGTAGAAGAGTTTTCACATCCCTCCTCAAACAGAACTATCCATCCCATAACTACCAGTGTTTGGCCAACAGAGTAGAGTTTACTGTGTGTGTTGATCTTTGGGTTGCCACCAGGCCTGTAGACCACTGGCCAACTGGTGTTAACATTGTGAAGCTGGTGACCGTAACCGCTGTTGAAATGTGTATTATTCATTATATTGAGTCATTTGGCTGATCACGGCAATGAATACACATCTTACTGCATCTGTTCTATCTATTGGTATCTGGTGGTATCTATGATGTGGCACCTGGCTGCCAAACATCACTCTTTGACATATAAATCTCTGTGTATGGAAATCTTTTTACCTGTGTAAACCTGGCTAGAACTTTTGAATGGAATAAATGGCGGCCACTGTTTCATATTCTGAGCCTGACAGCAAGCATACTCCTGACAAACCAGCGTGACCAGGCATTAAATGCGACTTGTGGAAGTGGTTCGTTGAATCCTATTTCCTTTTCACTTTAACAACACTTAGACTTTGTAGACTGAACTTTCCATCTGTTGATGGAGTCTTACATTTAGATCCATATATTGCATATGGGCAATATTCAATACTCATTAAATATATATCTGTATGTATAGCATCTGCTATGAAGGTCTTTGTAGTTCTTAAACGCCTCTTCCATTAGTCTCATTCACAAACACTTTTTATGATCCTCTTTGGCATTGTGTTTAAGATAAACATTATCCGTGTGAATGTAGTTTGTAGGTTTTCTTTCTCTGCCACTTTCTTAAAGATTTCCCAATGGTAAGCTGGTCGCAGACATTCTCACTGCTGGGACCCTCAATGATCAGCTGTCATTTATGGGAGAAGCCAATGAAAACAATGGGCTGCCAATGTAATGCATGGACATGTCTGGTCCTCCAAAGCAAGAGGCATTCTCCGTTCTGGCCATGCACATGAGATAAAAGTCTTGGACGATTTCGGCCATTTTAGCTGACCATTGTTTGAAAAATTAACAACCTTTTGTCTGCCAGGTTAGAAAATGTTGTCCGTGGTCGGCAGAAACTACATGTGTATGACCATTTGCTATTGTGCTCAAGGTTCAAAGCATTAGAACAGGGTAGGCCAATTTTTCTTTCTCCTCAAGAACTACTTAGTGGACTGCAATGTCTCTGACACTACATCATAGACTCAGTCTGCTAGCATTTGATCGGGTTGTCCCATCTTGGACATTGGGGGTATATCTTTAGGATATGTCCCCAATTTCCAATAGGTGTGGGACCCACCTCATCTATCCTTAGAACGGAGCCCGCAAAGTGCCCTCCTCTACAGGAAAATATAGCAAATCCCCTAGTATTGTGCCCGGGCAACAGTTACAATATGCTATGCGGCAAATGAGTATATTCTGATGTCAGACTGTTTACAGAAATATTATTGAAGATTCCCCTTTGATGTGTAGTATGTATCATCAGTTTGGCTACAAGGGCAGGTTCTGTGTATGGTCATTGTTACTATTGTACTGCCAAATTCCAGTACAATATGTAATAAAATAAAAAAAACACACCTTACTCACCTGTTATACCCTCTGCTGCTCCAGCGTCAATCTTTGGTTACATGCCAGTAGTGATTCAGTCACTGGGTTCAGTGATCATGTGCCATACTTACGTCTTCACCCTAGCCAGTGATTGGCTTTATTGATCACATGCCAATACATCAGATCAGCGCCGCTGGGATGTAAACAGAGGCTATGAGGCCACAGGAGTATAGAATTCGTGCTCTTGACTGTTTTTAAAATGTTTTATTACATATTCTGCAGCATATTACTTTAGGTGAACCCCTTTAAAGAGGTTGGCCCATCTTGTACTTTGGTGGCGGTATTGATAGAACATGCCACCAATGTCTGATAGGTGCAGCGCTTGAACGGAGCCCACAGAGTGAAGGATAGCGCACTACACATGCTTGGCGTGGTGTCTATTCACTTCTATGGGAGTTCTTGGAAATAACCGAGTGCTTGGCTATTTTTGGCGTTCCCATAAAAGCGAGTGGAACCTCCACCTATTGGACATTAGTTGCATATCCTAGCAATATGCCACCGAAGTGCAAGATGGGCCAACCCCTTTAGGGTATGTAGTCAACAGCAGATGTATCGTATATGAATGTAAGATGTATAGTATATGATTGCACAATGTACGTTTGGATCCATCTGAGGAATTGGCATGCACCTAATTTAGGCCTTTTTGTAGATTCATTAGGGGTCATTCACAAACAGATATTTGCCACTTTTGTGGCGTATATTTGGTGCAGATTCTGTTGCATACCATGTTAGGACAGAAACTGTGACTTCTTCCCACTCATGCCAAGTCTAAAAAAGGGGGTGTGGTGTGGGTGGGGAAGGGGACATGCCAGTAGGCTGGTCTCATTCATCATTTTCTATGCCCGTTTTAGGCATAGAAAATGGTCTAAATGTAAGACAGTAAGGAAGCTGTCCTACATTTAGAATCGGCGGTGGAAATGCTGAAGTTATGTAGAGGCCTTTGCCTCTACATAACTTTGGCAGATACACTGCCAGCGCAGGGGCTTATTAAGACTGGTGTCTAAAACACCTGTCTTAATAAATGTGCTCCCATTAGGCTTATATTTAAAAAAAATTGCAAAAAAAATGCTTTTATGTTTTAGCAATTTTTCCACTAATTATATTACTCTTAAATAAACTTTTTTTGCGATTGTCATTTTTCATACCATATAATTGTAATAAATTACGTGTCCTGTTTTGAATAATCAAGTTGGTTGGCGGTGCGAAAATGATTTACATCTGTGTTTTTTTTTTTGTTTTTTTTTGAGGGACTGGTTATTTTTTGTATTTTATATTTGTTTTAACTTTTTTTTATACTCTGTTCTTCAAAAATCAGGAAATACTGTTGGGGGTCTTATTTTTTTCTTTTTACACTATTCTTTTCTACTGGGGCCGCACTCATTCAGCACAGTGTATGAGCAAATAGAGACAGAAGTGGTGAACCTCTCCCATATTCTCTCTTGGGTCCCCTGCTTTCTTTGCTCAGACAGACGGCTGAAGCCTGTGCTGTTAGTATAGAATGGCGCAGGCTTTAGAGACCTGGGCTGCCTACCTTAAATAAACGGCAGGTGGTCATGAACTGACTAAAAAATCAAAACGGATCTGTCAAATGGATGCCAAACATGGATATATGTGGAGACCTTCTTGACGGCTGCATCAATTTGTCTCAAGTGTATACTGTCAGATTTTCAGACCAAAAATGGTATGAAGTGAGCCTCAGATGCGCTTTCCTGTGCATTTCATGTGTACAAATCAGGTTATAATATACAGAAGGTAGGAAATGGTTAACAGTCCCTCATCACTTCATCTTTGAGTGTAATATTTCCTTCTGACAGCCCCCTGTCATCACCCCTGCCTGCTCACATGGGCTCAGCAGTTTCTTTTCTGCTTCCCCGCACATCAATAGGAAGCCTAAATATCTGACATTAGTTCCACTAGCTTGGCTAGGGTGCATCCTTTCACTATTATGCCTCAGAACTGGCAATCCACTGATTATAATCTGGGGTTGTTATACTGTAGAATATATGTCTTTCTTCCATTATAGAATACAACCAGGAGTTCAATAATGGGAAGGCCTCATGCACACATCTGTATGTATTTTGCAGTCCACAAAAAACGTCCGTGTGTATTCCGTATTTTGTGGAACGGAACATCTGGCTCCTAATAGAACAGTCTTATCCTTGTCTGTAATGCGGACAATAATAGGACATGTTCTATTTTTTTGCGGAACGGAAATACAGACATACGGAAACATAATGCACAAGGAGTAACTTCCTTTTTTTTTTTTTTACGGACCCACTGAACTGAATGGTTCTGTATACGGTCCGCAAAAAAAAACGAACGGGTACGGAAAGAAAATACGTTTGTGTGCATGAGGCCGAAATCAGAACAGTTTTCAGCATGTTTTCAGCTAGCACCTCCCGATGTCATGATGGTTGCTGGACTCCATTTATAGTGGGTCGGTCTGTACACATGTGAGATCTCTTCATAAGGGCTCATGCACACGAACATATTTTCTTTCCATGTCCGTTCCATTTTTTTCCTGGACCATATGCGGAACCATTCATTTTAATGGATCCACAAAAAAAAGGAAGTTACTCAGGGTGCATTCAGTTTCCGTATGACCATTCCACAATAAAAAAGAACATGTCCTATTATTGTCCGCATTACGGACAAGGATAGGACTGTTCTATTACCAAGAACAAACCAGTCAGACAATTCTTTTACTAGCTAATAATCAGAAATGTTATCTAAATCGCTGTTGCATTAATCCCTTACAAGATTTAATTTGGCGCCGGACAAGTGCCAACTCCTAACTGGACTGAGCACTAATGTAAGACTGAACTAGACAGCATGGGCTCAGTATGTGGGAAAAGTACAATACATATGAGATACTGTACATTATATAAATGTTCTATATGCTGTATACAAAATGACACATTACGTATATACAGTGACAAGGCTATCATAAGGACTAAAGGAGTCCTTACATATAAATTAGTATATTTTTATAGTTCAGAACCTCAGTCAATGACATAATTCAAATGGTTAAAAATCATAGACCTCATATAACAGGTTACAGGCTCCTTCCAATAAAGTGACAGAAGGAGAAATGGCCAGTCTGGTTTACTGGGCAGCTGTGCGAAGCCTCTCCTGCAATAGATTTGTCATTATAAGATTACCATCCGTCTCTCCCATCTTCTACTGTAATATTATTATTCCAGACGTTACAGTTATTAATGATTTATTACGTATTACTATTTGAAACAAATGGGATTATTTGCCTCAAATTGATATGGAACTATTTAGTCATCAAACAAAAGTCTTCTTTGTAAAGAATCAGCAGAATCACCTACCAGATGAAGGCTTCAAGCTGAGACACTAATCTGTGGTTTTGACTAATATGGTGTATAATCTTTTTGTTAGGTACGTACATGTGCAATATAGTCTGCATGACTAGGATTCACAAAAAGCATGTTCATCACATACACTTTATTCTGTGACTGACTAATGTCATGTCACGTACTGTGCTGGATCATTTTTTGTCACATATTACCACTTGTTTGTATCTTTTCCTACCATTGTGTATGCTCATTTTTAACTGTTTTTGTTTTACACTTGGTTACTTCAATGATAGAATTTTACATTTTGATCATTTTTGGTCACATGCATTCTTGTAGGTTCAGTATGCTGTAGCTGTTGGAGTGTGTTTTAAGTACTTTGAATTATTAACCCACACAGTAATGTTTAAAGGGAACCTGTCACCTAAAAAATACCTCCCAAGCCGCCAGCATTACCTTAAAGTAGCCAGTAGTAGGTTTCTAAAGCTCCTTTTCTTCCTCCGGTCAGCTGTGCCAAAATCTTGAAAAATAAACTTTAATCCTCTGAATTCGCTATGTTACAGCAGAGTTTGAAGTCAAGGGGGCAGCGGCCTCCTCGCTTCAAGTCAGGATAACCGCGCCCCCTTTCCCTGCCCGTAAGCCTCTGATTGACAGCAAAGCTGCCTGAAGACTAGTACATCACTATCTCTATTCCCGCGCCTGCGCATCGGCTCAATGCTCAGCGCACATCGAGGGAATAGAGACGTCGGCGCATGCGCGAGATTTCAGACGGCTTTGGTGAACAACTGCCTGTCAATCAGAGGCTTACGGGCAGGGAAAGGGGGCGTGGTTATCCTGACTTGAAGCGAGGAGGCCGCTGCCCCCTTGACTTCAAACTCTGCTGTGACATAGCGAATTCAGAGGATTAAAGTTTATTTTTCAAGATTTTGGCACAGCTGACCAGAGGAAGAAAAGGAGCTTTAGAAACCTACTGCTGGCTACTTTAAGGTAATGCTGGCGGCTTGGAAGGTATTTTTTAGGTGACAGGTTCCCTTTAATATATGAGGTGGCACATGCTGCATAGTGTGTTTGGTTGTTATTTTTGGTCTGTTTGCAACGAATCAGTGTTTTTTTCTATTGTTGACTAAACATAAAAGGGGTTCTCCAGGCTTTCCTCTATCAGATCAGCGGGGGTCCGACACCCAGCTCCTCCAATGATCAGCTGTACGAGGAGGAGGCACACGTAGTGCTCACGTGCCGTCTCCCATCTCTCGTCCTGCTCACTGCTGCTGTCTATGGCAAAGCAGCAGCGAGTGGGAATGAAGATGGGAGACGGCACGCCGTCTCCTCATACAGCTGATCGGTGGGGGTGCCAGGTGATGGACCCCTGCTGGTCTGATATTAATGACAAGCATTAATTACCACTGAGAGCTTATTATGTATCCAACCAGTGGCAGAGAGGAGAACGTGGGCAGCCCCTGGGCATTGGCCCACCGGGAAATTTCCCTGTAAGGTCCATGGCCAATCCGCCCCTGCTTTGTTCTTCTGAGAGATAAGCCACTGCCAGCCACCTCCCTTATTTCCCTTGTCTATTGGGGACACATGCACGCTCAGCCGCCCCAAGCTTGCATGTTAATGGAGGTGTTAGCTATCTAAGGTGTATGAAGGTGCTGTGTTATAGGCGAGGAAGCAATCATTTAGATGATTGCATGGGTACACTGTTGTTATGGAAAGTCCTAAAGGAAAATTCCATCAAGGTCATCTCTGATTAAATTCTATAATGAATCAGATTTGCAATAGCTGAGAAGTGATGTGAGGAGAAATAAGCTTGGAGAAAGGTTGTAGAAATCCAAAGCAATCAGATGTGATAGAAAACACTGAAATTTGGTCATTGACCAAGGGCAAATACAGCATCTGCATGGTTAAAAGCATCAGTGGGCAGATGAGCATGGCTGCTGTGTAGACTGCACATGTGTAGTGTAAGAGTTAAGTATTATAGCTCATATGGGTGTCTGAAGATCTCAGACTGGTCACATTAATGATGAGAAACCACATTTGTAAAGAAGGTATAGCTCAGGGATTGCAGTAACCATGGAAATGTGCTCAGACAGAGAGCACATAGATTGTGTGAGGAACCAGATACCGCTACATATTAGATGTGCTGTATTAATTGTGTTATGTCTTGTTGCTGTACCTACTTCACAGCTCTGCTACTCCTGCAGAAGAGGATTGGGCCACCTGCTGCTTGGCTTCAGCACCTGCTCCACTGGTCATTGTGCCTATGTCTGTAGAGAATGGTTCCAAAGCTTTAAGGCCCTTTTACACGAGCCGATTATCGTTCAAATAATCGTTCAAACGTTCGGATTTGCACGATTATTGTTGCGTATAAACACGGGTAACGATTTAACGACGAACGAGATTTCGTTCGCTTCTCGTTGATCGCATCTTTTGTCCCGCCAATAAATTAATCGTTCATCGTTCGCAAAATCTTCCAGTTTAAACGAAAATCGTTTAGTCGTTGGCAGATGGTAATGGTAATGCTTATGGCAAGGAGCAAGGAACGATCGTAATAACGATTATAAAACGACCGAAAGTACGAAGATTGTGAACGACTTCTCTTTCAGTGTAAACGGTATTTACATTGCATCGTTCGATCGTTCATCTACGATCGCTAATACGATTTATCTTTCCGTGTAAAAGGACCTTTACTCATGTTTGGATCAGAGGCCAGAGTCTCACTTTCTCATGGGTTTAGAAGATTCTGATTTATAATCTGTTCTTCAGACACTCACTGGATATGCGATTTGCTGACCGCAAAACACATATGTCACATGCCTGAGGCCTAAGGCTTCCTGCACAAGACTGTATCAGTTTTGCGGTCCGCAGATTGCAGATCCACAAAATACAGACGCAGTCCGTGTGCATCACGCAATTTTCATGGAATCCACTGTAAAAAAAAAAAAAACTATTCTTGTCTGCAAACACAAGAATAGGACAGGTTCTGTGATTTGCGGCCTGGCCACACGGCTGAAGACAGCACACGGATGACATTGGATGTTTATTTTTTGCGGACTCATAGAAATGAATGTGGGATGTACACAGACCAAAAATACTGTTGTGTGCTTTAGGGCTTAAAGAGGTATTATCATCTGAGACAGTGGGGGCATATCGCTAGGCTATGACCCCATTGTCTGATAGGTGTGGATCCCACACCTATATCAATAATGGAGCAGGTAAAGTGGTGGCTGGAGGCCCCCGGGTCTGGTCACCACAAAACTCATAGAAGTGAATGGGAGCGCATCGCGCTTATGGGGCCACCGCTCCCATTCATTTCTATGGGGCGGACGGAAATAGCCGAGCCAGTGCTTTCAGGGCTCCATTCTCGGTGTAGCTGGGACCCGCATCTATGAGACAATGGGGGCACATCATATATAGAGATATGCCCCCATTGTCTGAGATGGGAATACCCCTTTAAGGATAGGGAATAAACAGCATCCTGAGTATTTGGTGACGTGCCTGGAAGGGGATATCAGGCGACTCCCTTTAGAGAGTGCATTCAAAGTGAAGACATTGAGCATAACTCTGACTTTATAGAGCAGAACTAAACAGATCAAGAGCTCCTTAAAGTGGGCTGTTAAAGAATAAGACAGGACAAAGGCATCAACCTCAGCTGTACCGTAACACCATATATTCATCTAATCATACCATATTCAGACGCTGGAAAAATCTACTTAGTGAGGTCTCATTCGTAAAATGAAGACACAAGATACCGGTATTCTATGCATACGCCTCCATGTGTAGAACATAAGATTTATCTGAAGGACAATCTTGGCAACCATTTGTGTTTCTCGTTTCTATGCATGTTCTCAAAGATACCATTCCTAGCGACAAAGCTGGCTTTACATGTATTTTATCACTGCTGAACTGCCTTACACCCCAGAGACTGAATATATCGGCTGTTCTTTGTATTCTGTTTTCTTTTACCCTGGGGTTACAAGCATAGAAACGGGGCCTGCTCTGTTAGGACAGTTTGTTCTGATGATAATAGGAGCATTTTATTGCTGACCCTCCTGTGAATCTGGAACAAGCGCTCTATGTACTGCTTTCTGGTAAACACTTGGCTATTAATTGATCTACAGCCAGAATGTAGCCACTTGTTGGCAAGCATTGATTGAATCACAGCTATTCACACAGTTTTCAGAAACTGAAGCATCGTTTAATTGTCATATTTCCCGAGAACCATCAGACGATGAATCATAATTCAGCTTCAGAAATGTTCCTATGTTCTCGATTAAATGAAATTAATGGAAGATTTGTCTAAAATAGCCTGAAACTGTGCAGATTTACATCACATTTAAAGTTTTGACATCCATACACAATACACTTACCACACGATGGTGATATCTTCTTGCTACGCATGACATTTTATGTTTCAAGAGGAAGCAAAATATCACAAAGTATTTTTCTTATTAAGATGATGGCTATAACAATTCAGTACAATTATCCAAATTCTGATGATATCCTTAGCTATAAAAACAGAAGCAAGTAGTCAATATATTTAAAAAATGATACTTTAGGAGGGATCATTTGGAATATTTTTGTTGATTTCAAGCTTCAGCTCTACTCAGATATTGTATTCTGTCATATTACACCCAACATATACGCTGAATGTATGGACCAGACAAGTTGCATATGTCACCTATTGACACCTTTGGTAAAAAAAAGGAGAACCAGTGCTACAGTATGTGTTCTTTTTATTATATCCCAGTACTGAAGAGTGTAGTCTCATTGGAGCCCAGTATAGAGTATGGACATCTGATGTATTCATGCTGAATGAACGTAAACTGAACAGACCCCATTATAATCAATGGGGCTTGTTCTGCTCCGTTGGCTTCAGTTATGTGCCGAATCCGGCACTTCCGTTATTTTCTTTTTTCTACCCCTCTGACAGAGGGAAATAACAAGCTGAAATGTTAACATGGCCATTAAATGATAATGTATTTGCTTGCATAAACTATTTTACAAGCGCTGAGCAGGCTTTTTTAGTGCAGTGGTTCCACCGCTACATATGTTTACACTACATGAGTTAGAAAAACACGCTTAAAAAATCAGCGCAGAATCCACATTTTTGACGCGTCTTTTTTTAACCAATGGGTGTTCACTTCAATACAAAGCTGCATTTTCCGCTTGAGGTTCTTGACGCAGATGTGTCAACTAAGTGCGGAAAACACATGGAGTTGTTTTTATTTTATATAATTTATTTCAATGGGAGATTCAGCGATGATTTTGCCTCAAGATTTTTCCTTAAACTTAAAAAAAAAAATTTAATAAAGCAAGCTCTGCTTCCCATTGAAAGGCTGTTTTGAGGCATTTTGGAGCTGATTGAGGCAGAAATGCTCCAAAATCAGCGCCAAAACCTGTTCAAATTTTAAGAATCATCTGCTCATCTAAATGCACCTTTACTCCCTTCTCTCCATTCAGAATACATACCGAGGGTGGGGAGGGGCGGTCAGGTGGAATGGTCATTGGCCGACAGCTGATGAAGGTGTAAGGGAACCTTTAGGTTTAGGTGTACAAGGTAACTTTGGTGACAACTGATACTTCCACCCAGCACATGTTATACATGTCATAGACTGAAATAAATATGAAAGGATTAAAAATGAGATAATACTGAGGATTACAAAGAGCGTGCATGAAGGTAGCCAGCCAGCCAGCAGAACTCTGATTTGTTCTCATACTGTTAAATAATAGACTATGATATAACTCAAACCAGGAAGAAAGCTGAAAATGACATCCTCTCGGGTTCTCCAAGTCTATTCATGTGTTGGTTACACCATTAATAACGCCATTGATCACATCTGTTCATTTTTCCTTTAGACTTTGATCTAACTTGGATTTTTGATCATGTTATTCCAATGTGTGCGCTCTTTTTCCAGAATCTTTCATCTGTTGTATATAAATACGGCCATGCATTTTTACAAAGGTCAGTGTTTTATCTCCAGCCCACTCAAAATAGAGACGACGGAAAATGTGCCTTGGCCAGAAACCCAACATGAACGTTAGTGGAAACACAAAGAAAAGATCTGAATGTCCTTCTGTGTTGATGTATTGTCCAAAACCAATTAGTTGTTCCTTCAAAGCATGTAGTTACTTGGATATCTATATACACACATACATGGAGACCTAGGATTGCTGACTATAAGTATCCTATAGAAGAATAGATGTCATCAGTCATGATGATGACCTTTTTGCTGATTCCTCTTTGTGAGTAGTAAGTAAGATGTTCTCAAGAGACCATGCTGTATCATAGCTGGGATGTTCTCGGTGGCTGTCCTTTCAGAACTATGATGCAGCTTGGTCTCTGAAGAACTCCCAGTTCTCGCGAGACCACCTTGTTATTGGATTTACTGTGACAGTGTTCATCACAGAGGGGAGAAACCAAAGAAGAGGAGTGACTAGTGGCTATTCTCACTGGATTTACATATGTGGGGCCGCAATTCTCAGGGGACATATCTCCACAACGGGGGAACCATATTCATAAAAGCAAGTATGACATGCTCAGGAGATCATGGCCAACAGGAGTACTTATGTATCTCAAATTGTTGACATTTTACCTACTTTGGTATTGTCATTATTTTTATCAAACTTACATGTCTTTGTGTTAAAAGGAGAACTCCTGCTAAACACTGGAGTTACACCATTGTGATTATTCATTAGGGAGTTTTTCAGAGAAGCAACTTACCCTGAAAAATGTATGAACATCATATTTGAAAAAAGAAACACGAGCACCTGCCATAGTAATTGCACCATAATAACTAACCAACCACCATTTTGGGTTTTATTGCTGGCATTTATTTCAGGTATTAGTGAAGTTCTGAAAATTATAACTATATGTGCTCCTACATCCATTGACTCTGCGTTGGCCACAAGTAAATCATTTGTGACTTGCTACATGGTAGGCTTCAGATACAGGGAACCGTATTCCATTATGTAAATGTAATGCTGACAGAATCATGAAAAAATGGATACAACAACCATCTACCTTATGCCTCATCTGTTATGCAGGATACTGTTATTAAAGGGGGTTTCAAGATTCTGATATTGATGACCTATCCTCAGGATAGGTGTTCAGTATCAGATTGGAGGAGGTCTGACACCCGGCTTCCCCGACGATCAGCTGTTTGAGGAGGCACTGTGTCTTTCTAGGCCAACTGACGACATGTTTATCAGTCATGTGGCCTAGGCAGAGCTCATTTCCATTCAAGTGAATGGGGCTGAGCTGCAATACCGAGCACGGCCGGTATTCAATGGTGCTGTGCTTGGTAAGCTGGAGCGCCTCATGGCCACTTCAAATAGCTGATCAGTGGGGGTCCTGGGAGTCGGAACCCCACCGATCTGATATTGATGACCCATGCTGAGGATAAGTCATGAATAGCAGAATCTCGGAAAACCCTGGAAAACCCTTTAACTAGAGAGCGATAGGAAACTGTCCCCCAATTAACCAGTGTTACAATATTTTTCACCATTTCGTCACAGACGTTAAAACCAATAGAACAGATGTGCTGAGCTGAGAGCCAGTCGTTTTAGCACCATGGTGATTATCATTAACAATTGTCATTTACGTTCAGATCATTATGTGGTAGTGAAAAACATACTGATAGGTTAATTAGTTTCCTGTAAAATTGTCCCTAGTGTGTGTCTACAACAGGAAAATTAGATTAGACTGATGTGCATGGTGACAATCTCTGGACGGTGCTGTAGAATACGTTGGCGCTATATAAAAGCAAATAAAAATAATCACATTCATAACTACATTAAGAGGGTTTTCTAAGATTTTTTACTGATAACCTATGCTCAGGATATGTCATCAATATCTGATCTGTGGGAGTCCAACACCCCGGATTCTGGACGATCAGCTGTTTTCAGAAGGCAGCGGGGCTCCTGTGAGTTGCATCCTTCAACTGCCTCCTAAGCTGAGCTGCCAGCTTGATATAAATCTAGTAGAGCAATTGGAGCAATGAATGGTGAGATCTCTGGATCCATCTGAGGTACAGGGCTGGTTCTAGCTTTGTTAGAAAGTCCTTACATATAACAGTCAGGACTAGCTTCTAACTAGCAACTAATACAGCTGTTATACCAGAGAAGTTTACGAGATTGGTTGGATCTGAGTCTGAGACATTGTATGTTGAGTCTAGTTTCAATTTACGATGAGTCAGAAATGACCATTGTATGCTGAACATATTGTATCCTTAGGAAGCACTGTATCACCAATCACTTTATCATAACTCTTAATCTCTGCTCCGGATTATTTGATAGTTCACTATTTCTGTTCTATCACATGCGGGATTAGGGAATTACACTGGGATTATAAAGGTCACCTGCTGTATTGAATCTGAAAACTCTCTGACTTTGTTCGATATATTTAATATTCATGTGGTGCTTTCTCTGCTCACAATGATGCCATACAGTTCACATTCAATGCAGGCGATGTCTGCCTGTGACATAATGTCTGCATCTTATTTTTATGGTTATTGATATTCCAAGTATTCGGTAACTGTGATATTCTGGTCTGTTTCAGTCACACATTGTAATATCTCTTCTGTCCCCTTATTGTCATTAATGTATGAGTCATCTCGTATTGACCGCATCCAATGCATCTCATATGATGAGTTTCACCCTCTTCAAAATCTCATAGGAGTACTATAGTCATTTAGTACACTAATTCTACAAAGTGCATCTTAAAGGGGTTCTCCAGGCAGGTACCTAAAATGGCTCTTTCAACTAACCTGTGGAAAGAAAATATTTTCTGAAAAACCGTTCCATTGCTCTGCTGATTCCGCGATCCAGGATGGGATCATGTGACCACCTGACTGGCGGTGGGCCCTTCCTCTAACTGGATGTTCTTCTCTTCCTTCCTGCTCAGCTATGTGTACAGTAAGCAGCTGAACAGGAAGAAAGAAGCGCACATCTGGTCAAGAGAAAGAGTGAGAGTCAGGCAGTCATGTGATCCCAGCTGGGACCATGGAATTGGCAGAGCGACAGAATGGTAAGTAGGTTACCTGAAATAGCCACTTTAGGTACAGGCTTAGAGAGAACCCATTTAAGAACCCGTTAGTATTTATTCTGGCATCACAAGTGTTGGGGTAAACATGAAATTGTTATCAACCATTACTGCTCAGCTTTAATTTTCTAAACTACACTTAAAGGGGTTGTCCGAGTTATGAAAAAAATATATAGCAGTGTAAATCTGATGGGCAGCAATATATAACTATGTTAAGCAAGTTTTAGGCCAAACAAATCTATATTTCCTCATTTCACTGGTTCTCTTCTGGCCCTTTGCTTACCTGTAATAACAGCAATCTCTGCCCCTCCCCTTGCTCTGCAAAGGGAGTGAATACAAGTGCTGCCCTGAGTGACATGTCTGACTGCTGGGATACTCAGCAGCATGTTGTATGTGTAGGACTACAAGTCCCAGCTGTACAATGACACTGCTGATACACACAGGATCTTCCCCCTACCTGTTCTTGTGCAGTACTCTACTCAGATCTTCTCTAGTCTGTCAGCTTCTGTGCCCAGCATTTGTCTCCTCACTGCCTGCAGCTACTCAGTAAAGCTTTCAGCCCTGAGTCTGTGCTGGCTCAAGTGGTTAAAATCTTATCTGAAAGAATCCAGGGAGAGAGCAGCAGCAGCGGACAGTGCAGGGGGCATGTCCAGCAGTGACGTCTTTTGAACAGATTCTTATCTGATATCTGAGGCTTGTGCACAAAACATCAGCAGAGCAGGGTGAGAAGCTGACATAACAGGTCATGTGACCGTCAGTGAAATATGAGAAAGCAGCAACTGTAGAAGCACAAAGTGCCTGGAAAAGCTGTTATATTTGATTAGTTAGAAACATACAAAGAACAAAAAATTAACTTGGACAACCCCTTTAAAAAGTATATGGGTGATAAATTAGAAGAAGCATAGTAATGCGTTCCTTTACCTGGGGCAGATATTCCATTTTCCTGCTCTAAGGCCCTATGCATACAAGCGTATTTTTTGTCTGCTTCCAATCAAATTTTTTACATATCGGATGCGCACCCATTCATTTTGATAGGGCATCAAAAAATGTGGAATGTTGTCTACATCCATATGTCCGTTCCGTGGCACAGGAAAAAGATAGAAGATGCCCTATTCATATCCTTATTTGTGGACAAGAATATGCATTTCTTTAATAACGCAGGAGATGTGGAATGGGAAAGTGCGGGAGAAACACACCTGGCATCCGAGTTTTGCGGATTATCGGTATGTGGACTGAAAAACGGATACGGACGTGTGCATGAAGCCAAACTCTTTATCTGCCGGGCATCCGTCAGGACAACAGACAACAGAATGTTACCCCCATTCTCGGGATCGAAGGGGGCCCCAGCAGATGGCCCCCCACCGTCCAGTTAGTTATTTCTTATCCCATGGATAGGGAATAGCTTGAAAACTTGGAACAACCATTTTAAGGCATTTGGCTTGTTATTTTCAGAATTCTAGATGCCGTTTTGGTTATCACCAGAGTATCCAGAGAAACAAAGAGGTCCTCGAGCAGCTGAGTTTTCTGGGGGAGAGCTTCTGAGGCTGACACTTTGAGGGACATCAGTGACTGCTATTTCCTAGAGGGTTTTGTCTGTTTTTGTTATGGTGCTGAGTATTCTTAGTGTTATTAGCTCTGTGCAGTGTATTTCATGGTAAAGTCTATATGGCGTGTTTAATTAGGAATATCAACATTTTTAATGCATTTACTGTGGACCAGCGAGTGTTACCATGAAATGTATGGCTGCATTGTTTTCATATTATAGGAAATGTCAGAGCCCCTTGGGGCAGAAGTAACTGTGAATCAAGTGAACTCACACAGCGATACGTTTTGCTTTGCTGCATTACTAATGCATAGCGTTTAGCTAGTATTGAGAAGCTTGTTTATGGTGATGAAAGCTCCTTTTTATTAAGTTTCCTACTGATATCAGAGGAAAAAACTGCCTTTATACTGATGTCATTACTAGAAATAGTCAATAGTGTTACATGAGGTGTGGTAAATGCTGATTCTTGGAATGCTATGTAAACTGTTTAGTTTTACCTACATTTAGTAGACCCATCTTGCAAAATGTCACATTTTCTTTTTAAAGCTTGGTATACCTTTTGCGGACTTACAAATATACTAGAGAATTACTGTATGTAATATAGGACTATTATTGTACAGTAGGAGCAGTCCAATTATAGGAAGAGCAGTGGTGGAAAATAGAAATTCTCTGCCTTAGCCCTGCAAGATTTTTACTAGAAAGTCATCTTCTGTTACAGCCTGTATTCTGCTTATAGTACAACAGATACAGGTGATTTATGTAGTGACATAGTTGATAAAGTTGGAAAAAGATGTAGGTCCATCTAGTGTAACATAGTGTTTATCAAGAAGAAGTCAAAAACCCCTATAAGGTGGTCGCAAATTTCTTCATATTAGAGGGACATTTCCTTCCTGACTCTACAAGGACGTCCTTACAGAGTTAAATGTGGACTACCTGCAGGGGTGCACCACCATTGAGGCCAGGAGAGGCGATCGCCTCAGGCAGCACCAGGTAGGGGCAAGAGGGGGGCAGCGGAATGGCCATGGACAATGAGCGCTTTCATTGTGGAAAAGGGTTAAGTTAAGAAATTGGCATTGGGAGGGGGCACAGTTTCAGTTTTCGCCTCAGGCAGCAGAAAGGCTAGGTGCACCCCTGACTACCTGGATGTGTAATGGGTCATCTAAAATAGGGTAAGGAATTGCTGTTTATGCTTTTAAATTGGGGTTTCACTGAGAGAGTTGAATGGCATGCCAATTAGACGGATAGAGGTCTGACTGCTGGAACATCCAGTGAACCTGAGGATGAGGGGGCAATGGTACCTTTCCACCTAAAACAAGGGCCATTGCCTCCTCATTCTGGCAGATGTTCTGGAATTCACATTAAAATGTTTCAGAACATCCAACTAATTTTCATATGAGATAGACAACATGAGTGAATACAAAATTCAGCTTTTAAATGATGATTGATTCCATTTATTTAAGATAAATCAAAACCTTTATCAACCATGTGAAAAAAGTAATGTAAAGTAAAACCGCTTGACTGTTGGTATGATGTTCTGATGGTGCAATGCAGTATTTGCTGTACACCAGACCCATGTCTTCCAAAAACTTCTACCTTGCCATCATGTAACACAGTATTTTGTGTTTACTTAAGTTATCAATGTCAATCATATCATATAGTTCAAAATATTCTCTTATGTTCATAAATTGTCAGCCAATAGTGTCTGTCCATGCATTCATCCATCAGTGTAGACCACCTTTTGCCCCTTGCGGTTTGTTTATTTGCCGGTAGACCACAGTTTCTGTTCACCATACCCTCCTGCCTATTATCTGTTAATAGAGCATTCATATCAATGGCCATAAAGTAAGCAGTAAATAAAATGTACATTTTCATGCATTAATGCACGTAAGAAATACAACAAGGGTACAGTGGGTATTCATCATCTGTAATATGCATGACTTACTAAATTATTAATGTGGAATGGAGTTCAGGCGAATACTACTGGGAGAACATAAGCCCTTGCATTGATTTTCTGCACAGCGCACCACCACATTGAATCCACAGTAGCTGCATTATTAACATATTATTTCTGCAAGTTCTTCTTAATTATGTTCTTCATTTAAATGAAACCACTTTGTTACGTTTATGCTTTTTATACTGATAATAAACTCTAAGGGTTCTTGTATAAATTGCCCATATGTCGACCTGTTCTCATTTCCATTCATTTATAATGTACAATAATCCTCAGCTTTTTGTAAATATGATCGTTCATGTAATTGTTTCCCTGCACTCTAACACAGTTTACAAGTGACCCTGAACCCTCTATTCAGTGTCTATAGGACTGACGGAGATGGCCGAAGGCAGTATTACACTATTTCCACCAGTCCCATAGACTTTGAATGGAGCTCCATGTTATATGCATGACCACATCACCATTCAAATGCTACTGAAATGAGGGCCTTGAGACCCCTATTCTAGTGACCCTGGGGTTACCACTGGTGATAAAACACAGCAATCATATACCATATAGGTTTGTTATGGGATAATCTCAGCCCTGTAACAATAACTCCTTCAAAAGAGTTGTCCAATCTCACCATTTCAACGGTGAAATAGAACTAAACGCCAGTCCTAGGTGGCCAAACTTACACAAACAGCTGAGTGGCCCAGAACTACGTTGTTTCCTTAACTCCCATTGCAGTGAATGGGAGCTTCACCAATAGCATAGCTCTCATTCACTTCAATGGAAGTCACTGAAACAACGGAGCACCGGCCCGTGCAGCTGTTTCCATAAACCGTCCGCCTAGGGTCAGTGCTTAGTCCCCTTTAAGTATTACATTCTAGATTAATTTATTTGAATCTGCAAATCTGTCCTCCCAGACTGAGCTAGAAGCTTTACAAACCATTCTCCATCAACTAGCAATGTAATAGTGGACCACTGGCCTACTTTACTAGCCCTTCTTTTATACTAGCTGATAAAAACAATATTTGACCTAAAAAAAACATTGTTTGCTTGTTTTTTACTATTTCATGTTGTCCCATTAAAGGGGTTCTACGATTTGGACAATCTTTACTTTTTAGAAAGCGTGCTTGACTCCTTAAGCAGATCACAGTGTGTGACCCCCAGTAATCAGTGGGTGAACTTGGCAGTAAGTGTTCCGTTTCCCTCCAGCCCCACCACAGGGATAATGAAACATTACACCATGTTCAAAATTATTATGCAAATTATATGTATCTCTGATTTTCCTAAATGGTCGGTGCAAATGACAGTCAGTATAATAAAAGTCATCACCCGTTAGAGTATACATCGAATTTTATTGAACAAACCTCCCAATGATAACAGTATATTCTTCAAAAGTTAAAAAAACTCAAATTGCAAATTCCAAATTATTATGCACAGTAGAGTTTCTAAACATTTTATATGTTTTTAAGAACTGAAAATGCTCATTTGTGGAATTTGCAGCATTAGGAGGTCACATTCACTGAAATAAAAAGCTATTTAAATCCAAAACATCCTAACAGGCCAAGTTACATGTTAACATAGGAACCCTTCTTTGATATCACCTTCACAATCCTTGCATCCATTGAACTTGTGAGTTTTTGGAGAGTTTCTGCTTGAATTTCTTTGCATGATGTCAGAATAGCCTCCCAAAGATGCTGTTTTGATGTGAACTGCCTCCCACCCTCATAGATCTTTTGCTTGATGATACTCCAAAGGTTCTCTATAGGGTTGAGGTCAGGGGAAGATGGTGGCCACACCATGAGTTTATCTCCTTTTATGTCCATAGCAGCCAATGACACAGAGGTATTATTTGCAGCATGAGGTGGTGCATTGTCATGCATGAAGATGATTTTGCTCCTGAAGGCACATTTCTGCTTTTTGTACCATGGAAGAAAGTTGTCTGTCAGAAACTCTATATACTTTGCAGAGGTCATTTTCACACCTTCAGGAACCCTAAAGGGGCCTACCAGCTCTCTCCCCATGATTCTGGCCCAAAACATGACTCCTCCACCTTCTTGATGACGTTGCAGCCTTGTTGGGACATGGTGGCCATCCACCAACCATCCACTACTCCATCCATCTGGACCATCCAGGGTTGCACGACACTTATCAGTAAACAAGACTGTTTGAAAATTAGTCTTCATGTATGTCTGGGCCCACTGCAACCGTTTCTGCTTGTGAGCACTGGATAGGGGTGGCCGAATAGTAGGTTTATGCACCACAGCAAGCCTTTGAAGGATCCTACACATTGAGGTTCGAGGGACTCCAGAGGCACCAGCAGCTTCAAATATCTGTTTGCTGGTTTGTGATGGCTTTTTAGCAGCTGCTCTCTTAATCCGATGAACTTGCCTGGCAGAAACCTTCCTCATTCTGCCTTTATCAGCACGAACACGTCTGTGCTCTGAATCAGCCACAGATCTCTTCACAGTACGATGATCACGCTTAAGTTTTCGTGAAATATCTAATGTTTTCATCCTTTGTCCAAGGCATTGCACTATTTGACGCTTTTCGTCAGCAGAGAGATCCTTTTTCTTTCCCATTTTACTTGAAAACAGTGGCCTGCTTAATATTGTGGAACATCCAGTTTTCCATTAATTGGGCTCACCTGGCAAACTAATTATCACAGGTATCTGAGATTGATTTCAGTGATCCAAAGAGCCCTGAGACACAATACCATCAATGAGTTTCATTGAAAACCAAAAAATTTAATCTTTATGACACTTAAAGGGAACCTGTCATCACCGAAACACCCCCTGAACTAGAGTAAGCGGTGTATAGTGTAAGTGATGCTGAATCCGAATATGTAAGTTTTATCTTCATACTCACTTCCATTCTGACGCTGTGCTCCCACAAACTTGCAGTAAAATGCAGTCAACTGAACTCTTCTTTGAGTCCTCTCCATTATGTGAGTGAGCACTGGAGTCCACTGAGTGCATTTTACTGCTGGTTTGTCAGAGCACAGCGTCAGAATGCAAGTGAGTACGAAGATAAAAATTACATATTCGGATTCAGCATCACTTACACTATACACCGCTTACTCTAGTTCAGGGGGTGTTTCGGAGATGACAGGTTCCCTTTAAATCCAATTTGCATAATAATTTGGAACATGGTGTAGACTGTGCCCATTCAAATCAATGATTTGTCTGTGTAATCAAGGATGGGTTCTCCAGAACAAGAGATGCTCTTTGTAACTCCTGTTAGCTCTGGCCAAGAGATGGGCTTCCTGAATAGGATACCCCCCTCTGTTAACTACCTAAAACCTATCAGTCTTTGTCATAAGCTTATCCAGTACTTGGAAATTCAGTAATTTGCACTTGGTCCTTGTAGCTAGCAACTTATGCTTTACAATTATTTTTTATCTCCTGTTCCTTTGCTTGTATGAAGATAGGAACGAGACATGCAAAAATGAGTAGACGTTTCACCAAGCCTCTCTAAAAGAAGTACTGGAGAAATGAAGGCTGGCTCCATTAATTGATCCTTCAGTCTCATCTGTATAAACTAATAGTACAGTTCGGCAAAGTGAATGAAACAGAAAAGACAGCCATACAAATCCTCATAAACCGTAGAAATCCCCAACGATTAATGTTGTAGAGCAAGCTGAATTCAGTAATAATCAGACAGAAGACCAGGATAGCTCAGTGTATGAACGTTCTATGTTCCAATATGTGATGTTCATCATACCTTCAGGTACTGTTGCAGTTTTCATTAGTGGAATATGTAAATTGAATATGATACGGTATGTGGACTCTGATTATATACCAGAATGTTATGAAAGGAACAGCTTTGGGTTCCTCTCCACAGTATCTAGAAGAGTATTTGACTGGCTCAGGGGAACAAACAATGTCCCAACCTTAAAGGGAACCTGTCATCAACTTTATGGTGACCTCACTGAGGGTAGCATAAAATAGGGACAGAAATGCTGATTTCAGTGGTGTGTCACTCATGAGCTAAAAGTAAGCGGTTGCCGAGATCCAGCATCATAATCATTACAGCCCAGGCCTTTAAAAGAGTCAAATCTGCCTGAGAAGAGTCATGGTTATTCCTGATCTCCTGTTCCCTCTGCCCATCTGCTGATGATTGGCAGTTCTCTCCTAGAGAGAAAGGGAGAAAACTAGGTAGAAGACTGTCAGTCATCAACAGATGGGCAGGGAGAGCAGGAATTCATGAATAACCATGACTCTTCTCAGGTGGGCGGGACTCTTTTCTAGGCCCAGTCTGCAATGATTGTGATGTTAGTTCTCGGCAACCACTTATTTTTAACTTATAAATGACAGACCACTGAAATCAACTCACCTGTCTCTACTTTATGCTGCTGTTAGTATGGGCAGCATAAAGTTGATGACAGGTTCCCTTTAAAGGGAGTCTGTCACCTCATTTTCACCAATATAATAAAGAGCAGTGCCCCACAGAAAATTGCAGACATATCCCAGACATACCTGTGTGCACTTTGTGCTTTTATTCCATGTCCAACAAAAGCACTTTTATTCTGCAGGAAAACAGCTCCCAAGTGCCCAGCTCTGCTGCTGCAAGTGCCCAAAGCAAACCAGACTGAAGAGGGGAGGTCTGCTTTATTTGCTCAATCTTGGGATTGGTAGCAGATAGAAAAATGGTTCTGACATTCCAAGCTTTCAAATGATACCAAAATCATAGCATTAGAAGATATATATCAGAAGATATAGCTGTTAGAAATTGAGTCGAGAGAAAGCTGTTTTTACTTTCACTTTCAGCTGGGCACTTGGAAGCTGTTTTCCAGCAGAAGAAAAGTGCCTTTTCTGAACATGGAATAAAGGCACAAAGGATCAAAGGATGTATATGCAATCTTATGTGGGGCAGTGCTGTTATTTATATAGGTGAAAATGAGGTGACAGACTCCCTTTAAACCATTGCATTCATCCTTCCAGGTAGGGCAGTGGCTCCCCTTAAAGAGACCAGCTCTGTATGGAGACTTACTGGAAGTACTTCATGGTATGGAGACTTATTGGCAATGCTCTATGGGAAAACAATATGCAAAGAGGTATCTCCCAAGGAAAGAGAATCATCTCACTAGTGCCAACTTGTGGAAGTGTCTCCCTATTAGACAAAATCAGGCTTCTTAAAAAGCCTTGGGAACTGACAAGGGAAAATAGCCAAGCCAAATATCCATCCATAAATAGATGTTTGGGGGTGCTTGCCCCTCATCAATATGGATTAGCCTAGGTAGGGTACTGGCTCTCCTTAAAGAGTCCAGCCCTGTTTGGAGACTTAATGAAAGTGTTCCATAGTACAGAGACTTATCAGCAATGTTCCATGGGGACATGCAAGGAGTATCTCTCAAGGAAAGAGAACCATCTCGCTAGCGCCACCTTGTGGAAGTGGCTTGAGTCAAAATCCAACTTTTTAATGAGCCTTGGGGCATGACAAGGGAAATTGCCAAGCCAAATATCCATCTGTAGACAGCTGTTTTAAAGTGCGGAGTATGATTCTGGCTGGCTGAGTACATTGCCAATGTCTTCATACCATGGAGCACTTCCAGTGAGTCTCCACACAGAACTGGTCTCTTTAATGCCTCTTTCACACGAGCGTCACGGATTAGGTCCGGATGCGTTCAGGAAAACTCGCACCATTTTGCACGGAAGTTCAGTCAGTTTTGTCTGCGATTGCGTTCAGTTGTTCAGTTTTTTACGTGCGGGTGCGATGCGTAAAGATGCATTTTTCACGCTCGTGATAAAAAACTGAATGTTTACAAACAACATCTCTTAGCAACCATCAGTAAAAAACGCATTGCATCTGCACTTGTTTGCGGATGCAATGCGTTTTTTACACGCAGCCCCATTCACTTCTATGGGGCCAGGGCTGCGTGAAAAACGCAGAATATAGAACATGCTGCGATGTTCACGCAACGGCGAACTGATTTGTGAAAAAATACACTCATCTACACAGACCCATTGAAATGAATGGGTCAGGATTCAGTGCAGGTGCTATGCGTTCACGCCACGCATCGCACCCGCATGGAAAACTCGCTCGTGTGAAAGGGGCCTAAGGAGAGCCAATATCCTACCTAAGCTGCTTCCAAGGCATAGCTTTTCAAGCAGAAAACTTTTATAGCCATGCTGATTGCCAACAAGCAACCGAAATATGCCATATCTGATGTTTCCTTGATTTTGTGACGATCCAGCAGTGTTACTTACATTCATTATAGGCGCCTGTGACTCATCTAGTCTTGGGTTCACAAGAGAACATGTAGGTGGCCAGGACGCCATGTTGTCTTTTTCATGGCGTGGCTGTCACTTTACCTATGTGTTAATGGTGCCAGGTGAATTATTATTACTTACTGCAGAGCTGGGTCTAGTATGGCTTTTCTGTCTACTCTATTTTGACAAACTTATTTGTAAATTATTTTTTGTACAGCTTCATGGGGATGGTAAGCAGTTTCTCATTAATATGACTTAAGAAGTGATTTAAGAGAGGAGTCTTCTTATACACACCATTAGAAAGGGTTGAGCCACTCAGGACACTTATGTATTACCTAAAGCTGGGAGTGAAGTTCAGCTTGGATCATAAAGTGTACGACAGTACGTTCGATAAGTGTTTCAGGTGCCATTTATTTCAATGGAAGCTCTTCTATGTATCCTATGGACTAATTACTGACTATACTACTATATGACTATGCCTGTCCCTATATGAACAGCAGTACTATCGGGAAGTGAAGGAAATGACAGATCCAGTTACTAGCAATTTGAGCTATGCACATGAGGCCATAGAATACATTGTGTGGTCCCTCTGGACCAAGTCTCAGCTGTGAGTATTGTGACCTCTGGTCTTACATGGCTGACTGAAATGTGTTTCTTACTTCTCAGGTTAAATGAAGTATTCATCTAAGGAGGAAACAAATCAGATATTATGCTATAAAAATGACACATTTCTGAATGTTATATTAAGTACATCATTAAATTGTAGCAGTTAATAGGATTGCTTGCAGCGATGCTAGAGATAATAGGCACTGTACTATCAACAAGCTTTTCAGAAATCAATAGAAATTTTGTAATACAGTATATCTTATTAGAGAAAAATGTCTCTTTCTCCTATTATGAGACCGTTCTTTTATTCCCCTTGCTTCTGAACTGATTATTTGCACCCAATTCAGAGCTAAAGATGAAAAAGGCTATCAGCTCACTGAGGGATCAGTTTACATGATGCCCCCAGAAGTCTATTGAAAGGGGATAAAGAGTAAGAGCAGTGAGCTGCTGGAGGGAGATAAAGGCGGAGTGACACACAGAGATGCTGATTTAGACACCAGAGCTGAATTCACAGCTACACTGCTAGCGCTGCTGTATAATGTACTACATTCTGCTGCTTAGGAGGGTGATCTACAGAGATATGTAACTTATGGAATAGGTGAAAGTGCAATATCCATATCAGTGGACCTCTGTATAAGCTTTCTTTACTTTATAAGGATATGTCCTTGACACGTGTTATATGCCTTTCTGTGTTTTCCCCAACAGCACATGTAACTAATGCAAAATCTATTTTGCATCAGTGTATAAAATTGGAACATAGCGAATCTTACTAGAATTTCCATAAAAAAAAATTTTTACACCATATTTTGAGCTGTGTAAGTCTGTATATCTGTAAACAGAATAAGGCCTTGTTCACATTTCTGTTTTTCACTGACGTTTGCTGTCCACATTTACTGCAGACAGCACACATACCCATTGATTTTAATGTGTTTGTTCACATATGAGTAGATTTTTACTGACCATGCACTACTTTGGTCCATAATGCGGACCAAACACACCCATTGAAGTCTATCTGCCTGTGAAAAACCACTGACACAGCATGGATAGCATCAGTTTTTGGTCCGTTTTTCACTGATCACTGATAGGACATGGAAACTAATTTTCAGCTAAGCATTGTCCGTGGAATATGGATGACACACGGAGGGCAACAAACGGACACATGGACCAAATACAGATCCTTTATCGACATCTTCATGGATAAAACACAGATGGATTTTTCCATGGACATCAAACAGAGACGGAAATGTGAACAAGGCCTAAAGGAAAGACATATGAAGTGATCTAGGGGGATTAATTTCCTCAGAAGAAAGTGAGTCAACGTCTTAGAAATGGGAAATCTTCTGCTTCAAATCAGGAATGCAGGTAATGGTGTTGAGCATCCACACCAAGGTGGAATGGTGAGGAGGTCTTACCTTACATTTGGCACTAACAGGTGAGAGGGACAATGACAAGATGGGAAAGATGGTAGGAAAACATGAGTTTTACAAGATTGACTACTATAAATGTATGGCTACACGGTCAGATTTCTTGATGCGGTTTTGGAAGCCAAAATCAAGAGTGGATCATAAAAGGAGATAAAGTGTAAAGGACATATACGACTTCTCCGTGTGGCCATACCCTAACTTGCCTACAAATTTGAGAATAGTTTTCCATGTATTTTACTTATCTAATAAATATATTGTATCCAGACATTTACAGAATTTCTGTAAAATGATAATTACCCTTAATTTAATACAAATATTCCATTTATTCCCCAATTATTTGTATATTCTATTCCCCCTGTATACCAGTCTTCTCCATGAGACGGATTTGCATATTTCAGCCTTTGGCTAGACTGCGCGTGTAATAAATGGCAGCGCAGACACAACTCATTCAATATTAAGAAGAGGCAGCGTACTGTGACATGCACTGAACCTGACACATTTCATCTGACAGCCTCAAAAAGGCGTTTGTGCCATCAGGGGCTAGATCTTTGTTTTAAGAGTCTATTTTACACAGGTAATGACATTTCATTCACATATTGGATATGGTGCACAGGATTGTGCTTTCTTTAAAATGGTCCTCAATAAATGACTGCTATACTGTACATTGTACTATGTAATTTACCCAAAGCGTTTTTCTCTGTATCTGTATTTATCAAGTAACTCTTGACCACAGTTAAAACATAGACGACCTATAGCAAAATATATATACCCCTCACTATCCCTGTTCTGTACCCCCCAGTCTACATTATGAGTGACATATATGCATCATCAGGCAGCTGGATCTCTCCACCTGCCCCTCCCCCCTTATAAGCTGTGAGGGAGTGTTAGGCCCTGAAATGTGCATTGTCATCTAAGGCTACTTTCACACTTGCGTTTTAATATTCCGGTATTGAGCTCCATCATAGGGGCTCAATACCGGAATAAAATGCTTCAGTTTTGTCCCCATTCATTGTCAATGGGGAGAAAACTGAACTGAAGACAGCGGAATGCTCCTAGAAGCATTCCGTTCCGTCTCCAGACCGGAGAGCAAACCGCAACATGCTGCAGTTTGCTCTCCGGTCTGGGCATCCCATCCCGTCATGACCCCCAATGCAAGTCAATGGGGACAGATCCGTTTGGTGTGACACAATGGTAAACGGATCCGTCCTCCATTGACTTTCAATGGAGTTCATGACGGATCCGTCTCCCTGCAATTTCCCCTCCCTCCAGCAGGTGGCGCTGTGCGTAAACTTACCCTTGTGCGCGCCGTCCTCCTCGTCGCTGGTCAGGTCCGGAGCTGCTGGAACAGGTAAGTGTCTGTGTATGTTTATGTGTCTGTGTATGTGTGTGTATGTGTATGCGCTGCTCCGGCCCCACATGTGTTCATGCGGCAGCACGGATCCGGCGGCACCCTTCACCCGCCGGATCCGTGCTGGCGCTGGTGTGAAAGAGGCCTAAGCCTGCATTCACATCTCTGTTTCAGAGATGTGGCTGCCTGATACGGCGCAAATGCTGGCTGTAGACCAAAACCTGGCATTTATGTTGAAAATTGGCCAGATCACAGCCTGACCTCATTGCAGTCAATGGGGATTTGGCGGTGTAGAAGAGGATCCGGCAGAAACTATGTTTCTGATGACTTCTAATTTTACTTTTAATGGAAGTAAAATTTTATATACAAGCCTATAAGTCTGCTAAAATGTTTTACCTATGTCTCTAATATATATTATCTTACACACTTACATAGCGCTGACATATTCCGCAGCGCTTTACAGACATTAGCATCAAGCTGTCCCCAATCTAATCATATTTAATCATAATCTAAGGTCCCTATCAATATGTCGTTGGAGTGTGTCTATCTATCTATCTATTATCTATCAATCATCAAATTTATTATCCACCCATGAATTATTTGTTTCTAATATCCATCAATCATCAAATCTATCTGCCTATGTACCTCCTGTACCTGTCTACAGTATCTATCTGTCTTCTGTCTATCTATCCATCATCTATGTTTCTTCTTCTTCTTCTTCTTCTTCTTCCTATTTCTCTTAGCTATGCTGCAGTTTTCTCTACAATTTCATTGGTTTAACAGCTAAGCACAACATTTTTCATATCTGCAGAATTGTGTTGGTGTCAGTGAATTTATGCGCATTGACGTCAGTATTAACTAGTTTATTGCTGCACAGAATTAAATGTTTGATGAAACCATTCAGACATCACCTTCTGCCTGTAAAGGGTAAACAAGGTGGAAGCTGTACAACAGTGCCATCTTCTGGACTAAGTCATATTGCATGGTTTGTATAGACCGAGACACTCCTATTTCACATTATCTAGGCCAGATACTGAGATCACCACATTCATGTTGCAGAATATATTTTATAAGCTAGTCTGTGTTGTCGCACTTTGACAAGCTGCGACTGCAACACAACAGTCGCCCAAACATACATCTTGTTGCTGTTCTTGTCTCACCATGGATAAAATGCAGACAGAGAAAGCAGCTGCGCTCTCCCCCAATTTATAAAGGTAGTAAATTCATATTGCAGCGGGACAACTTGTCAGCATGAATCATCTTTTCTATACTCTGTAGCTTTCAGTATAGGAATCATACAAGTAATTTAGTAGTTTTTGTTGTCTACTGATCCAGGGCTATGCTCAACTTTCCAACATGTATTTTTCAGGCCGCCACAAATGTCTGATATTTGCTAATGTGAAAAGGTTACATTTTGAATTTCCATTTTAAGTTGCCATTCTCAAAACTAAATGACATTTTGTGTCGAAGTAGATTTTATGCCTGAGAAAAGACTAGGGTTAAAGGGGATATCCCATAAATAATATAAAAAATGAAAATCAGACATCATATAGCACATGACAATCTCTTTCAAACAAAGCTAGAACCAGCCCTGTACCTCACATGGATCCAGAGATCTCCCCATTCATTGCTCTGCTAGATTTATCTGTATAGTGCCACTTAATTTCTTAGGGGGAGTGTCTTATCTGGGGGAGTTTCTTATCTGCTGTAGTTAAGGGGGCGTGTCTCAGCTCTACCTATCACAGCTCAGGAGGCAGGTGAAGGATGAAGCTGAGCATGTGCGGCCTTCTCAGTGAGCTGGTCAAAGAAATAAGAAATTAAGTGGCACCATACAGATACATTTTATTGAATAACTCAGTAGCTATAATAAATGTTTAATTACATGCAATTACCGGTATTCAGATCCCAGTGCTGGTTTGAAAACTGTAGAATATTTTTCATGGGACAAACCCTTTAAATAGCTTTTTATACAAGCGGGTGATTGGGAACGACCAGTGCTCTTCCCGATCGCCTCCTCATGTAGACATGCCGCCATTCATCTGACGAACAAGCAAATGCATGTTTTATGCAGCACTAAAAATCATTATTTCTGGCATCACTTCAGCCTGTATGAACAGGGCATGTGCTGCCAACAGTAACTGGATAGGGATGAACAATCATGTTAATAATCAAGTGTGTCCATACAGTGGAATAATCACTATTTTGCCTTACTGGACTGAATATCTGCTACATAAAAGAGGCCTAAGGGAGAGTTCACATCACTGTTTCATTTTCTGTTCTTCTTATCCATCAGAAGAACAGAGAAAAAAAAGAAACGGGATCCTGTAAAAAAAAAAAAACGGATCCTCTGCATCAGTTAGGCCGAGTTCACACTTCAGTTTTTTGGTCAGTTATTTCCATCAGTTACTGTGAGCCAAAACCAGGTTTGGGTCAAAAATACAGAACAGATGTAGATGCAGTAGACAGGACACACACCCTGACCTGTGATAGGGTTAGATCTTCAGCAGAAAGAACACACCTGCCATCACCTGTGATAGGGAGCGAGCTGCAGCAGAAAGGACACACACCATGACCTGTGATAGGGGAGAGCTGCAGCAGAAAGGACACACACCCTGACCTGTGATAGGGGAGAGCTGCAGCAGAAAGAACACACCTGCCATCACCTGTGATAGGGAGCGAGCTGCAGCAGAAAGGACACACACCATGACCTGTGATAGGGGAGAGCTGCAGCAGAAAGGACACACACCCTGACCTGTGATAGGGGAGAGCTGCAGCAGAAAGGACACACACCCTGACCTGTGATAGGGGAGAGCTGCAGCAGAAAGGACACACACCCTGACCTGTGATAGGGGAGAGCTGCAGCAGAAAGGACACACACCCTGACCTGTGATAGGGGAGAGCTGCAGCAGAAAGGACACACACCCTGACCTGTGATAGGAGAGAGCTGCAGCAGAAAGGACACACACCCTGACCTGTGATAGGGGACAGCTGCAGCAGAGAGAATACACCCTCTCACCTGTGATAGAGGAGAGCTGCAGCAGAAAGGACACACACCCTAACCTGTGATAGGGGAGAGCTGCAGCAGAAAGGACACACACCCTGACCTGTGATAGGGGAGAGCACATACTACCTGTGATAGAGGAGAGCTGCAGCAGAAAGGACACACACCCTGACCTGTGATAGGGGACAGCTGCAGCAGAATGAATACACCCTCTCACCTGTGATAGAGGAGAGCTGCAGCAGAAAGGACACACACCCTGACCTGTGATAGGGGACAGCTGCAGCAGAAAGGACACACACCCTGACCTGTGATAGGGGAGAGCCGCAGCAGAAAGAATACACCCTCTCACCTGTGATAGAGGAGAGCTGCAGCAGAAAGGACACACACCCTGACCTGTGATAGGGGACAGCTGCAGCAGAATGAATACACCCTCTCACCTGTGATAGGGGACAGCTGCAGCAGAAAGGACACACACCCTGACCTGTGATAGGGGACAGCTGCAGCAGAAAGGACACACACCCTGACCTGTGATAGGGGACAGCTGCAGCAGAAAGGACACACACCCTGACCTGTGATAGGGGACAGCTGCAGCAGAAAGGACACACACCCTGACCTGTGATAGGGGACAGCTGCAGCAGAAAGAATACACCCTCTCACCTGTGATAGAGGAGAGCTGCAGCAGAAAGGACACACACCCTGACCTGTGATAGGGGACAGCTGCAGCAGAAAGGACACACACCCTGACCTGTGATAGGGGACAGCTGCAGCAGAAAGGACACACACCCTGACCTGTGATAGGGGACAGCTGCAGCAGAAAGAATACACCCTCTCACCTGTGAAAGGAATAGAGCTACAACAGACAGGACACATCCCCTGATATGTCAGCATGAAATAAATCTAGCAGAGCAATTGAAGCAATGAATGGGGAGATCTCTGGATCCATGTGAGGTACAGGGCTGGTTCTAGCTTTGTTAGATACAAATTGGCATGTACTATGCAATTTTCATTTTACAGAAGCGTGAGTGCCTTCTCAAACAGATAGCTCATCAGAAACCCCTTTAATGCAGTGACTATCACTATAACATACTAGGAGTAGCTGTGATGTGGCTTCTGTGTTAACACTTTCAGTGTACTCTTGGTTATCTGCATAATCTGCTTTACAGATGAATAGGCTTGCAGTCATTTTCTAGAACCCCCAGCCCCCACCAAGCATTACAAGTATTTACATCTGTCACTTAGCGTCTCCGTCACTGCCAGTGCCAAGGACTTAAATGCTCCTAATTATTGTTTTGGAGTGTTGTGGTTCTAGCATCTTAAGGACAGGGACAGAGACAGATTTGTGTGAAATGATTGGTGTTATTTCATCAGTGCTGTGCTACTTGTCTGCAGGCCACTAACATGATAGCAGCGGGAGCCTTATCATAGTGGACCCGGCCTGGTTACACAAGGCTCAGATATTTTCCATTTTATGCAAACACAATGTTTCGAATACTTACTATTACTGAAAGCGTTTTGTATGTTATAAGCAGTCATAGTAAGCAAACCAGTGACCACACATTTTTAGATTTCATACCTAGAAACCTTTATTCCTGTGTTATCCCTGATGGCTACAAATGTGCCCAAGAAATGAATATAAAAATGCATACGTGCAGCGGGCACATCTGTAATAAAATGTTAGACTCTTTTATGTTTTACTGTGTAATAGCATAGAATTACTGAAGAAGTAGAAATACCTCTGACCAATCTTCCTTTTGAATATATAGTGTCAGTATTAGGGCTTATGCACACAAACATATTTGTCGTCCGGATCCGATCCGCATGTTTTAAGGGTCAGATGTGGACCCATTCAATTCAGTGGGGCTGCAAAAAATACAGACAGCACACCGCGTGCTGTCTGTATCCATATGTCCGTTCTGTGGCATCCGCAAAAAAATAGAACCTGTCCTATTCTTGTCCGCATTACAGACAAGGATAGGACTGTTCTATTATGGGCCGGACATTCTGTTCTGTTTAAAAAAAAGGCACCGATCGTGTGCATGAGCCTTTAGGTAGTCTATAGGTAGCCTATAGGCATAAACAGTTTTGATTTTGGTGTTATATTTGGTTTGGAGTTATAGGAGCAGGCCCAAATACTCAAGCTATTTTCTCATTGCATGGCACTTGCTCTAATCTACTGTACTTGGTACTGGATAGTTTGTATTTCACTGTGTATATGGTGCCCCCTCAATGTAGCCGGTAGCATTCTCAGATTGTCGTGAACCACTACTCAGCAGTGTGGTCATGTACCAGCTTGGCTTGTTTGGAACCTCCTCGGATGTGCTACCAAAAAAGTACCATGTACTATATGCACCACTGACCTAGTGGAAAATAATGTGTATCCATTCTCTGGATCCAGGTCCTAATAAAGCATCCATACATGGCTGGACTGCAGGTCATTGATGACCAGGATTGAAGTTTCCTCTGATCCTGGCCATAAGGGTTCATGCAAACGGCCGTTGTGCGGTCGTTCCGCGCATTGGGGACCGCAATTTGCAATATCCGTGCGGCAGCCGGGACAGATTGAGACCAATTCAACTTGAATGGGTCCGTGATCCGTCTGCACCGTAAAAAATAGAACAAGTTAATGGGTCCGCATCTGTGAAGCGGGGAGCACACTGTTTGCGGGCCGCAGTACGGGCCACAAGTGTGTACACAAGGCCTTAGAGTGAGCTGTCAGCAACAATACAGCTGGCATCCGCAATCTCTAGTGTGGGCACAGCTTCTGAGACTGCGCCATCACCACAGCTTGCAGAAGGGAGCAAAATAAGTGCGAAAACAGGCACTTTTCTTTAATAAAATATATTACAAGGTTCACTGTTTTCACACATACTATTGAATTGTGAATAATAAAAGTTTTGGTACACTTCAAGCACCTTATTACTAAATAATAACAATTCAGATATGAACATGCTGGGGGAGATTTATCAAACTGGTGTAAAGTAGAACTGGCTTAGTTGCTCATAGCAACCAATCAGATTCTACCTTTCATTTTTCACAGCTCCTTTGGAAAATGAAAGGCGGGATCTGATTGGTTGCTATGGGCAACTAAATCAGTTCTACTTTACACCAGTTTGATAAGTCTTCCCCGTGGAGCTTAGTGTAAGCTGAGTGAAAATGTAAGGAGCATGGCTGGATCAAGACTGGTCTGTATTCTGTATTCATGTTCTAGATGGCCCCTAATAGAACAGTCCTATCCTTGTCCGTAATACAGACAATAATAGGTCATGTTCTATTAGTTTGTGGAACAGACATACGGGAACGGAATTCACATGGATTAACTTCCGCTTTTTTTGCGGACCCATTGAAATGAATGGTTCCGCATACGGTCCGCAAAAAAAATGGAGCGGACACGGAAACAAAATACGTTCATGTGCATAAGCCCTAAAGGCTTCATAATGTGGATCAAGGATCAAGACTGGTCTGTATTCTGTATTCATGTTCTAGCTAGTGTTGCCCCTTGATAAATAGCTCTATAATGTACCAGTGAAATTTAGATTTGTATTTACATTTACAGTTTAAGGGCTCATGCACACGACCGTATGTACTCTGCAGTCTGCAAAAAACGGAACAGATGGCCCCTAATAGAACAGTCCTATCCTTGTCCGTAATACAGACAATAATAGGTCATGTTCTATTAGTTTGTGGAACAGACATACGGGAACGGAATGCACATGGATTAACTTCCGCTTTTTTTGCGGACCCATTGAAATGAATGGTTCCGCATACGGTCTGCAAAAAAAATGGAGCGGACACGGAAAGAAAATACGTTCATGTGCATAAGCCCTAAAGGCTTCATAATGTGGATCTTTATCTGTATTTTTTAATATTGAGTAAGCCGAGGACAGGTAATGTTTGAACATTTTTGTATGGCATGATTGATAGCGTATCTTATATTTGCATATCTGCACCTAAGTGTCTAGCCGCCTTCCTGGAATCATTATGATGGGTGTTACTAATGGACATCATGCAGTCTATCCTATGTCCTTTATAAATTGGATTCCGAATGCTTTTCACTATGCTGGTGTCCAAAACATTTAGAATGAGACTTGTCTGTCTTACTCAGCTTTCTATTAGGACCTTTCTCTTGATGAAATAGCTAATCGCATTTATCCCAGACCCAACTGTGAAAACAAGCCAAAAGCAGCTTAGACTGCTTAGAAAAAACGATAGTAATCCTATTTGCATTTGTTTAATACATATATGAATAGTGAATCATAGAACTGATACTGAAGCAACAAAATGTGGATTCTTTAGCTTTATAGCCTGAAACATCTCTGGACATAGGGGACTGATGTCTCCTTGACCAGTCCTTGTCTGGGTGATTCTTTCTATGAGCTGGCACCCTACTCCTTTACTTGCTGTTACAATGGTGCCTATGGAGAGTAGACTTGTTGAGGTTCACACTGCCTTTGTGTAATGAGAATGAAATCAAACTGGACTTGCTATACATGTCCACTTCCTCTATGCTTCGTACTCCTAGGATTGAAGATCCTGATGAGGACAAAGAAATAATATGAAAAGCCTCTTATTAGTGCAGGAGTAAAGCTTGCCATAGAAAGAAGATAGTTGTCCCCATGTAGTTACTCAGCTGACGTGCAAGGTCATGAAGGGATGGAGACAAGCTGCCAGAAACCTCTGGTGGTGCTAAACAGTAGGATCCGGTTGGTTGATATCCAGTTTTCTTCTATAGCAGTCCATCTGTCCCTATAGTGCTGTACAGTATGCAGGTACAGTGCTACTAAAGCTGTCCATAGACGTCGAAATGTATACAGTTACCAGTGAACTTAAAGGAGTTTCCAGGATTTTCATATTGATGGCCTGTCCTTAGGATAGGTCATCAGTAACAGATTGGTTGGGGTCTGACTCCTGATCAGCTGTATGAAGAAGCCGTGGCACTCCATGAACTCTTAGGCCTCTTCCTAGGTCATGTGATGTCTCATTCATTGGTCACATGGCCTAGGCGCAGCTCAGCTCCATTCAAGTGCATGGGATTGAGCTGCCATACTAAGCTATCAAATGGACGGCGCTGGGCTTGGTAATCTGCGAGGAGGCTGCGGCTTTTGGCTGAGCTCCAGTCAGCTTCTTTAAAAGGCTGATCGGCAGATGTCTTGGGAGTCGGACCCCCACCAATCTCATATTGATTGACCTATGTTGAGGATAGGTCATCAATATATAAATTCGTAGAGAACCCCTTTAAAGGAAATCTGTCACATGATTTTACTGTATGAAAGTATAAGTATTGCCATGTCCAATAAAATACCTTGTGTCCTGGTGTAGTCTTCATTCTTTGTTTCATGCATTCGTTTTCTTTTTATTCCACTTTTTGTGATATGCAAATTTTCCAACAAGGTGCCCAGAGAGGCGTTAATGTCGATCTAGGGAGCCCAGTAGCGCTCCCCTCCAGTGCCCAGCCCGCCTTCTTATAGATCCCAAGCACACCTCTTCAGGGCAGAAGTAACCGACCGCACCAGCACTGTTGGCCGCCCCCCCTCCCGCTACGTCATGGCAGCTCTTTAACCACTCCCAGCGATGCCTTCCATCCTCTGACGAAATCTTGCGCAAGTGCAGTAGCACTGACTGCCTGCGCGATACCAATACTCTGAAGGGAAACAGCTTCAAAAGCGTCACTGGGCATGCGCAAGATTTCATGGTCTTTCTACCACTGAGGAGTTACATAATTACAATTGACAGCACAAAAATAAACCCCTCAATCACATTTACATATCTTTAACTAACATATTGTGTTGGTGTTCCTTTTTGTTGTATTTCCTTGCGTTGCCTGACCACACATATGGATCAGATATAGACAGAGATATTTTTTCAGATGCCATTGATTTTTGCCAGTGAGGATACAGTACCAGTATGGCCAGTGATATAACATATATATTTGAAATATGGATTTCAATACGTAAAATTTTTGCATGGACCTCATCAGAATGCGTAATATTCATGTTATATTGAAGACAATCTCATTGAGGCTTCTTTCACACGACAGTATATTTTGCGGGCTCCGATGCGCATATTTTGCGGATAGGATGCGGACCCATTCATTTTCATGGGTCAGCAAAAAATACTGACAGCACACTGTGTGCTATCCACACCCGTATGTCCGTTCCGTAGCCCGCAAAAAAAAATAGAACATGTCCTATTCTTGTCCGTTTTGCGGACAAGGATAGGCATTGTTACAATGGATCCGCAAAAAAACGGATGCCATACAGACGTCATCCGTTTTTTTGTGCAAATCCGCAATTTGTGGACTGCAAAACACAACGTTCGTGTGAAAGAAGCCTGAGTCTGTAAAGCCTTGTGGTATGTCAGTGTAAATAATCCCTTTCCACCCAGGGTAGGGCTGTCACCATCTATTAAAGTCAATGCACTGGCACTACTAGTGCATGGAGCCTCTGGAGGAGGGCGCACTACTTGTGACAACTCCATTTTCTAAATACTATTTTGATAATTAGCTGTATATAAAATGCTGTCTTACATTGAGGCACGGATTTACTAAAGAAGAGCTTTGATATAACGTATGCATGCCTCGTGTGCAGTTTTTGCAAAGGGGGACCATTGAATGTTCTAATTTAGACTCTTGCGGGGCTCTTATACTTGTCTAATTACTCACAGATGGTGTTTCCATTACATTTCCACCACTCCACCCGCTAAGACAAATGCACACTTTAAGGCAAGATGAGGGTATATGTATGCAGTGACCCAGAAGATAAGAGCTGGCACATCATAACCTTTGATGAATTATTCACCGTTAAGTGGTGAATTTTCAGGGAATTACAGCTGCAGCGGCAGAGAAGACTGGCACACCTGCTCCCGGAGATGTAGGAAATTAACCGTCATGAATTGCCAATATCTGAGATTGGAAGGTCAAATCACACATACATCTTAGAATAAATGTCACATTTTGAAATGTTGTGTTTTTTTTAGTTAATGTGTACGTTAATTCATTGTTTTCTCAACGCTTAACTTGCTTTCTAAATAATTTAAACTAATAAAGTATCCCCCCTCCTGATTAAAGCACCGCCCCAACAAATGATAGGGAGTCTCAACTAAGCATTTACGAGTAGCAAAGCCAGAATAGTATAGAAATGACATGTTCTCCATAGTCACAGCAATGATGACTAGGCAATAGTTTGGAAATATGCAGGGATTTCCATGGCCTAACCAGGTCGGGGGCATGGCTTAGCGGGACCCGGGGGCGGGGTTTTTAAGTCTGTCTTTTGAGAGTGGGATAAATGGCCACCCTACCTGCCCCTGAACTGAGACCTCCACTGCACTCCGCTCCTTTAACAGTGTCATCCACAGCACCCTGCCCCTTTAAAGCTGACCTACAACAGTGAAGAAAAATGGCTGGGTTGTTATGGAAACCTGATGTAAAACTGTGTGTATGTGGAGAGTAAGGGCCTGCGAGCTTCTATTGGCTGATAAGGGACATGTGACCATGTGTACGGCAGGCTTCTATTGGCTAATGCATTTTTTGGGAATATCTCAGGACCATACATGTTAGACGGCTGAGACCCGGTCTAAAACCTTCCCGGACACCTGATGTACCAAATTTGCCAAATTATGTGATTGTAAATGCGACGGTTCTGATTCCTTTAGTGGACATACACACACACATACACTCAGCTTTATATATTAGATGCAAATGAAGCTTTAGTGCAATTAATGCATTGTCATTGCTCTTGTTGCACTTGAGCCACCTCCCTTGGACCGCTGATTCACAAAGCCAGGCGGTAGGGACATAATCTCCCCTAGCTTTGTCAATAAGCAGTCCAAGGAGGAGGTGGCAAGAGAGAAGAGATGGACATGAGTGCACTAAGAGTGACGGCGACACCTCATTTACATATTGCTAAAAAATGGAATTTATGTGCAGGGGAACCATGGATCTACAAACCAAGGACAGAGCTGTAATCAGGTGAGGAAAACCGATTTGACACTGCCCTTGGTTACATAGTAATGTCACTGGTGACAGTCTCTTTAACCCCTTCCCTTCATTGTAGTCTATGTGAGCAGTCTGCTAGGAGGGCTAAAATGAGTGTAAAAGAATAAATAAAAGAAAGTTTTTAAAAATCTAAAAAGAAATCTTAAAATTCAAATCATTCCCTTTTGGTGTCACTGCATCCAAAAATGCCCATGCCCACTATTAAAATACCATAGTATTTATCCTCTATGTGGAACGGTGTAATGGGAAAAAGATGGAGATGGCTGACACTCTAAATATTATATGTAAACTCTTAAATATTATTAAAAATTGCAGATTGCCTCACAATAAATGAGCCCTCAAACAGCTCCAAAATTTATGGTGGTCAAAATATGGCAATGAAAAGAAAAAGGGTTTTTTTTCAAAGTTTTTACATTTTTTTATTCGGGCCCTTGCACACGACTGTGCAGCACGGTCCGGGACGGTCCGTGAAAACCCGGACCGTGCTCCTTCTGAGGGCAGGATCGCACGGCGTCATTGGTTGCTATGACGCTGTGCGCTTCCTAAGGCCGCCGCTGTACAGTGATACACTGTACACATTCCTATAGAGTGTATAACTGTACAGCGGCGGCCTCAGGAAACGCACGACGTCATAGCAACCAATGACGCCGTGCGCTTCTGCCCTCAGAAGGAGCACGGTCCGGCTTTTCACGGACCGTGCTCCATGGTCGTGTGCAAGGGCCCTTAAAATGCAATAAAAACTATAAAATGTGCTTTTGCTGTAATCATGCTGACATGCAGAATGAAGCTGACCTGTCAGTTTTACTGCATAAGGAACACTGTAAAGATGAAACCCATAAAACTATGGTGGAATTGTATTTTTTCCCATGCAGAATTTTATTCCAGCTTCCCACTACATTGTATGCAGTATTAAATGGTGCCAATAAAAAGTACAACTTGCGCTTATAGGAACGCATGTTCTATTTAACTGCCCCATATAATCGATGAGCCGTTCAGCTGATTTGCATCTCTCATCAGAATGAATGGTGTCCGATTATACAGTAGCATATCTCCCCATGTAATCAGAGATGTGCTGCTGATAATCAATAGGATTGAATACGGGAGCAACGACTGCGGAATTCCTTCCACATTTCAGTTTGCATCGGCCTGTGTAATGTATATGACATCCTCAAAGGCTCAAATAGTGTCCTATAGTGTCTAAATAACTAAAGAAAGTTCACTCTGACAGGTGGTCCTTATACTATAATATAAACCCTAGACTATCGCAATTAAGACAAATGATGAAAGCATATTGGAAAGAAAGGAATATTTTGCATAAATGTAATTCATGGAAAGAATTGTTCAGATGCTAGTTCCTGTAAATCTTGAGTGAGGATTTGCTGCCCTCTACTGCTAGTAAATGAAAATGACTAGTTATTACTGTAAAAGCGTAAAGGCTATGGGGGCAATTTATAACCAGCAACCAGCCAGGGATCAGCAACCTCCTGCACTCCAGCTGTTCTTAAACTACAACTCCCAGAATCTTCCTTTGACTTTTATGGGAGTTACAAGAACAGGCAAATAGGTGTGCATGCCGGAAGTTGTAGTTATACATCTGCTGTCGTGCAGAAGGTTGCTGATCCCTGACCTATAGTATTTTTTGGTCACTTTTGCTGGAGGCAATATTGCCGTCATTAGTGAGAACTTTTTCAAAATATTGCACAATTGTGATACATTTCTTCAAATATAAAACCACCCACCTACTGGAGTGAGATTTTACAAAAATTTAAATGATAAAAAGTCGCAATTCATATGTGTCTATGTGTGGTTCAGGTGGTCTAATTTCTGGTGCAAACGACTAATATAGGGATGCCCAACCGGCGGCCCTCCAAAACCAGAACTCCTGGGATGCCTGGGCAGCCTACAGCTATTAGGGTCTGGTGGGAGTTATAGTTTTGCAACAGCTGGAGGGCCGCAGGTTGAGCATCCCTGGAATAATAAATGCATCCCACTGCAGATAAGACACAATTTTGGAGTAAAATGGTAAAAAAAAAAAAAAAGCTGCAAATACATTGATAAATGTGGGCCTACAGGAGACATAAAGCTCTCCTCCAGAAGGAAGACCACTGTCTCTCTAGTGCCATCTATAGGTGACTTCCCTGTAAGTCAGTGCACAGCTCCAAGACACCCAACTGTGCGCAGTAATATTTTAGAGTAGTTGTACACAAAGTAGCGTTTTTATCAAAGATACATTCATACATTTCATTCCAGTTTTGGAAAGTAGGTGGGAAAATGGGCTTGTTTAACCTGTTGGGCTGATTTATGCCAAACTGAGTAACATCACAAGAAGTGCTAGACTCAAATTAAGGCAACTTCTGCAAAATCAACTTAAACATTTCCCTCATTATAAATCTCCCCCAATGTGTCAGAGGGGAAGTGACATCTAATGAATCAAAGGATCCATTTGTTATAGGTTTCCTTTTTGACCAGATGTGACTAAGATGGCCAGTTTGGGTTGTCCTTAACAATGGCTGGAGGTTTTGGCTCTCTTTCCAGCTGTGGAGAACCTACATTCATACGTTTTATCAAATTGGAAAAAGGAGTTTTTCATTAAAAAGGTATTACGGTTAATAATTTCTAGTTTGGTATTGGAAATTGATGGTGCAGGCAGTGGGTGAGAATGTAAGCAGTTCCTAAAAGTTTGCATCTGACAAGGCATGCTGGGAGTTGTACTTTCCAATGGGGGAAGGAAGGCTGGCTATAAAATGTGCAAAATATTTTTTAACAGTATTTTAACAGTACCTACAGTCTGGACTAGCCTGAGACCTGAGAGCCTGAAGGTGACATCCACTGGTGCTCCCTCTTGCTCACAGGCAGCTTCTGCTTCCCTAATGACTGGGCTCAGATGGGCTGCTGGGCACACTATCTATCGATCTAAATCTAGCCGGGGAACCTCACTGGCTGTGCTGTGTAGGGATACTGTGAACGGAGAGCGCAGCGCAGGCACGGCACGTATGAGGAGGCGGGGCCCACGATTGTGGAAGGTGTGCTGAGCTGCACTAGGCAGCACAATAAGCGCTGCTGGGGAGCGGAGCGGAGGCACTGGGGAGTCTAGCAGGGCAAGTGAAGTGGCGAGGTGAGCATCAATCAGCCATCTCGCCACACCACTTGCTAATGTCAGCGCTTATTAAAGTGGCAGGCCGCACTAATCATTAACTAAAAATGCCAGGGGCCCACCGAGGGTTTCCCCGGCTCCCCGGAGGGCCAGTCCGAGCCTGCACAGGACTGACTGAATTATAAGCCATACCATTCTGCTTTGCAGATGGGGGGTCAACAATCTGATATAAGAAAGGCATGTAAGCAAAACTTTAACTACGTGTACATTTGAAAATTGTATAATTTCCTATTTTATAAACAAATTAAAAAAAAATAAAAACTGGAATATCTTTTTAACAGTAAACTTCACTGTAGCAACCAGTGTCAGGCAGCTGCTACCAAGGCTAATATGATCATAGGGATCCTCAAAAGAGGCATAGATACACATGACAAGAACATAAGGGGTCATTTACTATCAGATATATGCCAGTTTTCTGGTGTATATGTTTCAGATTGTGGCACTATTTGCACTGCCATCTGTGACTTATCCCTGCTCACCCCAGGTCTAAAAAAGGGGACGTGGTGTGGATGGGCCAGTAGGCCCGTCTCCTTTCTCAATATGTATGCCTGTTTTAACTGTAGAAAATGGTCTAAATCTACGCTAGAAAGGGAGCTGGTGTAAATTTAGACTGGCAGTGAATATGTAGAGGCCAGCCCCTGCGAAGGGGGTGGGGGGAGTCGGCTGGTTTTGATTGAAGAGATGTGTAGCTGGTGTATAGAGGTTTACTTCCAGGCAGTGCTCCATGGGGGAAAAGGGTCTGCAAATTAGCTCTCATTTAGGGCCGCAATAAACGGGGACCGGCCGTGTGCAGCCCGTATCACGGACCCATTCACTTCAATGGGTCCGCGATCCGGGAGATGCGGAGCGGAGGCACGGATCGGAACACCACGGAAGCACTACGGTGTGCTTCCGTGGTGTTTCTGGTCGTGCCTCCGCACCGCAAAAAAGTAGCGCAAGCACTACTTTTTTGCGGTGCGGACCCTCGGATGCGGATCGCGGACCCCATTCAAGTGAATGGGTCCGCGATCCACATGCGGTGGCCTCACGGTCAGTGTCCGTGCATTGCGGACCGCAGTTTGCGGCCCGCAGCCCGGGCACGGCCGGCACATGTTCGTGTGCATGAGCCCTTAGGCTCCATTCACACGTCCGTATTTTTATTTTTCAGATTTTCGGTCCGTTTTTTGCGGATCCGTGTTTCCGCAAAAACCTTCTGTTATTACCAATTGTAAATCGGCATCCATTCCGTTTTTCCACAAAAAAAAAGGAAGGAGGAATATATGTTGGTAGGGTATTTCTTTCTATTTCCTGGAAACAGATCCGCAATTGCGGATGATATGCAGATGACATGTTGATGCATTCCGCATATCATCCGCATTTTTTGTGGACCCATTGACTATAATGGGACCACGGACCGCATATGCAGACAAAAGTAGGACAAGCTCTATCTTATTTGCGGATCCGCATAACGGAACGGAACAACGGATGGGGACAGTATACAGAGTGCTGGCCGCATTTTTTCAGGACTCATTGAAATGAATGGATCCGCATCCTATCCGCATGATTTGCGGATCGGATGCGGATCGGATCAGGAAAGAAAAACAGGACGTGTGAATGGACCCTTAGAAGGAAGAAAAGTCATATTTCAGAAAAATACAGTGTACTATTAATAGTATTATTGGTATTATAACAAGAGAAGTTGATGGTAGTCATAGTCAAATGTGTAAGAATACACACGTACAGTATAGATAAAAGTATGAATGAAGGTTTTGATAAATAGATAAAAATGCAAATGCATCAATAAAAGTGAAGACAAATGAATAAAAGTCTAGATATGTAAAAAATAAGTTTTTAACTAATCTTTTTGGTCAATTACACAATCCTTCACATCTGTAGACCCTATTGATTGTCTCCATAGGACAAAGACGCACCCTAATTTTTTCAAATATATCACGTTATCCCTTAAAGGGTTATTCTCATTTTAGACAATGGGGGCATATCGCTAGGATATGCCCCCATTGTCTTATAGGTGCGGGTCCCACCGCTGGGACCCGCACCTATATCCAGAACGGAGCCCCCGAACTGAATGAGGGCGCACTGCGCATGCGCAGCCGCCCTCCATTCATTTCTATGGGGCTGCCGAAAATAGCCGAGCGCTGGCTCAGCTACTTTCGTCGGCTCCATAGAAATGAATGGGAGCGCACCGCGCATGCACGGCCCGGCTCCCATTCATTTCTATGAGCGGAGTGGGGACCTGCGCCTGGTGGTGGCCGGACCCCCGGAAACCCGGGGTCCTCCAGGCGCAGCGCTCCCCGCTCCGTTCTGGATATAGGTGCGGGTCCCAGCGGTGGGACCCGCACCTATAAGACAATGGGGGCATATCCTTGCGATATGCCCCCATTGTCTAAGATGAGAATACCCCTTTAAGTTTCTCAGATGCTTCTATCTGGATGCTTCCGGGAGCCTTCGCTAGTTTGGCGGATGTTCAGCCAAGTGCCATCTCATTCAGGTTAAATGCATTAATCACAAGAATTACACCTCATGAAGGATATTCCAACTTGGAATGCTAGACTTTGTGTCTGTTAGGCTACTTCCACACTAGCGTTAGTACGGATCCGGCGGGTCCCTTCACCCGCCGGATCCGTACTGAGTAATACAACCTTGTGGATCCGTAATTCCGGATCCGGTTGTATTAGCGTTTAAACGGATCCGGAATAACCTCTATTGAAAGTCAATGGAGGACGGATCCGTTTACAAGTGTGTCCACACCAAACGGATCTGTCCCCATTGACTTGCATTGGGGGTCATTCCGGATCCGTTTAGGTGCGGATAACTAGTACGGAGAGCAAACCACAACATGTTGCGGTTTGTTCTCCGGTCTGAAGACTGAACGGAATGCTTTCAGGAGCATTCCGTTGTCTTCAGTTCAGTTTTGTCCCCATTGACAATGAATGGGGACAAAACGGAAGCGTTTTATTCCGGTATTGAGCCCCTATGACGGAGCTCAATACCGGAATTCCATAACGCTAATGTGAAAGTAGCCTTAGGCCTTGTTCACACATCAGTTATTCGATCAGTTATTTCCATCAGTTACTGTGAGCCAAAACCAGGTGCGGGTCAAAAACACAGAACAGGTGCAGATCTTTTCATTATACCTGATCTCTGTGTAGCCTCCACTACTGGTTTTGGGTCACAAAAACTGATGGAAATAACTGATCAAATAACTGATGTGTGAACAAGGCCTTAGTTGCCACCTAGAAGGACAATTTGATTTTAGGGAATTAGGAATTGGGTGGTGGGGGTTGTAAATATATTTTAGGGCATAGATGAAACCACAGAAAACACATTTATGGTAATAGTGGATCAACTGCTTTTTCCCTCAGATACCATAGTTTCCAATGTCAGCAAAAATATTCATAATGGATGTTATACACAAGTATAAGTAGTATATGAACATTCTAGATGAAATCTCTATAGTTTTATGACATGATGGTGGCATGATTCACATCTGTTTGTAAAATTGATATATTCCATACTATCCAGTAAAACATTGACAAAATGTTAAAAAATGAATAAAAGTTACATGTGAGGGTCACGTCTCTTCACATTATATTTAGTTCCTTTTATGTTAAACACTGGGGGGGGGGATTTTATCTTGACCTGCACTCCAGAATTTTGGCTTTTAAAATTTCCTAAAAAATGTGGGCTTATTTGTGCATTTTTCACCACTCATTCCAGTTTTGGAAAGTAGGAGGGAAAATGGGCTTGTTTAACCTGTTGGGCTGATTTATGCCAAACTGAGTAACATCACGAGAAGTGCTAGACTCAAATTAAGGCAACTTCTGCAAAATCAACTTAAACATTTCCCTCATTATAAATCTCCCCCAATGTGCCAGAGGGGAAGTGACATCTAAAAGGATCCATTTGTTATAGGTTTCCTTTTTTGACCAGACGTGACTAAGATGGCCAGTTTGGGTTGTCCTTAACAATGGCTGGAGGTTTTGGCTCTCTTTCCAGCTATGGAGAACCTTTGATTGTATTGGAGATTATCTGAGCCCACCTGGCCAGACTGGTTTAAAAGTCGGAAAGGAAATGATTACATAGCTTGAAAAATGTATAGAGATCATTAGGACCCTTTATGCACACGGTCAGGTTTCCTGATGCAGTTTTGGAAGCAAAAAATAGGAGTGAGTCATAAAAGGAAAGTCTAACTTTTTCTTTTTTGAATTCACTCCTGGTTTTGGCTTCCAAAACTGCATCAGGAAATCTGACCGCGTGGTCGTACCCTTACACAGGCTGAAGATCAGGAACACCTCTTCTCAATCGTTGGCTACTATTCACCTGACAAACCCATTTATCGTGTGATCAGACTTTTTATGTGAGCATGTGCTTCTCATAATAAGCACGGGGGACGAACAATCTGCACAATATATCTGCCCATGCAAAAGGACCTTTAATTGTCTGTGTGCATGATCTGGTCCCTATAAATATAAAGCTGAAATGAAGGAAACCACTAGATGTCAGGCATGTTGCAGTTGGCCTCGTGGAACTCAAGCTACATTTGTGCCAGATAATACTTTTTTTTTTTTTCATTTGTATACTGTATGTTTCATAAAGCAGAGGAATATTTATTCCTGTTTAAATACAATATTCTGTATAAAGGGACTATTATACTGTTAGTTTGGGCCATTAGAGGCCTGCATCTTATTCTTTATCCATAATGAGAAAATATGTTTACTCATCGAAAGCTATTTTATTTTTATTGTATTATATTTTACACATTGCACATTATATATATTTATTTCTATCAGAAGGATCAAGCCTGTTATATCAGGCTTACTGAGTGGTGGGGTTGATCTTGGTGATTAAAATGATATATGTTGTGTGAAAATTGGCTGTTGCTTTCTCAAGAAAAAATACTCTTATTTTTTATACAAATAAGGGCTTCAGTGCACCGAGAGGAATGGCCTAGCCCTTTGGTGCACCTCAGTTTTTCAGTGTCCAAGTGAGGGCCATGCCCCTCAGTGCCCTAAAGCCTTCATTTGCTTAAAGAATACAAGTTTTATTTCTCAGGAACACTGCAATCAATGTTCACACGATGGGTATGATACCTAGTTTATTAGGGTTGATCCTACTGACAGATGCTCTTTAAGGAGTCCACAAGAATGTGGCCTTCAATGAAATAAATGTACACTTTATTGTACACATTAACCCCTTCATGACATCCACTGTACATTTACGACAGATGTCTAGTCTTTAAAGATGGCGCCCAGTGCAGAGCGTCATAGCTACAAAGTGTCTGCTGTTTCACACAGCAGACATCCGTGGCTAATATCCGTCATAGGCAGGAATGTTGATCGCAGACATTAAACCCTTCAGATGCCATGTTCAAATATGACCCCGGCATCTGAAAGGCCAAAAACCTGGAAGTACACGCTTCCCAGACAGAAACATATTCTAACATTCAGGTTTTTGTATTGCTTTTCCAAGACGTCCTTCCTGCATCTCTCTATATAAAAAAAAACAATCCATGGAATCTAGCTTTATACGGGTTAGACACTCTTTCACAGTAATGATAGAGCAGGTTGTCATAGAAACACATTGCTATGGCATTATGGAGACATAATACATCACTGATATTTGTATTCACAAAATGCATCTGTTCTTTAATCCAATTTTGTAGCATATACTGCTTGGAAAATGTGTGCCCGCTAAATATATATGTATAGGATATGGAATGGGAATAGGGACACATCCAGTGTGTGGGGTATAGGAATGCATGGTGTATCACACTCCTCTTGGTCTAAGGCAAGCACTGACATATTATGCTGTTCGCACAGCGGTATGGATAAGCTCTCTTCCTCCTCCATAGAGGTGAAGTATGGGCAGAGATCAGACAGTCTCCTAAAGTGAGTGTCTCTCACTGCTGAGTATTTGCGGCACTACAGCAGAAAGTGAGCCACATCCTCCTGGTGGCACTGCTGGCACAGTCTGCTCTCCCTGGCCATGTACTGTGGGGAAAAAAAGAATTTAGTCTGCCACCAATTGTGCAAGTTCTCCCACTTAAAAAGATGAGAGGGGCCTGTAATTGACATCATAGGTAGACCTCAACTATGAGAGACAAAATGAGAAAACAAATCCAGAAAATCACATTGTCTGATTTTTAAAGAATTTATTTGCAAATTATGGGGAAAAATAAGTATTTGGTCAATAACAAAAGTTCTCAATACTTTGTTATATATCCTTTGTTGGCAATGACAGAGGTCAAACGTTTTCTGTAAGTCTTCACAAGGTTGGCACACACTGTTGCTGGTATGTTGGCCCATTCCCCCATGCAGATCTCCTCTAGAGCAGTGATGTTTTGGGGCTGTCACTGGGCAACACGGACTTTCAACTTCCTCCAAAGGTTTTCTATGGGGTTAAGATCTGGAGACTGGCTAGGCCACTCCAGGACCTTGAAATGCTTCTTACAAAGCCACTCCTTCGTTGCCCTGGCGGTGTGCTTGGGATCATTGTCATGCTGAAAGACCCAGCCACGTACAATGCCCTTGCTGATGGAAGGAGGTTTGCACTCAAAATCTCACGATACATGGCCGCATTCATTCTTTCATGTACACGGATCAGACGTCCTGGTCCCTTTGCAGAGTAACAGCCCCAAAGCATGATGTTGCCACCCCCATGTTTCATAATAGGTATGGTGTTCTTTGGATACAACTCAGCATTCACTCTCCTCCAAACACGACGAGTTGTGTTTCTACCAAACAGTTCTACTTTGGTTTCATCTGACCATATGACATTCTCCCAATACTCTTCTGAAACATCCAAATGCTCTCTAGCAAACTTCAGACGGGCCCGGATATGTACTGGCTTAAGCAGGGGGACACATCTGGCACTGCAGGATCTGATTCCCTGGCGGCGTAGTGTGTTACTGACGGTAGCCTTTGTTACGTTGGTCCCAGCTTTCTGCAGGTCATTCACTAGGTTCCCCCGTGTGGGTCTAGGCTTTTTGCTCACAGTTCTTGTGATCATTTTGACCCCACGGGGTGAGATCTTGCGTGGAGCCCCTGATCGAGGGAGAGTATCTGTGGTCTTGTACACTACCGTTCAAAACTTTGGGGTCACCCAGACAATTTTGTGTTTTCCATGAAAACTCACACTTTTATTTATCAAATGAGTTGCAAAATGAATATAAAATATAGTCAATACATTGACAAGGTTAGAAATAATGATTTTTATTTGAAATAATAATTTTCTCCTTCAAACTTTGCTTTCGTCAAAGAATGCTTTATTTGCAGCAATTACAGCATTGCAGACCTTTGGCATTCTAGCTGTTAATTTGCTGAGGTAATCTGGAGAAATTTCACCCCATGCTTCCAGAAGCCCCTCCCACAAGTTGGATTGGCTTGATGGGCACTTTTTGCGTACCATACGGTCAAGCTGCTCCAACAACAGCTCAATGGGGTTGAGATCTGGTGACTGCGCTGGTCACTCCATTACAGATAGAATACCAGCTGCCTGCTTCTTCCCTAAATAGTTCTTGCATAATTTGGAGGTGTGCTTTGGGTCATTGTCCTGTTGTAGGAGGAAATTGGCTCCAATCAAGAGCTATCCAAAGGGTATGGCATGGCGTTGCAAAATGCAGTGATAGCCTTCCTTATTCAAAATCACTTTTATCTTGTACCAATCTCCCACTTTATCAGCACCAAAGCAACCCCAGACCATCACATTACTTCCACCATGCTTGACAGATGGCGTCAGGCACTCTTCCAGCATCTTTTCAGTTGTTCTGCGTCTCACAAATGTTCTTCTGTGTGATCCAAACACCTCAAACTTCGATTCGTCTGTCCATAACACTTTTTTCCAATCTTCCTCTGTCCAATGTCTGTGTTATTTTGCCCATATTAATCTTTTCCTTTTATTAGCCAGTCTCAGATATGGCTTTTTCTTTGCCACTCTGCCCTGAAGGCCAGCATCCCGGAGTCGCCATTCACTGTAGACGTTGACACTGGCGTTTTGCGGGTACTATTTAATGAAGCTGCCAGTTGAGGACCTGTGAGGCGTCTATTTCTCAAACTAGAGACTCTAATGTACTTGTCTTGTTGCTCAGTTGTGCAGCGGGGCCTCCCGCTTCTCTTTCTACTCTGGTTAGAACCTGTTTGTGCTGTCCTCTGAAGGGAGTAGTACACACCGTTGTAGGAAATCTTCAGTTTCTTGGCAATTTCTCGCATGGAATAACCTTCATTTCTGAGAACAAGAATAGACTGTCAAGTTTCACATGAACGTTCTCTTTTTGTGGCCATTTTGAGAGTTTAATCAAACCCACAAATGTAATGCTCCAGATTCTCAACTAGCTCAAAGGAAGGTCAGTTTTATAGCTTCTCTAACCAGCAAAACTGTTTTCAACTGTGCTAACATACTTGCACAAGGGTTTTCAACGGTTTTCTAAACATCCATTAGCCTTCTTATACAGTTAGAAAGCACAATGTACCATTAGAACACTGGAGTGATGGTTGCTGGAAATGGGCATCTATACACCTATGTAGATATTGCATTAAAAACCAGACGTTTGAGGCTAGAATAGTCATTTACCACATTAACAATGTATAGAGTGTATTTCTGATTAATTTAATGTTATCTTCATTGAAAAAAACTGTGCTTTTCTTTCAAAAATAAGGAAATTTCTAAGTGACCCTAAACTTTTGAACGGTAGTGTATGTCTTCCATTTTCTTCCATTGCAGGTCTACAATTTTGTTTCTGGTGTCCTTCGACAGCTCTTTGGTCTTCATCATAGTCGAGTTTGGAGTGTGACTGTTTGAGGTTGTGGACAGGTGTCTTTTATACTGATAACAAGTTCAAACAGGTGCCATTACTACAGGTAATGAGTGGAGGACAGAGAAGCTTCTTAAAGAAGAAGTTAAGGGTGTGTGAGAGCCAGAAATCTTGCTTGTTTGTAGGTGACCAACTACTTATTTTCCACCATAATTTGCAAATAAATTCTTTAAAAAACAGACAATGTGATTTTCTGGATTTGTTTTCTTATTTTGTCTCTCATAGTTGAGGTCTACCTATGATGTCAATTACAGGCCTCTCTCATCTTTTTAAGTGGGAGAACTTGCACAATTGGTGGCACTCTGTCAGTGCCGCCCGGATTCGATGAGCAGTCTGTAGCGGCTCAGGAACTGTTGGTCTCTGGGGTTGGGGAGTTTCTCCAGATATGGGGCCAGTTTGTACTCTCTCTGTAGGGTCTGATAGATTGTCAGCTTCTGTGATGTTCTTATGTAATTCCTCCAGATGCTGATATACTCCTCTTTGCTCTTGTGTATTGCCTTCTGGATTTCAGGCTGTACTGGTTGGTGACTTGGTCAGGCTGGTTTTGGGTGTTTCGTTTTGTCAGGGCTTCTTGGTGCAGCAAGGCTTTGTGGTTTTAAGAGCTGAGACTGCAGCTATGTAGATGGGCTCTGAATGACAGTGCCCTCTTCTGGACAACAAGGTATAGTGGGAATCTGCCCGGCTCTGCTTGACAGGTGTTTTAGAGGTGCTCCGATGGACCTGGAGAACGTATTTGCAGAATTTTAGATGGAATATTTCTGTTGGCCTTGAGTCCCACTTTGACCAGTCTGAGTATGTACCTGGACCCCATACTTGGCTGCCATACAGAAGTATTGGGGAGATGATGCTATCAAAGATGTTAAGCCTCACTGGTGCTTTGAGATAATACAGAGACTTTCTGATGGCATAGCAGGTTTTGCACACCTTGTCTTTTAGTGTCCCTATGGCTTGCTTAAAGGGGTTATCCAATTCTAAAAATGCCCACCACAATGCCTGGGCCCCTCCTAGAGATCATACTTACCCCGCTCCCAGGCACCCGCGTGACTCCCACGGCTGGCGCTGCATCTCCCCGTCAAAACATCTGGTGACGAAGGGGTGCAGCTGATAGCAGGCTGCGATGGTGACCTGCCCCCTTGCATCACGGGTGACACCACCCATGATGCCAGGGAGCCATCCTGACCAGTTGCTTTACTGTCTGGTATGGTAGGGCTACCTATGCTAAACATAAGGCCCCACAGAGGGGGGTGAAAACTGCCAAGCATATCATTGCAGCTGCCCTACCACCTATATTGGACATTTACAATAAGAGATGTTTTTAGGTAAACCGGCAACATTTCCTTTGACCATACACACCCTAGCCAACCCTAGTTACACACCAGCAACACTAACTAGAACATGAATACAGAATACATACTGGTATTGTTCTAGCCATGCTCATTACATTTTCACTCAGCATTGCACTTAATTGAATCTCTGTGTATTTGTATATTTAGCTGTTCACTTCCATACTTGAATTTTTACGCTCTAAGCTTGTACTTGAACTGAACTTAAGCTGTTAGTGCTTTTTTTCCTGTTTTCTCATTTATTATTGCACTGGAGAAGTAGCCTGGTAGTGTTTCATTATACTGTTCAATTCTGTGTTGGTATAATGACAATAAAGTAAAACTGAATTAAAGAAACTTCTAATTAGGTAAAATATTTGCATGTGTATCATGTGCGTCTGCAATAAGTAACACATTACGTATCCAACCCTGAAGACTTTTATGCGGTTATATATTTCCTTCCCTCTTACCTACCTTCCTCCCTCTCGGTAGTTACCGTGTTTTCTGCACTATAATACACACCTGCCCATTAGACACACCTAGGTTTTAGAGGAGAAAAAGAAGAAAAATATTTTTAATCAGAACCCCAATGTTAATCAGACCGCCAATCGTTATTAGACCTCCGACCAGACCCCCAAATAAGACCCCCCAATCTTCATCAGACCCACAAATCAGACCCCTATTCCTCATCAGAATTCATATCAGACCCACATTCCTCATCTGACCTCAGAGCAAACCCACATTCCTCATCTGACCTCAGAGCAGACCCACATTCCTCATCCAATCTCAGATCAGACCCACATTCCTCATCTGACCTCAGATCAGACCCACATTCCTCATCCAATCTCAGATCAGACCCACATTCCTCATCTGACCTCAGATCAGACCCACATTTCTCACCAGACCTCAGATCAGACCCACATTCCTCATCAGACCTCAGATCAGACCCACATTCCTCTTCAGACCTCAGATCAGACCCCCATCAGACTTAAGATCAAACCTCAAAATTAGACCACCATTCCTAATTAAACCCCATTAGACCTCAGATCAGACATAAAATAAATAAATTAACTTTCCTCTCCTGCTCTGGAGGGCACCACCACTCACAGATCCAGTGTGCTCTTCCTGCACTCACCGCTCCCTGTTCTTCTGCCTGCAGCATTCTGCACTGTTACATGATGCCACACAGCAACAGGTCATAGTGTGTGCTCACAGTGCGCGGTGCCGGCAGAAGACCAGGGAACGGTGAGTACAGCCAGCACCAGGAGCGCTGTATTTACGGCTCCTTGGTCCTACTGTGCACTAGGGAGCACTTCCATAATGGAAATTTCTAGAGAAGGACATCTATGTTTTTTTTTCCTTATTGTCAGTTATTCTTTTATACTGAATGTAGATTTTTTTTAAGATAAATAGCAAATATGTCAAAAACCTTCTATCCAGATTGCTTTATCCACATATCTTCCCACATTTTCTACACGTCGCCCACAAACTGCTGAGTCTCTGTTACACAACGTGCTTGTTCTGTATTAAAAGCAATGATTTCTGAAATTTCAGGAGCAGCACAGTACATATTCCTGATAAATCAGCTTTCTTTCAGCCAAAAGCAAAACTCCTACTTTGGTGCCAACCCTCCCTCCCATGCTCTTTCCATTACTCGCACATATGCCCAGAGTGGTCATGCCCATAAAATAACTTCAAAGATACCTCATGAAGACAACCTCCTGCCCAAGTCTTTATGGACAAATTGGAAAACCGTAACAAATCAAGAAGATTGTAAGTAATACATGTCTATTGCTCAATATACTGATAAGAACTCATTACCAGTAAGTGGTAAAATGATGAAATTACCAGCAAAATAATCTCGTCAAGTACCACCAGCCTCCAAAAAAATCACAGGCACATCTACTTTTTTTCACGGACATAGGAAAAAAGTTGCCTATTTTTACAGACTGTCCAGAAATTTTTGGATGGTTGGCAACACTGGTCCTGCACAATATGTGACATTTGGTATATGGACCCCATTTGTTGTGGTCTTCTGCTCATGGCTTTCGTCTATGGGCCAGAACACAGAGATGCTCTAAGAGCAGCTCACACTGTGGTGAACCCAGCCATACACACAATATGGCTGACCATTCTGTACCACCAGCCTTCTTATCTATTACACAGACATATGGTCAGAGTGGTCATATCCATAAAATAAGTGCTTCATGATATGGGTGTTGTCTCGTGAAGACAACCCCTGTCTAGTACATACTATTAATGCATGTGGATGTTATGGGGGCATCCCTTACTTGTGACTTCCCTTTGTGAGCCAGAGCAGAGTTTGAGGCTTCCGCTCTGGTAGACCCAACCACACAAACACACACACACACACACACACACTTTGGACAACCAGTGTTTGATTTGCCATGTAATACTACTTTACCACTGAAGGGGAATTGAATGGCTAGCCGTAGCTTTCCCTGGTGGTAACAGCTGATTGGGGTAGCTTCTATATTGTACTCATAGAAGACATGATAAGTTAGGACAGCGGCACTGTACGCTATTGCACCATTCAGCTGTCTTGGTCAGTCTCATAGACTTTGAATGGAGTGGGATCATACATGTGCAACTGCCAGTTCATTCATGTAAGAGACCTGGGACACCGTTCTCACCATTGGTGGAGATCCCACCGGTGAGACCCTGGTGATCAGAGAAATATCACCTATCCCATGTATTCTTCGTCTGGCCAGCCCTTTCATCATGTGTGTGCACATTTCGCTGCTGGGCTAGGGCATGCAAACTCCGATAATCACAGAGGGCATGCTCTTTGCAGCAGTGCGCATGCGCCGGCTACTGGCAAAGATGGAAGAGGCGGAGCGGGAGGAGACAGCAGCAAGCAGTGGCAATTTGGTTATCGGAATTCACATACCCAGGCCCGGCAGTGAACTGTGCATGCGCAGGATCTCAAGAATTAGAGAGGATGATGTAACATCATGAAGGGCTGGCTAGACGATACACTGGGGAGGAGTTAGGCGTGCAAAACACCTAGGGTCCTGCGCACTTGCGAGCCCTCATTTGCATACCATTATAATCTCGTTTTTTTCAGCTTTACAGTACTGGACCAAAATGAGAAAGTTACAGTTATTATCGTTCGTGTGTGCAAGAATACAATATAAGCAGCATAAAACATGAAAAGTTGGTGACAGACTTCCTTTAAGTGGTCGGCCACTACATGGCTGAGTTGCTTTGATTCCTAAATACTTTCAGTTTACAATAATACTACTCACAATTGATGGTGGAATATCTAGGAGGGAATCTCTCAAACTGACCTGCTACACTGATTGTATCCTATTACAGTACCACCCTTCAGTGATCTCTTTAGAAAGACTCATTCTTTCACAAATGTATGTAAAGACAGACTGCATGGCTAGGTGCTGGATTTTATACACCTGTGGCAATGGGACTGAATGAATTGAATGATTAAAAGGTGTGTCCCAGTACATTTGTCCTTATAGTCTATGTTATTGATGCACATCTGGCCCCCAAATTTCAGTGTGTGTGATTTGCTGCTTTTTACATGTTTTATTTTGTATTATATCAAAGTATTGTCTATATCTTTGTATCTGTGTTTTCATTGTAGGTGATATAATTATATTGTGGTTCAACACTGTTGTGAAAAAAAGTCAATTTTCTCTGGTGCCATGTATGCATAGATCAGATTAATATATCTATTATACTGTATATCTGAGACAAGTACTGGATTATTAAAAATCCTAAAGGATTATGCCACAAAATGTGCTTATCACCTATCCACAGGATGGGTGAAATATTGGATTGTGGGGGGGTCTAACCGCTAGGACAAAGCGTTTTCTGTATCAGTTCCATAAAACAGTGCAGCAGTGGACCAACATGCTCACTACTGTTCCATTCAGAGAGGAGACCCGTCGTTCACGGGATTGTTGGGGGGGTCTCAGTGATTGGACCAGTATGACCCAGTATGTATCCTCTATCTTGTGATAAATACTTGTTGTGAGATAACCTCTTTGATAAGAACGTTTGGATGATTGGACACCAGGTTTTATAGCTTTTTATATACACTGCTTTATTGTTCTGTGCTTTCCGTTATGTCTTGGTTGTTATTTTTGGCAAACAGTTAATCTTTGCAGGTAAATTATCCTGTGGAGGCCCCACTGCTAATTCCCTCTCCTTGTGGAAATGAAAAATGTGTATAAAGCTATAGAAGCTGTCTCCTGACACAAGGGGCTCATTCTTAAAGCAACCCTGTAGTGCAAGAAAAAAAAATGCGCATTAACTAGGGAACAAACACAACAGAAGTTCCTGAACTCCTCTTCTGCCATCCAAGATGGCTGCACCGCTTCTAATTTGATTTTTTTTTAAATTGAACTGGAGGGTCACTTTAATATCCTGATTCCAGCTGGCCTGCCCAACCTTTCTGCCGTGTCAGTTCATATTGTGGAGCTACAGTGCACCCCGATGCCAATTAAATATGTGCACCCAGGCACCATTTCATTCACTTTACACGTTTTCTCACACAGCAGATTTAGTTTTGTGCTCGTATCAATAACCATTGGGTCTGATATTCAAGCTCAGACAATATCTCTACTATATGTGACCAGTCCTTTTGCTTTATATTGTTCTCTTATTTATATGGCACCAACATATTCTGTAGTGCTATACAGTGATATCACTCACTAACTATGCCCAGCTCTCAATCAGAATTCCCTGTCTGTATGGGAAAACATACAATCTCCATGCAGACAGGACCCCACTACTGCAAGGCGACTACTAAGCCACTGTGCTTATGTCTCTCTCTAAAACCAGTGTAAAACTCATTACACATGTGCCTCCTAATAAAGCAAGCACGATTAGCATGTAAAAAGCTTTCAGACACCTAACTGTATTTTAGGGAATCCCATGGAACCCCGGTTGGAAAACACCGTCCTAACGTTAGCTTCCCTAGCACCTACTGTACTTTGCAGGATTCTACATCCCTGGTCTGTTCTGCTTCACTGACGGGGTTTAACACTTGGTTGATTGTGTTAGACAATTGTGCCACCACAACAATGCTCTGATGCCAGTAGTTGAGGACTGGGTGCTCAGGGCATTCTCAGTCTCTTCCTGATTATATAATAAGCTCTTCAACCTCTTGAGTGAAGGGACATGACATTATTTGAGTACAGAATCCTTGTACCAATATCATCAGGCAATAACATTTATCAACTCAGCGTAGAATATATACTATAGGCTACAATTATAGACAGTTGATAGTTTTACATGTTATTTTCGCCACCACCATTCACATTGTTTTTAGCAAAGCCTAAATATGAACATTCTCATAAGTGCTTACATTGATTGACACTTTAAAGGGGTTTTCTGGGATTACTATGGTTTTTAACATGCACATCTCCCCCATGTTTTTTTTTTTTTTCAATCTGGAGTCTCCTGAGCCATTTTCACCATGTAACCAAATCACTCTGGTTTGGTTACATCTTGTATAGGAGCACTTTCTGTTGTTGCATCCAACCAAACCCATGATGCTCTTCTACTTTTTCTGCCACAGCCCCTAACAACACCCAACTACTTTATAGCTCCTCCCACCAAGCTACTTACATAGACATAGCATCCTAAGCTTGGACAGGGTCATGTGACCACAGCCCAGAACGGAAGATAGGAGCAATAAAGATAACACGTACATTACAAAATGACAACAACCTTCATGAATTATTATTTTAAAGGATAGTCATGCAAACTAGAAAACCTTTTAACTCAATTTCCCCAATCCTCATGAGAGCATTGTAGCAACAGTATCCTAAAAATATTCTAACAGCATTTCCACCCAAAACTTAAAATGAACAAAAATCATTAACAAATAAAGGTTGCCGCTATATTGGTTGCCACTTAGGAAGTAACTTCTTAGCAACTTAAAAACCTAAAAAAAAGAGGATTTATAAAAATAAGTTGTATGCATCAAAGAGTTAATACACTTGGCACAAAAATAACTTTTATTACACATCAATTAGGTGTGTCAATAAAGTCTGATTGATGGGTAACCAACTTTTATGATAGACCAGTGATGTACTGTACATCTATGGAGAGATAACTGTTCACACTAAGGGGCTGTTCACATCTCGTTTTGCTGTATGTCAAGCAAAAAACTGTGTAGAAAGGTATGGCTTGACGTATCCATAGACTATATACTTCTGACTCCGTTTGTCATTGTTTACATTTCTGTACGTATTTTTTGCAGGATAGAATAGCACAGCCTACCACACTTTCTTGTCCTGCAAAAAAAAAAAAAAAAAAGAATAGAAATGTATACATTTTTTTATATTGCGGTGAATGGGAGTTGTTAAATGTATGTTTTTTCAGCTAATGCCCACAAACTTTTAAAAAAGTAAGGTTTCACAAAAAAATATACCGTATTTTTCGCCCTATAAGACGCACTTTTTTTCCCCAAAAGAAGGGGGGAAAATGCGGTGCGTCTTATAGGGCGAATACAAGTGAGCGCTTCCATAAGGAAGCGCTCACTTGTACATAGGGACCCCCATCAGACCTCAGATCAGCCCACCCAGCCACTTATAATAATCTTACTTACCTGTCCTGCCGCTGCCGCTGCCCTCTGGTCCGCGCTCCGCTCTCTTCCCTCCCGGCGCGCACTATGACCTGACGCTGCAGCGTCAGCGTCAGGTCATAGTGCGCGCCGGCAGGGAACAGAGCGGAGCGTGGATCGGAGGGCAGCGGCAGGACAGGTAAGTAAGATTATTATAAGTGGCTGGGTGGGCTGATCTGAGGTCTGATGGGGCACAAGGCGCTGCTCTGAGGTCTGATGGGGGCACAAGAAGCTGCTCTCAGGTCTGATGGGGGCACAAGACGCTGCTCTCAGGTCTGATGGGGGCACAAGACGCTGCTCTGAGGTCTGATGGGGACACAAGATGCTGCTCTCAGGTCTGATGGGGGCACAAGACGCTGCTCTGAGGTCTGATGGGGGCACAAGATGCTGCTCTGAGGTCTGATGGGGGCACAATATGCTGATCTGAGGTCTGATGGGGGCACAATATGCTGATCTGAGGTCTGATGGGGGCACAATATGCTGATCTGAGGTCTGATGGGGCACATTCTGCTGATCTGAGATCTGATGGGGGCACATTCTGCTGATCTGAGGTCTGATGGGGGCACATTCTGCTGATCTGAGGTCTGATGGGGGCACATTCTGCTGATCTGAGGTCTGATGGGGGCACAGTGGGCTGATCTGAGGTCTGGTGGGCACACAGTGAGATGGTATGGGGGCACAGGGGGCTGATATGGGGCCATAGTGGGCTGATCTGAGGTCTGTTGGGGGTCTGACATGGAGGGCTGATGGAGTTCTGACATGGAGGGCTAATAATGCGGTTTGATGTGATGTCCTGAAATTTATGGGCAGTCGGATAAGAGGATCTGCTGAAAAATATTTTTTTCTTATTTTCCTACTCTAAAACCTAGGTGCGTCTTATGGGCCGGTGCGTCTTATAGGGCGAAAAATACGGTATGTTTTTTTATGAAAAAGACAGACACAAATATATTGAAACGTATACACATGCTTTAAATGTATACGTAAAGAAAAAGGATCACAAATTTGGAAACATTTATATACTTTTTTTTAACTGTATGTCAAAATGTATCCACTTGACGTACAGCAAAAATGAGATGTGTCCTCATAGAAGTGAATTGAGAGTTAGGCACGAGATGGGCCCAGTTCTTGTGGATATGCCGTAACTTTCCAGATGGGAATACCCCTCTAAATCTAAAAGAAAGTCAATCATACATGGTTAGGTGGCCATGTTAGAACAGTCCTGTAAAGCTGTGTACCCCGTACTGTCATTTTTGACTGGGCTCAACAACAGATGTAAATTTTATATTGAAACCATTTAAAGACTATTACCCCCATTTACCCCCTTCATGGCAGATGCATTTTCCATTTTTTTTTATAGTACATGGGTTTTTGAAAAGCCATAACTTCTTTTCCCCGTTCTTTATGTACATCATTTTTCACCTTTTTCCTGTGATTTATGTTTATGATCTTTTTATTTTGGTATTAGTTTATTCTTTTTATTTGTTTATTTAGTGATTTATTTATTTAGTACTGTTATAAGGAAAATTAGTCTGGTTTTCACATTTTTAATAGCACAAAGTCCATGACTGTCAGGTTGTGATCACTGGGGACTTGCTAGAAGCAGTGATGTGGCGTGCAGTGGCTTTTTTTTAAATAATTTTTTTATTTTATTTTTTTCTCTTTTTCTTTTGTCTTTATTTCTTTGTTTTGCACTTTTTGCTCCTCCATAAAGTCAAAAAAGACACAAGACCTTACGGTGGGCATAGGTGACTCCTGTTCTATGTACACGGCGATGGAGAAGACAGGGACAGTAAAAAAAAGTCTCTGCTCTCTCAATGACAGCAGGCTCCCTATACTTGAGTAGGAACTAGCCGTCCCTTTGAAATGAATGGGATGGCTGGTAATTACACCTGATCACCTCTGCGATGTCGACAGCGAGCAGGTAAACAATAAAGGGAAGGCTGGGCCGGTGCGGAGCAGGCCTTCTCTTCAACCAGCTGATCGGCGAGGGTGTTGGACCCCCCTATCTGATATTGATAGCCTATGCAAAGGATAGGTCATCAATATTAAAATCTCGGATAACCCTTTTAATCATGTGACAACCCCATTAAAGGGGTTGTCCGGGTTCAGAGCTGAATCCGGACATATCCCCATTTTCAACTAGACAGCCCCCCTGACTTGAGCATCGGAGCAGTTCATGCTGTATTGCGCAGGAGAAAGGCATTTTCTGGAGTTCCGGTGATGAACCGGGCTCTCTTTAGGACTGCCAGGTGGAGGCTTCTGACCAGCAGTGAGCTTGGTGACGTCACCGACACTGATGGGCAGGCTTTAGCGCTGGCCTAGCCTGTAAAATGGCTAGGGCAGCACTAAAGCCAGCCCATCAGAGCCGGTGACGTCACTGAACACAGCTGGGCGGAAGCCTCTGCCTGGCAGTGTGTTGTTGTAAATAAAAGAACCCTTGCCCTGCGCGATCCTGTGCAGGGCAAGGGAGAGCATCAGAGCATGAAATACTTCGATGCTAACATCAGGCAGGCTGCCTGGGTGAAATTATGTGTATGTCCGGGTTCAGATCTGAACCTGGACAACCCCTTTAAGTAAAGAAACAAGACAGTTGTAACCTAATATATTCTGTCAGGACAAGCCTCTTAAAAGTGAATGCATTATCAGAAATAGTAAAGGGGTGGTCCCTAGGATAGGCCATCACTAGCTGATCGACGAGGGTCGAAAGTCAGAGTCCCAGCAACATTGTAGCGACAGGAGTTTACCAGTACAGCTCTGCTCCCCTAAGTTCAGACTGCTGACAATTCATGTATAAACTTCAAGTAGGAATAATAGAGGAATAGCACAACATAGAGACATAAGAACAGATGCTCCAGAATTGTTATTACATGGGGAATGCAAGTAGTTACTAAAATGTAGATGTCAGCAGAGGTGACAAGTGCTTTTCAAAGAAAATCTGTCCGTTCAGTAATTCTGGGGTGGGGGCTGTTTATTGGTAAAAATTAGAGCTACTAAATATACTGTATTTGGACATTTTATTGATACCAGATTTTATATGAAACCCTAATGTGTAAAGTCTTCCATCATGTATCAGCTTGTCGGGATTTAAGCAGGTGATCCTCTGGTAGATTGCAGAATGTATATTTCCAGCAGGCATTTCCAGTCTCTGCTCGCTGCATGCAGACTCACGTTCGGTGTAAGCCATATGAATATTCAGAGAGCTGCTATTGCTGGTTTCCCCTTGTATTTGAATAGTGATAGGTCACAAGCAGGTGGACCAGGCACAGCCGCTGCGGCTTCAGCTCCAAGCTGCCATAATGTAATTAAACAGAAACCAGAAGCATAAGGACAGAGGAAAGGAAACATGTCATGTGCTCAATCCGAGGCAGTCCTAGCAGCGGCAGCATCAAGTCATTAAGTCAGACTGCACCATTTTTATTCCTACTCTGCTATGAGGTGCTTGTGGAATTTAAAGGAGATCCTCCTCCCCTGCTGACTTCTTGGAGGTGGCCTCTTCCTGGCTGTAGTCAGAAGACGCAGGCTGTATTGAAAGGTCCCAGCAGACCTTTTTGGTTTGGCGAGGGGTTAAAGGATGGACTATCAGCTGGTCTGAAGCTCCCATTGCTGTACAGTCAGGGAATATCCTGGACCATGCCAATGTGACAGGAGCAGAACCTCATTTATTTTCCCTCCGCATCTTTGTCATTGACACCTGCTAGGTGTTAGGTGTAGCTGTTTCATTGAAATGCTCTCTCTCGTCTGATGGGCCCTGCTGCATATGGACACAAGCTGTGATTTATCTGTGGATTGGAGGATTACAGTGGAAAGTTCTGGCTGACCGCCATAGACTTAGGGGGAGAAAAAAAAAAGAAAAGCACTGGATTTTTATTCCTGAGTCCTTGAAGCTGGTTCTTGCCTCCTCAAAATGGCTCATGCTGCTGCTTCTATTAAAAAAATACGAGACCTGGAACTGCCTCCCATTGATGAGAAAGAGAGGGAAAAAGAGAGGAGAAGACGTAAGATCTCCAGGGATCGCCTAGATCGAAAACGTAAGGTACGAAGACTGTACTGTGTTCAGTCCCCAATGTGCTCATGATTATCCACCAGTGCCTGTGTCCTCCTCCTCCTCTCTCTGTGTGCCGTCCACGTCTCCTATAGTAGTCTGTCTCTAGGATATGGCATATCTGCAGTCGCCTGTAATTAAGCTACCGAGAGCCATGTCCAGTTTAATATTCATGTGATATGTCAATCTGTTGCTGAATGTGGATGTAGCCAGTGCACCTCCCTTACGGAGATGCAGAGTTTCCCTGCATCAGTGCATCCTCTGGGCAGACCCCACCTTCCTCATGTTTGATCTCATCAGCTGGGCACCATGCTAGTGCGGATCAGCTGTAGGGACTCACCACGTATCGATGCATGCTATGTGCATCCAGGTGTGGCTTTGGATCTGCACAAGGACTGAAATACATGGATTTAGCTTATTATTATAGCATAGCATGGAGGGAAGGTTCAGCTTGTTGGTATGTCTAGTAGTGCAAGCAAATGACTATGGAAATGACAGGAACCTGTAACATGATCAGATTCCCAGAGGTGTCGCCTATAAAAGTATCTGTGGATTCAGGGTGATGGAAAATGGTTGAGCGATGGTTTTACAGCTGCTAGCCTTGTTCTAGACCGATGGTGCACCAGCAGTCAATTATTGATGCTGCCTTCTCTGCAATACAGGTTCTTACAGTCTCTGCCGGGGGTAATACATGTAATATGGACCCTGTGCAATGCAGTCTGCAGATTCTTAGAATTTGGTGGCAATGCTGATACTACTGAAATGCAGCATTCCACAAATAAAGCAAACCGTTTCTGCTTTTCTACTACGATCATATCACTTCTCAAGAAAATGGTATCTCTTCATACTTATAGCTATGCAGCATATGCATTATTACTCGGATTTACATGAGAAGACATTATTGGGATGGGGGGGCATCATTGAGCTCAGACGTCTATCAATTTCCAAAATTTCCCAAAATTTTTAAGTGTTATGGAGGATTTTTCCAATGACAGAAATTTCGGATTCTCTTTGCAGATCTACAGTGTAACTTTGCATTGCCCATTTGTTTTTGGAGTTGGTAGGTCATAGACCTAAGATTCTGTCTACTGACATGTCAGAGGGTAGATTTATGTGGAATATTCCTTTAACGCCCCATGCACACGACCGTAATTTTGAACCGTATCTGATCTATATTTTTTTTACAGATCTGATGCAGACCTATTCATTTTAATGGGTCCACCAAAAATTTGGACAGCACTCCGCGACGGACGTCATCCATATTTTTTGTAGATCCGCATTTTGAGGACAGCAAAATACATACTCACGTCTGAATGCACCCTTAAGGGAATGTGTCACCGAAACAGTCTTTCTGCCAGTTAAAACCAGATAGCGACATATATCCCTTTTTTTAAATCAGTTTTTATTTTCTGATAGTAGTTTTTTTTTAATTCTGTCTCCTGAATATGATTATGGGGAGGCCATCTTGCCTGATGTGTTCTTAACAGCATTTAGAAATATGCTTTACAGCAGTACAGCAGTCAATGGATATCAGGGGACCTCATTGACTTCTATGGGGGAGTTTTCTAGGCATGCTCTGTGACCTTTTTACAGGTCAGCAAGGAGTAGATAAGCTGTGATATCACCTATTGTGAATGCTGGATCCTGTGTTATCTATAATGTATAGGTGATATCTGTCATTCTAATCCTGTCTTTAGTGATGTGCAGTTAAGTGATCTATACAGACTAAGAAGTTAGCTATAATAGGTTCAGTGGTCTGTGCAAAAACTGCAGGATTTTATTCCTTTTTTAATATAGATATTGGCATGGAAAATGAAAAATAGAAATTCTTGAAAAATATGTTACATAAAAACATGATTTAAACCATAGGTCATCTTCTGATGGCATACTCCCTTTAAGGTTCTTTTTTAATACAGTAGGCCAAGGTAGGTTTACCTGCCTTGAGGAATGCTGCCTGTTATGTCCCACTCATACTGATCGGTCCATTCATTCGGAGTTCTCTAGGATTTCATGCTCTAAGGGAATAGTTATTGGCAGAGGGAAGAGTGATGTTGACAGAGTTACTGAGCAGATAGTAGCCCATCATTGACCCTTAGTTCACTAATAATCTATGTACAAGGCCATGTGATGGAACAAATACATACTTACTTTGCACACTCATCTAAAATTCATATTTCACACAAGAAATCCGTGTCCTGGTTATGTAATTTTATTTATAAAGCTGTGTCCTAATTCAAAGAATGCAAGGACATCCTTCTTCTGGACTTTGATTCAAGCGGAATCCACGGCACTTTGTTGATACAACAAAGCAAATGTATAAAAAAGAAACAAATTTGTCATCACTATTTATTTTTTTAAAAATCATAAAATGTCCTGCAGGTTTCTCACTAGCCACTGTCTTGTCAGCAGTTATCTCATTATTGTCACAGGCAGGATTACAATGACAGATATCACCTATAAATGTGTGTGTATGTATATATATATATTGGTGATGTGTATAGTAAAGTTCACGGTAGATGTGTGGTGGGGGTGTGTATCTCACCCACTTGTTCAGTTTAGCTGGGTGAGATAACTGAAATCCTGAAGGCATGGAAGATTTTGTTTAAAGTGACATGGGCCGGATTTCTTGGACTGGAAGACAGGTTGGAAGTGGGAGTCTTCCAATCCACACCCCTAGTCCATTACAGGTTTTCCTCTGGCCTGAAGAGATTGCAGGTGAGGCCAGCTGTGATAAATCAACCTGCAGTGTGTGAGTCGAGAGAGAGGGCCCCAGGGAACAGACGTGGAGAGGGCCCGTGTGGTCCCAGCCAGGAGGGTTGGGGGGCCACAAGGCTGAGGAAACCTGAGAGAGAGAAAGGCTGAGGAAGCCTGAAAGGTTGTAGCCTATGGAGGCTTGGTATAGCCTTAAGTTTGGGGGGCCCAGTGACGTCTATGGTTAGAGGGTCGCACGGTCAGAGTCGGGAGGACTCCTGGACCATCTCCCCCCAAAGTTACTGGTGAGGTCACAGCCAGGAGGCTGCTGGACCAGATGGCTGAGGAAGCCGCATCTAAAAGCTGTGTGTGAACAGCGTTTTTTCTAGGTGAGCTAGAGAACCTGTGTTAGTCAGAGCCCAGCCGGGCAGGTGTTTATTTGGCTTTGTTTGTTTTGTGCCAAAGAGCAAAAATAAAGCTGTGTTGGATTTTAAAACCCCTGTGTGTTGGAAGAAGTCTGTGATGGCGACCCCCTGAGAGAGAGCGATCCCTTACAATATATATATATATATATATATATATATATATATACATTTATATATTATTATATATTATAACATAGGATTCACAATTGATAATATAACAGCGTGTTCTTCCCTGGAAAATGTCCTCTGCGCAGGTCACAGTGCGTACCTAGAAAACTCCCATGAATGAACAACAGATGTTGTTAACAGCAGCTCAGGATAGATGGCTGCCCCCATAATTCTGTTAAGGAAATACAATACAAAAACTACTGTCATAAAATACAGATTAGAAAAAAAGCATATGTGTTACTATCTATTAGTTCATTTTAAAAATACATTTAAATGAGTTCTACACCTTTTTTTTACTGATGATCCATCCTTTGGATCGATTATCAGCATCTGATCAGCGGCCTTCTCGCTGTTTCCTGCAGGCCAATGACGTCACGGCTATTTCATTGGCCTGGGGATGATCCGCGCCCAGGCCAGTGAAATAATCGTGACCTCACTGGCCTGCAGGAAACAGCAAGAAGGCCACGCGTGCTATTGCAAGTGGTGCTGCCTTCTCAAACAGCTGATTGGCAGTGGTCCTGGGTGTCGGACCCCCGCCGATCAGATGTTGATGATCTATCCAAAGGCTAGGTCATCAATAAGAAAAAGTGTAGAACCCCTTTACGAAGATATATATAGGTGATACATTCCCTGTAAGATGCACTTTTAAAGTGGCTGCCTCACTAATATGTAGTATATGCAAGTGCCAGAGTGTAGTGTGTAGTGAGGCCTCGACCCCTCACCCCCCTAGTCAGCACTGGTAGTGGAGAAAACCAGTCCTGTTCACATTCTAGGACTGCTTGCTGGCAGCCATTTTCAATTAGACAGGCAATATAGAGATGCACCAGGTTTACCATACAACCTGAGCTATTGATATAGCCGTGGTGCATTTAAAGACTACCTGTCTACATATCTAGCCTGTCTGCCTCATAGTAAATCTGTTCCCAAATGCAAAGTCATATATATCAAGGGGATGTTTCATTAAGATTAAGATGTCTTTTTAGATAGATATCTGCCTGGGGGTCAGCTGGTCAGGCAGTCCTGGCCTAACAAACTAATGGATACTAGCTGTTATCACAGGGGGAGTAAGCATCTTCATAGTGGTCATTCAAAGAATGGCTGATCATGTAATACATGGACTGGTCAGGTCTGCTAAAACTAATATGCTCCTAATCGCTCTTTCTCATAGGGGGTCTTGAGAAATCCCAGCTCTGTGACCTCCATATGTCAACCCATCTTGTTTAACATGTAAGATTCTTTCTTTCCATCTTCTGAAATCAGAAGTCAGAATAATCAGTAGAGGACTTCCAACTAGGACTAAATGCTGTAGTAATTCACTTCAGCGTCTTTGCCTTGTATGACATGGACATGTATGATAATATGCCAAAATATGCATGTAAGTTACAGAGAATTGAATAAAATGTTACTTTAGGATTAGCAAATTGATAATACTAAATATCACCAAGCTTTTACATACTCTGGTTCATTGGCGTTATACCAGTTTACATTCTGTATAAATAACAGAAATTATCTTGAATTTGATTAATCTGGATATATCTCTAGATCTGTCTGTCTTTGTCATCTTGATTTATGACTATATACTGTAGCCAGTCATCCATGGAAGAGGAATGTGTATATTTAACCCTTAATATGCATTATTTGGTGGCATTACTTTCTGCATTGATTGTGCCATCAGGCCAGGGGTGCACAATACAGTATTAATCAAAGTGGATGAGTGTTAAAATAAAGCCTTATCTGTGACTTACAAGTACTATTTAGTTATTTGGTTCTCGAATCATCGACAAAGGGTTGAATACAGTAAAGGGTAGAAGAGTTGGAGAGGCTGGCGCAACCCAAACGTTGTCAGTAAGTATTTCTCAGTCGGAAATGTCATACATTCTGAAGAATAGATGACCATTATTGGTTCATCACAGTCAGTGAATGCTACCTCTCCATACATGTAATATTTCCCCATGTCCATAGATCTGTATTTCTCAGCTTGTGCCACTAGGTATGAATGGGACACCTCTCAGTATCAGTTGCCAGCCGTAGTCATGTCATCCATGCCAACCCAGGCATATGACCCAGATCCAGCTCTGTTTAGACAGCTGTCGGACAGTTGGTCACCAGTCTAGCAGAGCTGTACCAGATAATGACCATTTACACTGGGTAGACAGTCGATCACATGTTGTGACATGCAGTGTATTGTTTTATCTCATTAACCCATTCAGATCCACGTAGTGTTGACTAGTTTGTGTGCAGATACGTGGAGGTTGGTTAACACATGTATAGAAATACAACCAGCATTTCCATCAAGCTCCCAATCCTTAGATCCTCCTATCCTTGTCACACATGCAGAGCCTATGTCATCTCTTTCATAATTACACCTGATGTCATCGATGAAATTGGGAAGTTTAGGTTTGCCTATGAACATCATCCCACAGATAACCCCTAGTAAGCAAATGAAGCAAGTAATCTCTTAATGAGCCAGTAGCAAACCCAGCTTTGTACCTAGCACTGTGCAGACAAACAGTAGGGCCAATGGGTCATACTACTATGTGAGAAAACAAATGATAAAAATCGGGTTTGGCTAGGTATCTGGAATACAATTCCAGGTATGTGCCCGAGATGTGGTATGGCCGGATAAAAGCTCTTCCAAGGCCTCTTCTAGTTAAAGATGTCAGGCATTTTGCAGCAGGGGATAAAGTGGTCTACAAATATCACTGTGAATTCATATCCTCTAATCCATCCCTGCCTATAGGAAAAGACATTATTTGCAGGTGGTGCCAGTGCTGCTTGTTCCGTACAGTGCTTCAGCCGTGCTTTGTCTTGAATCCATCTAAATGAAATTTTCATGTTCCTGTAATTACGGTTTGGGCACACATGCTCTCCCAGGAGTAATTCTGTGCTGCCTGTCATCATGTGGCCTGGTTACAGGAGACGGAGGGTGGGGTTTGATTGATCTTTCGCTCCTCTGTTTTTTTCCTTTTGTGCTGCTTTAGGTGAAGTGTATTAGAAGCAAACATGCTATACATAGATTTCTATGTATAGGAGATGCAGTTCATTATCCAGGCAGTGATATATAGGGAAATTGTGCCTTATAATAGGGGTCTGCATGATCCAACAAGCAATAGCCTGTAAAGCAAATAAAAAACCTACAAAATAGGATAATATGTGGGGAAAGACAATAAGGGGCAGATACAAGGAGCTCAAAATGTCTTCTTTCTTTACACTATACATATATATATATATATATATATATATATATATATATATACAGTATATAGTGTCTGCAGGTGTTTAGATAAATAACATATAGTATAACTTTTAGAAATAAGGTGAGATTGGAGAAATTAGAGGAAATATATGGTCTCATTGCAGGCTAATATAGGATTATGACTATAAATGCCCTTGTAAACAGTGGTGGTCTGAAAGTAGAGCAAGGCATCCTGCCCATCAGCAAACTACAGTATATAATGGATTGCCCATGTTTTACCCGTGCAGATTTAGTAGGCAAAAAGTTAAAAATGTCTCCATGCTAATTAAAAAAAACCCGAATGGTACTGCATGTAACATGTATAGGCTTTTGCATTTTCATCCTTTCGGAATGAAGTCAGTAGGGAAAACAGTTGAGGTAAATCATACTGAGAAATTTATAGTTAATATAGAGAACAAATAAATATCAAAAAATTAGAGATTCGATCACCCTGTTCTGAATAAGTCCATAAACTCCCCAATTGCAGTGGTCCTGGATAATATGTCCCGCACTGGAGTGCGACAAATTTATAATTCCATTCCAGCACTATAAACACAAGATTGTGCACAACCTCCAGAAATACATCCTACATGTTTTAATCATGATGATGGCTCCCATGATTAAGAAACCGTTTAGGTTTTGAAACATGTAGGATGTATTTCTGGAGGCTGTGCACCATCCTGTGTTTTTAATTTATTTTGCCAATGCTGGAATGAAATTCTAACTTCCCAATGTAATATATAATCTGGGGTTTATTTGGAATGTATAGTTTGCTATAAACCACAGTATGGGTTGCAAACAAATGTTTAGGGCAGCAGCAAATTTGGATATTACAAAACTTCTGCAATTCCGTAAAAGAGATAAAAAAGGAAGTAAGAACAATCATTAGTATTTCTATCATTTTTATTTATATGGCAGGTGTATGTTAATGTCAGTGTGGAAACAATTCTGGATCATGGGTGGAATAAATCTAAAATCCCTGGAAAGAAAATCTTTTAACCTTTGCCCCATCAGGCAGCCTGTTCTCAGTAGGAAATCATTTCTGTCCATTTCATCCCTAAAATGTCTGCGCGCTTGCACATGGTTTCATTTGAGATTGTCCGGTCTGTTTTTGCAGAGCCAGACAATGTAATTATTGAAGGCGTCCTGTCTGATTTCAGAACTGATAGGTGAACAGCTTGGGCTGTAATAGTCCAAATCCTCTCTAACATATTAATTTGTAGAGCAAGATTACCAAATGTTCAAACACTTTTTTTGTATTTCCTTACATGTTGCCTTGTCGGATTTCGAGGGGCGCTGCCAGACATTTGGCCGTGAGTCAGGGCACATTTTAATTACAGAATGTAATCTGTGCCGCTTTCCTTAACACTGACTACAAAATGTGGGCAATGTCTAACAGAGCCGTCATACACTGAACATGCTGGAGCATGTACCACTAAGGTCATATGCCTACTATTGCCCTGGACAAATCCTGAAATGTATAGTGGTGATAAATTCAGTACCTTGGTATATCATTTGAAGTGGTGTTACTTTGGCACTGTTGCTGAGGGGCTGCACCTGCTGGGTATCTGTGGGATGGCCATTGAGGCACCATGCTTTGGCCATGGCTAAAAGATACAGGGTCTTTGCCTCCAGTGAAAGAAAACCTAACTAGAAGTCTACCAACACTTAGGCAAGTGGTCAAAAGTCATTTAACACAGTGGCTAGTGCTGCAAGATACACTCACCGGCCACTTTATTAGGTACACCATGCTAGTAACGGGTTGGACCCCCTTTTGCCTTCAGAACTGCCTCAATTCTTCGTGGCATAGATTCAACAAGGTGCTGGAAGCATTCCTCAGAGATTTTGGTCCATATTGACATGATGGCATCACACAGTTGCCGCAGATTTGTCGGCTGCACATCCATGATGCGAATCTCCCGTTCCACCACATCCCAAAGATGCTCTATTGGATTGAGATCTGGTGACTGTGGAGGCCATTTGAGTACAGTGAACTCATTGTCATGTTCAAGAAACCAGTCTGAGATGATTCCAGCTTTATGACATGGCGTATTATCCTGCTGAAAGTAGCCATCAGATGTTGGGTACATTGTGGTCATAAAGGGATGGACATGGTCAGCAACAATACTCAGGTAGGCTCTGGCGTTGCAACAATGCTCAATTGGTACCAAGGGGCCCAAAGAGTGCCAAGAAAATATTCCCCACACCATGACACCACCACCACCAGCTTGAACCGTTGATACAAGGCAGGATGGATCCATGCTTTCATGTTGTTGACGCCAAATTCTGACCCTACCATCCGAATGTCGCAGCAGAAATCGAGACTCATCAGACCAGGCAACGTTTTTCCAATCTTCTACTGTCCAATTTCGATGAGCTTGTGCAAATTGTAGCCTCAGTTTCCTGTTCTTAGCTGAAAGGAGTGGCACCCGGTGTGGTCTTCTGCTGCTGTAGCCCATCTGCCTCAAAGTTCGACGTACTGTGCGTTCAGAGATGCTCTTCTGCCTACCTTGGTTGTAACGGGTGGCAATTTGAGTCACTGTTGCCTTTCTATCAGCTCGAACCAGTCTGCCCATTCTCCTCTGACCTCTGGCATCAACAAGGCATTTCCGCCCACAGAACTGCCGCTCACTGGATGTTTTTTATTTTTCGGACCATTCTCTGTAAACCCTAGAGATGGTTGTGCGTGAAAATCCCAGTAGATCAGCAGTTTCTGAAATACTCAGACCAGCCCTTCTGGCACCAACAACCATGCCACGTTCAAAGGCACTCAAATCACCTTTCTTCCCCATACTGATGCTCAGTTTGAACTGCAGGAGATTGTCTTGACCATGTCTACATGCCTAAATGCACTGAGTTGCCGCCATGTGATTGGCTGATTAGAAATTAAGTGTTAACGAGCAGTTGGACAGGTGTACCTAATAAAGTGGCCGGTGAGTGTACATGTGGTGCATGGTTAGACCTTTTTATGGAACTTTATATCAACTATTGGTTGTCTTACCTTTCAACGGAATTTTGCATCAACATTTTGGTGCAATTTTGGCTCCAAATGTTGAATCTTAGGCTGCACCCCTTTCCCCACTAAAACGCACCCTATTGGCAAGCTAAGTGGAGTGGGTTTTTCTAAAACTAGATGCAACAAATTGCTCATACAAGCTATAAAATGGCATGAGTTTGTACATATCCCCATATCTCTTATGGTCAGTATGATAGCAACAGTAAATTTCATAAAATCAAATCCTCTCAAATCCAGAAAATCCCTTTTGGTAATATAGATGATTTTAATTTAAAATGGGCAACGTTGCTACGTTATCTCATTTAAATTATAGGAATCTGTTAAGGCAAGGGATGCTTTGACTTTGTACACTGTGGAATTGTATCATGTTTCATAGTCAGTCTCTCTACTGACAGCTGAAAGAGTTCAAATGTCTTACATTTAGTTGTTAGTGCTGGGCACAATATGTTTTTTTTCTTTTATAGGGGTTTTCAGAAACTTCTATATGGATGCCCTATCCTCGGGATAGGTCATCATTATCAGATCAAAGGGGGTGTGACACCCAGTACCCCAGACAATCAGCTGTTTGAAGAGGCTGTGGTACTTCGGTGAGGACTGCGGCCTCCTCACAACTAACAAAGTACAGTGCTCTACATTGTATACTGGCTGTGTGTGGTATTGTAGCTCAGGCCCATTCACTTTTATTGGACTTAGCTGCACCTAGGCCATGTGATCGATGAACATGACCTAACTGGCCTAGGAAGAGGCCACAGAGCTCACTGGAGCACCGCTGCCCCTTTAAACATCTGATCAATAGGGGTGCCATGAGTCGAACCCCCACCAATTAGATATGGATGGCCTATCCTGAGGATAGGTCATCAATATATGAATCCTGGAAAGACCCTTTAAGGTGAAAACGGAACAGACTCCTGTTCCACATCATCGCATTGGTGGTTGTCATGGGTATCCTTATTTTTAATTCCCCTTTGCAACCCACTGATTTAATCAGTTTATTCCACTGATGAAATATCATTTTTTACAAATATTATATCAATAATCTAAATAATAGTTGTATTTCCCTTTTTATTAGCTTTATACTTTTATAATCTGTTTGGAAGTATTTTCAGTTACCGTATTTTTCGCTTTATAAGACGCACTTTCCCCCCCAAAAAAAGTAAGGGGAAAATTGCGGTGCGTCTTATAAAGCGAATACAAGTGAGCGCTTCCATTATGGAAGCGCTCACTTGTATGTATCAGGTGCCGGATCCCCAACAGACCTCAGATCAGCCCACCCAGCCCCATAAGCATAAAATAAAAAACTCTCTTACCTGTCCTGCGCCGCGGCTCCCCTCCGGGTCCGGCGCTCCTGTCTTCTCCGGGCCGGCGCTGCACTGTCCTGACCGCGTACAGTGTCAGGACGTGGTGCGTGCACTATGACCTGACACTGCACTCAGTCAGGTGACAGTGCAGCGCCAGCCTTAGAAGATATAGGAGCGCCGGACCAGGAGGGGAGCCGCGGCGCAGGACAGGTAAGAGAGTTTTTTATTTTATGCTTATGGGGCTGAGTGGGCTGATCTGAGGTCTGATGGGGGCTGATTGAGGTCTAATGGGGGTAGGGTGGGCTGATCTGAGGTCTGATGGGGGCTGATTGAGGTCTAATGAGGGTAGGGTGGGCTGATCTGAGGTCTGATGGGGCAGAGTTGGCTGATATGGGGGCACAGTTGGCTGATCTGAGGTCTGATGGGGGCACATTAGCCTGATATGGGGGCACAGTGGGCTGATCTGAGGTCTGATAGGGGCACAGTGGGCTGATATGGGGCTGATGGGCTGATCTGAGGTCTGATGGGGGCACAGTAGGCTGATATGGGGGCACAGTGGGCTGATATGGGGGCTGATGGGCTGATCTGAGGTCTGATGGTGACACAGTGGGCTGATATGGGGGCTGATGGGCTGATCTGAGGTCTGATGGGGGCACAATGAGCTGATCTGAGGTATGATGGGGCACAGTGGGCTGATCTGAGGTCTGATGGGGGCACAGTGGGCTGATCTGAGGGCTGATGGGGTTCTGACATGGAGGGCTGATATGGGGGTCTGATGTGATGTCCTGAAATTTATGAGGGGGTCTGATATGAGGTGTGATGAAAAATATTTTTTTCTTATTTTCCTACTCTAAAATCTGGGGTGTGTCTTATAAAGCGAAAAATACGGTATATTATTAAAGACTTTCCAACTTCTCTTTGCATCTATTTGGTTGTTAGGATGCTAACAGTACAATTTAAGAATTAGGTCAGCGCCATGCAAAGTAGCCATGTCCTCCTCTTTTACAACTGCCTCGGTTCTGCTGCTGGACACTGGATTTCGTTATTTCAGCATTCCCTATAGTGCCTGCAGCCGTTTCCTTGAGCTCCAATCAAGTGATTATGTCTGAACAGCTGAGGTTCTTCCTTTGTTCCTGCAAAATGAAGAGAATCGCCATTTATTTATTAATCCGTCCGCCCATCAAGTGTTGCAGACCATTTCACATTTCTGCTCATGTCGCAGCTTGTGGCTTCAGGTCCATTTACACAGATGTAATTGCTGTGTTTGTGAGTCACTGAGGTTTATGGAGATATTGGGGAAAGTTGAAGTATAATTATGTCTTTGATTATAAGACTTATATAGAAGATTAACTACACTTATTATTGTCTTTTTTTTTAGCCATTACCGAGCACCAAACACAGTCTTCCTTACCTGCTTGTCCTACGTCAGGCATTATGACATTGATATTTGTATACTGTATGGCTGAGTTATTTAGTTGCAATGTTTTCATACTTTCTGCTTCTTCTAAAATAAAAGGAATGTATTTTCCCCAGGCTTTGACATTGCCCTTTCTCACACAAGTGAAAAAAGAAGGGAGTCGGCAACAAAAAAGGAGACTGAAAAGATCAGTATTGTAATAATGTCTATGAAACCTGTGTAGGTACATTCTACCAGGGACCAGCGCACTAAACATGAATAATCTTCCGTTATAATCTCTGAATTGGGCATGTTTACAAAAGAAACCATACAGTTCACATTTTTTAGGTCAAACTGTGTTTGCCCACATTGTCCACACAAACAAGTTAACCTTGAACCATTTAATAATAATAATCTTTATCTATAATAGCACCAATGTATTCTGCAGCGCTTTACAATCAGTGCGTTCATGTACAATCGAAATCATGCAAACAAGTCAACAATTAAAACAAGAGGAATGAGGGCCTTGCTCACAAGAGCTTACAATCTACAGTCTTACAATCTATGAAACATTTGCAACTGATGGATAGCTTTCATTCACAGTTGAAACACACGACAGTATAAGTGAATCCTGCCTAAGGCTCTCACAGGGTCCGCATGATATGAAGCCTCCACATTTAAGCATTGTATATTAGTCTTCTTGTAGTTTTACTTGATTTACATATCTGAGAAGACTTTATACTATTTACAGTTTTCCACTTTCATCCTTAGCCTGTGTATGTACATTGTGTGAATGTTTGTGTATTGCATGTTTGCAGGCCTTTTTTGCTCTTTTTTTGTATATGTCATTCTCTTTTATTCTTGCACTGTGCCTTTCCCTGTGGGATTAGCTCACAGTGCAGGGACCACTAATCTCCTCAGCCAAATGCCAGATGGAACTGCATGTCAGTGTTCCCTTTCTCATCTTCACAGAGAAGGCCTGCCCAGTCGTATGCCCCCACCGTCCCCAAGCAGATCGACATTGAAATGAAAATAAGATATCCCCAAACTCTTACTGGTTCTTTGTAATTGCCAAAAGTGCCTACTGTAATGCCGCCTTCTGTGTCATGATTATATTTCGTTTTTGCCCGATTTAGTAATTGACAGTGACTGGTACAGTCTGCTCTCTGCATTTTTAAGAAAAAAAATCTGCTATAATATATATTATGTTTAGATATAGTAAGTGTGTTATAACTGGGAATGTCACTCAGTGTCATCAACCTACAATAGGTTTTATGAGGGTCATTTATTATAAAATGTATGCCAATTTTTGGCGTATATCTATCACAAAGGGGATTTGCAGGCAAATGTGCGACTTTTCCCCGCTCATGCCAGGTCTAAAAAAGAGGGAGTGGTGTGGACGGGGATGTTTTAGGATTATAAAATGATCTAAATCTAGACCAGCAAGGGAGGCGCATAACTTAGGTGCATCAAGCGCCACCGCAAGGGGTATTAAGACCAGCGTCTAAAACATCTAAATACTTCTCCCTAGATCAGGGATCTCAAACTCGTGGCCCTCCAGCTGTTGCCAAACTACAACTCCCAGCATGCCCCAATAGCTGAAGGCTCTCCTGGCATGATGGAAGTTGTAGTTTTACAACAGCTGGAGGGCCACAAGTTTGAAATCTCTGCCCTAGATCATGATGTTGAATCTCAGACCAATACCAAATTTCCTCTCCTGTAATCAGGTCAATAAGCGTTTTGTAATCTGCATATTAAAGAAGAATGGTACCCCTAGGACGTTAATTATTCCATTTGATCCTGAATGGTGGAGTTAAGGCATCTTCTACATTTATCAGTCCTGTCAGGAGAGAAGATACTTTGCAGAGCATGTTAGATCAAGGAGACTTTAATACAGGGGGAGATTTATTATTCAAAATGTGCCTAAAAAAATTGACTAACATGCAGGGTCGGACTGGCCCACCAGAGTACCAAAGAATTCACCAGTGGGCTCAAGCTCTGATACCTTAGTGGGCCTCAAAGATCCATGAAAAAAACCTCATTGGCTTGCCTTGGAGCCAGTCACTTGCCACTAGCGTTTTGGGTTGAGCCTTGAGAATAATTTCTTCTGGTGGGCCTCAGGACCCCCAGTCCGGCACTACTTACATGCTTTTCAACACATGTATTAAATGTTTCAGATAGCATGTACAGGTGCAGCCCATCAAGTAGATGTGTGGCCTAGCAGTTAACGGTGTTCTGCATGCGGACCCTGATGCCAGGCTTCATCATGTGTAGGCAGCTAATACCTTCTCCCCCTTAATGATTCACATATGGATTTGGCTTACAAACCCTTATCAGAACCTGCATGTGTGAGTCTTAGATTGCATTACATAATATACTTGCATCTCATCTTTTATTATGTTTTTTATTTGTCTTCTGCCCAATTTAACATATGAAATACATAAAATAATCTAATTTTATGGGTGCAATTACATGGGCTAGTTTTGTGGCATTTTCATGCTGTGATTTACACAAAATTAGAGCAAAAAAAAAAAACACAGCAACTCCGGCACGTGTGACTATTCTTGTATTTTTTAAAAGCTGCGGTTGGTACAAGGTTGCCTAAAATATCCAATAGAAGAGGGATGCTGATAATAGTGATAAGATTTATTTATCAGGATCTGAGGAGAGATGTAAGTGGACAGGGTGTGAGGCAGACATGGCTTACCTGTTGTTATGTTGGGGCTTCTAGATCAGCAATGATTCTTTAGTTGCTAGGATACGGTGCACACAGAGCGGGAGTCAGTGTGTGGAACCAGCTCATTGTGGTAGGAAAATGATGTTATAATATGGTTGACATATGCAAAATGGTTTCTATTCAGATCAATTCTAGAACTGCATTGGCATCCATGTGTTTTACTTGAAAAGTTGTCCTTAGTGAGGAGAGCGTTGCTATATATTCAGTTAACATATATGTCACTAAATAAAAGTGAGTATATTACAAACCTCCCCCAAATTATATGTTCTGTCTTTTAATGTGTTTAGGCCTCTTTTCACACAATCACTGTTTGATCAATGTTTTTCATCAGGTACTTTGAGCCAAAACCAGGAGTGAAGCCTACCCAGATATAAGGCATAATGAAAACATTTGCATCTGTTCTGAGTTTAGAGCTGCACCTGGTCTTGGCTCACCATCACTGATAAAAATCACTGGCCCAACAATGTGTGAAAGCTCCCTTATTCACATGTCCTTGTTTTCCTACTGACTGTGGGTCACCGGAAAAACATCAGAGATATGCAGTACTTTGGTCCGTAATGCAGATCAAGCACCTGTTGAAGTCTATGGGTCTGCGAAAACCACTGACAGAACAAGGATGACATTAGTGTTCTGTCAGTGGTTTTCGCTGACCTTTTGTAGGAGATGCTCTGGTCCCAATGCACATGGCTCACAGATGACACACAAAGAGCAAAATATGAACACATGGACCAACAATGGACCCTTCAAAGTCATCTTCACGGATGAAACACTAACTGTCTGGTCAGGGACATCATCACTGGCACAGACGTGTGAAAGAGGCATAAGATATATTCATCTTGGAGGTATATTCTATCCTTTTCAGATTCTGAGAATTGGGATTAAAAGGATGAAAGCCAAGTGTTGGGACTTTAAAAGTATGTTGAGCCTACCCTAGGTCATAGAACTACCTGTATTACAACTACAGAGCTCTCTAAAGCTTTCCAGAACATTGAGATGCATGCACCAGTTCTGAGATGTTGTTGCCCACAAAGGCGGAGTGGCCAGGGGGTCATCTGAGCCCTCTTTAACGGCTGCTGGTCAGGTACATAACAATATGATGTTCTCAGGATAAATTAATGCTAGGAGCATCAACTACTTATGCATCTGACCAACAGCCGCAGGTGCCCTCCTGATTTCAACTGTATCACCTTCCTCAGTGTGGTGATAGGGCAGTATTCTATGCTGCACTGTGGTATTTGGTTTTGCTGGGGCAGTATTGTATTTGTACTGCACTACTGTATTTCTGGCCCCACCTACTTCAGTTGTTCCCGCCTACTTGTGGCTTGTGTTGGCCCTGCCTACTTGTGTTGCCCTGCCTTCTGTCAATTTGGACTCACCTACAACTTGGGGACACTTTTGTTTTTTTTTCCAGGGACACTTTAATCTCCCAGTTTGCCCCTGCTTGCCCATCATGTTTTTTATGTGTTCTGCTCTATAAATATTCTAAATGCAGCACAGTGTTATGTTAATGTGTGTTATTTTACATATAGTACTGCAGTGGACATCCTATGATAAGGGATTTACGCGTACATTCATGCATGTATCTACTGTATCTATTTACAGAATATTGCAGGGATTTTGACCTATGAAAGGCTTTTTTTCAGTGAGAGCTTTGACCAAATATTCACCTCTTTCCATTTTGAAATGTCGGAGAGTATGCTATTCTGCCTGACAAAAAGAATGAAAACCTAATGGTATGTGGTTAGTGGAAGGGATTTACCGCAGAATACTTCCATTCAGTCACAAGGATCATTACCAAAATTATTTCTACCTTTTCTGAAAAATGGCAAAACGTAGCAACAGATGCTTGTGCACACTGAAGCTTAATCCCTTCAGAGCTGGACTAATTCTCTTTTTTTTGAGTTTTCTCCTCACCTTCAAGAACCATAACTTTTTTCTTTTATGTTCACATAGATGTATGAGGGCTTGTGTTTTGCAGGGCAAGTTGTATTTTGAGATGTCGCCATTTTAGTTATTATATTTTGTACTGGAAAACGTGGAGAAGTTCTATGGGTGAAAAGTGAAGTGTCTGGCTGCAGTTTTCTCCCTTTTCCCCCATTCAGGACACATGCTTGCTCGACCAAGCCAGACAAACGTGTATAAAGGGGTCAGGAGGGACGAGTCTTCAGCCGATAGCTATTTATTATGTACTGCCCTTCTTTGAGAGCTGCATGGGTGTTATGAATATCTGTGAGGAGTCTGGTTTTACTGAGATATAAGAAATTCAGTTAGTTGATTGGGGTTGTTTTGGCGTGAAGCGCATTGATTTTTGTAAACCCGATTCAGGTGAATGAAAGTGATGTTCAATCGCAACAATTTTCTGCAACAAAATCTACCATGTTTGAAGGAACCCTCAAGTTCCTCTAGTGAAGAATACATTTATTAGATATATTTGTGACAGATTTGTTCCTCTTACAATAAATACTATAGTTTCAATCAGTTTTCTATAGAAGTTCATGTGTTAATAGCCGTATAGCGACACATCATGCTGTGCTGTCTTACATGAGTGCAGAAGACCTGAGCAGAGCGAATGTCAATCAATGTTTCATTAAATTCAGCTGCTCTAATCTGAAGTACAGAAGCATGAAGGAAAAATTCAGAGGTCATTCATTACTCCAAAAATAACCAGAGTAATCACCATCATGTCAGAATTGCATTTGGCAAATATGTCAATTGTTTCCAATACTCAGACTAAAATTACCTTGTGCAGGGAAAGAGTTTCATTGTGAGCAATAAAACCGCTGCCCTCCTAAGTGTGCAGACAAATCGCCACCACTTAGTGGTATCCTGTATAACTGAGGACGGCACCATTCCTTTTAGGAGAATGCATTGCCACATATCCCTTTTATGAAGCCTAATTATAGAGATCTACAAGATTTAGATCTGTAATACTGTATGGTAGCTTCTTTGCTCTAATAGGTGGCTATAGCTAACCGTATGCCCATAGATCTGATGTGGAAGAGCACTTTGGTCACAGCTGAATATCTTTGGGGTGCATTCACATGGGACGGTCATGGTGAAGTGTTTACATGCAGTACAGTATTGCTGTGACTCCTCTCTTCTGTTTCCATTGAATTGTGGCACAGATCTACTGAATATTATAGGAAGCATATTTCTGAAATCCCTGTAGCACTTTCTTAACCATACCAATATGTACACAGCACATTTACCAATATCTTTGCCATGTTTTTGTTCATTCATAGAATACTTTTTTTATTACATTTTCTTTTCTTAGTTTTTTTTTTTTTTTTGGCAATACTATCCCATTAAAACCTGAATACTAAATAGTGTTGCTCTTTAGCAGTAATCTAAGAGAGATAAAAGCCCTCAATGGGGGATCACAGTAATCTCATTCTATGACCATACTGCACAGGGAATGATTTATCTGCAAGGTAAGTCTCATTTGAATAGTAGGTGGAGGACAGGAATGACTTACAGAATGACTGTTCTGTTAATTTATTGATAGGCCTAGATATAAATGCAAGCAGAGAAGCAGTGCATTGATTGGTATAATGTGAGATAGCAGGGGAGATGTTGTATTGTAGTTGAGTCACCATTAGAGATGAGCGAGCATGCTCGAGTGCCATTTTTGCGTATTTGCGTACGCATTTTAAAATTCCTACGCTATTCATATGCATATTTTAATCTATACGCAAATGCGTACGAATTGCGTACGAATAGCGTACAAATTGAATTTATATACAGAGAGAGAGAGAGATATGTATATAGAGATATAGATCTGGAAACATATCTCTATATACATATATTTATATATAAAAATATATATGTATAGTGATCTATATCTCTATATACATATATATCATATATATATATATACACCTTTAGTGCGCTGTAAGCGCCCGTGCTGTGGACCACAATTCGTGTTCCACAATGCACGTGCACTGACAGTTGGGCTGCTGCATTCAGATCTCGGACACATTCAGGTGAATGGGGTCCACAATCCGCATCCGACAGTCCACAACGCAAAAAATTAGTGCATGCGCTACGTTTTTGCGGTGCGGAGTCACAGCTAGAAACACTCAGCACTTGTCACTCAGCACTTGTATTCACTGCCTTTGCAGAGAAGGGGGAGGGGCTGAGATTGTTGTTATTGCATGTAAACAAAGGCCAGAAGAGAACCAGGGAAATGAGGAAATATAGATTTTTTTAGATTTTTTGCATAAAACTTGCTGAACTTAGTTATATATTGCTGCCCATCAGATTTACAGTGCTATATTTTTTTTTCATAACTTGGACAACCCCTTTAAGGCCTGGCACCCCTGCTGATCAGCCGTTTGAGAAGGCACAGGCGCTCCTGTGAGCACTGCGGCTGTCTCCATGCTTACGAAGCACAACGATGTATCGGTTGTGCTTGGTATCGCGGCTCAGCCCCATTGAAGTGATACTAAAACCAATGCATCCTATATGAATCTGCTTTATTGAAAAGACTAGAGACACCATTCTAGCCTTTTCAGAGTCTGATAGGTTGAACATTTGCCCTCCCACAATCCTTTGCAGCAGAGCACAGTTTCAGGAATCAGAGGTTTTATAGTATAGTTTATGTTCTGGATTTAATTTCGTGTTCACTTTATATATTGTATAAAGTTGCTCAGTACATATTACATGCCTCTTCAAACTGCATTGCATTTTTATAGAGTTTAATAAAATAGAATTGTGGTTGTGTGAATTTGAAGTGTGTAATACATCTGTGGCTGTATAATATAACCCTTTCAAGACCGGGTGATTTTATTTTTTGCGTTTTTTACTCCCAGCCCTCCCAAAGCCATAACTTTTTTTATTTTTTCATTCACATAGCCATATGAGTGCTTGTTTTTTGCGGGATAAGATGTACTTTCTAATAGCACCATTTATGGCTGCATACAATGTGGTAGGAAACAGGAAAACATTTCCAAATGTTTCCAAAAACCATTTACCGAACTCGGGTTTAGTTCCAAGTGGTACCTTGGAACCAAACCCGAGTTCGGGAAATGTTTTTTTTACAGTAGAAATTGACTTATGAAGTTATTGTGTGAAGAACTTCGGCTCATAGGAGTCAATACATTCTAATTAGAGATGAGTGAGCAGTGCTCGTTATGAGCACTGTAACGCTCAGGTCCCGTGTGAAATGCTCGCAGGCATTGCGGATCCGTCCTCGTCTGTATGTAAGTCAATGAGGACGGATCGTTTGGTATGACACTCATATCAAACGGTTCCGTCCTCACTGACTTTAAGACGGGTGAGGATGGAACCGTTTGGTATGAGTGTCATACCAAACGATCCGTCCTCATTGACTTACATGCAGATGAGGACGGATCCGCAATGCCTGCGAGCATTTCACACGGGACCTGAGCGTTACAGTGCTCATAACGAGCACTGCTCACTCATCTCTAATTCTAATACTGTACAGAGCTCCTGCTCCCTACAGTATTCAAACGAAGTATTATGCGAATCGCTCATCCCTAATTACAACTATACCACATACTGTATGTATAGTTTTTCTTCTATTTTAGTACTTTAAAAAAAGTGAAACTTTTTTCTTTGCATTACCCCATAACTTTTTTTTATTTTTATGTGTACGGAACTGTGTGGGGGCTCATTTTTTGTGAGATGGTCTGTACTTTTCATTGATATGTTTGTAGTGGACGTTATCATCGATTGCATACATTAGTACATTAGCCAACCACCAACGTAAATTTACCTGGGGCGGTCAGGAAGGGGTTAAAGAATGTAATAGATTTGTGGCTGTGTGACTGAGAATGTAATAGATTTATGACTGTATGATTGAGAAGAATGTAATAGTTTTGTGGCTGTATGATTGCGAAGAATGTAATAGTTTTGTGGCTGTATGATTGAGAAGAATGTAATAGTTTTGTGGCTGTATGATTGAGAAGAATGTAATAGATTTGTGGCTGTATGATTGAGAAGAATGTAATAGATTTGTGGCTGTATGATTGAGAAGAATGTAATAGTTTTGTGGCTGTATGATTGAGAAGAATGTAATAGATTTGTGGCTGTATGATTGAGAAGAATGTAATACATTTAAGGATGTGTGATTGAGATGATTGTAATAGGTCTGTGGCTGTATGATTGAGAAGATTGTAATAGATTTAAGGATGTGTGATTGAGAAGATTGTAATAGATTTGTGGCTGTGTGATTTAGTGGAATGTAATGTACTAGTGGCATTTGTTACATAATCAGAAAGACAGCGAGGGGAAAAATCAAAACATGGCCCACAGTGAGTAATTCAATAGGACTCACATGCACAGAGAGGCATTTCACACTGGCAGACTTGGACTCCTTGTGCTGAGAAGGCTGGCTGTGTATTGGAAGGCAGCCCCCTCCATTTACATGCATAACTGGCCTAGTAGGTGTAAAAATAGACAGGCAGTGCCTGAATTGGAAATGGTCACTCAGTGATGACCGCAGTTGCTGGAGATGAATCCCCAGAGACACTCCAGTGAGCAAAGGGATAAACTGAGAGGAGTAGTGAACACTGGCTGTCTGGATTGACATGGATGTCTGACGCTGCTGACAAGTCCATAGCTTAGGGTCAAATAGTTATGGGCAATGCACCGCTTTGCCAGGCATGTCACACTGGGAAATCAGTTGGTCATGTTGGAAGTATCAGTGATTTGGAGAAAATTTTGGACTACTATGGGTACAGTATTGAAGAAATCTCAGAGCAGGAATCTATGGTGAGTACATCAGACCAAGGAGAAGTAACACTTGTCATCATGATAAAGACAGGACGCTTCAGGTTTGGAGAGAGGTTTGTTTGCTATAGATAGATATATAGATGATAGATAGATCATAGATAGATATATAGATGGATAATAGATAGATACGCAGATAGATAGATAGATATAGATAGGTCAGGTCACAGTTGCACACGACTTGCATCGCGGTCTATGATGGCAAACTTATGTGCAATCAAGAATTCAACATGGTTGAGTTATTTACAAAGGTAGCAGTCACATTAGGTCAGAGGTCACATGACCCCATTGACACGATGCAGTGTTACAGTGAGACAGTCTCAATTCAGTTGTGTTGCTGTGTAACCCTAGGCTCACATCTAAGAAAACACTGTCTGCAGCAGCATCATAAACTATGTATACCCTGCCTATGGTTTTATAATATCAAGACAATATCATTTATTTATTCGCATTAGAAAATAATTTAATTATTAGAAATGAGGTTAAGGGCTTATGTACAGAAACATTTTCTGTTTCTGTGCCTTTTTTTTTATTTTGTGGCCCATATGCGGATCCGTTCACCTCTATGGGTCAGCATAAAAAAAGGATATACTCCGTGTGCATTCCATTTCCGTATATCCGCATGGCCGTTCAGCAAAAAAATAGAACATGTCCTATTGTCCGTATTATGGACAAGGATAGGACTGTTCTATCATGGGCTGGACGTTCCGTTATGTAAAATGCAGAATACACATGGCTTTGTGGCAATTTGTGGACCACAGAACAGGCAACAGTCATGTGCATGAGCCCTTAACCTGAGGAAGAGAACTGAGTTATCTCGAAAGCTCGCTATGTAACATCATTGCTTCACCTTTTGTTGGCCATTAAAAGGTATCAGACCTGAGGGAATAACATTCTGCATTTCGGTGCTGATGCACTTCCTTCAGGATGTAATTTTTGGACTCATTTTTCATAGTTAAACCAATACCATGCAATGATCATTGATTTTGCTTTATTTTTCTCACAAGCTAAAGAACCGATTCCTCAGAGTATTAGGGGTGGAGGCAACAGGAAGAAAATGTTTACCATCAGTGGCATAACTACAACTAACTGGGCCCCACAGCAAATTTTTGAATGGGAAATTTCCTCGCAACCCCGAACTCACATGCAACCCTCACTCTTGTGGCTAGTCAAGATTGAGCTCTCCCAGACAAGGCCTGACAGCCGCTCCATCCGCTTTCTATAGTGTCACTGTATATAATGTCATTGTATAATACTGTTGAGGGGGGCCTGACAATAAAATCTTTTAGTCTCCCTCCTGAGGGGGCCCCATGTGGGTCTGGGCCCCAAAGCAGCTGCTTCCCCTGCTTCCCCTATTGCTACGCCCCTGTTTACCATGTATTCTTATACCTTCACATAACTCTATAGGAGGTAACTTAATGAAGCTTTACTTTAAAGAAGTTGTTCACCCCTGGGGACCTTTCGGGCAGCCACCCCAGCGTGATCAACCTGCGGAGGGAATCATACCTACCTGATCCCCACAGCTGGGTTCCGGATCTCAGGTCTCCACACATCAACATCTTGATTGACATGGGTCATGAACCTGTAGCGGGGTCATGTGACGCATGGAAGATACATCACTGCAGCAGCCAGTCGCTGCCCCATGACTTGCCTCCAACGGTTGTTGATGCAGGGAGACATGAGAACCTGGAACCCAGCAGCGGGGATCAGGTAAGTATGATTCCTTTAGCAGGTCTTGCCATGCTGGGGGTCTGCCTGAGAGGCCCCCGGGGGTGAACAACCCCTTTAAGATTGTATTAGGGAATTGCATAGCAAGCGATTCTCTAATGCAGTTTTATCATTTGCTGTACTCTTTACAAACAGTAACTTTTTTTGCTAACAACCCGGAGGTACTGTGTAAAATTTTAATTCTCCGCTAATGTCCTGCTGGTGCCCTGAGCAAAATGCAGGTGCTGTATAATGGGTTCATAATGGAAGCACTATATGGCAGCATGCAGAGTACCTACTCGTAATACAGACCAGCAAAGACTCTTTATATCGCTGTACTTGGCTTTGCAGTGTGAATTCACTCTTAACCCCTTTGCGTCCTCTATCTTTGCAGCTAAGACATATAAAGTATGTATCCCCTATATCTATATAATTATTCCCCACTCCATGTACAGAGCTCTGCAATTAAAGAGATTGGGCTGACACTGTCAGTACAATTCTGCCAAAGCGACAATTCAAATGATAAGCTCTCAGCAGGGACATAACTAGTTATCATGGGCCCCATAGCTAAATTTTGAATGGGCCCCTCTTTACGTTGCAACAGATAAAGATGTTGCGCTGTTTAATGTGACATATGGCGCACTATGCTATTAGCGCAGCAGTCCATTCTAATAGTAAGTGTATTAGAATAGCGAGCATTGTTAATAGTGTGTTACACCATGTGTCTAGTGAAATATGGCTACATCTGTACACACATATATGCATACAGTATATACAAAGACATCCATGCATATTCATATATACACAAACACAAGAAAGATATACTACAATGTGCATAGAAACATGCAAATACTGATAGACGTGCACAATATATAGACAAGAAAATACAAATGTACAGAGATGTACAAAGGTACACACATAACTACTTACACAAAGACGTGCATATACTATACATTAGCACAGGTAAACAAGAATGCACACACATAGAAAGCATGCACATATATACATACACACAGCTCACAATCCTCCTTCCTGCTCCCCTGGTGTCCAGTATGTAATAGCAGCTTATTATAACCTACCCCATCACCAGTAACATGATATAATACAGTGTATTACATAGCTCGGTCTCCACCGTCTCCCGCCCTTCCCTCTGCACAGGCAGGGTCTTCAGTTTGGCAGACTGTGCAGCTACAGACCAATCAAACCTTCTCTGTCCTGTAGGAAAAGTGTTGATTGGTGGAGCAGCCTTCAGTCACACACATCAGATTAGTGAGTGACAGGCTGATCCACCAATCAGCACTTCTCCTTCACAAACCAGGAAGTGTGGCTTGTTAATCAGTGAATGGGATGTTGTAATGAAGGCAGAGCAGGGGGCCCCTCTTTCCCAGGGGGCCCATAACAGTGGTGTGGTCTAAGCCACAAACAGTACAAGACAGGGCCCAAATATCACTGTGGGGATAAGACGTATATATAAGTCTTTTTTCGATGCATGGACAGTTATGACATATGTATACTGTATATACAGCTGGTGGACGGAATGGGGTAAAGATGAATGTGTGCTGCATCAGTGGATATCGTTGGATAACCCCTTTAAGCAAAGTACACATATTTGATATCATTTTATACAGGAGAGTGAGAGGATTACATTTTGAATTCATTTTTTTCATAATTTTTTCATTATTAATTTTTTACATTGAGCCAAAAACAGAGAACAAGGCGAGCATTTGTATTGTACACTGTAACTGCCTAATTTTCTGTATATAAAACTTAAAAAGGGGTTTTCTGGAATATTTTAATTTTAAAATAGGTCATCGGCATGAGATAAGCAGGGTACAGCACCTGACACCCCCGCTGATCAGCTGTTTGCATAGCTCCATACAATGTGGAGTAGCCGTAGATAGTTACTGAAACTCAGTCCTGTTCAAGTGAAGAGAAGACAGCTCCATAGACCAGGCATGCACATCTACACAGCTGATTATCAGGGGTGCTAGTCGGACCCCTGCCAATCTGATATTGATGACCTTTTAGGGTGCGGCCACACTGTCAGGTTTCGGCATAATGTTTTGGAAGCCAAAATCAGTGGATCATAAAAAGACAGAAAGCTTAAAGGACAGATACGACTTCTCTTTTTTAAATTCACTCCTGGTTTTAGCTTCCAAAACTGCCCACCCCCATAAGCCTGCCTGTGAGGCTGTAAAAAAAAAAAAATCACATTTAAAATATTGGTCTTGTTTTGTTACCACATAAAAGCCCATTCTGTCCTACAAAAATTGTGAAATTATGAAAAGATGAAGATTTGATGTGGACAGCATTGGTCTTGTGTGGGTTAAATTATTATTGGAATAATTAAAAGCAGGCTAGTGGTAATTAAAGGACAATCCCATTAGTTTTTCCATGTGCTGCTCCTGATGTTACCACCAACAATCTTATCCCAGTGATCGATGTGCTCATGTGATTTTCTGCCTGTAGGCTCATGTAATGGCAGTGACATTATGCGTGCCTAATTCAATGGAAAGCATTTACTGCTTCATTCCAGGTGACCCCCAGGTGACTTTCACTGTTCCAGGCTCTCGCCTAAACTTGTAATGTCACATGCATAATTTAGATATTTATAAATACTATAATTTGTACCTAACTTTTAAAGGGGTTGTTCACCTTCGTAGAGCTTTTCTACAGACCCCCCAGTGTGGCCAGATCCACAGTGGTATTCACACCTACAGGGGCGGATTGGCCATAGACCTTAAAGGGAAATTTTCCCTGTGCACAGGGGGCAACCTGGGCCCTCCTCATGTCCGGCCAGTGGGAGTTTTTGGGGATGTATTTTGTGCTGCTGGTGGCAGTATTTTGTGATGGACTGTGGTATAATGTGTCACAATATGGTATTGCTGGCCATGCCCTCCATCAATTTGGACCCAACTATAAAACCGGGCCACTTTTAGTATTTTTCCAGGCCACTTTAAGTTCCCAGTCTGCCCTTGCACACCTACCTGATCCCCACCACAGGATTCCGGCTCCACCACTGCCCCGCCAGCCCTGCAAGTCCCGGAGTTTTCACTAGTCATCATCCGGGTTGATGCCAGGTCTTGTGACTGCTGCAGCCAGTGACTGGCCAAAGCAGTCATGTGTCACCCTTTTGGCATGTGACCCAGTGATGGCTGCATGGGTGATACATCATTGGTACAGCTAGTCATTGACTGCAGCGGTCATAACACCAAGGTGAAATCATATGTTGACATTGGGAGACCCGGGACCTGCAGAGCCAGCAGGGTAGTGATAGAGCCAGAACCCAGTGGTGGCAAAGCAGAGTATGATTACCACCAACTGTGGGTCTGGCCACACCCTGGGTCTGTAGAAGAGGTCTACAAAGATGAACAACCTATTTAATTTGATCTTTCCTGTCTTACATATTCTAACAATTAAAGGAATTTTCGAGCTGATCAACCCAATCAGAACCTTCACCCAATTTAAAAACAAAATAAAAAAATACTACTCACCTGTCAGTAGTGCCACTGTTCCCACCCTATGACCCAATTCCTGACAGCTTCAGGTCCCTATTGGACTGGAAGTGGCTTGGTCCAGTGACCGCTGTGGCTAATCACTGGTCTCTGCGGTTACATATAGTAGAATAGCATGTCACTGCTATTGCTGTGCTAGAGACATGCTGCTGTAGTACATGCGACCTCTGAGATCAGTTATTGGTCTCTGTGGTCACAGAACCAAGCCACTTTTGGTCCAGTGGGGACTGAAAGTGGACAGCAATGAGCCATGCCTTGGGTACTGGGGACAAGTGAGTGTTTTTTTTTTTTTAATTGGGTACAGGATCCACGGATTGGGTTGGCCAGACAATTCCTTTAAACTTTTTCAGTTCAAGCAGGTAATTTCCCTTGTGATGTGGAGTAAGACATTTTACTTCTGTACTTGGAGTCTCCAGAGGCTCCATATTACATAATCGCTATATTGTCAGTAGGAGCTATACTAAGTTCCTGGTGTTCATACAAGATAAAGGGGAAGTTCCCATCGGAGATTTATGGCCAAACCTTTACACATGGAATGGTCATGGAAATATTTGAACTGGAGCTTAACAGGTATAGGACCTGCTTCCTATGTAGATGATTAAGCTGCACAGGGGCCCGCTCTGGCAAAAAACCCCAAAACATTGGCACAAAAATGTGGTTTGAATTAGTGAGGGACAAGAAGACAAATGAGCACTGAAAATGAAAATACGTGGCTACATCCGGCCACCCACTATGATGGGCGGTGTTTGTAGCATTTATATATATACGAGAACATCTGCAGCATTTAAATCTGGAGCAGCCAGAGTGGGCCACTGATGAGATGGCTGTATAGACTTTATGCCCACCCCTGCCATGGCATATCCATAGGATTTGACAAATATCTGAAGTTAGGACCCCACAATGCAGCTGACTACATGTGTGCAAGCCATGCCCACCCACAGCAGCCAATGCTGACATGATTTTACCGCAAAATAGTGCGCCCAAAACCAAATCTACGTCTCTGTGACAGAGAAGGAGTAGCAGTAGCTGTGTATATGCAGAATGACTGTGACTAGCGGTCACATGTAGGGTAGAGTTTGATTATTTCAGCGCTGTAACGGTATGACCACACCGTCAGGTTTTTTATATGCAGTTTTTGAAGTTAAAGTCAGTAGCGGCTCATAAAAGGTGAGACTGTATACAGGACAGATACTACTTCTCCCCCTTTTTTGAATCCACTCCTGGTTTTTTGTTTCACAAACAGCACAAAGAAACGTGAACGTGTGGCCGAACCCTAAGGCCACAGTTTAATGTAACCAGTTAATACTTTGTAACAAGACTTAAGCTTTGCCAGAAAATCAAGATCTAGCTGGCATGAATGGCCGGTGCTTGCTGGTGCTGGTTTAGAATCCAGTAGGAGTAGCAATGCGGTGACTCACATCTTCTCCGGGATTTATGTGTCTTCATCTGGTTTTCTGCTTAGACTCATCTGTTTGTATTGAAAGCCATTTGCACTTCTGCATAATGATAATTTATGATAATAAAGTCACACATGACATAACAGTTCCTTGTATTTGTGGATTGTGCTCTTAATGTACTAGTTGTGCCCTGCTCTTGTCTCCCCTATGATTTACACCATAATCACTGCTTTACAGTAGGAACAAGTCAAGTTAATGGGGTATTCCCATCTCACAAATGTAGTCTGTATAGTTAGATATAGCCATACCAATATTATTACTAATAGAATGTATTTATATAAAATGTACCGTTTAGAAGATTTACATATTTGTATATCCATTGTCCCACACACATCAGTCAGGCCGTTGCCCCTGGTTACGACCACCGCGGCCATGTAGTAGTGGTGGTCAGCTTGCTCCTTTTTAAAGGGAACCTGTCATCTCCGAAACACCCCCTGAACTAGAGTAAGCGTTGTATAGTGTAAGTGATGCTGAATCCGAATATGTAAGTTTTATCTTCATACTCATTTCCATTCTGACGCTGTGCTCCCACAAACCAGCAGTAAAATGCACTCACTGGACTCCAGTGCTCACTCACATAATGGAGAGGACTCAAAGAAGAGTCCACTGAGTGCATTTTACTGCTGGTTTGTGGGAGCACAGCGTCGGAATGGAAGTAAGTATGAAGATGAAACTTACATATGGGATTCAGCATCACTTATACTAAACATCGCTTACTCTAGTTCAGGGGTTGTTTCGGAGATGACAGGTTCCCTTTAAACCCGCTCTGAGGTAACTGCTGTATTGTGAACGCACATTGCATAAGCATGCGGAGGCACATCTTACGGTACTTTTACACCTGCGTTTTGGATGCTACCAGTCCAAAACGCAATGGTCGGGATCCGTGAAAAACGCAGACTTTATAAACGGATCCTGCTCCATAGAGATGAATTGATCTTGGAACAGGATCCGTTTCTCTGAGCGGGTCTGAACAGGAGCAAGCCGGCCACCACTACTACACGGCCACGGTGGTCGTAACCAGGGGCAACGGCCTGACTGATGTGTATGGGACAATGGAAATACAAATAAGGAAATCTTCTAAACGGTACATTTTATATAAATACATTCTATTAGTAATAATATTGGTATGGCTATATCTAACTATACAAACTACATTTGTGAGATGGGAATACCCCTTTAAGTCGAGTGACTGTGTAAAAACATTTTATTACTTGTGTAATACTAATATTAAGTTACTGTCTGTACTATAGCCCAAAGCTGAACTTGGTTGTCAGTGGAAACAGTCAAAAAGCATGTCATCACGCTGATGCCTTGCAGCTTAGGTGAGCTCCAGTAATGTAGTAGGAGCTTGTTTTTTCCCTACAGCAATATTTGATAGGGTTTTTTTTCCAGAATGCAGATGACAGATTAAGACTACATTCACACAACTGTATGTATTTTGCAGACCACAAAACGCAAATCTACAAAATATTGATGATGTCCATGTAGCATCTGTTTTTTTGCGGACCCATTCACTTCTGTGGGTCCATGGTCTGCATTTGCAGTCAAGAATAGGAAATGTTCTGTCTGTTGCAGAATGGACAAACGGATACATAAGCACATGTAAGACATCCGGCCAAGATTAGGATATCTTCTGTCTCTTGCAGAACAGACATAAGGATGCGTAAGCACACGCAAGACATGCGGCTTCGAATAGGACATGTTCTGTCTATTGTAGAATGGACATACGGATGTTTAAGCACATACAAGACAGAATGGACGTTCGGATGTGGAAATCATTCCCCAACACATAGAACACGTCCTATACTTGGCCGTGCGAACCACGGACCCACGGGAGTGAAAGGGTCCGCAAAAAAAATGGATGCCTGGCAGACATCACTTGGATGTCATCCATATTTGCATATATCTGCATTTTGGATCACAAAGTACATAGGGTTGTGTGTATGCCCCCTTATGCAGTCAGTCATAAAGGAATATTGGGAGATTCTGCTCTGAAATCGGGCTGGAAACCTGTCCAGAACATGGACTGACAAAGATGCAAGACTTACTACAGTGGATCACAGCTTTTCTGTAACAACTGGGTTTTTGATAAGCTTTAATACATCCATATGCTGTTCTCACTGATTTGATCCTCCCGTCATAAAGAATTGGGTTTTTGGGTGGCTCCTTGTTAATAACTTTCATTAACAACAAACATATAGATAAAAAATGTTCCAAATGTACATTGGTGGGTATATACTGTATCACTCTCTACAATCCAGAATTCTGGCTTCAAAGTGCACGGCCACACGGTCAGGTTTCCTGGTGCAGTTTTGGAGTGGATCATAAAAATAGAGAGCATATAAGGCTACATTCACATGAACAGGGGCGGATTGGCCATAGACCGTACAGGGAAATTTCCCGGTGGGCCGATGCCCAGGGGGCCGGCCAGTGGAAGTTTTTGGGGTTGAATTTAGTGCTGCTGGCAGTATTTTGTGATGGACTGTGGTATTTGGCTCTGTTGAGTGGTATAATGTGCCACAATATGGTATTGCTGGCTATGCCTTCCATCAATTTGGACCCAACTAAAAAACCGGGCCACTTTTAGTATTTTTTCCAGGGCCACTTTAATTTCCCAGTCCGCCCCTGCACACGAACATAGTTTGTTTCCGTGTCCGTTCCTTCTTGCGGATTGGATGGGGACCCATTCATTTCAATGGGTCCACAAAAAATGCGGACAGCACACCATGTGCTATCCGCATCCATATGTCCATTCTGTAGCCCAGCAAAAAGTATAGAACATTTCCTATTCTTGTCCGTTTTGCAGACAAAGCTAGGCATTGTTACAATGGATACGCAAAAAAGGATGCTTTACAGATGCCAAAAGGATGTCATCCTTATTTTTTGCAGATCAGTGTTTTGAGGACCGCAAAACACATACGGTCCTGAGAATGTAGGACAGATACCACTTTTCTGTTTTGAATTCACCTCTTGTTTTAGCTGTATCCAAAAAGTCACAGAATAGGGTTTTGCAACTTTTTGGGACTATTTGTGCAAAACGTTTGTTGTTTTTACACCCCATTCTCCAATTTGGGCCACTCCAAGTGGGTGTGGCTAATCTGTCACGCAAATACAGTATAAAGGGAGTCTATCAGCTTGTTTCTGCCTATTAAACCAAGCAGAGTGGCATGTAGGACTTTCACAAATGATTACATTTTCTTTTGAAATCCATTGCTGCATTTAGCAGAAAAAACACTTTGGTCAAATATGCAAATGAGCTATTCGGTGCCCTGAGGGTGGGCCCTAGTCCAAGGTTACCCCTCTCAGGCATCTATATAATGCTCTCACCTGTCTTTGTAATTTCTCATCTGCGGTGCACACCAGGATTTCGGCACATGCTCAGTACAGTTCTTCACCTGATAGATGCTAGATCTCACCCCTGCTACTCATGTACTATTATGACACTGACAGGGATTCACAGTTTTAGCAGAGCTGAGTTTGTCATTTGGCACAGCTCATCATATTACTTTGATGCATGTTCCACTGAAATGCGCAAAAGAAAGAGCCCTGTGAGAGCTTGAGCTCTGCGACATGTTATGTACGTACCTCCAGTCATGCACTGGTTAAGCATCCGTCTGTGCAGAAGAGGACTGTGGGCGTGATGCAGCATTTGTCCTCACTGCAGTTACTGCTCAGCTGAGCTGTGCTTTATCTGCTTACACGATTGGCTAAGCATCAGGGGGGACTGGTGACACATCAATGCGGATTACTGGTTTGCTGTTAACAGGACGTGCTGCTTCCCGTGACCTTTAGTTAATGTGCCAAAGAGATAACATTTGCCTATAGCACCCCTCAGCCCAGTGCTCATATCCATATGTACTAGATATAAAGATGACGACCGCCTTTATTTGCATTGACGATGTTGTGTGTATGTTTATTTTTTTTACGAGTTTCTTACAATTTCTTATGGAAAGCAGGTCACTCATAAAAGCCATTAGCAAAATAATTAATATTTTAAATGCTGTCCCTGCCTCGATTTACCAGTAGAGCGTACAATACGTTTTAGAAGTCTGTTCAGCAAAAGTTAGTAATGTCTTATACCAGGGGTGCACCACCTATGAAGCCAGGTGAGGCGATCGCTTCAGGCAGCACCAGGTAGGGACAAGAGGGGGGCAGCGGAAGGGCCATGGGCAATGAGTGCTTTCATTGTGGCAAAGGGGTTAGGATAAGAAATTGGCATGGGGTGGAGGTGCCATTTCACTTTTTTGTCTCAGGCAGCAGAAAGGCTAGGTGGGCCCCTGGCTTATACTACTGAGTTTTTTGCCACTGATCTGTGCATCTATAGCAGTGACCATACTGCGCGATTGTGTGGAATTGGGGCGCGGCCGTGCTGTGATCAAAAACCATGCATCCTGCCAGGTTCTGATTAAACTAATGAGACCGCACTGTTTAAGGGGGTCTGCATTGTTAATGGCCACGTGGTTCCTGCAATACTGTACAACCATTAACAGTGCAGACTGGCTTAAACAGTACGTTCTCATTACTTCAATTAAGGCCTGGTGCGGCCTGGTTCTTGATAGCAACATGGCCATGTCCCAAACTTCACACGACTTCACCGTGGAGTCGTACCCTAAGTAGGTACATGTAGTGATACGTAATAAGGCAAATTTGGAAATGTGATTGTGCATGTCATAAGAGGTGCCATGGCTGAGTGGAAATGGGACGCTGCTTATGATGGGACATTGTGCACCAAAATCTTGGCTCAAAGGAAGCCAACCAATAGTTGGTGTAAATAGTTGCCTAAGCCACATGTGTATGAGAGAGTTCGGAGGCAGTCGGGAGGGATAGCTGTTGTTACCTCTGCTAGATATAGAATGTGTATGGGTGCCTTAAAGGGGTTCTGTAGTTCTTTAAAACTGATGATCTATCCCCTGGATAGATCATCAGTATCTGATCGTGGGGGTCCGACACCCGGGACCCCTGCCGATCAACTGTTTGAGAAGCCTTCTCTGTGTTTACCGCAGGCCCAGTGACGTCACGACTAGTATCACTGGCCTGGGCAGGGCTAAGCTCCATTCAAGTTAACAGAGCTTAGCCCCGCCCAGGCCAGTGAAACTAGTCGTGACGTCACTGGGCCTGAGGAAAACTCAGAGAAGGCCGCGGCGCTCCTGCAGCGCCGCTGCCTTCTCAAACAGCTGATCGGCAAGGGTCCCGGGTGTCGGACCGCCGCTGATCAGATGCTGATGATCTATCCAGGGGATAGATCATCAGTTTTACAGAACTGTAGAACCCCTTTAAGGATTATCTATGCACCAGTATAGTATAGGACACTATATGTCCCTGCGGTATCAATTTTGAGGTCCCCTGGCACTGCTGTCTCTGCTCACATTCTGTGTAAAGTGCGTGTTTAGACAGAAAAAAATTATTACATTCATTAGTCACCACTTGTAGAATTGGGCGAGGCTATGTTAAAGTGAATGACATATTTTAATCATTATCTATAGTGTGTCTGTTTAAAGGGGACTACCCATAGTAATGCAGCGGGGGTTACAGAAACAGGCGAACCAACTGTGCTACATAGCCCACCAAGCTGTTTACCCAACTCTGCCCACCACATACAATGGCTCAGATTAGAAAAGTGTACCATAGCCATACTCACTGAAAGTATCTGCCCTAGAAACCCATACATGCAGTGACACACGTACAGAGAGTTACCAAGCTGTTTCTTTTTTTCTGGACAACTGATCAAAAATCATAGAAACCTTTGTGGACAAATGGGAAAAGTATTGTAAATCATAATAAGTTAGGAGTCATGTCCAAGACAACATACTGATAAGAAGATGTTAGCCGTAGTTTACTGTGAACTTCATCCTGAAGGAAAATCACTAATTTCATGAACAGTGGAATGGAGTCCCTTATTTTATGGACTGTCCAGGAGTTTACCTACTTTTGGCAACCTTGTATTTATCACCGATAATTACTGTTAATACTAGTAGATAAAGATTTGTTGACATCATGTGTTTGGGGATCCCTGATGTATCTCAGCCAGACTTGTATGGGCACATGTGTCAAGGTGTAATATGGACTATTTTTCTGTTAGTTCTTACATTGCATCTTGTAAGTATAGTCGGTTGAAAATGCTCCCAATATGTGACCAATTTACTTTTTCTTTCAACAGTCGGACAGCAATACCAGCTTCCTCAAAGCTGCGCGATCAGGCAATTTAGACAAGGTACTGGAGTACCTAAAAGGAGGAGTAGACATCAATACGTGTAATCAGGTACAGTAAACTGCCCATCATGTGATTTAATGTGAGGACTTCATACAGTACCAAATTGTATAGTCACAATTACACATAGTACCCCATCAAGTGTCTAGTTTCCTCACTTACCTATAAATGGGCATAACGTAGGGTTTTGTGTGATCCTCACTTTGCTAAGATAAAGTGACACATAGATAAAATCAATCATAACCTAGTAATTAATAGTTTAAAGATAAACACTGGCCGATCACTTAATTGCCCATAGTTGGAGGAGCAACTGATGGGGTCACTTACCTGTAAATGTGACACCCCATCGTTGTCCAAAGTTTAATAATAGTCCACACATTACCCCAACCCCAGCCCCTCATATCTAATAATGGATATAGACTAATCAGCCCTCCATATTGTGCCTTAGTACAGATATAGTGATATTATCATGCACCACAACAACCGGTTCATATCGATATTGGATTTGTACTGCCTGTAACTAGTACTGTCCTGAGGTCTCATTAGACCTTGGCTTGTGCTTTCCAAATTATTTATGCCTGAGAGCTTTATGTTGCCCATTTATTTTTTTCCCACTGCATGCTACATCCTTACTGTATTGCTTACACATGTACGTAGGTTAGATTCACGTACAGTACAGTAGGGTTGTCACAATACCAGAATTTAGACTTCAGTTTCGATACCAAGTAAAGTATTGTGATACCCGATACCAAATCAATACTTAGCCAAAAACCACAAAAAAAACACTGCATTAACCTCATGTTGCCCATTATGTGAGGTGAGAAGGTACTTGATGGGGTCACTTATTATTAATGTGACGGACATTGAGTTCCAAATTGATAGTCATATGCTTCACATTAATAGTACCCCCATCAAGTGTCTCCTCACTTAATGGATATAATGGGTAACGTAGGGTTTATGTGTGAGGCACTTGCTATTAATGTGAGACACATAGTTTTATCAATTTGGACCTCCATGTGCCTCATGTTAATAGTAAGTGACCTCATCATGTATCCACACATTAACCTCATGTTGCCCATTATGTGAGGAGGTACTGGATGGGGTCACTTACTGTTAATGTGAGGCACATAGAGGTACTAAAGTAGTAACACCATATTCCACACATTAGACCCCAACACCCAGCCCCTCATATCAGATAGTGACCCCCAGAACAATCAGCCACCTATAGCAGATTATAATGATCCCCAGCACTATCAGCCCGATACACATTTTCATTGGTGGCAGTGGCCAGCCGCATCACAGTGGGAAGGGAGGGACGATCCCCTTCCTTGTCCATTTCCACTGTGCGACCACTGATGAAAACATGGTGTGCCACATTGGCTGTGCATCATGGTCTCTAATTGGAACTTCTATTGCTATTGCGCAGCTTAGTACTGAGAATCTGATAATCTCAGTATCAAAACAAACCGGTTTGATATCGATAAAAATCGATACTTGTGCAACCTTACAGTAGAGTATGTTTTGCAAGTTCTATTTTTCTGTTCTGCTATAGCAACTGAAAAATGAAAAAATAAATGGACGCCCTGAATCTGGCCTATGACAGACAACAATGACGCCCAACAGGCCCCTTTGATTAAAATGGCGTCCGTCGGGCTTAAGTTCTGGTCTCTGTCATTCTGCTGTATAAAATAGCACAACTGGCTGCAACATTTTGTCCTGCTTTTTTTATGGCATCTACGATGGATTCTCCTAAAGGAACAGATGTGAACCTATGCCCCCATCTGAGACAATGGGGGCATATCGCTAGGATATGTCCCCATTGTCTGACAGGTGCTGGCAGGGGCGGATTGCGAACTAAAAGTGTCCCTAGAAAAAAACATAAAAGTGGCCCCATGTTGCAGATGGGTCCAAATTAACAGAAGGCATGGCAGCATAATTAGGCAGGTCCAACATATGTAGGCAAGGCCAGCAATACCATAGTGCAAAGCAATATACCGCCCCAGCTGAACCAAATACCTCAGTGCAGCACAAAATACTGCCACCTGCACCACAGTATTGAACTGTATGGCTGTCCTGAAGATGTCAATACAGTTGAAATCAACTGTAGCTGGCCAGGTGTGTCGGAGATAATCAGATCATTATGTACCCAGCTGGCGGCTGTAAGGGGTCTTGAGTGGCCCTCCTAGACATCAGCCCACTGGGAAATTTCCCTGTAGGGCCTATGGCCAATCCATCCCTGGGTGCTGGAACCCGCACCTATAACGAGAATGGAGTGGGAAAAGTGGTGGCTGGAGGACCCCGGTTTTCCCCAGGTCTGGCCACCACCAAACACTCTCCCCATAGAAATGAATGGAGGTCAGCCGCACATGCCCCCATTGTCTGAGATTGGAATACCCCTTTGATGGAGCCATGGAGAGGGATTTTTTTTTGTTATTTTGCACTTGTTTTATTTTTACTCCGGGAGAATAATCATGTGAAATTCACTGCAGCTGCTAAAAATATTCGTTCATTAAGTTCTATTTTGAGCCTTTGGGGCAGGCGGAAGATCACTGAGTAATGACATTAATAGTACTTCTATGTTCTTCAAAAATGTTCATTCCTTTCACTTGCATTAATTAATTTGTTTTAGGCATTTTTCTAATTGCTTCTTTAAGCACATTTATGCCTCATTTTGCAAAGCTGGTAGAATATTTTCTGGTTTCATCAACAGATTTAGAACTATAGTGTTTGAATTCTGCCCTAAGGTCTATATTTATTCTCACTTTCACAATGACTTAGTATACTGTATCTTTTCTTTGTATTACATTTTCAGTTGGATGGGTTAATGTCATAGAGAGACACGTGATTTCTCAATATACACACGTCTCATTCCAAAGTATTTGACCTTGCCTATATGTCTAGGCATACTGATGTGCTATTTCTTCTCTGTTACTTGAAGGCGATGCCCCACAATTAAATATTGAAAGGAATGTGAAATCAGAAAATGACCTATTGTTTAAATCATGTTTTTATGGTAGATTTTTTTTTTAAATTTTGCTTTAATTTTCAATGTCACTATTTATATTTTTTTAAAAAAAATCTAAAATTGTGTTGTTTTTGCACTGACCACTAGACCTAATAATATGTTCCATACAGATAATTTTTCAGTAGCTATCCCATTATCATCACAGACAAGATTACAATGACAGATATCACCTCTGTATAGATAACACAGGATCAGCCTTTCACAATAGGTGATATCACAGCTTATCTACTCCCTCCTGACCTCTGCACAGGTCACAGAGCAGGCCTAAAAAAATCTCCCATAGTCAGCTCCTGTCCATGGTGTCTATGGCCATGTGACTGGTCTCAAAGGACAAGAAGTCTTGACATGTTTTAGGCCTAGTGGCCAGTGCCAATACGGCATGATTTTAGGATTATTTTTAAATATAGACAGGGATTTAAAAAAAAAATCACCAAAAATATGTTTAAGACTAGGTTCACATCTGCACTTGGTAAATCCAGTGGTCTGTTCCAGCATTGACCAGACTACCAGAATTACCTTATCCGGGCTTAGGCTACTTTCACACTCGCGTTTTAGAATTCCGGTATTGAGTTCCGTCATAGGGGCTCAATACCGGAATAAAACGCTTCAGTTTTGTCCCCATTCATTGTCAATGGGGACAAAACTGAACTGAAGACAACGGAATGCTCCTGAAAGCATTCCATTCTGTCTTCAGACCGGAGAGCAAACTGCAGCATGCTTCCGTACTGGGTATCCGCACCAAGACCGATCCGGAATGACCATCAATGCAAGTCAATGGGGACGGATCCATTTGGTGTGACACAATGGTGAACGGATCCGTCCTCCATTGACTTTCAATGGAGTTCATGACGGATCCGTCACCTGCACACATACATACATACAGACATACACATAAACATACACAGACATATACACATACAAATACACATACATACTTACATGCTCCCGGCAGGTCTCCACAGCGCAGGAGGAGCAGGACGGCGCACACATAGGACAATTCCACCTGGCGCCCAGCAGAGGGCGCTGTGGGGAATCGTCCTATGTGCGTGTCTTCCTGCTCCTCCTGCGCTGTGGAGACCTGCCGGGAGCATGTAAGTATGTATGTGTATTTGTATATGTATATGTCTGTGTGTATGTACTGTGTGACATGTGTGGGGCCGGAGCGCAGTTCGGGCCCCACACATGTCCCTGCAGCAGCACGGATCTGGCGGCACCCTTCACCTGCCGGATCCATGCTGCCGCTAGTGTGAAAAAGGCCTTAGCTGGATCAACTTTCAAGATATTGGGATCCTTCGGGTTTCTATCAGGTTTCCGGCATGAATGCAGGCTTTCTGCTGGAAAATTACTGCTTCTTTTAGCATTATTTTTTTTCTGCATAAAGCCGTAGTTCTCTGGTGGGCCATGGAGGTGTCTGGCTATGCCGGATATGGTAATCCTGGTAGTATGTTCCTCTGCTGGAACAGATTACTGAATTTACCAAACTCAGATGTGGACCTAGCCTGCCATTAAAACATTATTTAAACAATATGTAATTTTCTGATGACACATTCCCTGAAATTGATTCTGTTGGATCATGCAAATTCTTTTTTTATTTGGAATGGTTTAAAAAAAGCTTCTTTAACTGTTATTTTGATTCCCTGTCTGAACTTCCACCTAATGTGTCCAGTGTTGGTGAGGAGAAGCCACTTCCAGGTCACTGATTGTTATTGGTTGGCCTGCATAAAAGCAGTAATCACTTTGATGCTTGTGTGCCATAAGATCCAGGAGATGGAGCAGAGCTAATGAGCATGTGTCACTGACACTGGACACATGAGGTGGACATCTTGAGCCGAAATCAAAAGAACACCAGACGGCTCTATAACAACTGTCTTAACAGCAATATCAAGACACAGGAGCATTTTTATGATTCCAGTACCGGACAGTAGTTTTTGTAGCTGATCTTAAGCTGCCCATACACATTTAATTCTGTTGGCCAAACGATCGTTCTGCTGACAGCTGTCTCTCCCGAGTCCCTCCTGGCTTCCCCATACACATACACCTTCAGCTCAGCCAAACGTGTCTGTGTATTCTATCTGGAGAATGTAGGATGCCACCACCAGACACTTCTGGCACCTTATCTCCTGGGAATAAAAAAAAGGATCAGGAGAGAATATTCATTTTGCCCTGTCCTTCTCATGACATCGGGGGGAAAGTCAGGAGCTCACCATACACATTAGTGTGTCGGCCGAACCCGCCGTTCTCATGTATGGCCAGCTTATTTCCGATACTCCTAATATTGATGGCCTATGCTGGATAACTGCTTTAAGTGCACAGAAAATACTTTTCTTTATGTATCTCATAGTGATATAGTAATATAGCTCTGAGCTGCATTCATAGCTCTGCGCACCATTAAGGCATAGCACAACTGAGCTCCTGTAATATAATGCCATGTGCTACCCTGGATTCTACAAGAGATATTTATATCCTATATCAGGTTACTGTATAGTGTCTGGTGCAAAGACTACAAAATATGTACAGACAGAAAAATTTCAGGGGTTGGTGGGAGATTTGAGCTCAGAAGCGTGCAGCATTGTAAAAGCAGCTCTGGGTGACAAGGGTGAGCCTCTTCTATTGTCTGCAGAGTTAGAAAGCAGATCCCATAGGGGTGCTACTCACAGGTGTACACTTCACCCTTTCATTGCAAGATACTGACAGTACTAGTAATCGGAGTGTGCTGCTGCATCAACCACTATGCAGAATATTTGTAGTTGTTGGCCATTGCTGTTGGGTCTGGTCCTCATGCTGGAGAGCTAGAGGCAGAGGTGTAGCTAGACTTTCCACTACCGGGGGCAAGGATTTAGCATTGCACCCCTCCCCTTACCCCTGCACTTGCCACCCAAATTTACATAAAGAGGGAAAACTCCTGCGCTGCACGTAGCAGTACCATTACACATTGCGATAAATGAAAGAACCAACCCCAAGAAGGTCCTACTGCATCCAGGGTGTCACTGGTGTCTGTGTGATGTCCACTGGATCCAGAACAAGGTCACTGTGGTGATAAAGCAAAAATAATCACATAAGGAAAGGATGGTAACTGCCCCTGTGAAATCCTCAGCAGCGGGCACTGTGCTGCCCTGTAAGACTGAGCCATCCCAATATATAGCAGGGTAGTTTAAGGCATTGCTTTCCCCTTAGTGCTACCACACAATACTAATGCTTCATGTGCCCCCTTACTTTAGTTATGTCCTCCGTGTGCCCCTACACTGTAGTTATTTGTTCCTTGAGCCCCCTCACCGTAATTATTTCCTCCTTGTGCCCCTCACTGTAGTTATGTCCTCCTTGCGCCCCCTCACTGTAGTTATTTCCTCCTTGTACCCCCTCACTGTAGTTATGTCCGCCCTGTGCCCCCTCACTGTAGTTATGTTATGTCCCCCTTGTGCCCCCTCACTGTATTTATGTCCTTCTTGTGCCTCTTCCAATTAGTTATCTCCATCTTGTGCCCCCTCACTGTAGTTATGTCCTCCTTGTGTGCCCTCATTGTAGTTATGTCCTCCTTGTGCCCCCTTTACCGTAGTTATGTCTTCTTTGTGCTCCTTCACAGTAGTTATAATAGTTATGTCCATCTTGTGGCCCCTTCAGTGTAGTAATGTACTCCTTGTGCCCCCTCACTGTAGTTATTTCCTCCTTGTTGCCCCTCACAGTTGTTATGTCCTTCTTGTGCCCCCCTTGCAGCAGTAATGCCTAAGTTTGGCCACTAGTGTTCCATCCAGCTCCATAAAAAAAATAATCACTGAATACTCGCCCTCATTATCAGCAAATCTGCCATTCCCAGCAACAGTAGACATGACCACACACACAACGTGCTGCTGGATGTGCTGGAAGCTGATTCCCAGGCCTTTGCCATTCCTCCCACACAGTCAGCAGTGCAATGTGCTGCCTGCTGGGGAGTACCTGAGCTCAGCGAAACAGTGAAGCAGGGAGCGGATGGCTCCTTGCTTCACCATGTCAATCACTGAACTGTCTGGGTGCCTGTGCCCCAGCTGCAACTCCTCGCTACACCTCTGGCTGGTGGTCTGCCAAAATAATAAAGAGAGCTAGTGGTCTAACAAAATAATAAAGTATGTTTTAAACATAGAAAAGTCAGAAGTCACATTCTAGGATGGGTTGCTGAATCGCTGTCATTGTCAACACTCTAGAATTATAGGTTGGACTTTATTGTTTTGTTTCTTTTTCCAGCCTTACCCATGAGCTTTATTTTGTTACAGAATGGACTCAATGCTTTACATCTTGCTTCCAAAGAGGGTCATCTCTATCTTGTGCAGGAACTCTTGGAAAGAGGATCTTCTGTGGACTCTGCAACTAAGGTACCATATACTTATTCTGAACATATATTACTGATAAAAACATCACTGGGCATTTCATCACGTAAGGAGTAGGAATAGATTGCAACATTTTTCCAATAGGAAAGCTGTGGTAATCCTGCATTTGTACAACAACATACAGGTGATGCCATATTGCTGTGGAGCCTTATTATTATTAGTAGTAGTGAAAGTATGTTACAAAGCTGATATGCTGCACTGTGCCACTTGAATAAATTTGGCTTGGTGTGACTCTTAAGCAGGTTATCTAAGTGGCCACCCTGGTATTCACCCTTTAACCCCTATAAAGGGATCTGGAATTCACTGCAAGGTGACCACCAAGCTGCTACCTCTTGGTGTAGTCTCTTTAAAAGTGACTGCTGACCCACAGGGGTTAAGAGACACCAGTGTGGTGAACCGAGGAATCATGCAAAACTGTAGTGAGCAACAAGGTGAGGTCAGAGCAGGCAAAGTATGTGCAATCCGATAAACAGTCTGAGGTCAGGGCAGGCATCTCAGGTACAGATTGGAGATCAGGTAGAGGTCAGGTCAGACATTGAAGAGTCAAATCTGAAAAAGAGGCAGAAGTTAATACATGGGCAGGCAAGCATAGAATAGCACACCTTTGCAGGATGCTAGCAGACTAGAACCTATTGCTACGGCACCCTCTAACAAGAGAATCAGCTCCTGGGGGACCAGCCATAGGCTGGGGAAAATTATGGTGGGCCCTCTCTGGCCCTCTAAGATCCAGAGTAAGCTTGCACACCCTACAGGAAGTGTGAGACACTACCAGCAAGAAATAGGGCGCGGCCTGCAGAAAGGAGCACCCAAGCTGCTCTGGTGGTTTGGCCCGCAGTTAAGGAGGAGAAGAAAAACCCCTGGTCCAGGCCACCGGAATGCAAGCTCAAGGAACCGGGGAAGTAGCACTGCAGCCATGCCCTCCAGGAAGCGCAAAAAGGTGATGGGTATGGGCTGCCGCTGTAATATTGTAGTAGTAGCATTTTTAGAGCCTTTGCTCCCTAAAATGGGAAGCAATGAAAAGAAAAGATTTCATTGATAGGTTGAAAGTGAAAGGCTAGATACAGTATATACTGACATAGCAAGAAAAATAAAAGAATAAATGAGATATATTGTAATATGTAATTTATTTTATTTTTTCAGAAAGGAAACACAGCACTGCACATTGCATCACTCGCTGGACAGGTAGAAGTCGTCAAGACTCTTATCAAGCAAGGAGCCAATATTAATTCCCAGTCTCAGGTATCACTGCTAAATAACCCTGGCATAATTCTGAAAACGTGTACATGTATGTATGTATACATCTATAATGACAATAAGTCTCTAGAACCTTGACTAACAATGCTCTATGGAAGACATTAAAGGGGTTGTCTCACTTCAACAAATGGCATTTATCAGGTAGACAAAGTTAATACAAGGCACTTACTAATTTATTGCGATTGTCCAAATGGCCCCTTTCCTGGCTTGTTTCATTTTTCCATCACATTATACAGTGCCTGTTTTCCAGGGGTTACTGAGGTGGCCTGGATGGGAGCTGCTGCACATGCGTTCCTGTGCATGCTCCCACACTCCTGGACACCAGAGAGGCTGGGGCTTTTTCCTATAGTGTACAAGCACGGCCACCGCTGCTGGATTGCTGGGTGGTCATCACCCTGGATCAAGCATTGTATAATGTGATGGAAAAATGTATCAAGCCAGAAAAGCAGGCAATATGGACAATTACAATACATTAGTAAGTGCCTTGTATTAACTTTTTCTTCATGATAAATGCTAATTGCCAAAGTGAGGCAACCTCTTTAAAGAAGAACTCCCGCAAAAAATGTTATTCTCTGACCTGTTAGAAAGGTGCATGATATAATCTGTAGTGATTGTCATTTTCTTATCAGAGGCTGAAATTGAGAGTTTCCACTCTTCTTATTGTAGCTGGGTCATGTGACCAACTCCCTGACCTCCAACTGACCCAGGACAGAAAGCCAGTCACTGCTCTATTCATTCCTATGGGAGCCTCACTTTCAGTCTCATAGGAATACATAGAGAATTAGACTTCCTGTCCACACATAAGTCTATGTGTGAGTTGGTGGGTCTAATAGCTGGTCACATGACACAGATAAGAAACTTCAGGATGATATAAGTCAGAAATTCAGACACTGGTAAGAAAATGACATTCACTACAGATTACATCATGTACATTTCTAGCAGGACATGGAATAAAATTTTTGTCGGGAGTTCTTCTTTAACTTACTTGTATCTACTAACTAGGAAGCAATATTGTTTCTACCACTTGCTGTTTATATCTCACCCCATGGGTGTAACTGCCAGGAATGTCAGCCCATCACTCACAGGGGAGCAAGAACCTGTGTTGATCTGTGATGTAGTGATTCACAGTCATATTCATTTACCAATTGCATTGCTGTATGTTTTTGTAGATATATATATATTTCTTATATAGTTGAATGCTTTCCAAGCTAGCACATTGTAGGGTTTGAAACAAGGTGGTTGTAGATAGAGATAAGGTCCAGGCAGCTGTCTCCGCGGCTGAGAGAAGAGCTTCATGTTAAATCTATGGCTACCCTGGAGGAGATGCCGCTACAATTATCCTGTTGCAAATCTTTTGTGACACAGAAAACTGACCATGTACACTCTGATCTTTGAACACAATACAATACACCAATACAATACAATACACCAATACAATACACCAATAATATGGCCATGCACAGGGCAATATTAACATTGTGTAACATGTAATCTTCAAGAGCATCTCTCACCATGATCAAGCCTATTAAATCAGGCATACATCCTAGTTGGTCATGATGATAAAAATGATACCCTGATGTATGACTGTCCTTTGGCCAATTGTCTAGAAAACCACATTTTTTTTATTGATATGCACATGACCTTCTTGGAGCACAGAGTGGTCGGTCACAGCTATCAGAGCACAAGTTTGTTTATGTCTCTTCAGCTTTAGTCCCTTCCCTCCTTCTCCTGCGTTGACAGAAGAATCTTATTGCACTTGCACCATACCCTCCGGCTTCTGCTCTTCTAGAAGTGCAGATTCTGACTGAGCAAGAGAAGAGATCGAGAGAGCAGTAACAAGAAGGTGGATCTTGGTGCTTGGTCATTCGGAATCTGTGCAGCAGCCAGGGGCGTAGCTAATGGCTCAAGGGCCCTGCTGCAAGAGTTCAGCTTGGGCCTCCCTTCCCTTAGTACTTTGTGGCCAGGGGCAGGGGAACACCTAACCTTCGCCATGCCAAATTCATGACCTAACCCCTTCCCTCTAGCCAGAGGTGTAACTTGACCAGCATGCACTTTCTATAATATCGGTGTCTTCTTATGTGGCACAAGCAGCAGATCCACTACGCAAGTACCAAGACACTGCGCAGGCACAAAAAGACAAGGCTAGATGAGATGTCTAGTCCAATCAATCTAGAGGAAGGTGTGTAAACAAATTGGTGCTCCAAGGGCTCTGGCTAGCTCCTCGGTGCTCCAGGGAGTTTATTTTGTCAATAAAAGCTTGTTTTTTTATGGAATGGGGCAAAGGACATTCATAATCAGGGAATTGTTTTTATCAGCATGACCTATCCTACCAGGCTGCATGCCTGGTTTAATAGGGTTGATCATGCTGACATGTGCTCTTAATGTGCTTCATGTCATAATCTGTAACATTTCAGTAACATTTTTTTCACACTGCCATAAGAGGTTCCATTTGGAGCATCAGTTGGCAGTACTGAAAACTTTGATGGAAAGAATAGCATTGTTTGCAGTGCAAGTCTTGTGAAAATGAAGGAACCCAAATTTTGATGAGAGATGCCACAAGAGAACCCAATGGACCCCACTGTAAGTCAGTGTGATCTGTCGGGCATTGCTGTTATTGCCATCGCCATGTTTGGCAAGAAAGACAAAGGATGGATTGGTAGAAGATCAAGTCTAACTTGAAAACATGACACAAAATGACCTTTTTAAATTGGTTTCTCTTATAAATGTCTGGAAGTAGAGTATGCTAGCCCTTACTCTGCTGACATGCAGCCAAGAGACAGAATTTGCCTTCAGCAGAAGCTCTGCATTCATTGCTTGTCAGTAAGCACATAGTAGATGGCAGGTTTACTCTGTGGAAAAGGTGTATATGTTACATTCACCCTGCAGTAGGAAACAAAACATTTAACAGGTTTCGAGACTAGTGAGTTTTCAGTTATAAACAGGTGATGTTTTCTTCAAAGCAGAAAATTATTATACTGTGCAGTTAACATGACTACAGAGAGTCATAGTGTATCAATATTTCAAGTTATAGTTACAAGATTTCAGGGTCTCCATTGCAGATTCCATCAAAACCGGCAGACAAAAAATCCTGCATGCAGGACTTTTATTATTCTAATTGAATGGACTCCAGAGCAGAAAAAGAATGGGCGCCATTTGACCTAGCAATGCCCCTGATACTGTCTAATTTTTAGACAGTGTAAACTTAGACTAGAGAGTCTAAAATGTGGAGAATTTACCAAAGTGGCTGATGCTGGATGATATATCTGGTGCATCTTTAGACTGACTAGTCTGATTACACAACTTGATTTCCTTTACACTACAATTGTGCACCAAAATTTTGTTGCATTTTTGGGCACACATTGTCGTAATTTAAGTATTGATCCATTTCTACTAATCCATGCCACCTTGTTGGACAGGTTGAAAAAAAGTGTCATTCAGACGGTCGTAGAATTGCGGATCCGCATAAATTTCGTGCCACGGCTGCCCGCTCTCATTGAAGTGAATGGGGCCGCATCTATTCCGCAAAATTGAGGAATAGATGCGGACCCATTCACATGGTCGTGTGAATGGGCCCTTACAGTAATAAATGTGGTGCAAAGCAGGTACGCAAATTTTTTTTGGAACACATTACTCTAGAATGTTTGCACAATTTGATTAGTAAATCTCCCCCATTCAGTTTGGGCACAACATTATGTGTACTTATTGGAAGAGTATCACCAAAAGCCCTAGACATGTGAAACTGGATGATTCACATTGTAAAAAATAAACATATACCTTAGGCCTCATGCACACAACTGTATGTATTTTGTGGTACGCGAACCGCAGATCCTCAAAATACAGAATAGGTCATCAGTATCTGATCGGTGGGGGTCCGACACCCGGGACCCCCGCCGATAAGCTTTTTCAGAAGCTACCGGTGCCCCTGTGAGCGCTGCTACCTTCTCGCAGCTTACCAAGTACAGTGCTGTACATTGTACAGCGGGCATGCTTGGTATCGTGCTCAGGCCCATTCTCACTTGAATGGGGCTGAGCTGCTCCTAGGCCACGTGACCGATGAACGTGACGTCACTGGCCTAGGAAAAGCTAAGAGACGGCCTCGACGCTCACGGAAGCACAGCTGCCTTCTCAAACAGCTGATCAGTGGGGGTCCCTGGTGTCGGACCCCCACCGATCACATACTAATGACCTATCCTGAGTATAGGTCATCAGTAGTAAAATCCCGGAAAAGCCCTTTAACTATTGTCATAACAAGGGGCTACATACTTTTCTGGCACAGTAGCCCTTTACAGTCTACCTCTGGACCAGATATCATATTAAATCTTGATTTGATTGATTTATTTAATGTTCATAAGGGTATAATTATAATCTTACATGCAGTTAAATTGTATGATAAACCTACAGTATCTTTTGTTTCAGTTTTAGGATTTAGCATGTGTGCTGGCATAACAGGAAGTTTCTCAAAAATATTGTCACTAAAGAGGTTTTTTCGGCACTTATAAATTAATGACTTGTCCTAAGGATAGGTCATCAATATCAGATCTATGGGGGTCCGACACCCTGCGTCCCACCAACACCCACCGGCCCAGCATTACTGGAAACGATACAGTGGGTGAACTCGGAAGTATGCTTTTCTGTCCACTGTGTAGTATCTGTCCCAGGGTGCTGCAGCTCAGTGTCCATCCATTGTATAGTTTCTGATGCTGAGTGTTGGACCCCACCGATTTTATATTGATGACCTATCCTGTTAATGAGGATAGCTCATTCATATTCAAGATCAAAAAACCCTTTAACTACATGATTTTTCAAAGTGCAGCTATTGGGGTGATCAGCAGTCCACCCCTGGGTTCCAGTATCCCCAGCAAACAGCTGATGGCCATGGCCACCCAGCTATTTCTCCTTCAGTGGTCGCTGCAGATGATATGCAGCATTACTTGGTTGCCATTTAGATGACGGGACTTTGAGTCCACCAGAATGAAAGCTGCTGCTACAGTTCCCTGTGCTGGCAAATAGAGAGGGTCTGGAGCAAGGGTAATGGAATGTGCAGCCAAGAAACAACTCCACATACTCAGTAATCCGCTAGTGCGTGAGCTTAATTCCCACCTTGCCAAGTTACTGGCGGTGCAATCTCTGCCGTATTACTTCCTTCCAATAGCTATATTAGAGCAAACACACACCCTTCAGTAATGTCTATAATGTCTAAGAATGTATATGGAGAGAGGAGTACTTCAAAAAACATCCATTTTAATGACATAGTTTTTTTGTATGCTTTGTAAATTTGTGGTCAGGCCAGTACCTTGATGATGGCTATGATGTCAATGTAAAGCAGATGGGCTTAATAGGATTTACATACAAATCTTCTTTATTCCCCTTTTGGTAAGCTAAAATACGTGTTTAAGTCTATACATGTATAAGACTATGGAAAACACAGTTTGGTTTTTATTGCCAGCAGTGACCGAAGAGCATGACTGGGTTAAGTTTAGTGGAAGCTGCTGGGCAAAGAATCTGGTGGGGCCCCATAATTTAACTTTTTAGCATAACTAGGGGGATGTGGGTGTCCCTGCTGCTGGTGCAACTTCTAACCTGCACCTGCCAAAGTTTCTTTTTGTCCAATATAGGCTAGTACCTAGTCCAATATAGGCTAGTACATAGTTTAGTGTAAACACTCTCTGTTTTAAGTCCACAGTGTAGTATAAATGCCATGGTCAGTCATTTCACAGTCTAGTGTAAATACTGCGGCATTCAGTCCCTAGGCTGGTGTAAACGCTGCAGTCAGTCTATAGTCTAGTGCAGTGATTTTCAACCAGTGTGCCTCCAGCTGTTGCAAAACTACAACTCCCACCATGCCCTTCTGTAGGCTGATAGCTGTAGGCTGCCTGGACATGATGGGAGTTGTAGTTTTGCAACAGCTGGAGGCATACTGGTTGAAAATCACTGGTCTAGTGTAAACACAGCAGTCAGGCCATAGTCTAGTGTAAATGCTGCAGTCAGTCCACAGTCTGGTATAAATGCTGCAGGCAGTCAGTCCATAGTCTAATATAAGTCTACTGAGAAACACAAAATATATAGTGGCTCACCTCTGTGTAATATAGGATGTGAGGTGCTAACAACCAACGATTTTACCCAATAATCGTAGAAAGGAATAATAATAAAGCAAATAGATATGGTGTGCACACTCTGTCTGTCAATAATGGATAAATAAGATACAAGTATGTAAATAAATAGGGGAATTTATTCATATATTCATATATTCAGTCATATTCAGTTAATATAAGTCTACTGGCCATAAAAAATAATTGTCTATGGGAATCACAGTAGCAATCCCTCGTCCCCATACAGCAGGGGTGATTGATGTATCCTTCTGCTGTACGCAATCCGTATGACTGTGCATTGGAGGAGTCTAAATTCTTTAGATATTGTTTTGAAACCTTTTCCAGCCTGATGAGCATCAGCAACTCTTCTTCTGAGGTCTTCATAAATCTGCCTTGTTTTTGCCATGATACACTACCTCAAACATGTTGCAAAGATCAGACTTTGATAGATCCCTGTTCTTTAAATAAAAATGGTCACCCACTCACATCTGATTGTCATCATATTAATTGAAAACACTTGACACTAATTTCACTTTCAAATGATCTGCTAATCCTAAATATTCATATATTTTTGCCACTCACAGACATGTGATATATATATATATATATATATATATATATATATATATATATATATATATATAAATAAGTCTAATATTTTGACTCATTTGTTTGATTTGGTTATCTGTATTTACTTTTAGGATTTGTTTGAAAATCTGATGTATTTTTAGGTCAAATTTATGTAGAAATATGGAAAATTCTGAAGGGTTCACAAACTTTCAAGCATCACTTTAAATGAAATTCTCACATCCTCTAATCAGCAAGCAATTATCAAGAATTAGTAAATCGTTCCCGATAATTGCCTGCTGTGTCAGCCCATGTTGACAGGCTTTTAGGTGACCGCATCAGCAATGCTACTCGAGTGATCGTGTCACCTTTACACAGGGCAATTGTTGGGAATGAGTGTTCCTAGCAATGCTCCTTCTTGATAATTGCCCCAATCAATTATCTGTATGAAGGGGCTTTTTGACAGTACTGAGTCTTGAATATCTTATCATTAATTGATACAGAAGTACAACTTCAACAGTCTTCTAGATATATCATTGGTTTTGTTAGCATCTGGGATATAAAGTCTTTTCATTGTTCTAGCCACTTTGATGTATACATGTTTACTTCAAAGCAATTTTTTTTAGTCTCTTAAAAATAGAATAAAAAAAAAATGATGTGGCAGACGTCATATGATGAAGTGCATGCAAAACATAGCATCAGAAAGTCAGCCTTTCTTTGAGAGTCTTTCATAGCTTTAGAGATGCAGGGATCCTTGCATGCAGTCTCTGGGGGAGACAGCTTTATTGTCTGGTTATCATGTGCAGATCAGTCAGAGTGACATGAGAATTGAGACTTTTTTCACCTAAAATGCTCTCGACATTATGTAAGCCACTAAAGCAGGCATTGGCAAGGCTTCCTATATTTTTAGTGTGCAGCATGAGCTGGATTAAAATGATTGTCATTTCTGGATTTACAGTTTAAAATAAACACAATCATGACCACCAGTTATTTAGCAGTGGAGAAGTCTTCATAATGTGATGGATAACCTAGCCACAGGGGATTTACACTGGATTAATGTGGAACACAGCCAGTAATGTTCTATAGTTTATTAGAGGACACAGTACAATCTTCTGCCAATGGGGTCACAGTGATAGATGTGGACATGTATAATGTATGGTTTGAAGTGTAGTTAATTAAAGAGCCCCTGTCGGCATAATCAACCCTATTAAACCAGGCATACTACCTGGTAGGGTTGATCAAGCTGCTTAAAATAATACATTACTTTTCTCAGTATGTTGAACTGCTGCAGAGATATCTGTTTTTATCATTTTGTAAATGAACAAGTTCAAGCACCAGGGGGCCAGCCAGACTTAGACTTTTCTAATGCCCCTGTTCTTTGCACACTCCCGTCTCCCCTTGAGAGGCAGTGCTACACGTCTTGTCTATCCCTGAATTCTCATACCGATGCAAAGTCGGTGCAGTAACTTGTCACTTGCGCAGGGAAGCAGCAGCAGCACCCGTGAAGTGACAGCAGGTCCATTGCGCAAGCACCAAGTTGACCCAGTGACTTGGTGCTTGTACTGTGAATCTAATGATCTCAGGAAGCAGCATCAGATCTACTGCACAATTGCCGATTTACTGCCCTGACTGAGCAGACACAAGAGTACAAGGCTAAACAAATGTCTAGACCTGTCAATCAAGGGGAGGGAGAAGTGTGCCGAGCACAGGGGCATTAGAAAAGTGGTGCTCCAAGCACTCTGGCTAGCCTATTGGTGCTCAAACTCACGTGCCTATAAATAAAAACTGAGATATCTCTACAGCGGTTCAACATCCTGACAAAAGAAAGGTATTGTTTTAATCAGCATGATCAACTCTACCAGGCAATATGCCTGGTTTAATATGGTTCATCATGCTGACAGATGTTCTTTAAGAATATGGCACAAACTGATATGTGGGAGGGGGAAGAAAGGAAGGAAAGGGAAAAGAAGAATGGATACTGGTACACAGATATTATAATGATACACATAGTTGTTGTTTAAGCCTCATGCACACAACCTTATGTATTTTCCAAAAATCACGCATCCTTAAAATACAGATACTGTCCATGTGTGCGCTGCATTTTTTTGAGGGCCCATTGACATCTGGTGCGATCCGTGTGCTATCCACAAATTATAGAACATATCCTATTCTGGTCTGCAAAATGCAGATTGATGCCAATGGGTCTGCAAAAAAATGCGGACGATATCTGTATTTTGCGGATCCGTGATTTACAGACCACAAAATACATACAGTTGTGTGCATGAGGCCTTAGGTAGCACACAGACTGGTGCCCGAGGGAGCCCTAAAACATAGGAAGACACAGAGCATTAAGAGAAACCAAAGTTCTAAACCTATGTTATAATAGAGATCATCACATTACAACAAAAGTATTTAATCAAATTCTAAATCACTTAAAGAGGACCTTTCACCACTCCTGACATGCCTGTTTTAATAGCTCCATGCTTTCCCCACGTACTAACAATTCTGGAACATCAATTCCTATGTCTGTATGTTGTGCTGTTCCTTTATTATTTCTACTAGAAGTTATGAATGAATTGCTATTTGTCTTCAGTAAAGGAACAGAGGGGAGGTGACCAGTTGGGGGTGTGTCCCTGCACAGTCTGACTCTATCCAATCAGTGCTGCCATGTTCAGACTGTGCAGGGACACACCCCCAACTGGTTACCTCCCCTCTGTTCCCTTACTGAAGACAAATAGTAATTTATTCATAACTTCTAGTGCAAATAATAAAGGAGTGGCACAACATACAGACATAAGAAGAGATGTTCCAGAATTATTACATGGGGAATGCATGAAGCTATTAAAACAGGCATGTCAGGAGCGGTGAAAGGTCCTCTTTAAGTCTTCACTTGATTTTCCTTGATGAACACTTGATGAAGTGTTTTTTCTCTTTTCTTGGTTCTACAATAAGATGCCAGTCAGTGAGAGTAGTTATGTCAGATACATCATTTGATGCATATTCAGCTGCTCTATCATTTCATTCATTAGATGTCATATTAGCATGAAGCATTTTTAGCATTGTCCCCAACATGTCACAAGAATTGTTTGTATTGGTTACCGGCACTTAGTGACTGGTAATTCCATCTCTGCATGGCAGTGTAGAGAGCTCCTGCCAGTACATGTGAACACAGCTGCATATGCCGTGCATTCCTCCTCTTAGTAGACATATTCTAAGGGAACACTCAGTTTGTGTTAGTCAGATAGCTGGAGTGTTTGGCAGAGAAAACAAGACAACATATATTATTGCTTTCTGCGCTAGGAAATATTCAATGTGTTCTCTAACACAACCAGCCGGCAAGTCACATATAGTTTATGTCCATGGCCGTCCATGTACTCTATAGTAAGACACTGAGAAGCTCTCCAGTGTCTTAGCACATTCGGAATAACTTACATATTCTTGATTTTAGGCACCATTGAGTCACATAACTGGCTTCTTCATATTGAAATCTGGGTCTGTCCTGGGTCTGACTTGTTTTGTTTTCTAGTTATCCGTTACCAGTGCAGCACAGGCTGCACATTTATTTTTCCTTCATGTTGTATATCAAGAAATTGCAATCCAGAAAATTTCACATTGAAGATTCCAATTTTTTAAGCCAACAAAACATTTTGACACTTGAAGGTCTTTTCCAGATTTCCATTTGCCATCTTATACAGTTGTAATCATAGTACATGTCTTTGCTACTGTATTTTCTCCATGATTAATCCTAGATGACAGACTCTTTTACTATCTTCATGGAGTCTGTGATTGGTGTTTCTTTGCTACCAAGTGATTTTGTCACTGATAAGGTCCCACTTGTAGTATGTTATACCTTTGTCTCTAAGCTCTACTATGCCTCACATGTTCATTGCCGAATATCTTGGGACATAAACTTTACAATAAATCAGTTGTCTGCAAAATACCATCCCATCAAAACCATATATCACAGGGCAATAGAGTATGCTGCCTCAAAAGCTGTCCCTCTGTGGTGGCCACCAATAGCTACCATTTTCTGCCCTCCTCATTCAGTTGTCTCAGATTAAGATATGGAACAGGGGCTTAGTAGGTGAGATGTGGGCCACAGCAGATGAATTCAGGAGGGCATGTGTGGTCACTGGTCGGGTACATGGGTGCCTGATTCTCACAACGTTACCACTGAGATCTTATTATGTACCCGACCAGTGGCAGAGAGGAGGACTTTCCCTGTAAGGTCTATGGTGAGGTCTGTTTGGGGAAGAAACTCTGAATACATACAGCTACTTTACAATGACTACATACTGTAGCTTATCACTGATGTAACACGAGTCAGGCGTGTTTCATTAGGGAATCTCTCAGGGTGGAATTGTATTTTATAGACTGAAGCAAGATGAAACCACTTTCCATCCTTTCTACACATGAATGATATTGGTGACAATGAATCTGATCCCAGAGCCATCAAAATATTTGTGCTCTTAGATTGCAGCAAGATTATCTGTCTTACAGTATTCACACAGAATGAGGTTCAGACAGGCTGCTCATGGAGGGTCGTATCTTGTTTCAGCGGCGTATAGGCAGGTGCTTGGCTAGAAAACCAGAGCTGGCAAGACTTGAATGAAGATTTTTGAGTGTTTGCAGTGGGACAAGTGTGTATAGCGGCATTTAACAGATATTTGACACTACAGCCTACAGTATTCTGACATTGCTTAGCATGGTCATAGTGCAGAACAGCACAGATCAGAGAACATCTTTGTCTACTACAAATTCTTCCCTTATGCTGTCACAGGACTAATCCAAGATGCCCCAAAGACTGCAGGCACGGATGCAGTGATTATTACAGATAATTATTACAGAGAAACCTCAGTAAATCGACTAATTTTTATGTCCTTTTAATTTTGGGTATGTTTGGTAGTGGGGCATGCCTAAATCGGTGATCAAGATTGCTGAACTCATGTATCTGGACACATTAAGCATCACATCTCCAAATCAGTGTTGAAATGTAAGAAATTAAATAAAATAAAGTATTGATGACTTCTGCCTTCTCGATTGAACGGATGGAATGTCTAAATTGATGTAATAAATTATGGTTAAAGAAAAAAAAAATGTAATGTTGCGTTCACCTTACTTACAGAATGGATTTACCCCTCTGTATATGGCTGCGCAAGAAAACCATCTTGAAGTTGTGAAATATTTACTTGAAAATGGGGCCAATCAGAGCACAGCCACAGAGGTAAGTCGTTCTTGACACCTATATGTTGCCAATTGCTGATTTCATTCATGAGTGTGACCATATTACTACTTAATAATCGATATTTCAGCCGGGAAGAAGAGTAGCCCCAAATGTATTGTAAATAGAGATGAGCGAACGTGCTCGTAACGAGCACTGTACCGCTCGGCTCCCCTGCGCTCGCATGGGCGCAGGCATCCACTTCCTTCGGGTGAGGAGGACAGAAGCGGCTGCCTGCGCCCATGCGAGCGCAGGGGAGCCGAGCGGTATAGTGCTCGTTACGAGCACGTTCGCTCATCTCTAATTGTAAAGTGGGAACATTTTGATGATTTCCCACTGTACAGCTTTCTGCAGCTGCTGTATACTGTAAAACATAGATACTGCAGAAGCCAAAGCACAGTTAATACTAAAAACCCATTATAAACATGTATTAGCCCAAAATATAAAAAAAATTATAACTTAAAGATGACTCTGAAGGTGGCCATAGCCTTTAAAGCCTTTAAAGGAAAGAGGAACACTTGGGGTGCGACTGAAATAAAAAATAGACCATTACTTACCATTACCTGGCAGATCGCTGCTCCGTTTCTCTCGGTTGGGCTCTGTGGACCTGGCTGCTGCAGTGATGTCATTTCAACAACACGTGGCCACTGCAGCCAATCAGTGGTCTCAGCAGTGCACTGCTTGAGACCAGTGATTGGCTACGACTCTCACAAGTTGGAGTGTGAGAACTCGAGCAGCAGTGTGGGATCTGCTAGCTAAGTAGTGGTCTATTCTTTATTGTTGTGTCCAATTTCCTACTGAAATTGGACAACCCCTTTAAATATTCTCTTTTGTTCCTATTTCTGTATATAAATTGCCTATATAGATTTTGCCGGCAGTCATAAAATGCAGAATGCTTCAGTCTTGCCGTATTACCATTAATGACTGTTATAATTCATTGCTATAAAATGCGGATGTTATCTGTGCTTCCTTGCCAGGATGGCTTCACTCCACTGGCTGTTGCTCTGCAGCAAGGACATAACATGGTGGTTGCCATTCTTCTGGAGAATGATACAAAAGGGAAGGTTAGACTGCCAGCTCTGCATATTGCAGCCAGGAAGGATGACACAAAGTCTGCAGCCCTCTTACTTCAGAATGACCATAATGCTGATGTGCAGTCAAAGGTAAGATGTGACAAACAAATTCATTAGATAAAACTCTGTACTTGACAAGGAACAAATCTATTAAAAATGAGTTATTGTACTGTGCATTCAGAAAGTCCTTAGACCTTTTCACTTTTTTCATATTTTAATATGTTGCGGTCTTGTGCTAAAATTTTTAAAAAATGTTCAGATTTTCCCCATCATTCTGCACTCAATACCCCATAATGACTAAATGAAAACAGAATGTTTGAAATCTTTCTTAATTTATTATAAATGAAAAACTAAAATCTTGCATTGACATAAGTATTCAGACCCTCAATACTTAGGTGAAGCATCTTTGGCAGCGATCACAGCCTGCAGTCTTCTTGAGTATGATGCCTCAAGGTTTGCACACCTGGATTTTGGGATGCTCTGTGATTCTCCTCTGCAGATTCTCTCAAGCTCTGGATGGAGAAGATTGATGGACACTCATTTTCAGGTCTCTCCAGAGATATTTGGTTGGGTTCAAGTCAGAGATCTGGCTGGACCAGTCAAGGACATTCACAGAGTTGCCCCTAAGCCACTCCTGTGTTGTCTTGGCTGTGTGCTAAGGTCAATGTCTTGTTGAAAGGTAAATTTTCGGCCCAGTTTGAATTCCAGAGCACAATGGATTAGGTTTTCATTAAGAATATATCTGTACTTTGCTCTGTTAAGCTTTCTCTCAACTTTGAACAGTCTCTCTGTCCCAGCCTCTGAAAAACACCCCCACAGCATGATGCTGCCACCACCATGCTTCATTGTAGGGATGGTATTGGGCTCAACCTAGGCCAAAAAGTTCAATCATGGGTTCAACAGACCAGGAAATCCTGTTTCTCACAGTCTGACAATCTTTTAGGTGCTTTTTTGCAAACTTTCCTTCATTTTTCTAGGAAGGGCTGCTTTCTGCCCACTGTGCCATAATACCCAGATTGGTAGAATGCTGCAGTGATGGTTGAACTTCTAAAAGATTCTTTTATCTGCACACAGGATCTTTGACGCTCATTCAGAGAGACCATTGGGTTCTTGGTCACTTCTCTTACCAAGGCCCTTTTCCCCTGATTATTTTGGTGGGGTGGTGGACAGCTCTAGGAAGCGTCCTCTAGGAATCGTTCTAAACGTCTTCTATTTAAGAATTATTAAGGCTGCTGTACTCTTGGGAACTTTCAGTGCAATTTTTCACCCTTCCCCAGATCTGTTGCTGCATAATCATGCTTTTGAGCTCTACAGGCAGTTCTTTCCTCCTAATGGATTGGTTTTTGCTCTGATATACATTGTCGGCTGTGAGACCTTATACAGACATGGGTGAGTCTTCCCAATAATGTCACAGGAGGGCTTTAATCAAGATGTAGAAACATCTCAAAGATGATCAAGAGAAATGGGAAGCCACCAGAGCTAAATTTCAAGTGTCATAGCAAAGGGTCTGATCACTGGTGTCCAGAAGAAATTTTAGTTTTTCCTCTTTAATAAATTTGCAAACATTTCTAAAAGGCTGCTTTTAGTTTCTCATTCTGGGGGATTGAGTGCAGATTGATGGGAGAAAGTTTGATTTTTTTTTTCATTTTAGCTCAATGTGAAAAAGTGAAAGGGTCTGAAGACTGTCTGAATGCAAGAGGTTAGTCCTATCATATATTACAAGAGGCTAATTTAAATTAAGCATGTTTGACATTAGGACTGACCTGAATTTTGCCAGTTTGAAATGCAGGAGAGACACTACCAGTATATCTCCTGCTTTTACATTTGTAACAGTATGTATCTAATGTCAGATTTATATTAGATTACCATTATCAGTGGAGTGGATTTCTCTTCTGCATCTACCATACTGCTCTGGATACTTTTGTCCTGTCAATTTGAATGATTCTTTAGCTGATCCAATGACACAGATAGCAGTGCCAAAGAGATAGCCAGGTCCTAGGTTGATAATTTATATTTTGTTAGGGGATAGATCATCTTGATGTAACAGTGTGTCCAGTCTTTTAAGAGGTTAGAAATATACTGTGTAATACAAAGTAATAGTATTATTACAGTAAGAAAAATAGTGTTACAATAAGAGAGTATTAAACCAACCCTCTAGTTTAAGAAAGCATACTTACATTTACTGGAGAACGAACAGAACACTTACTTGGTGATCTCCTTTTCATCTGCACATCTTCCAGTTCTTAGGCTCCTCTTTTGTCATCCAAGATGGCCACACCGCTTCTCACACCAAGTACGCCAGGCTATGATATCCAGGCATGTTGCCGGATGCTGTGCCTGATTTATGATGAGACTTATGCTACAGTTTAAATTAGGTGCAGCCATGCGCCTGAAATGAAATTTATGCCTTCTCCTGGCTCGTGTAGACTTGAGTGTTCTTCTACGCCAGAAAACTGGTGTAGAAGATAAATGTGACGGGGCTACTGGCCATGGTCTTCCCTGGCCTCCCCACACCCCCTTATCGAGAAAGTGGCAAGACCTTGGGCAAAATTGTTTGCCCAAGGGCTGTTGAAAAAGTCGCAAACTGTATGTTCATGCCACAAAGGTGGTGTATATTTATGTTAAATCTGCACCATTGTGTATTTGGCAGTCCAAGACACTTTATGCTGCCTTTGTATTAGCAAGCACTGCTCACGTGAGCAGTGTTAGACAATTCAAGAGGAGAACTGCACAAGCAGGAAGTGTCTTGAACTACCGATGCACAAGCAGGAAGTGTCTTGGACTACTGATGCACAAGCAGGAAGTGTCTTGAACTACCAATGCATAAGGAGGAAGTTTCTTAAACTAACGATGAACAAGCAGGAAGTGTCTTGAACTACCGATGCACAAGCAGGAAGTGTCTTGAACTACCGATGCACAAGCAGGAAGTGTCTTGAACTACCGCTGCACAAGCAGGAAGTGTCTTGAACTACCGGTGCACAAGCAGGAAGTGTCTTGGACTACTGATGCACAAGCAGGAAGTGTCTTGAACTACCAATGCATAAGGAGGAAGTTTCTTAAACTAACGATGAACAAGCAGGAAGTGTCTTGAACTACCGATGCACAAGCAGGAAGTGTCTTGAACTACCGATGCACAAGCAGGAAGTGTCTTGAACTACCGATGCACAAGCAGGAAATGTCTTGGTCTACTGATACACAAGTAGGAAGTATCTTGGACTACTGATGCACAAGTAGGAAGTGTCTTAGACTACCAATGCACAAGTAGGAAGTTTCTTGGATTAACAACTGAATGGTATGCATTAGGTAGTCTGAGAAGTGGTGTGGCCATCTTGGATGAGAGAGCTGGAGTCTGGGAAGTGACAGATCTGCAGCTAAAAAAAATGAAAAGGGGGTTACCATGTGTTTTGTTTGTTCCCCAATAAATGTGCTTTTTTTCTTGAACCAGAGGGTCGCTTTAACAGAAGTTCCTACATACATTGGCTGTAGTAAATATGTTAAATGTTATAAGTTATAAAGTGCAACTAATATGTGCTCTTTTTCCAAATTATGCTACTTCAGATGATGGTGAATAGGACGACCGAGGTATTCATATAATACATTCTTGTTGATATGTTGCATGCATATTTTTAAGTATACTGTGTATTGTTTTCTTATTTCATTAATGTATATAACTTTGCAATGCAGTGAAAGGTCAGAATTTACTGTGAAAAAGAGGTACGCCAGATGAAAGAAAGAGTGAGCATAGCGGATATGAAACAAAGAATAGAAAGTTAGACAGCACCAGGCTCCCTAAAAAAATCTTCTAGTCAAATAACAGCATCCAGAAGCCAAAAATATACTTTATAATGTCATAGCAGGTGTACAGTAATTAGCGACGTTTCAATCCATGGTTACAGTTGGGCCTTTTTCAAGCTTGATAAAGACGTGACTGTAACCAAGGGTTAAAACGTCACTGATTACTGTATGCCTGCTATGGTGTAATAAATGATATTTTTGGCTTCTGGATGCTGGAGCCATTGCTTACTGTGGTGAAACATACTATTGGCAGGAAATGGGAGTGTCCATTCAGACACATGATTTCCAGTTAGGGAGGCTTCACATCACGTTTTATGCCTCTGTTTGACGTATACGTTAGCAAAAAAGGATACGAAAATGCAGCATGCCATGTTCTTATATCCTGCAGAGTCCAGTAAAAAAAAAATATACTTTTTTTAAAATCTAATATATAAAGCTGAGTGGGTGTGTGTGTGTATGTCCGCTAAAGGAATCCGCACCGCTGCAGCTACAATCACAAAATTTGGCACACATGTACATCAGGTGTCCAGGAAGGTTTTAGAACAGTTTTCAACTCTCCAGGACGTACCGTTCCTGAGATATTCCCCAAAAATGCATTAGCCAATAGTAGCCTGGTCACATGACCCTTATCAGCCAATAGAAGCTCCCAGGCAGTTAGTCTCCACACACACACCAGGTTTTTATGGCCACGCCCCTTCCACTCCGCATCTGACCGGGATTGAAAAAATGAAGGTAAAAATCAACTTCTGTCAGCTGCAGGGGTGGGAGGGAGTGTGACTTTCTCCCTGCAGCTCATGCTCAGACAGCACAGTGCTGCTGTCTGAGAGTGAGCTGTTCAAAAGGACATCCGTGTGTCCATCCAGGCCCTGCGCATGACAGAGGACAGGGAGTCTGAAAGCCAGAATGTCCAGCCTTCCCCCAATGTGAAGCCGTGCCACCGGTCCCCATGAAGCCACACCCCTAAACAAGAGGTCATGCCCCCTGTGTCCATCCAGGCCCTGTGCATGACAGAGGACAGGTAGTCTAAAAGCCAGAATGTCCAGCCTTCCCCTAATGTGAAGCCATGCCACTGGTCCCCATGAAGCCACACCCCTAAACATGAGGCCACGCCCCCTGGTTCCATGAAGACACAGAGGAGAAGCTGTCTGAGCATGAGCTACTGAAAGGGTGGACATCCCTGTGTCTGTCCAGGCCCTGCGCCGGACAGTGGACAGGGAGTCTGAAAGCCAGACTGTCCAGCCTAAAACAGGACCTCTGGCCACCCTAGGGGCAGGCTGATGTTAGGGTGGCCAGTTGTCCGGCTTTAGGCTGGACAGTAAATGAAATAGATCAAATATCCGGGTCCTTCAGCTAGTTACATATATGTATGCGTTTTTGTATACATTAAACGGATGGGAAAACATGTACCCACCCATAGTAATGACTGATAAGGGCTAGAATAATGAATAAAGGATGAGAGAAATGATGAGTAGGGGAGACTGTACTTTTACTAGGTTGGTAATTAATCTATACATTATGGGTGAGGTCTCACCACTATATTTCCATTGTTCTGCTCTGTTAAAGGTACAGAGCAATGAAAATAATGTCAGTGCCAGATTCAGAGTCAGTTCATTTTCCATTCAGGATCCTCTTTCTTTTACTGGACAAAAATCCTGAATTCAGAATGTTTTTGTCCAATCTTTTTGATGGAATCTTCAGTGGAAGCCCCAAAGATGTGAACAAGAACTTATGAAGATTTTGTAACTTGAATGACTTTGGTTCTGAGAAAAATCTGTTATCAGATTTTTCTGGTATATTTTTACCAGGGAACACCAATTGTTTGTGTACCACCCTGGTCAACTATGTTAAATGGTTATCCCAGTGCAAAAAAAAGCGTTCCCTATGCTCCACTAAAAAAATAACAGAGCTTATACTGGCCTATCTGCTACCACTGGTATTCTGACAGTGGCTGGGTCCTCGTTGTGCTGCACTTCCTGCTCCAGCAGGAAGTAACTGTGAAGGCCGCTGAGCAATGGCCGCCTCAACCAGTGACTCAGCAGGAAGTGGAGCACAGGATGGAGGAATGAGTATAAGTTCTGTTACTTTTTTTTACAGAATGCACAGCCAGGAAAAAATACTTTTTTGCTCTGAAATACCCTTTTAAGTATACTGATTATATGAATGTATTAAACGATAAAGAGCAGGAATGAAATACAATAAACTTAAAGTGTAACTGCCACATTTTAATATTTTTTTTGCTAATGTGTAGGGACAGTGACAGGGAACATTTTTGTAATATACTTTATTTAGGGAAAACATTTATTTATGGTAGAAAACTTGGGTGAATTGTCCCAAATACAGATCAAAGTTCTCACTTCACCTCTTGAATACAATATGTGCTGGAGGACAGATGAAAATTAATTTTTACAGTTTGTGGATGTGAGCACCCCATTCTACACAATGCCTGATATATGACCTTGGGAAGTAAACTGCAGCCTACAGTCTATCAATACAGAAGCCCCCATTAGTCTAGATTGATTCTGTCTGGACAGACTTTATAGTGGTTACAATAGAAGATGTTATGTCATATGCTGGCATTGTCTGATATTCAGAAGTACAGACATGTAACAAAGCCGCTTAAGATCATATACGCTATACAAGATGCATTATAAAGGAGACTGTCTTATTCATGCATCATGGCATACATTACTGTAGCAGCAAAGGCAATACCATTCAGTATAGATACAGCATCCATAAATGACTGCCGGGATCAACGCCTTCTACTGCTGCATTGCAGAGAAGCAGGGAAGCGAGTTCTGCAAACACTGTCGTTTCTGGTGTGAGCCTACTCTGAAACTGCAGATTCAGGCGAGTGCAATGCTGACGAAAAACAGGCAATAAACACTGTGCATTAACATATCACATAGATATAATCTATCTATTATCTATCTATCTATCTATCTATCTATCTATCTATCTACCTACCTATCATCTAGCTATCTGTTATCTATTTATTTATCTATCTCCTATCTATCTATAAATACCAAAAAACTGCCTTTTTGCTATTTTGTGTATTGGGCAATAGTCTAGTCCCTTCGGGCGTGCACCCTTTTTGGTTTAAATTGGATGTAATGCTGCCAGATTCCTTCCTTCCTTCCTTCACAAAAATTGAAACGGCACCTCCCCCACCCATGCCAAATTCTTGACCTAACCCCTTCCCTCCAGCCAGAGGTGTAACTTGACCATCAAGCACTTTCTATAATACCAGTGTCTTCTTATGTGGCACAAGGGTCTTTGGGCCCCCTCAGGCTCCTGGGCCCGGTAGCGACTACTACCTCTGCATCCCCTATAGCTACGCCCCTCTATCTATCTATCTATCTATCTATCTATCTATCTATCTATCTAGTATCTATCTATCTATCTATCTATCTATCTATCTATCTAGTATCTATCTATCTATCTATCTATCTATCTATCTATCTATCTATCTATCTATCTAGTATCTATCTATCTATCTAGTATCTATCTAAATATCTATCTAGTATCTATCTATCTATCATCTGTCTACCCATAGACACTAAAGGCTGTATTAGACAGGCATATTATCTATCTAAAAATAGCAAAAAGCTGCCTTTTTGCTATTTTGTGTATTGGGCAATAGTCTAGTCCCTTCAGGCGTTCACCCTTTTTTGTTTAAATTGGATGTAGTGCTGCCAGATGTTTTCTATCTATCTATCTATTATCTATCTATCATCATGTGTCTATCCATAGACACTAAAGGCTGTATTAGACAAGCAGATTGTCTGCCAGATCATCACTAATGAGCGTTCGTAGTAACGCTTGTTACTGTAGCAATGATCTGGCAGTGTAATACTGCAGCTGATTACCCGATTACTCGATCGTCAGGCAATCCCGATTTTTAAACTGGTTTATAAATGAACGTTTGCCGGCAGGCGATCATGCTGTGTAATCACAATCTGCTGCCGGCAAACAATGAGTCTATGTGACAATCACCTGCTGTATCCTTGTATGTTTCCTTTTAAGGGAAACATTTATCAGGTATGTCAGTTTTGTGGCTTAAAAAAGTCGTGTCATGGTATCTGCGCAGTTTTCTGCTACATTTGGTGTTCTTTGCCACTTTTCAAAGTGGTCTATGTTTTAATAGCTATAAGTGAGATTACACCTGGATTACGGCACCTTTACAATGTGCGACATTTGGAAAGTCGCAAAAGAAATCGCAACCTGCTCCATTCAACCGCCTGGCCTACTTTAACACATACAGTGTTAGATGAGAGAGGCCTGTAATTGACATCATAGGTAGACCTCAACTATGAGAGACAAATAAGAAAACAAATCCAGAAAATCACATTGTCTGATTTTTAAAGAATTTATTTGCAAATTATGGTGGAAAATAAGTATTTGGTCACCTATAAACAAGCAAGATTTCTGGCTCTCACAGACCTGTAACTTCTTCTTTAAGAGGCTCCTCTGTCCTCCACTCATTACCTGTAGTAATGGCATCTGTTTGAACTTGTTATCAGTATAAAAGACACCTGTCCACAACCTCAAACAGTCACACTCCAAACTCCACTATGGTGAAGACCAAAGAGCTGTCGAAGGACACCAGAAACAAAATTGTAGACCTGGACCAGGCTGGGAAGACTGAATCTGCAATAGGCAAGCAGCTTGGTGTGAAGAAATCAACTGTGGGAGCAATAATTAGAAAATGGAAGACATACAAGACCACTGATAATCTCCCTCAATCAGGGGCTCCACACAAGATCTCACCCCGTGGGGTCAAAATGATCACTGTGAGCAAAAATCCCAGAACCACACGGGGGGACCTAGTAGATGACCTGCAGAAAGCTGGCACCAACGTAACAAAGGCTACTGTCAGTAACACACTACGCCGCCAGGGACTCAGATCCTGCAGTGCCAGACGTGTCCCCCTGCTTAAGCCAGTACATATCCGGGCCCGTCTGAAGTTTGCTAGAGAGCATTTGGATGTTCCAGAAGAGTATTGGGAGAATGTCATATGGTCAGATGAAACCAAAGTAGAACTGTTTGTTAGAAACATAACTTGTCGTGTTTGGAGGAGAGTGAATGCTGAGTTGCATCCAAAGAACACCATACCTACTGTGAAGCATGGGGGTGGCAACATCATGCTTTGGGCTGTTTCTCTGCAAAGGGACTGATCCGTGTACATTAAAGAATGAATGGGGCCATGTATCGTGAGATTTTGAGTGCAAACCTCCTTACATCAGCAAGGGCATTGAAGATGAAATGTGGCCGGGTCTTTCGGCATGACAATGATCCCAAGCACACCACCAGGGCAACGAAGGAGTGGCTTTGTAAGAAGCATTTCAAGGTCCTGGAGTGGCCTAGCCAGTCTCCAGATCTCAACCCCATAGAAAACCTTTGGAGGGAGTTGAAAGTCCGTGTTGCCCAGCGACAGCCTCAAAACAACATGGACCAACATACCAGCAACAGTGTGTGCCAACCTTGTGAAGACTTACAGAAAACCTTTGACCTCTGTCATTGCCAACAAAGGATATATAAAGTATTGAGATGAACTTTTGTTATTGACCAAATACTTATTTTCCACCATAATTTGCAAATAAATTCTTTAAAAATCAGACAATGTGATTTTCTGGATTTGTTTTCTCATTTTGTCCCTCATAGTTGAGGTCTACCTATGATGTCACTTACAGGCCTCTCTCATCTTTTTAAGTGGGAGAACTTGCACAATTGGTGGCTGACTAAATACTTTTTCCCCCCACTGTGTAAGGTGAAAACCACATTGCACTCACACCAGATATATTAATAACGTGCATCATTCTATAAAGCTAGACTTAAAACTGACTCAAAAACAACCTCCAATGATAAATGTCCCCCTAAGGCCATAAATTTTATGGCTCCTACAGCAGTCTATGCGCCTGAATGAAATCTGCTCCAGCTCGTGGCTGGTATAGATCGGTTCATTCATCGTTTACCCCTGTTTCTGGTGTAATGATGATAATGTGCTGCTGCCTATGTCCCCACCCATGCCTCCTTTTCGGAAACTGATGAAGTTGGCATAAAAACACCAGTTGCAATTAAATATAGCCACAGCAGTGTTTAAAAATTCACAAAATCTGGGTTTTGCAACTTTTTTACACCAAAAAAAAAAGAATGGGAGGATGATCAATTCCAAATAAAAATATGGAAATGATCGCTGCAGTTTAGTGCAGGATTCACTACCACACATCTATGTACTTCTCTCATGCTCCAGAATATGTCCTGCACTAATGTAGTGTAACAGTTGCTTAAGATAATGTGGCTTATTGCTGCCTAACATGTTTCTCTAATTTACTGCCGACCCCCCCCCAGGGACATCCAGGCTGCGCCCTGATATTCCTCACTGCAAGCTAACGCTTCCTCACCCCACTCTATTGGTAAAACCCATTGGCTGGGATTTACTTTATTGTTTTCTTGTGTTTTGCAGAGTGGTTTTACACCTTTACACATTGCTGCTCATTATGGAAACGTCAATGTGGCAACGCTTTTGCTGAACAGAGGAGCTGCCGTAGACTTCACAGCAAGAGTAAGAACATTTATCGGCAAATTCTGATACTTTAGATTTTATGTTAAGCTTAACATAAATAAAAGGGGTTGTCCCACAATTAAATATGAAATTTCTTTGAAGATCACACAAACCCTTATGGTGTTTCAGTTATCCTATGTCTAGATGTTCTTGTTCCATACTTGTTATGGCGCCCCCTGGTGTCCTATTAATTCCAAACATTCAGCTAATGTGTCCAGTATGATAACTATATTCTGCTCTATGTGACTCACACTGCAGCTGACCTTGACGTGTATCTAATAATGGAAATTGTAATGTTATTTGTAAATCAAATGCATTCCCTTAATGAAGTATTGGTGTGCTTTTTAGGTGTTGAGCATTAATCATAGTATGTACAGTGTAGGCTACATACAGTATTACTTTTTTGGACAGAAGTCGTGATACAGATGTGTAAGATGTTCATGAATAGTTTTTGAAACTTTGGGATGATTTTGAAAAATAACTTTGAATCTAAATAGGTTAAATGGCTGTAAAAACGACTTTTTCAGAAACTAGCAATGAAATGCATTGTTTTCTGCTAATGCTATTATTTTTTCCACACAGAATGGAATTACCCCATTACATGTGGCCTCCAAAAGAGGAAATACAAATATGGTGAAATTATTGCTCGATCGGGGAGGACAAATTGATGCCAAAACCAGGGTAAGATATTTTTGTCTGCATTTTAGGCTTGAAGCTGTGCCTATGGAATCGACAGCTGGGGCCTGGCGGTGACTGAGAGCTATATCTCTGATACCAAACATAACCCTATAGATGCCACAATCAAAAGGGACTGCAGCGTTTAAGGTGTTTAACTGAAGGAGGTGCTCCCTCTTTTATCCCATAGACTGTTGGGTTACTATGGCAGCTGGGGCTCAACAAAGGCATGATCTGGTAGATTGCCTGTCAGGGTAACACTGACAGTAAGATTCATTAGTAGTACAAAAACTGTAGAATTACGTGTAACCCTTTAATAACCAGGCCTGAAAAGGGCCTGAGGACAGTGATTGACTGCAGCTATATGGTGCCAAATCCAAGCATGTCACTGTGTCATCAACTGCTGTGGTAGGTACAGTGACGTAACTGGATTTAACACCTCGCCACTGCAGCCAATCACTGTCCTCATCTGTAGCTTTATCTAGGCATGTCACCACTGTTGTTTCAAAATAAACAGTAGCGGGAGTACCGAAGGATGACTACAGCTGGAGTAAGGGGTGAGTATATGATTTTTTTTTTATTTATTTTAACACATTGTATAGGTTGTCTGAGATTTGTATTGATCTGGGACAACCCCTTTAATAACAGACAATTTTCTTTTGTTATTTAAGGCACTTGGTGTTTTAACGGTCCTCACTTTTTATTTATTTTACTACCCAAAAAAATAATGTGATATTTTTTATGTATTTCTTATATCTTTTTTTTTATTAATATGCATTTTAGATTTTCCTAGTTTAATTTGAGGAATTAGCAGGTCTCCTGTTCTTGGTAATGGCCTTCCCCTAGGTGACTGCCCTTTTTTGTCTTTTGCCAACTTAGAACTTTTTTGCATACTTTGCATTTTTTGTTTCTTCTTGTAACGATCTCAGACCCAATATGCCTTCCAATACTGGATATATTTTTTGCCCTAAATTTTGTTGTCATAGTGTCATGGTTATATTTATGTATAACCATGGTTATATTTTGTGTATTTTCGGTAGTGTTTTTTTTTTTTTAATAAATGCTATCCTATGCTTGCTTGATCTTTGTTTCATCAACAGTCAATGAACTTTGAAAAAACTTTTTTTAAAACTTTTTGATTGGTGGGGGTCTAAGTGCTGATCGCTAAAATGAGGGGAGAGTGGCTCACATAGTGCGCTCTCTCTCCTCCTGCAGAGGATAGGCTCAGTAGAAAGACTATGGCTCCTTTTTGATTCCGTCTCCTGCTGCGAGTAGAGAGAGCGTGCCCTATGTGAGCAATTCTCTATCCTCATTCTACTCAGAACCCCACTGAATCAAAACCTTTGATATGTCACTGTAAGATCTAAAAAGTTTTTTCAAAGTAAGCTTTTCTTGTAACAATCCTGAGAAGTAGGATGCAGTGTAAAACTTTTATTTTTATATTAGAAACTATATGTGATATTTGTCAAGGCGTATTTCTGATGTTTAAAATGGTGATAAAATGATACACGTTTACTACTATATTGTCAAAACAGTTTAAAGCTACTATATGGTCACTGTATCAAACTTATGTAGATTTATCTTGGCACTGCTACGTAAACTGTAAAGGTACATGTCATTTGTTTCACTTATGTACCTTTTAGTGTACAATTTAATTTCTTCAGCCTGACAAATTCAGTCCTAATGACTACTGTTTAAGCTTTTGGTGCAGACACATCTGGAGGGAAGTAGGTAACTTAAATGCCTCCTGAGATTTCTTCTCTTAGCTTAATGGAGAATGAATAATGTTTCTAAGGATGCACAGTTTTGGAGGTCCTTAAATAATTCAGGACATAATGAAGATATAAATCTGCTGAAGGATTAATTATAAATGATAAAGTTGCATCCATTCTCCTGAAAATAAGGATTCTTTAAATAATTTAGTTTTAAGTCTGGATCTGTTTTTCCGTTTTGTGTAGAATTGTAAAAGAGCATGTGTAAAGGCTACGCAAGGTGTATCAGAAGTAAGCTATTACAATAATAGGAAAGTAATGAGACTGATAATATGGTAGATTCTGTTATATAAAGATATATTTCAAAAGTACATGTTAAAAGCTTTCTACTCCTTATGCCAAACACTAAGGGGGTCGATTTAGGCGCTGGTCTTAATAACCCCTATGTCTGGCGGTGGATCTGCCGAAGTTATGAAGAGGCATCAGCCTTTACATGACTTCAGCGGATCCAGCACCAGTCTAAATATAAGACAACTTCCAAGCTGTCTTACATTTAGACCATTTTCTGTGCCAGTCCGCCCCCTTTTCCACCCATGCCACGTCCACTTTTTAAGACTGGGTGTGAGCAGGGAAAATAACTGGTGATAACACCATTAATCTGACTTTTGTGGTTTATCCACTGGTGTTATAAAATCAATGGACAGGCAGTCCATTTAAATATTAACATTTCAGATTTACACTGGCCACACACAACAGATATATCAGCTGGACCTGCTGATATTGGCTGGAGACCAGCCAACCACTTAATGGGTATTGGTCTCCCAACTCTCCCCAGATGACAGGAATGACAGGCATGTTGTTTATGTGATCTTCTATTGCCATTATGGTCATTTGTGATATTAATTTACATATTGACAAACATAATAGTCACTGTTACTTCACGTATATGACCAACTTCTAGATCTTAGTAGTCTTCTCATCTCATTCAAAAAGTATAAATAATACTGAGGTATGATGTCTGTCTGATGCCTACAGGGGTGCACCTAGCCTTTCTGCCTCCTGAGGCAAAAACTGAAACGCCGCCCTGCACCCCCCTCCCCCCTCCCCATGTCAATTTCTTAACCTAACCCATTCCTTCAAGCCCTACTGTTAAAGACATACTTGGAAAACATTACATATACAGCTACAAAACATACAGGGTAATACAGCAACACATACCTCTTAGGCTACTTTCACACTTGCGTTGTAAGGATCCGTTTGTGAGATCCGTCACAGGCTCTCATAAACTGTCCAAAACTGATCAGTTTTGTCCTAATGCATTCTGAATGGAAAAGGATCCGTTCAGAATGCATCAGTTTGCTTCAGTTCAGTCAGCATTCCGTTTTGGAGGCGGACACTAAAACGCTGCTTGCTGCGTTTTGGTGTCCGCATGAAGAAACTGATCCAAACTGAGCCGTCATGACTCACAATGTAAGTCAATGGGGACGGATCCATTTTCTCAGGCACAATAGAAAACGGATCCGTCCCCCATTGACTTTCAATGGAGTTCATGACGGATCCGTCTTGGCTATTTAAAAGATAATACAACCAGATCATGACGGAAGCGTTTTTGCTGATCCATGATGGATCCAGCAAAAACGCAAGTGTGAAAGTAGTCTTACATCTAGTGATGTCCCCTCTGATGTAGATGTTCTCTTTCCTCATCTTCTCCACTCAGACCAGACCACCATGATGATTTCTTTCAGCCACCTCTTCTCACTGCTGAGTTTGACAAACAGACATCTTAAGTTTCCTACTTTTCCATCCTCCTCCCCACCTTCTGAACACCCGATCCTGCCGCTCCCAATACTGTAACCCCTGTGCTGCCCAATACTGTACCCCCTGAAAATACTATTACCACACAGATAGTTTCCCTGCAATAATAATTGGCACACAGTGCCCTAAAAATAACTGTTCCTAGCAAACAGCGTCCCTGAAACTTATAGTGCCATAAACATAGTGTGCTCCAAAAATATTTGTGCTAAGCTGATACTGTGCCAGGGTGCCTCCCATTGTAACAGTCCTCCCAAAAGTCCCACCAATAGTAAAAATTCTCTGCCAGAGTGTGGTAACAGTGCACCCAATAGAAATAATGTCCGCATTTTGCCCCAAAAAGTAATATTGACCCCATAGTGCCCCAGTAGTAATAATTCTCCCTTTAATGTGTGCCTGTACAAAAATACCCTCTTATAATATGGGCTAGTACAAAAAATGGCCCCTTATAATGTTTGCCAGTAAAATAATCCCCCCTTGTACCAGTGTGTACCAGTACAAAAATGGTCCCTTATAATGTGCGGCAGTACAAAAATACCCCCTTATGTGTGCCAACACAAAAATGTCCCCATAGTGGCCCCCTTATAATGCATGCCAGTAAAAAAATGCTCCTTTTTACATCTGCAATATCCTCATAGTACTTTCTCCAGTTACAAAATAATGACCCACACCCCATTGTGGCCCAACAGCATGCTGCCAAATACAAATAATAAAGTCAAATACTTACCTCTATTCTGCTGTCAGTGATTCAGTGCAAGACACAAACCTCTTCTAGTCTGTGCCCTGAGCTCTATGTAGCCCGATAATAATGACACTGGCCTCTGGTAGGCTAGAGGAACTAGGACTGAAGCCTATTAGAGGAAACGGTGGGCCAGGGAGACATCACTCCCGTGCCCCGGTGTGGCATTCAGCTATATTGCTGTCCTGAGTACAGCGATGCAGTTGAATATGTAGAGATGAGCGTTTCCACAATGGAGGCACTCATTGCCCATGGCCCTTCCGCTGCCCCCTCTTGCCCCTACCTGGCGCTGCCTGAAGCAATCGCCTCACCCGGCCTTATTGGTGGTGCTCCCCTGGATGTTGTCCAGTTAGGAAAAACTATTCTATGTATCCTATTAAACAATTCTGAGTTATTGTGCAGAAATGGGGTCCACTCTTCAATATTGTAAACTCTTGGCCAGAATGGAGAGTTGTCACAAAGACACAGACAACCCATTGATTTGGCAGTGTAATGCCTAATTTCTCTTGTGGTTGGGCTGCAGGGAAAGTAAACACTACATCTGATTGCTGGGGGTCTCTGGGAATACTTTGTGATCAGTTTGTTTTTAAGAGACCCTTCTAACAAGTAAACATTGTCCAAAGTGGAGAACCCCTTTAAAATATATTTAAAGGCATGAAATCTTCTTAGGATTCCAAATTAATTATTTCTTATTTGAAAATTCCCTAAAGTGCTGCTACAAAGTGTTTGGAACTGTTCAGTATGGTCATATTTAAGGTGAAAATGTCTAATCAGATGCCAATGTGTTATTGCCTTACAGGATGGACTGACACCACTACACTGTGCAGCACGAAGCGGACATGATACTGCTGTAGAGCTGCTTCTAGAGAGAGGAGCGCCACTACTTGCAAGGACCAAGGCAAATGCTCATTTAATATGTCTTACTATTAAGCTGACCTAAGAATCTACTGGTACTGAGGCAACGCAAGCTATAGATTTACAATATGGAAGATTGAACAAAATGCTAAAATCTCAGCTAAATTCCAAAAAGTGTCTGTAATGCTGATAAAACGGAAAATTGCTCTTAGTTTTTGGGTGCATTACCTATTTTGGATGCATTTTTTTGATAAGCAGTAGCTCAGGAATGTTGACTGTTATATGAAGTACCATGACTTGGTATAAGGACAGTTGACAGCACAGTTTACCTTGTCATAGAGAATTATTAGGGTGGCATACGTCCGCGTTCACACGACTGTATGCTTTTAGCGATCTGCAAGTTGTAATCCACAAAGCACAGATACTGTCCGTGCTGTCCGCATGTTTTGTGGCTGTGTTGAATGAATGGGTCCGCATCCAATCAACAAAAAAATGCAGATCGGATACAGACCAAAAATATGGTCGTGTGAATGGGGTCTACCTGCAAACGACTTTTGTGTACATTGTGCTTGTTATCATTATTGAACTAATGGCTCGTTTTATTTTTGGCTGCAGAATGGACTGTCTCCACTTCACATGGCTGCTCAAGGAGACCACGTGGAATGTGTAAAACACCTGCTGCAGCATAAGGCGCCTGTAGATGATGTCACCCTGGATTACCTGACGGCTCTGCATGTTGCAGCCCATTGTGGACATTACAGAGTGACCAAACTTCTTCTTGACAAGAGGGCAAACCCTAATGCCCGTGCCCTGGTAATAAGATCCCTACATTATTTTTATTCTGCTTAAAATGCGATAAAGTTTATTTAAAGTTACCCTGTTGTGTCAAATGTATTAAAGTTGGGCAAATTGGAATTTTCTGTAGTCGTGAACCAGTTTCTTAAAGAGCAAATGTCATCAAAACATTTTTTTTCTATGTTTTGCATAAATAATGCATTAAATATAGTGTGCAATACAAGAAGGTTATTGTCATGTAACCGATACTGGAATCCTTGTGAATTTCTTCTGTGTATCCCAGTCAAAATCACTGCTCATGAATATTCATTAGGGGCCAACCATTTAGGGTATGTTTACACAGAGTTTTTTGGAGGAGGGTTTGAGGTAGATTTTCCTGCAGGTTTTTCAACCAAAGCCAGAAGTGGATTTGAAAGGAATCGGAAATATAAAGGAAGGACTTATACTTCAACTTCCTGCTGGATCCACTTCTGACAAAACTTCTTCCAAAAAACTCTGTGCAAACACATCCTTAGAATACATACTGTAATGGCTTTTTCTACAAACAGCAGGCCTCCATGTAACATCCCATTCACTTCTCTACAGCAGCGGATTGGTTAAAGGCTATGTACACGTTCGAGGGCATTTTTTTATGACTGCATTTTACTCATTTTGAGCTAAAAATGATTTTTTAATTTAATCTTGATTTCAAAAGTTCAGCCATCTCTGAGATACAAGGGGTAAAAAATCAGTCTGTTTGCAAGCTGTGACTTTCTGTTTTCTTATGAAAACATAAGAATATGGCTTAAGTGTTTACTGAAGTCAGGAAATCAGAGATAAGAACTACACATGAGCTGCCAGCCGCCGGCATTCAATGAAAACAGAATGTCACAGCTTGCAAACAGACTGATTTTTTAACACTTGTTTCTCAGAAACAGCTCAACGTTTCTAATAAAGACCAATGGAAACAAATATACTTTTAGCTGGAAATGAATTAAAGGCAATCCTAAGAAAATGCCCCTGAATGTGTACATAGCCTTTAAAGCTATCACTGAAGCTCCAGCCTTTTTATTCATACAGAGAAAGACTTGCCTCTTAGACGTGATCAATACTAAGTAAAATATCTGGAAAAAACCTAGCTCAATGGGAACATGAAAAAAACTTTTAAATGAAGCCTCTCATGAGACTATATTGTAATATAGGATAATTTAAAAGAAAACTCTTCTCTTTAATGTACGGTAATATTCCAGTAATTAGTATAAATGATATAACTTATAGTTTTATTAAGATTTAACTGTGGGTGATGGAAATATTTGATGGGCAACTTTTTAGATTCCTTTAATTATTAAAAAAATTGCTTTTATAAGGTATTCATTCATTCATACTATTTACAAAGCACAAATGAGACATTTAATTTGGCGCAAATTGCCACATATTTATGAAAATAGCATAATTTGCAGCATATCGCAAACCTCCTCCTTATGTCACCTTATAGCTGGCCACCAGTAATACATTTGGTGCAAGTTTGGTGCAAGTTGTATAGCCGAGCCCGTCTGACGCACCATCTTTCCAAATATGCTACACATCACTGTGGTGCACATCATTCATAAATATGGTGCACATCACATGTGGTATCGTTCCATCAGTTTCCTGGTATATTTCGTATGATAAAAGTTGCCCCATTGTGGTCAACATATTATGACACTATATATGACACCAGTTGGGTGGTTTGCATGAATCGCATGATTTGCAGGCTTTGATGAGTGCATGAGTCTTGCTAACAAGTTGTTTCTCTGAACAGAATGGTTTTACTCCATTGCACATTGCCTGCAAGAAAAACCGTATCAAAGTTATGGAACTGCTAGTGAAATATGGGGCTTCAATCCAGGCTATAACTGAGGTAGAACAGGTTTTCTTAGTTTTCCAATCCATCTCGCCATTTCCTGCTTTCTTCTGTCCTGTCTCTGTGTTTCCTCTGACATAGAAGATTGACTGTCACCTCTCTCTCTCCTCTCACATCTGCTGACTTGTAACTGCACGCCCCATTAGTCTTGTGCAGGGGAGTAAAATGCCTGTTGGTTTGTTTCACAGTCTGGTCTCACTCCAATACATGTGGCTGCTTTCATGGGCCACTTGAACATAGTCCTCCTTCTGCTGCAGAATGGAGCCTCTCCAGATGTCACTAACATTGTGAGTATGTCTTAAAATAAAATAACCGGATTTACTGTACATTATGCAACCTGTTTTAGAGTTCTTCCATTCCCCCGGTGTGTTTATGCAGTAAAACGACCTAACTTGTGGATGTGCACGTCATGATGTGCGGAGAATCCGCTTATGGTGATCGTTTGATCTGTGTGTTTGTCCTAATGTGGCCACCGGTGACATTGCTCTCATATAAAGTGCCACAGTGAAAACAGAGGGACAATTAGTATTGTTGAAAATAGACCTGTAGATTGGCTCATTCAACAAACAGCCTCAAATCTTCCCAGAAATAGACAATCTCACAACAGACATTTCTATGTTGCTCACTGAAAGAAGTCAGTGGTGTATTCATGTGTGTTAATTACACGTTACTGTCTTGTGTGCTTTCAGTAATCCATTCTGTCTTCAGTTTGTAGCAAATAAGCTCTTTAATAGTGTCATTTTATACTTAAAGGGGTTTTACCATCACATACAATGTGGGCATATTGCTAGGATGTGCCCCCATTGTCTGATAGGTGCGGGTCCCAACTCTGGGACCCGCACTTACACTGAGAACGGACCGGGGAAAGTAGTGGAGGGCGCACTGCGCAGCCCTCCATTCATTTCTAAGGGGTCGCCGAAAATAGCCAAGTGCTGGCTTGGCTATTTCCGTCGGCCCCATAGAAATGAATGGGAGTGGGGGCCGCGCATGCACGGTGCACTCCCATTCACTTGTATGGTAGCAGCGGGGAGCAACACTGGTTGGTCCTCCAGCCATAGCTCTCCCCGCTCCATTCTCGTTGTAGGTGCGGGTCCCGGAGGTAGTACCCGCACCTATAAGACAATGGGGGCATATCCAAGTGATATGCCCCCATTGTCTCTGTTGGGAATACCCCTTTAAATGGGTATTCCTATCTAAGTATATATGGCATACCCACAGGTTATGCAATAAATTCTTGACCCCCTGCCAATATAAAGTAGTGGTGTTGGCATCTGCTTCAAGAGAATGTGGCATGTAACATAGTAACATAGTTTATGAGGCCGAAAAATGACCATCCAGTTTATCCTACAAGTTGATCCAGAGGAAGGTAAAAACCCCTGTGAGGTAGAAGCCAATTTTCCTCACTTTAGGGGGAAAAAATCCTTCCCGACTCCAATCAGGCAATCAGAATTACTCCCTGGATCAACGACTCATCTCTAGTAACTATAACCTGTAATATTATTACCCTCCAGAAATACATCCAGGCCCCTCTTAAACTCTTTTAGTGAACTTACAGTACCATCACCACCTAACGGTACGGCCACATGGTCAGGTTTTCTGATCCAGTTTTAAAAGGCAAAATGAGTAGTGAATCATTAAAAGAGAGAACGTAAAAAGGACAAATACGACTTCTCTTTTTTTTTTAATTCACTGCTGGCTTTAGCTTCCAAAACTGCATCAAGAAACCTGTGTGGCCACCAATCCATTGAAGTGATTCCAGCAAAGGCAAACAGTGGTCAAGGGATCCTGTTCCCCTAAAAACAGTTTTTTTGGGGTGGGAACAACCCCTATCAGGCATAAATGCTTCGGGTAGAAATATCAATTTAAAGCGTACTTCTACGGTTCCTATTTACTAAGGCTCAGTATATATGTAGACACTATCTAATAATTTTTTTCACTGCAGCAATAGAAATTACTCTCTATACATCAACTTGTTGGTGAGTTTGTGCTGGGCTTGTGCTTTTTAAGCTTGACAAAGACCCAACTACTGTCATAGGGTTGAATTGTTGCTTGTACCTGTATACTACTGTGACTGTGATAAAGGAAGAATTGTTTTGGATGCTGAAGGTCCTTTCCATTTTATCTTTATATGAAGCATTCAATATATGGTTGTTCTCTTGTTAGCTCAAAGACTACTGTTCAAGATCAGCTGTTTTTCAGTAGCTCTGGCTTCATTTTGCAGTAACCAGCTCCGTCCACAATGGAGGAAGCTGTGTAGTTCTAGTGCCAGCCCCAGCTGATCGGCAGGGGCATCCACCAGTCAGATATTGATGGCCTATGCTTAAAATGGGTCCTCATTGTAAAAGTATTGGACAACCCCTTTAAAAGATGTTCTCCACTGCCTGTTAGATTGTATATAATGAACTGAGTTAATGAATTTCATTTTCAGATATTGGTAGAGTTTTAGAAGGACATTACAAGGTGCTCAATAATAAGTGGTTTGATAACATGGGGGTCCTTTTCTGTCTGAGTGTACCCCTGGTTTAGAAGCACCCTCCCCTGTTTATTGAAATTGCATGCATGTTGCTCCTTACATTATTCTAATTAATTGGGAGGATTGGGGGCAGATACTTCCTTAGTGTAGAGCTGTGAAATATCTGCATGCATGGGTTAGGATCACCAAGATTTGGTGCAGTTAGGCCCCATTCACACGACCGTATGTTTCTTTCCACATCTCTCCGCATTTTTGCGGATCGATGCGGAAAGGTACGGACCCCATTCATTTCCCCACAGGAGAAAAAAATGCGGAATGCACACCGTGTGCATTCCGCAGCCGTATCTCACGGCGGTTTGGCCGCAAAAAAAAAAAATGAAACATGTCCTATACTTTGCCGCAAAAACACGTCCGTAGCCCCATTCAAGTCAATGAGTCCACAAAAATGCGGAATGCTGCGGAAGACTTTCCGTATGTCTTCCATATTTTTGCGGATCCATGTCCGTATATATGCATATATCCATATTTGGCTCTAAGGTGACAGTTTTAAAACACTTTTTTTTCTATTTTTTTCAATTCACAGTCAAAATCTTTATGTAAAATAATTTCAAAGACACCTTCCGTATTTTTGCGGATCCGCAAAAATACGGAAGACTTTTGATGCTTCCGTATGCTTCCGTATCCGTATTTTTGCGGAAGTACGTCCGTACTTCCGTGCCGTATTTCTACGGAGCAAGGGAAACATACGGTCGTGTGAATGGGGCCTAAAAGGGGTGTGCTAGCTTTAACAGTTAAATGTCGCCTTTGTATAATAAAATTTTGTAATATATTTTCTATATTAATTCCTTATGGTTTTTATTTTGTGCATTCCTCATTCTACAATAGGATTGCTATGAGGACATCCTGCCTGTTGGTGTTATTATTGCTTTACTATAACTACTTATAGTAACTACTGTACTTATATTTTCAACTTTGTTCAAGGTTTGGTTATAAAACACAAAGAAAATCATTGTGAACAGGCCATAGGGCAGCACGGACCATTGATTTCTGAACTGTTGCTGGAAACTGGCCACACATCTTATAGACTACTTCCGTTCTGTCCCCATTCATTGTCAATGGGGACAAAACTAAACTGAACAGAACGGAATGTTCCAAAAAGCATTCCGTTCCGTCTTCAGACCGGAGAGCAAACTGCAGCAAGCTGTGGATTTCTTTCCATCATGGCATGCGGAGCAAGACGGATCCGTCATGACCCACAATGCAAGTCAATGGGGATAGAAAACGGATCACAACGGACACAATAGAAAACGGATCCGTCCCCCATTGACTTTCAATGGAGGTCATGACGGATCCGTTTTGGCTATGTTAAAGATAATATAACCGGATTCGTTCATAACAGATGCAGCTGGTTGTATTATCAGTAACTAAAGCGTTTTTGCTGATCCCTGTCGGAAGTGTGAAAGTAGCCTTAGGCAGACAACTGATCATATACTGTCAATCCTCTGGAGAACATCCTTTAAACTGACTCTAGATATTAGATCAAATTTGTCCAGAAAAAAATTATTAAAATGGTAAAATAATGATCTAATAATAATAATAATGTATGAGAGATTCTCCCAGGAAATATCATGGGTGTACAGTGTCGATATGCGCAATCCTTTCTCCATAGAAATAAACATGCACACTTGGCTGAGCAGAGTGTGCATATTTAAGGTCAGAAGAGAAAACAATTGATTGTGGTGAAAATGTACAAATATATTTAGAAAACCTGGTTGTATCAAATGCACACAAAGCAATAGGCAATGGCAAAACAATAATGCAGTAAAACTTGTAATTTCTACATTTAAATGGGTTGCTCAGAGCTTTACATTCACTGCTACTTGGCAGAGATCTATAAAACAGTGACCAAATGTAAAGCAAAGTGTATTAGAAAATGACATTTCTTTTATTGTTTGTTAAGCGGTCTGTTTTACGATAAAGACAAGCAATAGATTTCCATTGGAAGAATATGGGTTAATAATGACTAATTACATTTACAGCAAGCAGGAAAGGCTTTCACTGAAATCTGTCATTGTGTTCATTCCTTATCTATGTATTTTCAGCGAGGAGAGACAGCGTTGCATATGGCTGCTCGCGCTGGGCAGGTTGAGGTGGTCCGCTGCCTTCTCAGAAATGGTGCGCTGGTGGATGCCAGAGCTAGGGTAGGTTTATTACTGTTGTCATTTTGCACTTAATAACATCCACAGACCAGAGACATGATATAGATAAGTATCTTTCTACTGTCATATCTGTCTATCCATTTTTGTATCTACCTGTCTATCTACCTATGTTTTTAAAATCTATCTATCTCATATCTATCTATCTATCTATCTACGTTATTATCTATCTATGTATCTCATATCTATCTATCTATCTATCTATCTATCTATCTATCTATCTATCTATGTTATTATCTATCTATCTATCTATCTATCTATCTATCTATCTATCTATGTTATTATCTATCTATGTATCTATTATCTATCTATCTATCTATCTATCTATCTATCTATCTATCTATCTATCTATCTATGTTATTATCTATCTATCTATCTATCTATCTATCTATCTATCTATGTTATTATCTATCTATGTATCTATTATCTATCTATCTATCTATCTATCTATGTATCTATCTCATATCTATCTATGTTATTATCTATCTATCTATGTATCTATTATCTATCTATCTATCTATCTATCTATCTATCTATCTATCTATCTATCTATCTCATATCTATCATTTATCTGTCTATCAATCTATCTATCTATCTCATATCTATCATCTATCTATCTATCTATCTATCTATCTATCTATCTATCTATCTATCTATCTATCTATCTTTCTGTCTATCTATCTATGTATCTATCTATCTATTTACACTCATTAACAAAAAAATAACACACCCAGGGAGAAATGTTGGATTGCTGCAAAACTCAGCATGCAGTAATGGCTTAGACAGATATATAAATGATTACAGGTGTGGTCTGATTAGACACTGAGTCTTTCCACAAGAAGACGTAAAAGTGCTTCCCCTGCTGCTCTATAAAAGGTTCCCAGAGGCTACTTTTGGTTAGTGTACCTCTTGGTGAAAGATTGTTGACTGCTAGACATGCCTCTATGACGCATTCAAATACATTTTGCCCAGATGACAGACTTTGAGGGTGGACACATTATTTGACTGAGAGAAGCAGGATGGTTTTTAATGAATTGCTTGCTATCTAGGCAGTTCTGACCTAGCTGTTGGGAGGTGTTGGTTACATTAGGGCACACACATGGCAAACAGGCTCCGGATGGCCCAGACAGACCACCAGTAGAGAGGATTGTTAGATCCACCAACAAGTACTGTGCAAACAGCTCCCACAGTTTTGTTATCAATGATCCAGACACAAGGGGTACCTTCATTACATTTCCGTCTCTCTGTTCGCACCGTTTCCAGGCACTTAGCAGAAGGAAATCTGGTGTCACGTTGCCCATTATGTGTTCTGCCATTGGTAGCCAGTACCAGTCACCTTTGCAGTGGTGTTGTGAATGTGAAACCTGGACTGCTGTGCTGTGAGACCATCTTTAGTGACAAATCCAAGTTCTGTTTTGGATTCCACGATGGTTGGGTTTGAATATGGAGGCCTCATGTTGAGCACTTCATTCCTGCCTATGCTGTGGAGTGACACACTGCTGTAATGCTCGACCACACACAGCAGGGGCTTCTTAGGAATATCTTAGCCAGATTGCAAAACTTCTTTGGCCTTCCCAATCTTCAGATTTATCACCAATCGAGATTTTATAGGGCCAGTTGGGATGCCAGCTTCAGAAACCTATGAGTGTACAGGATCTACGGGCCCAGCTGCAACATCTGTGGTCAAATGTATTGCAGGTTACCATACAGAAGCTGTATGAGGTGGCCTAACAGGATACTACAGCCACCTTTGAATTGTACAGTTTTCTCCAATAAACTTACCCTTTTGCTCTAATATTGTGATCACATATATCATTATTATATTCACACATAGATATACCTCTATCTTTGTCTATCTATCTATCTATCTATCTATCTATCTATCTATCTATCCATGTAGCATCCCTTATCTTGACACTTAATTGAGCTACTAGTTGGAGCAAACTACCATGGTTATTACAAAATATGTTTTCTTACTAGATGTAAATGATTTACAATGTCTTTCCTGTGGCAAATAATTTTATTGCATGATCTACTCTGTTGTGCAGGAGGAGCAGACACCTCTCCACATAGCCTCTCGTTTAGGCAAAACCGAAATTGTCCAGCTTTTACTGCAACACATGGCTCACCCAGATGCTGCTACCACAAATGGATACACCCCACTTCATATCTCAGCCCGAGAGGGACAGGTGGATGTGGCATCAGTCTTAATAGAAGCCGGAGCTTCTCACTCCATGCCTACAAAGGTAAAAGCTGTTTTACATTCAGTGGGTAACAATATTAATAGTATTAGCAATGACTATTGTAATAATTGTAGCCGCAAAGTAATGAATGAAGGTCTGATTGAAGTATCATTTATGGATGCTTACTACATTTATGATATGAATTGCTATGTTTATATTCTGAACAGGGCTGAAATGCGTAAGCGGTGACGTTTGTACCTGTTATTGACATTTTATTATGATGTCATAAAAAAGCTTGATATAGTTGGATAAGTCTAGGAGTAAGTGTAAACAGGAAGGCACATGGCTGATTGTAATGACTGCATGGGTTTGCAGTTGAAACAGCTATTTCCTAGCAAACTGAAGCATCCACTTAAAGGGGTTGTTTGAGTTCAGTGCTGAACCTGGACATATCCCCTTCTTTTCACACTCAGCCCCTCTGACATGAGCATTGGAGCATTTCATTGGAGCGATACAGCGTAGGGCAAGGGTTTTTTTCTGTGGATCTGGTGACGTACCGGGCCCTCCATGGGTAAGCTAGGCGGAGGCTTCCGCCTATCAGTGAGCCCGATGACATCACCAGCACTAATGGGCGGGCCTTAGCGCTGCTCTAGCGTGTAAATCGGGTAGGGCAGCGCTAAAGCCTACCCATTAGTGCCGGTGACGTCATTGGGAACACTGCTAGGTGGAAGCCTCTGCCTAGCAGTGTAAAAATGTCAACAAAAAAGCATGAAATGCTCCGATGTCAGAGGGGCTGAGTGGAGAAAGAAGGCAATGTGTCCAGGATCAACTCTGAACCCAGACAACCCCTTAAAGGGGTTCTCCAGGAATTAAGAAAATGAAAATACTTAAATATTACTTTATTATAAATATATTCCCAAACATCTTTCATTAGTTATAATGGCTGGTTTTGTCTGGGAGGCAATTATTAGGAGAAATAAAATGGCTGCTGTCCTATTACTACACACAAAACCTGTCCTAATCACCTAGCAGGACACAGCAACATCCCCACCCTCTTCTGAACTCCATTCCTACAGAGATTCAGCTGAAGATCTTATCAGCTGAATTCAGGACCATAATCCCTGATAAGCAGAGCAGAGAGGAGGATGAGGCAGCTCTATAGCTCAGTGTTGTGAAGTAACTTGTCCTCCTGTGTGACTAGACTGCATAGACTGAAAAACACCAACCCAAACGCCCATACCGGCTTGCAGCAGGACAACAAAACATGCAACACACTTCCTGTAGGGTGAGGGTAGATCACATCTTTATTCATCAATTTTCTCTTAAACGTCAAACTTTTATGAACATCTGCACATAACTCCCGAGTATAAGAAGCGGTATGCCCCACAGCATTTCTCCGTGGGCAAGTCTTCCTCTAACTTGAGTCAACCAACCTCCGCTGTGACTTCTTAAGCATGGAAATATCTGAAACAGACTCCATAGTAAGAATCGAAAAAGGAAAAAACATTAAGGGGGAAAGGGGGTGCGAAGCTGTCATGGAAAGGTGCCAGAGAAAAGAGGACGACCTCTACTCCGGCCCTCCTTTTATTCTGATTGCCACTACCACCTCGCTGGCCAATCAGGACATGGTGGGGGGGGATGCAGATAACCTTACAGAATCTCACATATAGCCAGAAAAAACCCTTTTGGGTCTGTAACACTTTCTCAGGCTGCCAACCTTATTTTATTATTAACCCTTTCCTCCTCACTTAACTTTGCAGTCCAGGACGCCTTCGCATATTCCCCTCGGCGTCATCTAGGACAGGATTTGTGTGTGCTAATAGGACGACGGCCATTTTAGTTCTCCTAATGATTGCTCACAGACAAAATGAGCCATTATAACTAATGAAAGGTATTTGGAAATATATTTATAATAAAGTAATATTTACAGATTTTCATTTTCTTAATTCCTGGAGAACCCCTTTAAACATTTGATTTGAAAACCTCACCGTTTGCAGTTGTGCAGCCACCTGAGTGCTGCTCCGTTTGACCTTACACTTAGGCCGCCAGTACACATCCAGGTTTTGTTCAGATTTGTGAAGCAATTTTTGAAGCTAAAATCTAGAAAATGGATTTAAAATTTTCTTATATACCGTATTTTTCGCACCTCAAAAGTAGGGGGAAAATGGCCGTGCGTCTTATAAGGCGAATACTAGTGAGCGCTTCCATTATGGAAGCGCTCAGTAGTATGTATTAGGTGCCGGGAGCGGGGAAACATACTCACCCTCCTGCGCTGCAGCTCCGCTCCGGGTCCGGCGCTCCCTCGTCTTCTCCTGCCGGCGCTGCACTGTTCTGACCCTGTACAGCGTCAGGACATAGTGCTTGCACTATGACCTGACACTGCACGCAGTCAGGTAACAGTGCAGCGCCGGCAGGAGAAGACAGAGGAGCACCGGACCCGGAGCAGAGCCGTGGCGCAGGAGAGGTGAGAGAGGTTTATTATTTTATTCTTATGGTGCTGATCTGAAGTCTGATGGGGGCAGAGTGGGCTGATATGGGGGCAGAGTGGGCTCATATGAGGACTTATGGGCTGATCTGGGGTCTGATGTGGGCAGAGTGGGCTCATATGGGGGCAGAGTGGGCTCATATGGGGGCTGATGGGCTGATCTGAGGTCTTATGGAGGCAGAGGGGGCTGATATAGGGGCACAGTGGGCTGATATGGGGGCTGATGGGCTCATCTGAGGTCTGATGGGGTCAGAGTGGGCTGATCTGAGGGCTGATGGGGGCACAGTGGGCTGATATGGGGGCACAGTGGGCTGATATGGGGCACAGTGGGCTGATCTGAGGTCTGATGGGGTCAGAGTGGGCTGATCTGAGGTCTCATGGGGGCTGAGTGGGCTGATCTGGGGTCTGAAAGGACTGATCTGAGGTTTGATGGGGGGCTGACATGGAGGGCTGATATGGGGGTCTGATGTGATGTCCTGAAATTTATGGGGGGTCTGATATTAGGATCTGATGTGAGGTCTGATGAAAAATATTTTTTTCTTATTTTCCTACTCTAAAATCTAGGGTGCGTCTTATCATCAGGTGCATCTTATAAAGCGAAAAATACGGTACTTTTGATTCATACCTGATTTTGGCTTCAAAACTGGAATAAAAAACCGAACAAAATCTGATCAAATCCTGAACGTATACTAGCACCTTGGTCTGAAAATTGGGACCCGCGGACTCCATCATTGATTTTGGATAACTAACCAGTAAAGTCAGTTTTGTAACGTGTACAATCTTTCCTTAGCACATTATTCTTAAATTGACTGGGATAGATCTTGTGCTCTTATGCCTGAGCTTGATATTCTTCTCTGCTAGAGGGCAGCAGAATATTGGAGGTATAGAAAATAGCATTGCCGCATTTCATACTAGTTCTAGAAGCTTGTTTTAGTGCTTCATATGGATCATACTTAACCCATTTTCTTAGGTCCATGTGAATGCTGAGATATAGCTGCTTTTACTATTACATGACATAGAAATGAATGAACATACAAGACAATGTGGAACAATAAATAGCCAGTCCTGCTAGGTCACAGCAATATGATGGCAGACGAACATGATCAGAAAATGACCAATGGTTTAGATCAGGTTTTTATGTTAAACATATTTTCAAAGAATTTTTGATGTTATTTTTAATTTTTCATGTCACTATCACGCTCTCCTGTTCCCGTGCAAGTAATGGACTGAATGAATGAAGTTCAATGCTCATAATAACTATTCGATTGTTAGTGAGACATAAAGGGGCGCTCTGTGATGAGCTGTTGATATTTCAGGGGTCTATATATTGTTGTTACACAGGCGCCTTCTGTCCGTTCCTGTAACTGATGACAGTTATATATGTTGATGGTGTAGCACAGGGCTTTACTGCAGCACTAAACCTGCCTTTATAGCAAAGCTTCAAAGCCTCCATTTTTTTTCCTTCGGCAGAAGGGATTTACTCCATTGCATGTGGCTGCTAAGTATGGAAGCCTAGATGTGGCCAAACTTCTCCTACAACGCCGGGCGCCCCCAGATTCTGCTGGCAAGGTAAATAAGTTTGGTTGGATTTACATTATAGAAATAGACTCATATATTTCTTATATGTTGTAAGTTAACAGTGTTCACCATGTTATGTTCTCATTATAGAGGTCAATATCACGTAATTACTTTTTAATATGCATTTTATGTAAGTGTCTTTATTTCCTACATTGTAAACGTCTGTAGCTTCTTTTAGAGCTTTAATAACTAACTGGTTTAACCCCCATAATACACACGCCCTTTGCAGAATGGGCTCACACCCCTCCATGTTGCCGCTCACTATGACAACCAGAAGGTGGCGATGTTGCTACTGGAAAAGGGAGCTTCTCCCCATGTCACAGCCAAGGTGAGATCTGAGGTCACTTTTGCATGTGAGCTTGTATTTTTACAGTGACACAGATTCGCTTTTTACCTTAACCAAAACATCAGTCATCAGAAAATTACTGTAGTATGGAGGTCAGTTGTCAGTTTTCATACATTTCATTTTAGGAGTTAGGGAAAGGGGTTTGATAAGGGATTAATATTTCATTGCATTGTACCATTGTCATTACAGGGTTATGTTAATATTGTGTACAGTGTATAGTTACATAGATTAACATGTGTATCAATTACACATACTGTGGCAGGTGACATATATTATAGCGTCCTTCAGGGGCATGGTTTTTATTTGTGTGTTTTCGAAGTTATACTAGTATTACATCCAACAATGTAGAAAATGAAAAGGCTTTACTTTATCCCTCTCTTCCCTGTGGGATCCACTCCCAGTTATTGAACAGAAACCATTTCTTTCTATATGCAGTGGATGCCGCCTTTATATGGGTAAATCACTAGACAGATCCCTCTACTGACCTTGGATATATCCATTTATCGTTATCAGGAGAACCCTAAGACTCAACGTGACTCTTACTGTTCTCCTAAATAACCTCCGTTCATCCACTTTTTCTTGAAAATGTTGCCTCCTCCGATTCATGGTTGCCCATCTCTAATTGTGAAGGGCACGATAGGGGACTAGACAGTGGTATTGCATGCATACTAGAAAATGGCATAGCACAGCATGCAATAGGATGCGAGCCAGTTAGGTATGTAGTAAAAAAAACATAGGGAAATACTTGTGGTAATTCTTTGACTTTTCTGATGTTGTAGAATGGTTATACACCTCTGCATATAGCTGCCAAAAAGAATCAAATGCAGATAGCCACCACATTACTAAACTATGGGGCAGAGACCAACATCCTAACCAAGCAAGGAGTCACCCCACTTCACCTGGCAGCCCAGGAGGGACACGCTGACATAGTTAATCTTCTGCTGGACAAGCAAGCTAATATTCACGTTGGCACTAAGGTGAGATCTGTTTAACCAAAATCAGTCAAATGTCACTGTAAGGTAAAGCTAACACTGACGCTAATTCTACATTTTGCGGAGTTCTTGCGGATACAGCACCGTAATCTGCAGGGAAGTACAGTACAATACAAGTCTATGGTATATTTTAGAGGCCGATGAACGAGCCGACGGCTGATCGGCATCTTTCCTCAGGATGACAGATGCATGATTATTGGCAGGACATCTTACTGTGTAAACAGGGATGTGCTGCCGATAATGAATAGAACAGAATGAGGGAGAAACTGCGGTAGCGATCATTCCTCCCACATTCAGTATGCATTAGCCTATGTAATCAGGCCAGGGCAAATGAGTGTCGATGGATGTGTTATCTTCCTTCGACACTCTCACTGCCTGAAGATCGGGCAGTGTAATACCAACCTTGGCCTAAAAGTTATAGCTGATCACCAAGCTCCCTTTACTGAGGCACATTAGGTTCAGCCATGAAGTTTTACTGTTTATTACTTGTAGTTTTTTTAATCATTTTATTCTTGCTGTAATGGAAATGGAAATGGACATCATACAATGACTTCCCCTGAGCTTATGCTTATACACAGTCAGCCAATCTAAACAAGCAGTGTTGCAGTATACAGCATGGGGAAAGGACAAAGCAGCAGCCTAGGTCTGCAACAGGACTGGGAGTGAATTTTGAACTAGCTCAAAAGCATAAAGTTACACACTTGGGTACTAAAATTAACTTGGTAGAAGTGTGGCTTTCTCCGTGGTACTTGTCAATGCTTAATTAAAGAAGAACTCCCGCAAGAATTGTTGTTCTCTGACCCGTTATAAAGGTACACGATGTAATCTGTAGTGAATGTAATCTTCTTATCAGTGACTGTATTTGTGTTATAACCTCCCTTCTGATCCTCAGCTGTGTCATGTGACCTGCAATCAGACTCTCCAAATAACACAGCATCTTATGTGTGGACAGGAAACCAGTTTCTCTATGCTTTCCTATGGGAGCCTCATTGTCAGTCTCATAGGAATGAGTAAGGAAGTAACTGACTTCCTGTCCTGTGTCAGTTGAAGTTCAAAGAGTTGGTCACATGTCACAGCTGAGGATCAGAAGGGAGGTCACAAATACAGTCACTGATGAGAAGATTAAATTTACTACAGATTACAACATATACCTTTCTAACAGGTCAGAGAAAAAAAAATTTGCGGGAGTTCTTCTTTATGCATAGTCATGTAAATCAATGTGGAATGAAAGCATGCCCCTGGGAAATGTCGCTCAACTAAAAAATAAGTCACTTAAAAGGAAGGCATGCTAAAAAAAAGCTGTTAGACTGTATAGCAAAATGTAATGAATAGTTTCTTTTTGAAACTTGCAAATATAAATGAATATCTATAGGCTCTAGAATGGTGTAATTTTTACTGAGGTTTTGATATACTTGCCATGTATAAGGTAGATAAGTAGTCCTTGTGAGATGAAGTGGCCAATTAATGTGAGGTCTCTTACAGACGAGCATGTCCAGTGCAGAAAACATGCTTATGTAAGTGTGATTTCCCGTAATGGACACTGCTTGTTTCACAGCATCGTCTCTGCATACCCATGTGTCTACTGAATTGTACTGGCACAATGCTGTCAGTATAATTCTGTAGAAGCACGCTCAGGCACAGCACACAGCATTATAAAACATTGTAATGCCATGCATTCCTGCGAAACAAGCAATGTCCATAATGAGAACTCATGCTCCCACACAGACACGCTCATCTGAAAGAGGCCTAAGGGAGTGAATTTTGTAATAAATATATTCATAATGTGTCTTATAGCTGGCCACAGGTGCAGGATAGGTGTCGGCCCAAAGCCCCCTTGTGTCACTATGTAGCCAAGCTTGCATGTGAATTTCCGTATTTTCATAGGGAGTAGAAGAGACTTTGCTGCCAGTGGCTTGTCTAGCATCTAGCTTGACACAGCAAAGGATTGGGCAATATGATCTGTATTGTTTTTATATTGTACACAGAATGGACTGACTCCATTGCACCTCGCTGCCCAGGAGGACAAGGTGAATGTAGCTGAAATACTAGCAAAACATGGGGCCAATCTAGATGCTCAAACCAAGGTAACTATGCAACAAGACTATTGGTTGAATGTTCGCAGGGTATATTTATGTAAACCTATGGGAGAAATAAATAAATGATATACACCTTGGTAAATTCTTATTGCCATGTTGAATTTATGGAAATGTTTTATTGCCACAAAATCTCACTGAGGGTTTCCATGATATTATAGAGCAGGAGGAGCTGAGCAGATTGATAATATACTAGTTTTGTGGGAAAAGATTCAGTAAAACTTGTAATTTATATTATTTAAGTCTCTGCTCTTTCTGAAGTTAAGACCACCCCTGTGTACAGCAATCAGTGACTGACAGCTATCTGTGTATACAGAGAAAGGGGAATCCTGTTAATCACTCATAAGAGGAAAGAACATAGGAGCACATTTAGTTCTTTGTGGGATATGTCCTTCACGAGTGCTATCACCTGGTAGTGGTTTACCACAAATTGAAGGGCTACACCTGGACTTGCCATAATTTCTAGTTTCATGTATTGATGCAGTGTGGCAATTACGTAGCAGTGAACTATGAGCTCACACGTGTAATAGCAATAGAAATATCTTGTCATATAATAATTGTAAATGTATAAGATAGTATATAGAAAGTTTTGAGTTGTGTCCGCGTTTAGAAAGACTGTAAATGTATTGTGTATATATGTATATAATGCAGCATGTTATTAATTCTCCAAATTAGCTTTAATCTTGATTTTAGCCATTTTCTTGCCTACATTTCCTTTAATTATCTGTGTGTCAAAAGGCCACGAGCTGTTCATGGTGCTTCTGGTTCTCAGTAAATGAATATCTTTTTTTCCAGCTGGGTTACACACCACTAATTGTAGCCTGTCACTATGGAAACATAAAGATGGTGAACTTCCTTCTGTCGCATGGAGCTGGTGTCACTGCTAAAACAAAGGTATATCTTTTCTGTAGCTGATTCTAGCATGATTCTAGCAGCTCTGCTGCCAAATTCTCAGTCCGACCCCAGCCCTACTGCTAAAGACATATTCAGATGTACGTTTAATACAGCTCTAGCAAACATACAGGAGTTTACATCCTCTGATGTAAATGTTTTCTTTCCTCATCTTCTCCGTTCGGGTCAGACTACGATGACAATTTCTTTCAGCCGTGTCTCGTCTCTGCAGAGTTGAATAAATAGACAATTTAGGTTCCTTACTTTTCCATCATCCTTCCCCTCCTGGTGCCCCAAAATTTTTACCCAGGGGCGGACTGGTGATAGAAATTTCCCAGTGGGCCGATGCCCAGGGGGCCGTATCTCCCATCATTCGAGTACATAGCAATCTGGTGTTCTCAGCATTAATTAATTCTAGACGCATCAGATACTTATGCACTTGGCAAGTGGCGGAAAGTGCCTTCCTGCATTCAACTGTATCTCCGTCCACAGGATGGTGATACAGTTGACTACTACTGGGTCGGCAGTATTTTATACTGGACTGTGGTATTTTGTTCTGTTGGGGCAGTATTTTGTGCTTCCTTACAATATCGCTGGCCCCACCTACTTATGTTGGCCCTGCCTTCTGTCAATTTGGACCCGCCTACAACACAAGGCAACTTTTAGATTTTCAGTCATGGAGGTAAGCATTTGCATGACTGAAGCACAACATCTTCAAGTAAAAATACAAGCCCAGTGTATCTGACTTATTATTACTGATAAGACCCCCTATAGTTTCCCCAATAGTTATAATGCCCCTATATAGTGCCCACAGTGTTTATAATGCCCCTCTGCTGTTATAATGCCCCCAGGATTTATAATACTCCCCTGCAGTGTCCCCAGTATTTACAATGCTCCTTTTTAGTGCCCCCAGTATAATGTAGTTCTAATGCCCACCACAGTCATAACCCCTCTGTATTACCACTTGTATTATAATGAACCCTGTAGTGCCAGTATGTATAATGCTTCCCCCCAGTAGTGCCGATATATATGTGTGTGTGTGTATATATATACAGTGGAGGAAATAAGTATTTGATCCCCCACTGACTTTAAAAGTTTTAATACTAAAAAATAAATGAAACGTCTCATAATTTTATGCCAGCTTTATTTTAACAGTGCCACATAGAATATCAAAAGAAAAACTGAGAAAATTACATGAAATGAGAAATACAAAATAATTTGCATTTCTTTGAGGGAAATAAGTATTTGATCCCCTAGTAAAACCATGACTAATGTTGGCTCCCACAGACCACTGACACACCCTAATCACAGTGAAGTCGTTACCTAGATGAGAGACACCTGTCCCAAATTGTCACCTGTATAAAAGGCCACCTGCCAACAGTCTCAGTGACACTCCAACATCTCCACCATGGGCAAGACTAAAGAGCTGTTTAAAGATGTCAGGGACAAAATTGTTGAGCTACACAAGGCTGGAATGGGCTACAAAGCCATAAGTAAGAAGCTGGATGAGAAGGTGACAACTGTTGGTGCAATTATTCGGAAGTGGAAGAAGTACAACATTACTGTCAATCGACCCAGGCCTGAAGCTTCATGCAAGATATCACCTCGTGGAGTCTCATTGATCATGAGAAAGTCTAAAAATCAGCCAAGAACTACATGGGAGGAGCTGAGTAATGATCTCAAGGCAGCTGGGACCACAGTCTCCAAAAAAACCATTGGTAATACACTGAGACGTAATGGTTTAAAATCCTGCAGTGTACGCAAGGTTCCTCTGCTCAAGAAGGCTCACGTCCAGGCCCGCCTCAAGTTTGCCAATGAACATATTAATGACTCTGAGAGAGACTGGGAGAAGGTGCTGTGGTCAGATGACCAAAATTGAGCTCTTTGGCCTCAACTCAACTCGACGTGTTTGGAGGAAGAAAAATACAGAATATGACCCTAAGAATACCATCCCCACCGTCAGGCATGGTGGTGGAAGTATTATGTTTTGGGGGTGTTTTTCTTCTAAGGGCACAGGCCAACTTCACCACATTGACGGGAAGATGAACGGGGCCATGTATCTCAAAATCCTGGGTGACAATCTCCTTGCCTCCGCCAGGGCACTGAAAATGGGTCGTGGATGGGTCTTTCAGCACGACAACGACCCAAAACATACAGCCAAGGAAACAAAGGAGTGGCTCCATAAGAAGCATATCAAGGTCATGGAATGGCCTAGCCAGTCTCCTGACCTCAATCCCATCGAAAATCTATGGAGAGAGCTGAAGCTTCGCGTTTCCAAATGCATGCTTAAAAACCTTAAGGATATGGAGATGATTTGCAGAGAGGAGTGGGCCAAAATTACTCCTGAAATGTGTGCAAACCTTATAAAAAACTATAAGAAACGTGTGACTGCTGTGCTTGCCAACAAGGGTTTTGCCACCAAGTATTAAATGATGTTTTACTAGGGGATCAAATACTTATTTCCCTCAAAGAAATGAAAATTATTTTTTATTTCTCATTTCATGTCATTTTCTCTGTTTTTCTTTTGATATTCTAGGTGGCACTGTTAAAATAAAGCTGGCATAAAATTATGAGACGTTTCATTTATTTTTTAGTATTAAAACTTTAAAAGTCAGTGGGGGATCAAATACTTATTTCCTCCACTGTATAATCCATTAACCTGACGTTCCACTCCATGCTGCTGGTTTTGATGCAGACCACAGGCCTGAGTTGAGACCTGAGTTGCCATGTCCAGAGGCGAGCAGTCGAATGGCATGGGCAGGAGCCATAGGCTCCCATGCTCTACTTTAAACTGCTGCCCCCTCAGAGGCAGGTAGGCCAGTGCCTGAAGCGAGATGGTCATCTTGCCTTGTGGCAGATGCGGCAGATTTTATTAATTAAACGCCTCATCAATAGTAAACTGAACATTTACCATTTTAACATTTAACTGTTGATTTCTTTATATTTTTCCCTTGTTGTATGATAGAATGGCTACACACCGTTACATCAAGCTGCTCAGCAAGGCCACACACACATTATAAATGTACTGCTGCAAAATGGTGCAAAGCCCAATGCCACTACTTCGGTAAGTTTATACCTTTATTCTTCCTACTTTCTTATTTTTGTATTTCAGAGGAGCTAGTGTAGTTACATTTTCATGTGTAAATACTGTATGTGTATGCCTTTAAAGGGGTTGTCCCTATTCACAAGATGGGGAATAACCAACTGATCATCTGGATTCTGACCTCTGGGGCCTCCACCAATCACAGGAAGCTTTCACGCATGTGAGATGCCACTCCATTCAGCTCTGTGCAACATCCGGAGATAGCAGAGTACAAGCGCTCTGCAATCTTATAGAGTTGAATGGAATGCACCACTTCATTCGAACGGGGGAAGACAGGGCCCCCGTTCTCAGGATCAGCGAGGCCCTAGTGGTCAGACCCCTGTTGATCAAAGACTTACTACCGATCCTGTGGACACAGGATAAGTATTTGTGATGGGACAACCACTTTAATAAATCAGCTGACCAAGTGGGGTAATGTTAAACTGTAACTCCACTTGTAAATCCATATACTTTTAATCTATTAGGGTGCCTTCACACACAGCAAAACACAAAATTTCTACAACAAAATCTACTGGGTGTCAAGGCACCCTTATGTCATTTTTAACATGCTTTTTTGGCATGAGTTTTTTGGTGCATTTGATTTCTGAAAAAACACCAACTCAAGATGTTAGCTGAAAGTCTATGGGAATCTTCAAATGCAGGACATATGCGTTTTTATAGGGGTGTTTCTTGAAAACCAATGCGTTTTTTGTGCATAATTTTGGTATTTTTTTTATAAATCATAGCACATGTGTGAAGAAAAAACTCCACTGAACACATGCAGTTTTTATGGCATTTTTTTTAGTGGCCAAAAAATGGCAGAATAAATTTACCATAGACCATAGACTTCTCTGTTAAAAAAAATGCATTTAAAATATCCCGGTTGGCGCCTCTACATATCTTCAGTGATCCTCTGCCAGCAGAGGGGCTTATTAAGAGGGTTATTAAAGGGAGTTGTCTGGGCTTTTACTATTGATGACCTGTCCTCAGGAAATGTCATCAATTTCAGATTAATGGGGGTCTGACACCCAGCACCTCCACCGATCAGCCGTATGAGGAGACGGCGCACGTAGTGTTTACATGCAATCTCTCTTCTCTCTTCCTGCTCTGCTGCTGCTGTCTATGGTCTTTGCCATAAACAGCAGTGGTGAACGGGAAGAGAGACGGGAGGAGTGCTGTCTCCTCAAACAGCTGATCAGACCTCTGCCAACCTGATATTGAGGACCTATCCTGAGGACAGGTCACCAATACTAAAAGCCTGGACAACCCCTTTAATAAATGACCACACAGTTGTCTAGGAAAAGATTCAGTATAAGGCCCCTTTCACACGACAGTATTTTTTGCGGGCTCCGATCCGCATTTTTCACATGAAAAATGCGGACCCATTCATTTCTATGGGTCCGCAAAAAATACTGAGAGCATACGGTGTGCTCTCCGCACCCGTATGCCTGTTCTGTAGCCCCGCAAAAAAGATGGAACCTGTCCTATTCTTGTCCGCAAAACGGACAAGGATAGGCATTGTTACAGTGGATCCGCAAAAAAAACGGATGCCATACGGACGGCATCCGTTTTTTTTGCGGATCCGCAATTTGCGGACCGCAAAACACAACGTTCGTGTGAAACCGGCCTTACTTCTATTTTATTCATTTATTCAGTTGCTGCCTATTCTGGGCTTTGAAGCCCAGGAGGCGGTCCTATCAGTGATTGACAGCTATCTCTTTATACACAGTCATAGAGGAAAGTCTGTCAATAACTGATAGGACCGACTCCTTGAGTTCAAATCCCAAAATGAGCGGGAATGTAAACATATAAAATACAAGTTATACTGATTACTATGTATTTTCATGGTGACAGGTTCTCTTTAAAAGGCAAATAACTAATGCAGTATCAATGGAAACATTCTTACTAGGAATTATGGGTCTGATACTATTTGGTTTACATGTGCTTTAGGGCAAGGTGTTCCTCACTGACGTTTTACTGACCTAAAGTCTCCTTTATTTAGAAAGCCGACTAAAACTTTCCTCTATGGAAATGACTTGCGCTTCTCCTAAATGACTGTCAGATGTGGTTTATGTAGGTTTTTTTTCCGTAAGTTCCGATGTATCCGGTCTGCTGAAGTGGACGCTGGAGCACAAAACAACAGTCACTATTAAAGTATTCCTCTAAATAGGATCATTTCTGTATGTACGAGGTTTCGAAGGAATCTCGACAGCTAAGCCAGCATTTGAAGGCATCTTAAGTAGCTTGTATTTAAGGCCAATTTCTGCTGGTGCGTGACAGCCTTAAAGCAGACAGCACATTTTTCTGCAGAGGAGCTGGCAGATGTCGGTGTTTTGTGTTGCTATAGGGATTAGAAAGACTTCTGAAGTCAACCACACATTGCCGTAGAGCTTTTTCCTGGGTTCGGCGCCTTGTTTTGGATGGAAAGGCTGGCTCACTCGCTGTACTGTCTCATTGGCTCCCAGTTTATCGCCCTCTCCACCATTTCATCTTCCCCTGCAGAATGGCAACACTGCCCTCGCGATTGCCAGGCGATTGGGATACATCTCGGTGGTGGATACGCTGAAGGTTGTCACAGAGGAGATAATCACCACAACCACTGTGAGTATTCATCTTGTAATTCGAGGACAATCAGGACCTGCTTTTTATCATTGTGATGGTATGATTGTCCTCCTGGAATTCTTCATGAAATTACAGATGTAGCAGAGCTGAATTTGCTGTTTAACTGTTTGGGCTGCATTGTGTGTAGTGGGTCATGATAGCTTGGTGGCCTGTGCAGTCCTATGTAAAGCAAAGGTAACACAAGGGGATATCACAGTGAGCAGCACAGGATATACATCATATGTTAAAGGAGACACTCCGCTTAGGACATTTTTATTCTATAATGTCCAATGATCTTCTTAGAGCACATATTGTAGTATTACTTGGAATAAACTTAGGCCAAATTTAGTCGATTCTAAATACCCAAAGACAGTGGATTCAGCCGCCTCTTTTAGATTTGCACAATTCACTTCCCATGTTGCTTCCCAATGGGTTAAATTTCTGCAGATCTGAAACTGACAGCCGTATAGCATCAGCAACAATACATCACAAAGCCTCTGATAATTAGCAGCGTGCCACTTCTACACAACATGATTCATCCCTTTGTGTCATAATTGCAGATTGGTTGATGTGCTCAGTATTTCGATTGCCGATAAATCTCTCTTCCTGATGGATTGTGCAGCACTGTAGAGTTACAGGAGTCATGCATACACCATGGAAAAGGGGTTTCATTGATTGCAGTAACTACAGGGTCTTCATTAAGGACTCATGCACACGACCGTATGTATTTTGCAGTCCACAAAACATGGATCCATAAAAAATATGGATGACATCTGTGAGCATTCCGTTTTTTGCGGAACAGGACAGCTGACCCTTAATAGCAGGGGTGCACCTAGCCATTATACTGCCTGAGGCAAAAACTGAAATGGCGCCCCAACCCCCAAATGCCAATTTCTTAACCTTAAACCTTTTCATCCAGCCCTACTGTTAAAGACATACTTGGAAAACATTACATACAGAACTACAAAACATACAGGGTAATCCAGCACCACATACTGTGCCCACTCTGCTTCCCAATACTATACTGCAGAAACAGATAATCCCCCTTCTGCTGCCCCCTCTAGCCCTACCTGGTGCTGCCTGAGGCAATCGCCTCACCTCGCCTCATTAGTGGTGCACCCCTGCCTAATCCTTGTCCGTATTGTGGATAATATGCGGACCCATTGAAATGAATGGAACGGACACGGAAAGGAAATACGTTCGTGTGCATGAGCCCTTATGTCTGGTTTATGTAGTCTCCAATCTGTGACTCTCCAACTGTTGCAAAACTACAGCTCCCAGCATAACCTGAGAGCCTGTGGCTGTCAGGACATGCTGAGAGTTATAGTTTTGCAGCACATGCACATGCTGTCATACAGTAATATCACATAGAAATAATTCAAATAAATACATGGGATGCATAGAAATGGTATTTGCAGTAGCGGGAACAATTTTCCATGTGGAAAAATAATTTCAATCATTGCAGCGTTGCGGTTAGAAAAACGTGGCTGCTTCCTACTAAAAATCAGGGCCATCCTCTCATCTACGGGTTGAGTGTGGAAAATGAATAGGCATGATCTGCAGTACCACCCACAACCATGTTTTTCTAATCCTGACAGTGTATAGGATAACCCTGGCTGGGTGGGAGCAGTTGTCTCATCTATGCCCATATGTAGGTATTTTGGTTATAGCTAACCAATCTTGGGTATTTACGCTCAGTGAGTGGAGATATACTGGAGGTTTCTCACCTGATAGTCTTCTTTCTAGCCATCACGGGAATCATACATTTACAGACATGTACCAGTGTGCCACCAGGAGTATAGTACTGTGTGTATATAGACACAACTCATGAGCTCCACACCAGTGGTGTCCGTTCCTACTGCCTTTATCACATGATGCAATATATTTGTAGACTAAATACTTTATAAACTCAATAAGATTTTTTAAATGAAGAATATGAGAGGTGTGTACTGTAAAGAAGTTGGCAAATTGCCACTTTTCAAAATGCTTTCAAAGGATCCATTGGCACAGGATCTGCATAATTATATGGTTGTCGGAAGCTTAGTCCTGCTGCTTTACAGAAGTGATTGGAGTTGAGTGCCAAACAAACTTTTCCCAAGTTTGAAACATTCCTGCCGCTCTCCAGGCATGCCTTGCCCCCATACAAGTAATGAGATGAGGTTCTTGTCTAATCAGTACTATATGTATGAATCCCCACCTCCCCCTCCCCTACACTAACTTCAGTGCTGCCCACCTGCCTGCTGTTATATCTGTGCTATCTTTGTCTATGAAAATCTGTCACAGATTCGTTAAAAAGACAGAAACACATTTTAACTCATTAGCAGCCTAAGGAAAGCCATGCAGCTTCCTGAAAAGAAAATGGGAACATGTATATAAATACATATATGTGATGGGAGACGAAATAAGGCCACCTTCACATCGTCAGTGTTTTGGTCAGTGATGTCCATCAGGTATTGTGAGCCAAAACCAGCAGTGAAGCCTCCACAGACATAAGGTATAATGGAAAGTCCTGCACCTGGCTCACCCATTTTGGCTCACAATAACTGATGGAAATCGATGATCAAATTCTGACCAAACACTGACTGTGTGAAAGCGGTCTAAGTGGTGTTTTTGACACTGATGCATGCTGAACTTCTGCTGTGGAGTCCAGGATCCCAGTGTTGAGCTGTGCATTCTGGATAGTTATGTCTGATATTGGCATTTGAGAGCATGTGTGTAAGACCTCATGCACACGAACGTGTGACAACCGTGCCCGTGCTGTGGACCGCAAATTGCAGTCTGCACTGCACAGGCACCGACCGTGGGGCTGGCGCATGCAGATCGCGGACCCAAACACTTCAATGGGGTCCAGGATTTTTTTTTTTTTGGAGTGCGGAGGCACAGACAGAAACACCACCAAAGCACTGTGTAGTGCTTCCATGGGCTTCCGATTCGTGCCTCCGTTCTGCACCGCATCTCCCGGATTGTGGACCCGGGAAACGGCAATATGCATGAAGCCTAAGTAATGTGCTCCCTGGGAAAAGTAAGTAAAATAGCTTGTCACCAGAAGAAGAAAAACTCTCTGTATTGCCACTGGAGATGAGCGAACGTGCTCGTAACGAGCACTGTACCGCTCGGCTCCCCTGCGCTCGCATGGGCGCAGGCAGTCGCTTCCGTCCTCCTCACCCGACGGAGGGCGGCTGCCCGTACCCATGCGAGCGCAGGGGAGCCAAGCGGTACAATGCTCGTTACGAGCACGTTCGCTCATCTCTAATTGCCACCTAAAGTGGCAGTTTTCTTCTTTCTGGAAGAGAGTTCATTTACATTTAGGGTACGGCCACACGGTCAGGTTTCTGCATGCAGTTTTGAAAGCCAATATAAGGAGTAGATCTTAAAAGGGAGGAAAATATAAAAGTCAGATATGATTTCTCTTTTTTTAATTCACTCTTGGTTTTGGCTTCTGTAAGGGATTAGGTAGCGGGGTTGTCATCTCCTGGGTAGACAGGCACAGTCTAGCAGGCACACCATAGAAATTTCAGTCCAAACTTTAGGAATTTTGCTCAGCTGACCTCAGCCAGTTTTATTACCAGTTTGTGATACAGGACATAATATAAAATATAACAAACAAAAATCCTCTGCCTGTCCAGCTCTAACTACACAGAAAGATAACCTCCCTGACCCAGCGCCGGCCTAATACTGGGCACCAAACATAACAGCAAGTCTGTACCACTTGATATGCTCTTACACACTCTAAGCTGATGACCTGTTCCCAGGCCGAGAGCAAGCTGTGACTGGGCTCCTGCCCTTAAATAAGGCCAGCACACCTGTGGACTAATTAATATGGACAGCCCAAGACCTGGACTGCCCGGGTGGAGTGGGTGCCCACCCTTCTCTCCCCACTGCATCAACACAGGCCGTGAAAGCGGGTTTTCAACAAATTCTAATACAGAGACAACTGCACAGATCTCTGTCATTCCCATACCCTGGTTGCTTTTAGTAGAACATAGAAGTGAGGAACCATGGAAAAATATACACCCCATCCACCACTTTTCCAAACACTCGGTCACACTTCCAAAACTGCGTGCAGAAACCTGACAGTGTAGTTATACCCCTAAAACCATAAGTTCACCGGATGCACAGGTTTTATACATATAAGGCCCCTTGAAGTCGAGCGTGTGACACGCACGTCTTCTGCATCGCATCCCCTGGCCTGAACTCCTGGCACTGACGGGGGTCACATAGCATTATACTGATTTATGATGCTATGTAACCCTTACAGTTCTGGAATGTATTGGATAACACTAATGCCCCTTTCACACGAGCGGGAGACTCACATGTCTCCCGCAACGCATCTACAGGGCTGGACTCCGGCACTGACTGGGATCGCATATAATGCTATACGATCCCTGTCAGTGCCGAGTCCAGCCCTGTAGATGCGTTGCGGGAGACATGCGAGTCTCCCGCTCGTGTGAAAGGGGCATAACAGCATTATGTCAATGTCATCTAATACATTCCAGAATTGTAAGGCTTACATAGCATCATAAATCAGTATAATGCTATGTGACCCCGTCAGTGCTGGGAGTTCAGGCCAGGGGATGCGTTGCAGAAGACGTGCGTGTCACACGCTCATCTGCAAGGGGCCTAAGGCTGTGTTCACATCTGCGTCCGTGGCTTCCATCAATAACAGAGTCCACGGTTAGGTGCCGTATAAGTGTCATGGTGAACACCAGCAGCACCCAATCAACCACATTGTCATATAATAAGGTCCTTCAGGTTCTGCTCAGGTGTCTGTCTTTTTCCCGTCAAAAATGGTGGCATCTATAGCAGAGTTTCCTAATGAAGCTTCCGACGCAGATTTAGCAAAATGCTAAATCTTGATTTGCTGCAGTAGTCCTAGAGTATTTTGGTGATGTACAGATTACCTAAATGTATACTGAAAAATCTTATATCGATATCAAAAAACCAGTGGAGTAGCTTGAATCGCCTGAGCCTGATGCAAAATCTAATGCAGGGACCCCGAACTGTTATCCATCTCTAATAACATTGGGTTCCACAGGGTGCAAAGGGACCCTTTCATCCAGAGAGGCAACTGCAGCCTCTGCACCCTTTATACTTATGCCCCTGCCCCTTACGGTTTATGATTGCTTTCATGAATGTAGTTTGCTCAGCTTTTCAGTTTTCCCTCTTCTCAGATCAGTAATTTGTATGTTGATACTCACCCCCATTACCCTGCTATTCGCCCACAAACCAGCCCTGAAATGCATAGAGAGGACTTCTCCTAGAGTCCTCTCTATTATCTTCGTGTCCACAGGAGTCCTATCATTGCTTCCATGGCTGCTTTACGGGAGCATAGCAGGTAAATGGCAATGAGTATTGACATACAAGTTACTGATCTGGAGCAGCTACAGGTGTTCTATACATGTATTACTGTACTTATATTAGGGCATGATGGAGGTGACACATTCCCTTAAAAAAACTATTATATATTTAATGCATTCCCTAATATTTACCTATAATTAGCAAATCTGTGTGGTGTTAAAGAGGTTCTCGAAGTTTAGAAAAACATGGCTCCTTTATTCCAGAAACAGCGCCACACCTGTCCACAGGTTGTGTCTGGTATTACAGCTCGGCTCCATTGAATTGAATAGGGCTGAGCTGCAGTATTCCACACAACCGGTGGACAGGTGTGATGCTGTTTTTAGAAGCAAGCCTCCATGTTCTTCTCACTACGGGCAAACCTTTTAATTTATGTATGCTTTGTAATAATTCTAGTTATAAAGTAAATATGTAACCATTAAACTATAGCTTGTGTATTATGCCATGAATATTCAGACTTTCTGCTAATAGGATATCTACTGGAGAGAGTCGTGGTTTCTGTGCAGACCTGGGTGTGTTTCCTGCTGACCATTGTAATGCATTATGTGATGATTCACCATATTATAGGATGCCGTAGAATAATACAATTCTCTTGCTGGTTACTGATATTGGTCTTTTCTGTGCAGACTGTGACAGAGAAGCACAAGCTGAATGTGCCGGAGACTATGACTGAAGTCCTGGATGTCTCCGATGAGGAAGGTGAGTTCAGAACTGTGGAAAACAGATTTGCTTGGGGAATGGTCACATCATGTTTTGCCCTATATTTAACATATATGTTCTGGAAAAAAAGGATGCCAAAGTGCAGTACACTATGATTTTCCCTTCTGCAGAGCCCAGCAAAAAAATGTATATGTCCGTTTAATGTATACATCATGCCCATACATTAGATGTGGGACAAAAACGTGATGTGAAAACAGCTTTAGGGTTAGGTAGAAGACACCTCAGAGGGAGCTGTAAAAAGCAGTATTTGGCCTGTACTTTAGTACAGGGATACTCAACCTGTGGCTCTCCTGCTGTTGCAAAACTACAACTCCCAGCATGCCCTAATAGCTGTAGGCTGTCCAGGCATACTGGGAGTTGCTGGCTGGGAATCAACTTGAACCAATCATAGGTGGTGCTCTGTGACATAGAAATATAACTCACAGTCCCAAGGAAATTGGAAGTCTTGCTGTTCTCCAAAAGAGGAACAATATAAAATGTGATACCTTTTAATGGCTAACTAAAATAAATGATGTTATAAGGCTACAAGGGCAAAATGTGAGTATCATAAGAAGACAGGGAAAATGGAGGTTTGCATGACTTGTATGTGTACAGCTAGTATGAAGTATATTAGTAGATCACTGTCTGCAGTTAGGCCATGGTGTCTCTTTTGGGCAGTACTATATTACAGAAAGCACAAGGAAGAACTGCTAGTGATTCTACGTGGTCATACATATAGAAGAATGCTTTATTTTATGGCCATACTGCAGTATATACAATTTATATATTGGTATTTGCGACTGAAAGCATTCAAGTACACCTCTGCCATGTAGGAAATGTTTATTTCCTAGATGCCAGCAGGAAACCTTCTTCATTCCCTTTACAAACTAAAATGTGCTTTATGCAGCTTTTAAATTATTTTCTGGTGACCTCTTGTCTGATGAAGAACTTCTGAGTATACCAGGTATTATTGGAGAATGGTGTGGATCTAGTGTGACTTGCAGTGGTATTGATTGCCCATGTTAGAACGGTGTTCTCAATGCATGCACAAGGGCTTTGCAAATAAGAATGTGGTCAAGCAAATAAAGTGCCAGTGTAAAGTATCATCTGAAAATGGCTGCCGGACACTTTAAGGTGTGATCTACATATATAGTAAAGTTAGAAACAATATTTTTTTGTTTTCTGTTCTCCTACTTGTTTTATCCTAATCACATCCACATTCACTCCATGACACTCCCCTAGGCTGTCTGGCCCTTCTGCTATGCCCTAGTATAAACAGAAAAATGTAGTGCAACTTCTAACCAACAGGGGGCGTGAAGCTTCATTATCTAACTGTACTAATATGCTATGGAATTGCATTCTACTTTGCCCTGGAGAATAATTGTGCATTTCCAATGTGACTTATATAGTGGTACTCTCACCTGTGTATGTGGGGTATCAATAGATTGATGAGTTAGGTCCATACAAGGTGTCCATAACCACATTGCAAGTGACAGAAATCAGAACCGGTCATTTTGGTCATGAGAAGCTGTCAGTAGTGTAGCCTCCAATTTCAAGTAACCACATCTGACTATAGACCTAAGATATTATAGAGTCTTTTGAAGTTTCCAGTTTTCTCGCATGTCTCTTTTAAAGGTATGTTGTGTTGTCATCGCTGGTTTAATCATAATGCTTTATTGTAATATTATTGTGTGAGGTATGAGACACGTCTAAAGCTTCTATACTGACTTTTACAAGGAGATGACACAATGACTGGAGATGGAGGAGAGTACTTGCGGCCTGAAGATTTGAAGGAGCTAGGAGATGATTCACTGCCAAGCAGTCACTTTCTGGATGGAATGACCTACCTGAGGTACAGCTTAGAAGGTGGACGCTCAGACAGGTATGCTAATGTCACCAGGGTACTAATATGTGACTATTACAGTGTTTACATTATTCAGTTACATCTTGTCTTTCAAGAAGCCTTTTTTCCTACTTGGTCCATTAAAACTGGTCACGTGCCAGGAGAAGGTCTCCTTTTCTGAGCGAGTAGTTAAAACAAATGATGTACTTTGCTTATGTTCACATTTCATGTCAACATGCATCTATGTATCATCTATCTAGCAAAGAAATTAGGCAGCACTCGAAAATCCGGTCAACAGAGTGTTGAACCTGCTTTATTCCCCATGCAACGTTTCAGTCCTGCACAATGAAGCCTTTGTCAACCTGATTTTGCAGTACTGCCTCCTTTTTTTGCTACTACTCTATCAGTAGTGTTGAGCAAACTTGTGTTTTAAGTTCGGCGTCCAAAGTTCGGGTTATCGGTGAATCCCATTATGGATTCCGCTACCACAGACCATAATGGAATTTGGAATCCATTCGATAACAGGAACACGAACTTTGGACGCCGAACTATCTATCAACTTTATTCCAGCGTTCTGGAGGGCCAGATATATGTGATTACAATAGGCAGCACCTAGACTTTGCTCTGCTCTAGCTTTTATACTTTGTGTTATTTGGTTTAGGTTTTATAATTCTTTAGTAGCGTGTTACTTTGACAGTGCATTCTGAATCTTTAACTCATGTATTATGTTGAAGGAATAAATGTAATGTCAGAATGCTACACGGTAACATGAGAGAGTTGTCACTGTGGCACTCTAAGTGCATCATACACATGTAGAAGAGTCTCATTTGCTTGGTGATGAGCTCATTTCTGCTTCCCCAGCATGGTGCGCTCCCTGTGCTTTCCTACAATTAGTTTCTAGTTTAGCAAAATTGCTGCTTCCAATTCAGAGAAGATAACCGTGATTATCTCCACAAAGGAGACAAATTTCAACAATTTCATGTGGCTTCTAAAAATAATGTTCACATCTTCACGGAAGTGAAGTAAGAAGTAGATTTTTCTTGCAAGATTGATCCAGGGAAGACATCTAGAACCATCTGACTTACTATAAAACACAGGTCCTACACCTTTACCACATCTGCTGTGTGAAAAACAACAGAATAACCAGAAAAGTATGACTTCACAAGATTACAGAATTTATGGGGAAAAAAAACATATTAAAGGTTTCTCTGGTTTCATGTAAATAAAGTGCATTTTTTTAGAATATACTTGGTGTACACTGAATTTCCAAAATCTTGCAGTTGGAGAGTGGAAATATTCAGTGTTTCCAGTCATTAGCGGAAATCCAGTACCAATCTCTGTACAGGGGGTTTGTTAGGTTTTTTTTTTTTTTCCAGTGCCATTCTTGTCCCTATAAGGCCTAGTTCACACTTCAGTGATTTGGACATTGATTTCCATCAGTGATTGTGAGCCAAAACCAGGAGCGGAGACTACACGGAGATATAATGGAAAGATTTGAACCTGTTCTGTGTTCTGAACCCACACCTGGTTTTGGCTCACGGTCACTGATGAAAATCACTGACCAAATGACTGAAGTGTGAACTAGGTCTAAGGCTTTTGCGCACATTGGTGCCAACAGAATTCTGTGGCCTTCAGTGTACCTATGTGTGTCTCTTATTCTTAAGTGGAGGTACCCATCCTCCTCTGTCAATAAATGGACATCACTAACAGTATTAGAATTTATTTGGGAAATGAGAAAAACTAATTTTTTCCATGCAGTGTTATTTTCTGACTATACAGTATATGTGCCTAGATGATATAGGGTAAAAGATGTAAAATACACACTTTGTAAAAGCTGATATTATTACTAACATCAAACATTATATATACACATACACAGGTATATATAAAGGTACATGACTAACTACTCCATATTATTTCTCCTAAACTCATAATATACATAATATACCCTTTTATTTCTTGCCTGTTACTTTATAACAATTTCCCTTTCTTTTATTTTTTTTTTCTTCCCTTTCATTTGTATGGATGCTACCCACAGCACCATGCCTAGGTAGGTATGGCATTGCATGGTACCACTATGTTCTTCATGTGCTAACCCTCCACCACAGATACTCATCCATCATTGCCTCACTTACCCATCACTTATTGCTTGCGTGCTGCATACTAATAAAAGGCCTGGCTTAAGTTTTGTCATGCTGCCATTATCATAAAGTAAGCTTTTAGACAGTGTACATTTACAATACAGATTTATACTTGTTGTTTTCCTAGTTAGGAACATATTCTAAAACTCTGTAGGATGGATCTTTGATTCAGAGCCTTTGGTGGCGCTATATTCTACCTTTGATTATATATATATATATATACGGTATATATATTATTGATATTATGTATTTGTTCATTTATACTATGTTTAGGCTAAATCCATTAGAAAAGCTATTGTGGCATGCTCCATCACATGCTATATTATGGAGGTGTCCCACACATGGAGCCACAAGGAGTGCCTATGGTCCATGGACCAGCAGGGAATCTGAGCTGCCAGGGTCTGAACCCCACATATGATTACTGTTACCACTTTTCGTTAAGGGAAGGCAGCGCTATTTATCATTGCCTGTCTGTGTGTGTGATTCCTGTGATTTCTATGTACCAGGCTATATCTGCTTTGCATTTTATGCAGCTCTCCAATAAATCCACAGTATCTTCCAGGGGATATATCTCATTAGCTGTGAATTAACAAGAACCAAGGCTTTGGTTTCAGAAATATATTTTGTATTTCTTTTCTCACCATTCAGTACTTGATGACTAAATAAAACTACATAAAACGAAATAAAACTACAGCACACTGTGTTTTTTGTCCGGTCGCCTCTCGGCATGTTTGCTGTGCTGCGGCCGGACCAATTATAGTGAATGGGGCCGGAGCGGACTTCCGCCAGCATAGTGGACTTGCAGTAGCACGGATATGGGAGGCTGTTCCCCCACCGGAACAGTCTGCCGGAAAAGACTACCGCAAGTGTGAAACTGGCCTAAAAACTGGCATTTACATGTAGTATTTCAATTGAAGTACACAAACCAGTCACAAAGACCGCAAAGCAAACATTATATTAGGGACGAGATTGCACTGTTTGGGTCATTTTTTAATATGACATTCATCTTTGACCAGGCCCAGTGACCCAACATGATGCTTTTTATGAATTCTGTATGAAATGCATTTTGACTGAACTGTTATAAACTAATGCATCCATGTGAACCTCATGAATGGGATCTGTCAGGCGATTCATAAAATGCTAGCCAAATCAAAGTAAAGAGAAGCACTGGTGGGAAGTGATCCTTAGATGGATGCGGTCTGCATTACGGTATTCTATAAAACAATTTATATGAAAAATGACTTGCTGACTTTTCCCCTGGAAGCTGCATCAGGTGCTAATCGCTAATTCTTCCATTCACCTTTTCCATTTCACCCTCACTTTTCTGATGATTTGTATGTGTCAACCGACCAGCCTGCGATCCTTCAGTTCAGACAGGTCCCACACAATGAGTCCACACTTGTATCCCAGGGGAAGCACCATCATAGACGACTCTGTGATCATACCCCATGACCAGGTAGGTGATTTTCTTTTCTTTATTTTCCACTATGTCCAATTTGGTGTATTTACATATCACTAAATGCACCAAATTCAGTCCCCCAGTCCCTACGCCTTGGGACAGAGGCTGAATGGTGGCACGCATAGTCCTTTACATCTACGTACTACAGAACTACAAGGGCTCTGTGTGCCACCATAGAAGTCTCTGTCAGGTGCCATGTGTATTTAGCTATTCTCCTGTAGAATTTTTCTAAAGGCCCATACATACTGACCTATGGGTGCCCTATTACAGCTGTGTTTCATACAGGGTCTACTCAGACAGCTATCTTTATGCCTGCTGTGGGCACTACACGTATTGTAGATATACACAGTTTCTGAGGTATGTTGCACCTTTTTAAACGGCTTCACGCCCTATCCCTTTTTGTAAAGTCTATGGGGACATTTTTTTTGACAAAGCGTCCTTGATGATTATGACATTTTTTTAGAGCAATAGTGGTGTGATATTAATGTGGCCTATAAACATTTTTAAATTACAAGATGTTAAATGTACCTAAATGAGAGCCGAGACTTCCACCAGTGCCTTAACCTACAGGATTCTGGCACCCAGTAAACAGATGGACCCCTTTGGCTCTGAATTCCGTATCAATGAGTGATTTGCACAGCCATCACACCAATTTATTAAGACTGGAATTTTAGACTTTGTCTTAATAAAGCCCTAAGGTGGCGGAGATTCTGCCGAAGTTATGAAGAGCTGCCGGCCTCTTCATAACTTCGACACATCGAGTGCCAGCTCTAAATGTAAGACTGCTTCCGAGCTATCTTACATTTAGGCAATTATTTACGCCTGAAACAGACGTAGAAAATGGTAAATGAGATGGGCCTGCTGGCCTGTCCATTTCCACGCTCATGCTACACCCACAATTTTAGACCTGGCATGAGCGGGGCGAAGACGCAGATAGCGGTGCAACGGTTAGCCATCTTCGCCTGAAATACGCCTAATATAGGCTTATTTCAGTCTAGTAACTGACCCCCTCTGTTTTCATAGTGAACAGCACATGGAAGATAACCTGTGAATAAACCTTAGTGCATCTATTTTAAGGGATTAGTCGTAGTTTGCAATTGTTGGTCTTGAGCTTCGGGGAAGATTCACATTCAGTTTACTTTCATTTAGGTCTCATATTTAACAAAGTCAGAACAGAACTCATATCGTCTCAGCTGGGGGAATGACAACCTGGATAACGTGGCGCTCTCCTCCAGCCCCATCCATTCTGGGTGAGTAAAGACCTAAATACAGAAACTAATTGTCAGCAATTCATTTTTTATTACCAGAGAAAAGAAAGCACCTGTAATCGAGACAGGGAAAGGTGCTATGTACCAGAAGGCGGCAGATGTGCAGATCTGTATGTAAAATGATGGTATTTTTACAATTACTGTACAGTTCTGGTAGGGTAACTCTCTACTTATGTGTAAAAAGCACTTTCGCACCGTTTGATATTTGGTATATATATATATATATATATATATATATATATATATATATATTATACAAGAAAATGCAAGAACAGGGCAGCACTGCTAGTCCAATTGTAGGTGGAGTGCCAGCAGTTGGGTGTGTACCAGCAACCGTAGATATAAAAGAAAAAAATGACCGCAGCTCATCCAAATGAAAAAAGGTGCGTCTTTAATCACCTAGGCGACGTTTCAGTCCTCTTAGTTGGACTATTGTAGTAGGACTCCCAGCATGCTCCATTAATTTCTATGGACTTTAGAGAACAGCCATTTTAGGAAAGGTAGTTTTACCACAGCTGGAGTGCAGGAGGTTAGCCATCACAGCCTTATAGCCATCATGGAATCAAGCTGCATTTGCAAAAGAGACCTGGAATGTTCTAGAAGTCATATCCCTTAGGCTACATTCACACGGCCGTTATGTTTTGCGGTCTGCAAAAAGTGGATTCACAAAATGCGGAAACTGGCCGAGTGCATCCCACACTTTTCGCAGGCCCCATTGTCAAAATAGGACAAGACAAGAATAGGACATGTTCAATAATTTGCGGCCCGGCAGCACTGAAGTGGACCGCACACAGATGACATCTGCGTGCTGTTGGCATTTTCTGCTGCCCCATAGAAATTAATGGATCTACATGTGATCCTCAAAAATGCGGATCGGAAGCGGACAGAAAATATGGTCATGTGGATAAAGCCTTATAATCAGGTCACAAATACGAAAATATGAGAGTCAAATAATGACAGGGCTACTTTATCTGACTTTTTTATATGGGTAGACAAATGGATGTGAATCGCAAACTGCCCAGGCGATCAGTCATTCTGTATTTAGAAGGGATGGAGTATTATACAGCAACTCTTTTAACAAATGGTCACAGAGGAACACGCAATGTTAATGTGTGTGAGGTAGTAGTAGTCACCCCTAATCAGTGATTATCCACTATGGATAATTAAGTGGTGGAGACCTCTTGGATACCTCTAGATCAGTGGTTCTCAACTCCAGTCCTCGGGACCCACCTGCCTGTCAGGATTTAGGAATATCCCACAGAATGAATACCTGTGGTAAGTCCTGATGGATGGACACTAATTATATCAGCTGGTCTAAACTAAGGAAATCCTGAAAACCTGACTGGCAGGTGGGTCCCGAGGACTGGAGTTGAGAACCACTGCTCTAGATGCTCGTATGGTAGAGACGAATGCCATAATTGCCATCTAAATTTAGTATATTACCTCTCAAAAATCCTGTTTTCAGGTTCAGGAAACTTATAATGTATATCATCCTGTGGATGGTCATGGCATGTTAGCAATAATAAATGTTAGTATCACATAGAGAAATACTTGTGCCACAGCAGGTGGATGGCCAAAGTTGTTCAAGACTTCATTGCAGAGTATTGTATGTACTATATATGTGGATGGATGGATGGATATGTGATTATAGGAAAATAGTTTACATGAAATATTGTTGCGCAGTGCAATTTTTTTATTCTTGTCATGAAATCACAAATTATTGTCTTCAATCATTACCATATTGTGGAATAATCTAGTCTAGTTCATCCATATGGTCTAAGTACACAGGGGTTTTCTCTTCACGCATAGTTTTTTCTGGCTTTCCTTTTTTATTTGGAACATTTTTGAATGTTTTTTTCAGCGGCTTTTGAAGACTTATAGAGAAGCCTGGGAAAAAAATGCCATACCTAGAATTTGCTGCCATCTCTCCCAAAACTCCCCCATACTGTACACCTACACATTTGGCTTGAGTGAAAGTGTACGTGTATTCAATGGGGAGAGGGGTGGAAACCACTGCTAGACACTAATGGAGGTGGCTTGTCTCCCTGAAGAACATAAGGATCGGGCAAAAATTTTCACCTCGCCCGATCCTTCTCTCCTCTGACATCATGTTTGGGGGAGAGTCAGGAGCTCCCCACACATTAGCCGTTCTCTGCAGGTTCAGCTGACAATACACTAATGATATAGTAATCCTCTATAAACCTCTGCTCCGTTTATTATCTCTGTTTCTTTCTCTCTCTCTCGCTCTCTCTTCTTTATTTCTCATGGTGACTAATCTGTTCTGTTGCAGCCGCATATCTCCTTGTCTTGACCGAGACCACAGCAGGTGATCCTTTGTTTTCAATATGTGATTGCATTGTTTCCACATTGTATGCCAGTAATTCACATCAGGACGCTTTAGTGTTTTCACACGTAATGATAGGCACAGCTCTGGCATAACTGCACCAGTATCCAGAATGTCTTACTGCCCAAAACATTCCCAAGTACAAAGTTTCTAACTCAAAGTAACTGCTGGTAGAAAATAATTTTAGCTAGGTATTACTATCAGTATTAGCATACATGCATTTAGTAGCCTACAGAGAAAAATCATAATCCAACTATTCAAGTAGAGGGTAGACTTCTGCTTTTCAGGCCTAATCCAGTGTCAGACTGGCCCACCAGAGTGCCAGAGGATCCTCTGGTGGGCCTAGGCTCTGATCAGAGGCGTAACTACCATAGCAGCAGACCATGCAACTGTTATGGGGCCCAGGGCAAGAGGGGGCCCAGTCTTAGTTGGATTATAGCCTCTACTACTGGAGGTGAAAACTTGGTCAGGACTCAACTCTGAGCAAATGAGGCAGTGGAAAAATGGCCCAAGGGTTATTAAAAGGGGTTTAGGCAGAAACCCTTCTTTCCTGTGTGGGTAGCCTGGTATGATCCTTGCTACGGGGCCCTTACTTCTGTATGTACGCCACTGGCTCTGATATTAGAGAAACTGAGGAAAAAATATTTGGAGCTGGCTTAGGGGCAAATAACTTGACACTAGAGCCCATTTCTTTGAATCAAAATCTATTAGACTGTATTGATTATATGAGGGTTGGGCCCTGAGAATTATTTCATTTGGTGAGCCTTAGGGACTCCAGTTCGATCCTGGCTTCACCTCATCCAATTTAGGAATGAAGGATGATGATAATCTGTTTCTCCTTCCATTCTTTCCTAATGTCAAAGGCATTACCCTACTTTTATATATCCCATGGGAATAGGGTAAACCTGTGTTATGGTAACTGTAGCCCCATTCTTTATTATGCCTATATGATCTACCAGTTCGTCTGCCCAACCATGCCCAATCATGATAGATGCATTTAAAATCTATATGTAAGCTTAGTTGTAAGGCTCAAACTTAAGGCTAAATCCAGGCTCATCATTTACAAGGCAAGTAAGACTATCATTCTGGCTCTTTAATGGATGAATATGTGTACCCTTGAAGGTTAGGGGTTAATGGACTAACATGTTCAGACTTTTTGGTACCAAACACTGAAGCAGCCTGATGGTCCTGAATAACAAGTGATTGTGTTGTTATTCGGAGGAGACTTTTAAGATTCATCTTCATGTACTGTGTGGGCATATTATTCTCCATAATGTAAATAATATGCATTGTATGGCATCTCCAAGTAGAATTATGTGAAATGGTAGTCACGACACTGATGGCAGTTCCTATTCCTTACCCTTCAGAACATGCAGTTTATGGTTCACCTTTGTAGTGCTCTTGTGATGTTTTTGTTATGTGGGTTGAAATTAATCTTGAAAAATAGTTGCTAAATATTTGCAACAAAGAACACATTTTATTCATTGGAAAATGGACTTTTACCACCATCAGTCTTGCATGGCTAGGTTACTAACATCAGACAAGCATTGGATCTTCATTTTGTGTGAGTCCCTTCAGTTTATAAACTTTGAGCATCTCTGTTCTAGACTGATGAACCGCAAACTGCGGCCCTCCAGTTATTGCAAAACTACAACTCCCAGCATGCCCTAATAACTGTAGGCTGTGCACAGTAGAACCCAGTTCTGCATAGTTTCTTTTAAGGTCATTGGCTTTCTAATTGTCCTGCAGGTTTTAAGTTATGAATCAGTTATTGGGCTATTAGAAACTTTCTGGGGTCAGATGAAAGGATATTAAAGGGGTTGTCTCACTTCAGCAAGTGGCATTTATCATGTAGAGAAAGTAATACAAGGCTAATACTAATGTATAGTGATAGTCCATATTGCCTCCTGGCTGGTATAATTCTCCCATCACATTATAAACTGCTCGTATCCAGGGGTTACGACCAGCCTCCAATCCATCAGTGGTGGTCATGCTTGCACACTATAGGAAGTAGCGCCAATCTCTCTGGTGGCTGGGACCGTGGGAGCGCACATATGCTACTGCTTTTTCCTATAGTGTGCAAGCACGACCACCACTGATTGCAGGGTGGTTGTAACCATGGAAACGAGCAATGTATAATGTGATGGAAAAATGAATCAAGACAGAAAAGGCAGTAATAAGGATAATAACAATACATTAGTAATTGGCTTGTATTAACTTCCTCTACATGATAAATGCCACTTGCTGAAGAGAGACAACCCCTTTAAGGCTAAGTTCGCATGTCATGGAATTTGTGCCGATGAAATCAGCATGGTATCCGCAACTTATACAAGGAGGTGTGGATTCTGACACGGATTTCTTCTGCAAAATATTGTCTTGCAGATTTAGATTTTAGAACTCCATTAAGTTCAATGGAAAAAATCTGTGGCAAATCTGCAGACAGTCCACAAAATAATGAGCATCTAAGCCCCTTCCCGGGAATTCCCTGTCTGGGAATGTCCATATATGTGTGGGGTTTGCATTGGAACTGACCATTTTCACCCTGGAAAAGCCTAAATTAGCTGGACTGTCTCTGGCAATAAGTAACAGTCTTGGCATGTTCAGGACAGTTGGCAACTATGGACTCTTCAAGAAGAAATCTGCAAGAAGGAATCGGCAGTAAAGAAAAATACAATTGCTGCATGTACACAGTTCGGGCAAAACTCCATTGTCTTACTTTATGCTGCAGTTTTGTGATGTGGATTCCTCACAGCAAATCTGCATGTAATCAGCTTTGTGTGAACCATACTGTGCTTGCTAGATCTTCACTTGCGTGTATAGTATATTTCCTTTTGACTTACAGTTTAATGAAGCTGAAATACGCATAATATATACAGTGTATATATATATATATATATATATATATATATACAGTACAGACCATAAGTTTGGACACACCTTCTCATTCAAAGAGTTTTCTTTGAATGAGAAGGTGTGTCCATACTTTTGGTCTGTACTGTATATATCTGATGTAGCTCACATTGTAATGTATCTGGATTATACATAAAGCCTGTAGGGTAGAGATTTTTTTCCAGCTTGTGTACTGATACGTTGCTTATTTCCACTTAGTATCTCCAGCTCTACAGCATGTGACCTGCACGTCCATCTATATATTTTTCCCATATTACATTTTTAAACAGTTTTATTAGCTACTACGTTATATTTCTTGACAATTTGGTCTGATTATTAACGCCAGTAAGCTGTAGTAAATGAGAGTAGTCGAAGCATGTCTACTCTGCTATCGGTTAGCAGGGAATACTGGGGCTTATTTACTAAAGACTGGCATTTCACACGATAGTCTTAGTAAAAAGCCCTCTTGAGTAAGATGTGACCAATTTATTAAGAAGCGCAGACCTCTTCATCAATTTCTTGCATCGGTGATGTCTGTGCACCAGAAGCTGAAACCTACATGAGGTAGGGGCTGGTGTAAATTTCAGTTTTCAGGCATATGTTATAGTAACGGTGTTGGGCTAAGGTGGTGCTGCCTTCTGTCCCTATGCTCCACACTTTAAAAAAATGACGAGAATAGCAGAGAAAAGCAAAAAAATTGCACATTTTTGCACAAAACGCTGTTTATTCAAAAATTTGTAACACCCTTAAAGGGAACCTGTCACCTCCTTTTTACAAAATGAGCTGTTAACAGTACCTTAGAGTAGACCCCAGTGTGATCCTATTGCTGTAGTTGAAACAGAGAACTGCCGGATGAAAAGGCTGGAAACAGAACTTTTAATCTTGCTGCGCTGTCTTTCCGGTGTGGGCTTGAAGTCAAGGGGGCAGCGGCCTCCTTGCTTCAAGTCAAGAAAGCCACTCCCCACTTGCTCTTGACTGACAGTTAGCCGGGGTGCCGGGGATCGCAGAAATCTCGCGCATGCGCGTTGCGCGAGTGAGTACTGCGCGATCCCGGCACCCGGCTCTTCATGTTGCCGGCGCTTCAGTACTCTGTGCGCATGCGCCGCCTTACTATGCGAGCGCGCTTGGGAGCTTGCATAGTAAGGCGGCGCATGCGCACTGAGTACTGAAGCGCCGGCAACATGAAGAGCCGGGTGCCGGGATCGCGCAGTACTCACTCGCGCAACGCGCATGCGCGAGATTTCTGCGATCCCCGGCACCCCGGCTAACTGTCAGTCAAGAGCAAGTGGGGAGTGGCTTTCTTTACTTGAAGCAAGGAGGCCGCTGCCCCCTTGACTTCAAGCCCACACCGGAAAGACAGCGCAGCAAGATTAAAAGTTCTGTTTCCAGCCTTTTCATCCGGCAGTTCTGAGTTTCAACTACAGCAATAGGATCACACTGGGGTCTACTCTAAGGTACTGTTAACAGCTCATTTTGTAAAAAGGAGGTGACAGGTTCCCTTTAAAGTTGGTGTACAACATTAGTAAATGACCAAATGGTTGTAGTAAACATAAAAAACTTTTCATAAATGGCTCTGTGGTATTGACCTACCTCTTTTATAATTTTATGAAACAAGAATAACCACATGAAGTTTGCATGTGCATGTTCAAAATGCTTGCACCATTCACATACATTACAGATGTGTGCTGTCCCTTCATCAGCACAGAACTGTATGAAGTTGCATTTTGCTTTTTACAGCAGTATGTAGTAACTTTTTATTTTATTTTTAGTTTATTCTCATTCTCTGACCTGAAGCATGCGGAATCTATTTTGTCTTGCACATGTGTGTACATGACGGTTTGCATCTTACGTATAATTGTTTGGCACAGTTTTTATTCACACTTTAACACTACAAGAAAGGACCCAAGGAAGTGAACAGCTTGAATGAATTAAAAAGCTCCTCATGGCTGATTCATAAAATACAGTGCACTACAAAGAAAACATTCAGTTTAAGTGGGACACGTGTCATGTAGCCTAACATGTTAGGAAAACAGACATGACCTACTAAAGAACAGCTTGCCCCACAAGATTATAGCAACTGCCTACAAGATCTACATATTTTGTATCTATAGCTATATCTAAATTGTACAAGATTGTTAATCTAAACATGAATTTAATTTTAAGAGGTTGTCCTGCCACAGGATATGTCTTCAATATTTGATTGTTGGGGGCCCGACATCCAGGACCCCCTCTGGTCAGCATTTTGAAGAGGAGGTGGCGCTCCATGCGAGCCCTGCGTCCTCTTTATTACACTGTCCGTCTCAGAAGTGATGTGTAGTGACAAGTACTCCCTCAATTAACTTAAATGGTACGAGTACTTGTAATTACACTACGCTGCCACTACAAGGGAGACGACGCGTGGTGTAATGAAGAGGAAGTAGTGCTCACATGGAGTGCCGCCTCCTTTTCAAACAGCTGATCAGCAGGGGTGCCAGGTGTTGGACCCTAGCCAATCAGATATTGATGACCTATCCTGAAGATGTGGCAGGACAAACCCTTTAATATCCTAAATTATTCCATAATTTTGCATGTTTATTTGCTTCTTTCCCTTTAGTTTTCTTGTTAGCTTCATGGTGGATGCCCGTGGAGGTGCCATGAGAGGTTGCCGGCATAATGGACTAAGAATCATAATTCCTCCTCGGAAATGCACAGCCCCTACAAGAGTGACATGCCGCTTGGTTAAGCGTCATCGATTGGCTACTATGCCTCCCATGGTGGAAGGAGAAGGCCTTTCCAGTCGACTTATTGAAGTTGGGCCTTCTGGAGCTCAGTTCCTTGGGTAAGTTGTAATACACCTATATACGTTAAGGTTATCTGTCTGTCTATGGAACTGCTGTAAATTAGACGCAGGGCAGGACCTGCTAATTGTGCCCCTACACACATATAAATTTCATTTCTTTTAAATGGTCACTAACTTTTTCACACGACTGCATAAATGAGTAGCACATGCGAATATATAAAACTAATAATGTATCCTAGCAAAAAATAATGCCTCTTTCTCCTCTCATTAACGCTTATCCTAATCCCCCTTTCCTAAACTAACATTCTTTCTGAATTTGTTGCTGAATCCATCTTAAGAGACTAAGGGGGAATGTCAGCTGACAGAAAGCATGCCCATAGTAACTGCCCATGGAAGTCTATGTAGAGGGGAGGGGGAGGAGGAGTGAGCTGCAGTGAGAAAGACACAGAAGCTGTAGCAGCTAATAGTAAGTCTTATATCTCACCCCAAGTGCTTTATTCACAGCTACACTGTATACTATACTGTATGCTAGCAGTTTGATTCCACTTGCCAGCTCAGGGAGAATTGAGAATTAGAGGTTGAACCTGTAGAGGAGAAAAACTGCTAATAAATGCCGAAAATGCGTCCAGAAGTAGTATAAACGCAGCAGCTTATTCTAAAAAGTCATCTGAAAGTGTAGGTACACTTTACATTATTTTTTATATATGAGACTGTTTTAACTCACCAGATTTTAAAAACATAGATCTACTTTATGATTATACATACCCAAGTTTAGACACAAAAAAAAGATAAAATGCAGGCTGTTAGACACATTTTTTCAGCTAGCCAAAGCGTTTGATGGTCTTATGCTTAAATCTCTATGAAAACTTTTACAATTTTATTGTAAGGGGGTCATAAAATGACGACCAAAGAAATCCATTGGTCCATACTACAGGGTGGGCCATTTATATGGATACACCTAAATAAAATGGGAATGGTTGGTGATATTAACTTCCTGTTTGTGGCACATTAGTATATGGGAGGGGGGAAACTTTTCAAGATGGGTAGTGACCATGGTGGCCATTTTGAAGTTGGCCATTTTGGATCCAACTTTAGTTTTTTAATGGGAAAAGGGTCATGTGACACATCAAACTTATTGAGAATTTCACAAGAAAAACAATGGTGTGCTTGGTTTCAACGTAAATTTATTCTTTCATGAGTTATTTACAAGTTTCTGACCACTTATAAAATGTGTTCAAAGTGCTGCCCATTGTGTTGGATTGTCAATGCAACCCTCTTTCCCACTCTTCACACACTGATAGCAACACCGCAGAAGAAATGCTAGCACAGGCTTTCAGTATCCTTAGTTTCAGGTGCTGCACATCTCGTATCTTCACAGCATAGAGAATTGCCTTCAGATGACCCCAAAGATAAAAGTCAAGGGGGTCAGATCTGGAGACCTTGGGGGCCATTCAACTGGCCCACAACGACCTATCCACTTTCCAGGAAACTGTTCATCTAGGAATGCTCGGACCTGATAATCTGACCCATAATGTGGTGGTGCACCATCTTGCTGGAAAAACTCAGGGAACGTGCCAGCTTCAGTGCATAAAGAGGGAAACACATCATCATGTAGCAGTTGAATGGCCCCCAAGGTCTCCAGATCTGACCCCCCTAGACTTTTATTTTTGGGGTCATCTGAAGGCAATTCTCTATGCTGTGAAGATACGAGATGTGCAGCACCTGAAACTACGCATACTGGAAGCCTCTGCTAGCATTTCTTCTGCGGTGTTGCTATCAGTGTGTGAATAGTGGGAGAAGAGGGTTGCATTGACAATCCAACACAATGGGCAGCACTTTGAACACATTTTATAAGTGGCCAGAAACTTGTAAATAACTCATGAAAGAATAAAGTTACGTTAAAACCAAGCACACCATTGCTTTTCTTGTGAAATTCTCAATAAGTTTGATGTGTCACATGACCCTCTTCCCATTGAAAAAACTAAAGTTGTATCCAAAAATGACAGACTTCAAAATGGCCGCCATGATCACCACCCATCTTGAAAAGTTTCCCCCTCCCATATACTAATGTGCCACAAACAGGAAGTTAATATCACCAACCATTCCCATTTTATATAGGTGTATCCATATAAATGGCCCACCCTGTATAACTCCATTTGCGTTGAAAAAAAAATTATCATTTTACATCAGATGTAGTGTTACTGAGAATTTTTGTTATAGAAGCATTGCCCCTAGTGGACAATGCGCATGATCCCTTATAGGCAGACATTTCCACAGAATACATGCATAAAATTGTAAGGAATTTATATTCAAATCTAAATGTTGTATGAAAGCCTTTTTCATATTCACTTAAAACCCCTAAACTATTCAAAATAATAAATTACAGATGTTACCTGATACCTATGCCCAATTGAAAGTTGTTTCTCAAAGTATCTGGCATGTGACACTATTCAGAATACTTTTTTCCAAATTCCCTTTTTTCGCCTCTCAGAAATTCCTCTTACCTATGTTCTTTTTCCCACTGCTGCTTTGGATGTACTCAGTAAACTTCACCTTCCTACTGCTCCTCCCCCTCTTAATGAGGGAGAAAGCTTGGTCAGCCGAATCCTTCAACTGGGACCTCCTGGGACCAAATTCCTTGGGTAGGATAGACTTACGATCAAGTTGATGGATGCCAGCATCATCCCCGTTGTTCCTCAGTATTTTTTTTTTTTACTTTTTGTTAGTGATTTTGTCAGTGTACTTTAATTTGAAGTTTGCATTAGTGACTGTGGTCTGATGAAGCATTTTAATCTTTGTGTGTTTTATGGTTTTAGTGGTATTGTATTTGTCTTTCCTCTGTGTATTATTGTTTATTGTTTAGTGGTGTTTATTCTTTTGGTTGAGCATGTGATTTTTTTTCTCCCATAGTGATTGACTTGGAGCCAAAGGAACTTGGATCATAAATTTAGACAGCATGTTCATTGGCAATGATTTGTATAGTAGTATGCTCCAAAATTTATCAACTCCTAAATTTGCTTAAAAACAAATTTCCAAATTTTTAACTGGTTGGCAATCATTATTTAGATGGCACTGTACACTTCAGTCTTAGCTATGACCTTTATATTTCCAGTTCCCAGTGCAATGAGTTTGTTGCCTCTGCCCTGTGTTGTGTGTGCTTGCTAATTACAAATCCCAGGTTTCTTTGTCTCAGCAATAAGTCACTTTTTCCTCTGATCTTTCAATATGATGTATTGCTACACAGGCCAGTGATTGTGGAGATCCCTCATTTTGCGGCACTGCGTGGAAAAGAGCGAGAGCTTGTCATACTGCGTAGTGAGACTGGTGACAACTGGAAAGAACATTTTTGTGAATTCACGGAGGATGAACTTAATGAGATCCTTAATGGGATGGATGAAGGTATAGTTCCTATACATTTTAGTCAGATAAGTACATATATTACCCTTATGTTATTTCTGGAAGGCTCTTCTCACACTAGTGTCATTGCTTCTGTTATGACGGGTCCATGACAACTGTGACCTATGTATTTCTGATAGATTCAAACAGATCGAGGTAGTATCTTCAATGGCAACAATAATACTACAGACTGTGCTTTATTGCCATAAAAATACTGGAAAGGGCGACCAAAAGCCAGACAGAAAACCCAAACCCAAATCTGACCAGAATCTAAGACAAATGAATATGAGGTCATTATTTCATTACCAGTGTTCAAGCTAGTTAAAAGGGTTTTCCAAGACTTTACAACTGATGACCTATCCTCAGGATAGGTCATCAATATCTGATCGGTGAGTGTCTGACACCCGGGACTCCCGCCGATCAGCTAATTGAGAAGGCACCGGTGCTCCTTAGAGCGCCGTGGCCTTCTCTCTGCTTACCAAGCAGAGTGCTGTGCATTGTATAGCTGCTGTGCTTGGTATCATGCTTAAGCCATGTCACCGATCAACGTGATCAGCGGAGGTCCAGGGTGTCAGACCCCCACCAATCAAATACTGATGACCCATTCTCTATGAAGGTCTCGGAAAACCCCTTTAATATAAAAGAAAATTCAGCAATCAATAGGATTGAACAAACTGATATTTGAATCATGCATTAAAGACAGTAATTGATCTCACATTTCTTTCTTCCTCATATGTTTTTTAGTTCTTGACCCACCTGAAGAACTAGAAAAAAAACGGATTTGCCGCATTATCACTCGAGACTTTCCGCAGTATTTTGCAGTGGTTTCTCGTGTGAAGCAGGACAACAACTTGATTGGACCCGAGGGAGGAATTCTCAGCAGCACTGTGGTCCCTCAAGTACAAGCTGTCTTCCCAGAAGGTGCACTTACTAAGAGAATCCGCGTTGGCCTTCAGGTATGAACTGTTCCAGTATACAGAATATCATTTGTGGTTTTCTCAACAGGCTAACATAATTAATAATATCATACATTAATATGTGTAATAAAGTTTACCATGAGAAATTTATAAAATAAATGTTATATACTGTGTTATATATATCTGACATGAAAGGCCTAAGGGCGGCATCACTAAGACTTTTTAGCATGTACCCCTCTAATTTCTATTTGAGCTATTGTTGTCATTGATACATTACGTGGATTCGAATTGCTCTCATCATACATTTTCACACATATACACGTACAAGTATGTTTGCTATTGTTCAAGACAGTAAGTACAAAATTGATGTGGATATGATATTAATTCTCACAAATGAGAAAGCAACATGTTATCAACTGCAGTTTATTTCTCAGTATAGTGTAGCCTTAGACTTTCCATTTTTCTGTATGGAAATAACACATTAAACCAATTTTACATTTTAATGTACTCTAAAGTGCACTCTAATTTTTGGAAGGTCTCTTTAAAAGACATTATTGAAGTCTGGGCCATACATGTAGATGATTCAGTTGCGTTAAGTTAGAAGTATTGATCATAATGTAGTATATTTGTAGGTTGCATCTTTGTTGCACCAGTAAATAGTAACAATCAGCACTTACACAGCCCGATAAGAGCTGTTTGCCATCTTTCAGAAGCTTGTCACAGAATATGTTCATGTACAATCAGTTAGAATTGTGTAAATATACTATGATCTGTAGAAATAGTGTGAGACAAGTGTCTTTTCTTGTAGGCCCAGCCAATGCATGTAGAACTAGTGAAGAAGATACTAGGCAACAAAGCGACATTTAGTCCTATTGTAACACTGGAACCAAGAAGAAGGAAATTCCACAAGCCTATAACAATGACTATTCCGGTTCCAAAGGCCTCTAGTGAAGCGATGCTGAATGGATATGGTGGTGATACACCTACACTACGGTTACTATGCAGTATAACTGGTAGGTGTTTTAGATATACTTTAGGTATACTACAGTACACTGTTTAGGTATACATTTCATGAACTCAACTGTCTTTATTGCATTTTTAAGTTAACATTTTTTGTGGTAGCCAGCTATAAACACTTTTATACAGTAAATATGCTGAACAAAAATAATACAATTTTAATAAATAAATGAATAATATCAGGTAATACTTTCATTTTCATCATTGGGACTTGGTAATATTCAAGTAATAGTCATAATTCATGCATTTTTTTTTGTCCTTAGGTGGTACTACCCCTGCACAATGGGAAGACATCACTGGGACAACACCACTTACGTTTGTTAATGAATGTGTCTCCTTTACTACTAATGTATCTGCAAGGTAAACAACCATACTAGCAAAATATACATAATGTGTTAAAGATTCAGGGACATGTATCTGCTTTTCCCCAGAAGCCAAAAAGATATGTATTAAAGAGTTGATTGTAGAGTTCACTAGTCTTCCTTTACCACTCACAGCAAAAAGAACCAATCACATTTTAACGAGATTTTGGGAACAGTGCCTTTAGATTACCCCCACAACTCTTTGCATCAACACTCTGTTTCTCTTAAAATGCCCGGACTACCAGAGGATCCACTGGCGGGCCCAGGCTCTGATACAATAGTGGGCCCCAATGAGCCAGAAGAGAAAAGCCCATCACTTGTCACTAGGGTCTATTTCTTTGATTAAAAACTTGTTGAACTTTAATAATGATATAGGGACTGGGCCTCAAGAATTATTTCTTCTGGTGAGCCCCAGCAACTCCAGTTAGACACTGGAACTCTATGACTGTTAGGTATCCCACTCAGTGACTGATGAACCAAATGTACTTCATTTTATATTGAGTGATTTATGACATTTTCCGGCCATGATCCAGATCAATAAGGATATTTATTTTGCAGGTTCTGGTTAATAGACTGCCGACAAATTCAAGAGTCTGTTACTTTTGCCAGCCAAGTGTACAGAGAAATTATATGTGTACCATATATGGCCAAATTTGTTGTGTTTGCCAAATCCCATGACCCTATTGAAGCTCGCCTGAGATGTTTCTGTATGACTGATGACAAAGTAGACAAGACACTGGAACAACAAGAAAACTTTGCAGAAGTTGCTAGGAGCAGAGATGTAGAGGTTAGTAATTCTCTTAAACAGCAAGTCATTAGTAATTTACAGTGTCCCCATTCTTTTAATACATTTTTGATATGTCATAACGACATTTCAAAGGTTTTGATCGTGAGGGTCTGAGTGCTCAGACCTCCACTTATCACTAGAATAAGGAGAAAGAAGCGCTCGTACAGAGCTCTCTCCTCACTGCTGAAGACGGACTCAGTAGAAAGCCTATGGGCCGATCTCAAATCTATCTTCTACAGCTAGGAGAGTGCTCTTTGATACGCTTCGGTCTCCTTGTTCTAGTGATCGTGGGGGACCCAACACTCGGACTCCCATTTATCAAATCCTTTCATGTTGCTATGACGTGGTATTTTTTTAAATGCAGGTATCACTAAGAAGACTGGGGTAAAAATAAGATTTATCAGTTGGTTATAGGAACTTCTTCATGAGACAATGTTATATTTTTATGTATTATTATGTAACAGGTTTATCCATTATTTTTCAGGTGCTGGAAGGAAAACCAATTTACGTGGACTGCTTTGGTAACCTAGTTCCCTTAATAAAGAGTGGTCAACATCACATATTTAGTTTCTACGCCTTTAAAGAAAATAGACTTCCATTTTTTGTCAAGGTAACATCATAATAACAAATGAGAGTGATACTATTGTAATTATTTGCTTCATTTCTATTCTCTGGGTGCATCTTTTCAGTATTGTCAGAACTTATAAGGCAACTCATCACAATATATCAAATCTTAAGACCACACTGTATGTATGATATTTTGCTATCTGAAAAAGCAGGAAAAAAATTAAGGATAAATCTCATGAGCCCATTAAAGAAATATGACATATGGTCTATTAATAACAGGTACGAGATACAACCCAGGAACCATGTGGACGCCTTTCTTTCATGAAGGAGCCAAAATCTTCTAGAAGCCTTGTGCAACAAGCCATTTGCAATCTAAATATCACTTTACCACTTTATAATAAGGTAAGGTGTTATCAAATATATAGTACAATGCTTTATTAAGTGTTTACGTATTAATAGCATATTCTGGGTCACATATTTAATCGCTATAAGCAACAAGGCCATTCATCTGCAACGAAGGAGATCATGGAGCAGGTACACCTGTAGTAAGTTTTATTGAAGCTCTTGTCGTATTCCCTAGAAAGGTACAAGGTTGTAGGGGAATATGAAGCAGATGACTGTTCATAATAGAGGGACCTCTCATATAGTATAGATGGGCAAAACTTAAAAAAAATAATTATTGACGATGACAATGGAGTCTGAAATACAGATCTATGTTTAAGATTCTTGGTCTTCATATTGTTATTGTGGCAAATGCTACTCTGTAATAAAGCAATCATCTATGTCAACTGCTGGAAAGCCACATCCTCTCTTACCAACATAAAGGGCAAATATGTTATGGTAAAAGTGTCAGAATCACCATTTCCATATGAGATTTTGCCCTAAAACTGTCCAAATAGCATTTTTATCTCACCCCTTACGGTATTTTATCAAACCCTGCACAAGTTGAGTTTTTACAACACTCAATCTAGCTTTGAAAAATTGGTAGAAATTGGACATAGTTACCTATGTTAATTAGTTTCATTCCAGATTTAGCTTAGTCAGCCCCTTTACAGTGCATTCTGACACACTGATTGCCCATATTGGGAGTAGAAATTGCACCTCCACTTCTAATACTGCTCATGTGGTATACTGGTGCAGTTTGCACTTATGTGTAATTTACCAGTTTTTGATGTTACTTTTTTTAACCATTAGCCAAAAAGTATATAATCATTTTTCATTCTTTACATTTTTCTTTTCTTTTGTATGGCACCCTGAATTTCAAAGGAATCTGAATCAGATCAAGAACTTGAAGATGAGGTAATTTTAAGAATTCAGATATACTATAAGAATGTCATACTGTGGTTATTAACACTGCGTATGTAACGCATGCAACAGGACACTCTCCCATTGTATACTGCAAATATATATATATATATATATACAGTATCTTACAAGAGTACGCCCCTCATATTTTGTAAATATTTGATTAAATCTGTTCATGAGACAACACTGAAGATATGACACTTTGATACAATGTAAAGTAGTCAGTGTACGGCTTGTATAACAGTGTAAATTTGGTGTGCCCTCAAAATAACTCAACACACAGCCATTAATGTCTAAACCACTGGCTACAAAAGTGAGCACACCCCTAAGTGAAAATGACCAAATTGTGCCCAATTAGCCATTTTCCCTCCTCGATATCATGTGACTCGTTAGTGTTACAAGGTCTCAGGTGTGAATGAGGAGTAGGTGTGTTAAATTTGGTGTTATCGCTCTCACACTATTTCATACTGGTCACTGGAAGTTCAACATGGCACCTCATGGCAAAGAACTCTCTAAAGATCTGAAAAAAAAATTGCTGCTCTAAAGATGGCCTTGGCTATAACACCCTGAATCTGAGCTGCAGCATGGTGGCCAAGACCATACAGCGATTTAACAAGACAGGTCCACTCAGAACAGGCTTCGCCATGGTTGACCAAAGAATTTGAGTGCACATACTCAGCGTCATATCCAGAGGTAGTCTTTTCAAAATAGAAGTATCGGTGCTGCCAGCATTGCTGCTGAGGTTAAAGGGGTGGGGGGGTCAGCATGTCAGTGCTCAGACCATATGCCGCTCACAGCATCAAATTGGTCTGCATGGCTGTCATCCCAGAAGGAAGCATTTTCTAAAGATGATGCACAAGAAAGCCTGCAAACAGTTTGTTGAAGACAGACTAAGAACATGGATTACTAGAACCATGTCCTGTGGCCTGATGAGACCAAGATAAACTTATTTGGTTCAGATGGTGTCAAGCTGTTGTGGCAGCAACCAGGTGAAGAGTACAAAGACAAGTGTGTCTTGCCTACAGTCAAGAATGGTGGCAGTGTCATGGTTTGGGGCTGCATAAGTGCTGCTGGCTGTGGGGAGCTACAGCTCATTGAGGTAGCCATGAATGCCAACATGTACCATGACATACTAAAGCAAAGCATGATCCCCTCCCTTTGGAAACTGGGCCACAGGGCAGTATTCCAACATAATAACTACCCCAAACACACCTACAAGGCAACCACTGCCTTGCTAAAGAAACTGAGGGTAAAGGTGCTGGACTGGCCAAGCATGTCTCCAGACCTAAACTCTATTGAGCATTTGTGGGGCATCCTCAAACGGAGGGTGGAGGAGAGCAAGGTCTTTAACATCCACCAGCTCTGTAATCTCATCATGGAGGAGTGGAAGAGGATTCAGTGGCAACCTGTGAAGCTCTAGTGCAGGGTTCCTCAACTCCAGTCCACAGGACCCACCTGCTGGTCATGTTTTCAGGATACTCTTAGTACTGAGCAGGTGATATAATTAGTGTCAGTGCATCAGGACTTATGTACCACAGGTATTCATTCTGTGGAATATTCTCAAATCATGACCGGTAGGTTGGCCGTGAGGACTGGAGTTGAGGACCACTGCTCTAGTGAACTCCATTCCCAAGAGAGTTAAGGCAGTGCTGGAAAATAATGGTGACCACACAAAATATTGACAGTTTGGGCACAATTTGACCATTTTCACTTTCAGTTTAGACATTAATGGCTGTGTGTTAAGTTATTTTGAGGATACAAAATTTATGCTGTTATATAAGCTGTACACTGACTACTTTACATTGTACCAAAGTGTCATATCTTCAGTGTTGTCCCATGAAAAGATTTATTAAAATATTTACAAAAATGTGAGGGGCGTACTCACTTTTGTGAGATTATATATATATATATATATATATATATATATATATACAGTACAGACCAAAATTTGGACACACCTTCTCATTCAAAGAGTTTTCTGTATTTTCATGACTATGAAAATTGTAGATTCACACTGAAGGCATCAAAACTATGAATTAACACATGTGGAATTATATACTTAACAAAAAAGTGTGAAACAACTGTAAATATGTTTTATATTCTAGGTTCTTCAAAGTAGCCACCTTTTGCTTTGATTACTGCTTTGCACACTCTTGGCATTATCTTGATGAGCTTCAAGAGGTAGTCACCTGAAATGGTATTCCAACAGTCTTGAAGGAGTTCCCAGAGATGCTTAGCACTTGTTGGCCCTTTTGCCTTCACTCTGCGGTCCAGCTCACCCCAAACCATCTCGATTGGGTTCAGGTCTGGTGACTGTGGAGGCCAGGTCATCTGGCGTAGCACCCCATCACTCTCCTTCTTGGTCAAATAGCCCTTACACAGCCTGGAGGTGTGTTTGGGGTCATTGTCCTGTTGATAAATAAATGATGGTCCAACTAAACGCAAACCGGATGGAATAGCATGCCGCTGCAAGATGCTGTGGTAGCCATGCTGGTTTAGTATGCCTTCAATTTTGAATAAATCCCCAACAGTGTCACCAGCAAAGCACCTCCACACCATCACACCTCCTCCTCCATGCTTCACGGTGGGAACCAGGCGTGTAGAGTCCATCCATTCACCTTTTCTGCGTCGCACAAAGACACGGTGGTTGGAACCAAAGATCTCAAATTTGGACTCATCAGACCAAAGCACAGATTTCCACTGGTCTAATGTCCATTCCTTGTGTTCTTTAGCCCAAACAAGTCTCTTCTGCTTGTTGCCTGTCCTTAGCAGTGGTTTCCTAGCAGCTATTTTACCATGAAGGCCTGCTGCACACAGTCTCCTTGTAGAGATATGTCTGCTGCTAGAACTCTGTGTGGCATTGACCTGGTTTCTAATCTGAGCTGCTGTTAACCTGCGATTTCTGAGGCTGGTGACTCGGATGAACTTATCCTCCGCAGCAGAGGTGACTCTTGGTCTTCCTTTCCAGGGGTGGTCCTCATGTGAGCCAGTTTCTTTGTAGCGCTTGATGGTTTTTGCGACTGCACTTGGGGACACTTTCAAAGTTTTCCCAATTTTTTGGACTGACTGACCTTCATTTCTTAAAGTAATGATGGCCACTCGTTTTTCTTTACTTGGCTGCTTTTTTTCTTGCCATAATACAAATTCTAACAGTCTTTTCAGTAGGACTATTAGCTGTGTATCCACCTGACTTCTGCCTAACACAACTCATGGTCCCAACCCCATTTATAAGGCAAGAAATCCCACTTATTAAACCTGACAGGGCACACCTGTGAAGTGAAAACCATTTCGGGTGACTACCTCTTGAAGCTCATCAAGAGAATGCCAAGCGTGTGCAAAGCAGTAATTAAAGCAAAAGGTGGCTACTTTGAAGAACCTAGAACATAAGACATATTTTCAGACTTTTTTGTTAAGTATATAATTCCATATGTGTTAATTCATAGTTTTGATGCCTTCAGTGTGAATCTACAATTTTCATAGTCATGAAAATACAGAAAACTCTTTGAATGAGAAGGTCAGGGGCGGACTGGCCATAGACCTTACAGGGAAATTTCCTGGTGGGCTGATGCCCAGGGGGCCGGCCAGTGGAAGTTTTTGGGGATGTATTTTGTGCTGCTGGCAGTATTTTGTGATGGACGGTGGTATTTGGCTCTGTTGGGGCGGTATAATGTGCTATAATATGGTATTTCTGGCCCTGCCTTCCATCAATATGGACCCAACTACTAAAACGGGGCCACTTCTAGTATTTTTATCAGGGATATTTTAAGTTCTCAATCCGCCCCTGGAGAAGGTGTGTCCAAACTTTTGGTCTGTACTGTGTATATATATATATATATATATATATATATATATATATACAAAATAAAAAAGGCAGCACTCTCAATAAATAAAAATGAAAAAAGTTTATTTACCCATGTGGGACATGCAACATTTCGGCTCACATCTAGAGCCTTTCTCAAGATGTGAGCCGAAACGTCGCGTGTCCCACATGGGTAAATAAACTTTTTTTCATTTTTATTTATTGAGAGTGCTGCCTTTTTTTTATTTTTTATACAGTGGTCTTGGTCGGACCTTTGACGTGCACCTCTACATACAATATTCAGTGCTGCCAGTTTTTCTTGTGCATGTCATATTTGAACCGTAATTTGAGACCTGTAGAGGTTCTTGCCACTTTTGTAAAGGGAAAGGAGAGGCTTAGCGTAGCCCATTGGATTTACTATAACTTATACCAGAAACTGGCGTGAATTATAGCTCAATTCTGCACCAGGTCCCATCTGGTGTAGACTTGAGTTTCTGATGCATGGAGGGCCATAGATGAACCTAATTTATTAAGTGGCATCTGTCTCTTAATAAATTAGGCGCAACTTACTCCAACACAGGGAGATCAAGACTGGCGTATGGGAACGCCAGTCCGGATAAATCTCCCTTATTATGTTTTTCAAAAAATCTTATTCTGTATATGTGTATATTAATTTTATAAATTTGTTCTTTTTTTCCAGGGAAATGTAACATCTGAGAAAAGTAAGTGGTTTAATACCATGTATCAATTCAGCTTTGAATGATCAAAAGCAGCTAAGCATACAAGTCTTGCAGACAATTTTCACTTAATTGATACTAACACTGCTTTGGTAAAGCTATTACATGTAATATACTAGCATTGTTCATATAACATTTTGAAGGGTTCTAAGCTACAACCTAATTATTAAAACACTAAAGTAACCCTTCCCTGCTACTGACTTTTCCTGTGACCTTCCCCTTTACTCTCGCTGCAAAGCCCATTCCATTTTCTGTTTTTCACCGTGCATTTGTTGACATGACATTGTCATCTCATTAACTGGCTATTGACTGTATCAGTTTTTTGGGCACCAAGTAATATCCACATTAGGTTTTCTGCAAACTATATGCCAGTTAATTGCTTGCAGTGCAAATAATGTGATGCTTGGTCCAAACAGATACTGTCTGAATGCATTAGATGACCGTCAACATTACTGTGGTGAAGTGTCTCTTATTTTATCTTCACTTTAAGAGGGTCGATTTAATAATACAGTTTCAAACCAAAAAGTATGCAATGAGAGGTAATGAGTCTTCTTAAGTAACCATTATTAAAGTGGTTGTCTCATGAAGATAAACCCTGTTCATCTGCCTTATAGATATATGAACATCACAGAGGGGGGTCTCCAAGTCTTGACCCTATCCCTGTGAACCAGAACAGAAAAAGCTGCTGTGGAAGAGCAGCTCCTTCTTTCCCAAACCCAGCCATTAATTACGTAGATAGCAGTTAATTCAAGTGGCTACTGCAGGGGTAATTTAGTTGTCCAGAAGTAGCTTTCTATTGCCGCACCCCCTTCCATTGAAAAAGTTATCATGAGATAACATTTTTAGTTGACCACGTGAAGTATTAAAGAGCTGGTACAACCAGTGCCTTCACAAATAGAAATCTTTGTAACCTTAAAGGGTAACTAAACCTTTGATGAAAAACCAAAGGGGCAGTGGTGCCGCTCAGAGAGCTCTGCACTATTTGGCCTTCCTCGGCTCTGCTTTTGGAGCATGTACTGGATCCATACACTGCATGCTCCAAAAGCCAAGCAAAAGCTGATGAAAGCCAAAGCGGCAGAGCGCTTGAAGCCACACTGCTCCTGCATTTGGAAGTATTCTGCGATGCTACCTACTTATGCATAATAAGATGCGGTATCAAGTAAAGTGCACATCCATGGCCAAGTAGATTTTTTGAAAGAGATATTTCAGTTGGGAGTGTTAATGGTTAACCGCGGGGGAAAGAGCAAAAAATTCATCATTAGACCAATAGTTCCCAAACTGGTTTACTCGTCTGAATGCATATATTTCGAGTCCTCCCACTGTTCTCTACTAGGCCGCAGCTGTAACATGTGCTGACCATGACAACTATGTGCTCATGACTAGAGATTAGCAAAGTTTGGCAATTTGGCTGCTGTGATGAATTTCACAAAAAAATGCGATTCGATTTGTACTTTATCACGAAACGCATTTCTTTGTAACTAATAGGTGCAAAGGGAGGGAGCGATGATTGGCCCGCTCCCCATTATTGTACCCCTTAGATGCTGCGTTCATACATGATTGTGGCATCTGATATACATAAAAGAGTGTAAAATTTAAAAAAGAAACAAACAAAAAAAAATACTTACCTGATCCATTTGCCCGCAATGGGCCAGCTGCTACCATCTTGCTTGATGGTCTGGCCAGAAGCTCACATGGCCCAAGATGACGTCATCACGCCGGCTGGTGTGGTGACGACATACGTCACCGTGCACAAGATTTTGGCTGAGATCTTTAAGTAAGATGCCATCAGCCAGCCTGTTGCGAGCAAATGGAGTCAGTAAGTATTTTTTTTGTTTGTTTTTTTTACACTATTTCAGGTTATATTGATTCGCTACCGCAAAGCATGAGGAAATTCAGCTTTGCAGCGAATCTAATTCATCCTGAAATTCGGATCCCTACTCATGACTAGAGTAGAAAAAATGTATCAATGCTGTACTTCACCACAGTATGTTACGGATTCTTCATGTTAATTTTAGGCTGCTGCCAACATAACCTGATCCCATAGCACCTTTGCTTTGCATGGAAATAACTTGACTTACATATACAGTGTGTGTGTGTTGTGCGTGGATGTGTTAACCTTTTGTTTGCTGTGCATAACATCTTGTATTTCAAATCATTTTATGTTGATCCATGAAAACTCCTTTTATTCCTTTGATTTTGTTGTTCAGACCTCACCTTATGTGTCTTAAAGTTTGAGGATGCTCCAATGATAGGATCATACCTCCATTTGATTTAAAGCATAATATTCAATTAAGCAATCAATTGTTACAAGATTTCTTCCTAGATGAAATGCCGGTTGTAGCTGGTTCAGATAATTTTTTACAAGCTCTTCTGCTGCAAGAGAGTGTCTCAAAAATTCTGTAAATGTAAAGGGACAATTTCCTACAACGTCCTAGATAGATCTGACATGAATGGGCAGGGTTTAATGTAAACATCTGGGGACACAACAATGACTGTACTGTACTTGTCTTGCTTTTTAATTAACTAGAAAGGTTACATTTACTTTACATAGAAAATCAGATCAGTTTAAAATCTATCAAACTCCTTCCACCTGTACATTCTTCTTCTATCTGTATCTTTGATAGATGTAAAGAGTCCCATAATGATCTTTACCACTCCACACTTTGATTATCTGCCCCAGCCCTTGGACTGCTGGGGCAGCCAGTCAAAGATTATTGAGGAAGTAATCAAGTCTCTCAGATCCTTCATTAAGAAGGTTGTCAAGGACCTATTTTACTTGTTTCATGTTTTGAGATATAACAAAACTGAATATTGTGCTGTTTAAAGACTTCTGGCATTATGGAATTTAGGAAGCATGTTAATCTGGCATTTAAACAGTTAATAGGCTGATACAGATTACAGACATTCACATTTCAACACCTAGATTTCAGGTACATGAAAAACTTCAAATTGGGAATTAAAACCACATATATATATATATATATATATATATATATATATATTACTGCATTTCTCTCTGGCAGCAAGAGTAATACAACAGTAGATTGGCAGAGACTGGCACACTAATTTCTTAATCTTTTTATATGTGATGATATCATTAGACAATTGACAATTGACATATGACAATTCTGTACCAGTTCCTTTAACCTGTTTTTCTGGCAGCTCAGTACTACTGGCTTTCTCTTTGAGGCAATCGACAATCAACAATTATAGCTCTTCTATCTATTTTTATTTTCTACTGGTTGTATAGCATCAAAACAATCTTGAGATGCCTTCATTCAAATTTACTGTGATTTTGTTTTCCACTTGATATTTATTTATTCATTTGCTGTTTTGTCTCAAAATTTTGTGTTGTCTTTGTGTTGGATGTGTGAATGTGGCATAGAATGCATTCTAAGCAAGTTATTTCCTGCCCATTTTCCTTCCCAGTTACCTTTTTCCTTTAGCATGATGTTCAAGACAGTTTGGATCCTCCAACTGCATCCGTTCATTGCATTCACACCCCACCTGAGCCAGAGCTGTGATTATTCCCTTCATGATTACATTATTTAGTCACTATTTATTTATTGCCATTTTATGTTACTATTTCTCATTCACCTCAAAGATGATGAAGAAACGGAATCCACAGAAACTTCCATCCTGAAAAGCCATCTGGTCAATGATGAGCCAGTATTAGCAAGTCCAGATTTGCTGTCTGAAGTGTGTGAAATGAAGCAAGATTTGATAAAAATGAGCGCGATTCTAACTGTTGATGCTGCCCAAAAGCCATGTTCTCTTAAAAATAAAGACTTTGAAAGAACAGAAGAGGATCCAGGAGAACCGTTTGAAATAGTTGAAAAGGTCAAAGAAGATTTGGAAAAAGTGAATGAAATTCTCAGAACTGGAACTTATACTAGAGAAGAATTGTTACACGAAAAAGCTCACTCTTCAAGATCATATAAAAAAGATGAGGAATGGGTTGTTTTAGGAGATGATGAAATTGAAGAAGCCAAACAAAATGCCTTTGAAGATACTGCAGAAACACCATGCATAGAAATAAGACTAGACCGAGGGGAGAAACCTAAAATAAAAACAGACATACATGACATGGTGAATTATCTTACAAATGACCTAAACTCTTACTCAGCTGATTCTGCCACGCCTAGTGGAACTGAAACACAGAAAACAGAACAACGTAAACTTCCACTGGAAATCAAGAAGCCTGTCCGCAGGAAACTTAGGGAAAGAAAACAAGTAGAAGAACTCAATGGTAAAGGGGAACCATTGGGACTAACAACATTTAGTTCAGAAGAGTCACTAGATGATGACATTGGCCTTACAGCAGCGCCTGCTCCAACTGTAAAAGAAGTTTCACCAGTGATTGAAGAAACACCGATTGGATCAATAAAAGACAAAGTCAAAGCTCTTCAGAAACGAGTTGAAGAAGAGCAAAAGGGACTTTCAGGCATATCAAGCAAAACACAGTTCAAGGAGGTTGTTTGTGAACCGACCAAGCAACAAGTTGTAGTCACTGTAGTGCAGCCACCTGTTTCACCATCTTCTAAAACTGAAAAGTTGGAAGAAACAATGTCTGTTCGTGAATTAATGAAAGCGTTTCAGTCAGGACATGATCCATCTAAGGAGAAATCAGGACTTTTTGAGTACAAAACAGTAAAAACAGTGCAACGGGAAATATCAGTAGAAAGTAAATCAGTAGACAGTACAATTGTAACATCAGATATTAAACTTATAGATGATTCTGTAAAAGAAAGTTTAACTTCTAGTGAAGGGGAACAAAAATCCCCAAAAAGACATGTTAAATTAAAGTCAATCTCTGATGATGAAAAAGAATTCAATAAAAGTCCTACTTTGCCCCCTATTAATATTAAAGAGGTAGTGACTCAGGTCCATATAACAGATGAACCTGTCCGTACCGTCATAGATGACGAAATCTCTAGTGAACAGTCAAATATAAGATTAAGAGTTAGCATTAGTGACCAAGATGCTGATCCACAAATTAGCCCTGACAGAAAAACATCCACAGACTTTTCAGATGTTATTAAAGAAGAGCTGGAGGATAATGACAGTTATTTACAATTTAAGCATCCTCCAGAAACTGAAGGTGTTCAGTTAAATTTAGATCAAGTACTCATTAGTCCATTTAATGTATCATTTCCTTCTGAATATGGAACAGATGGCTTTCTACCAGCTTTACATTTACAAGGTGGTACATATGATGATAGCTCAGATAGTCTTAAGCATGAAGGGTTGGCAGATTCTCCAAGTGGAAGCTTATTGGATGGAACACCGCACATGAGCTCAGAAGACAGCTATAAGCATGAATGTCTAGCAGAGACACCAGGAACAAGCCCTGAAAGCCTTTCATTTTCACCAAAGAAATCTGAAGAACAGATTGGTGATCAATGTAAAACAGAAAAAGCAGATAGACATGACACTAAATCTGTTAGTGAAACTACAAATAAAGATAAGAAATTGGCTGAAGAAGGCAACATCAAAACACACATATCTGAAGTTCACAGTGACGAAAAATCTATAGACACTGAAAAATCGCCTTTGGAATGTAAAGATTCTCCAATGAAAGGTGAACATCATGTAACTTTGAAAAGCCCTCAAGGACTAGAATTAATCCTGCCCACCAAACATATTCAAGATGATGAGGCCAGTAGCCCAGCAGCAGATGAATCACTAGCAATTAGTCATAAGGATTCATTGGAAGCAAGCCCAGTTTTAGAAGATAACTCTTCACATAAAACTCCTGATTCATTGGAGCCAAGTCCAACAAAAGAATCACCATGTCGTGACTCGCTTGAGAGTAGTCCAGTGGAGCAAAAAATTAAGTCTAGTATCTTCATTGGGTCAGCGCTTCATGCAAATCTGAAATCAGACCTGGCTTCAGAGTTGGCTCTTCGTTCTAGAATTCTCAGAGATCCAGATGGAAGTGCCGAGGATGATAGCATAGAACAGACATCACTCATGGAAAGCTCTGGCAAAAGTCCACTTTCTCCAGATACCCCTAGTTCTGAGGAGATCAGTTACGAAGTTACACCAAAACTACAAGACTTGCAGTCATTCTCTACCCTTCCAAAGGCATGTATAATTCCAGAAGTTTCTGAAGAAGCAGAAGATGATTCTGAAAATGAGCCAAAGAAAAGATTCACACCTGAAGAAGAAATGTTTAAAATGGTAACAAAGATAAAAATGTTTGATGAGCTTGAGCAAGAAGCAAAGCAGAAAAGAGACTATAAAAAAGAATTCAGGCAAGAAGAATGTATGTCAGTAAGCGACTCAAAAAAATCAGTTGATGACGTTGAAGAGAATGGTATTAAAATAGTGCACGATGAAGATGTTCAAATCGTAGTCAAGTCTGTAGAAAGTAGAAAAAGTAGTTCTTCTTCAGAAAGTGAACCAGAATTAACCCAGTTGAAAAAAGGAGCAGACTCTGGTCTATTGCTGGACCCTGTGATAAGAGTTCAGCCTCCATCTCCACTACCGCCAAGCTTAGATTCTAATTCAAGCCCAGAGGACACAGCTTTTCAGCCAATTAAACTTGCACAGGACTCATTCAAGACAGAGGAGCTCCAGTCAGATGATAGTCATATCCAAAATATAGAACAAGGGGAAAAGTGTAGGTTTGAAAGCTCCAGTACAGAAGAGAACGTTCTGACAACTGAGACCGAACCTAAAGATATCGGTATTCTGCCATCAATGACAAGAGCGGATGTGGATGAAAAAATAGGTACAAGTAGGCCAACAGCACACAATATTACAGATAGTAGCAGCTCAGTTCATAATGTGGAAGACACACATGAAAGTGCATCTGATTTTACAGAACAAAACCAAATAGAAAAAGATCTTATACATTCTTATTATGCATCTGTCAGTGAACAAATTTACCAGGAACACGCTTCAACATATCCAATACAAAGCGATGCATCTACAGTTGATGAGAAGGATAAAAGTATATCATTTGTTTCATCATCATCATCAGTGGTTCAGACCGATTTCTATCAAACATCTATATCTACAAGACCACAAAATGACTTTGAGCATGAAAGTAGTGTTTCTGTGCCTGAAATCACAAGTCCATATGAAAATGTCCCAATAGAACATTTTTTTACCACTGATGATTTTACTGAGGAACCTGTACATGACATAAGTAAGGCCAAAAGTCTATCAGGTGTTAAAGATGAGGATAACTTACAACAGGAGAAAGATGCACCAGGTTGTTCCTTAACAGATGATGAATGTTTTAAAACAGATGCCTTAATAAGCAAAACCACAGAACATCAAAGTGAGCACATTATTATAACTAAATCTGAAGCTGAACCAGACTCGTGGAGTTCCATCAGAGAAGACGATGCAGCTTTTGAAGCACGTGTTAAAGAAGAAGAGCAAAAAATTTTTGGATTAATGGTAGATAAACAATCACAGGGAACTACACCTGACACCACTCCAGCACGCACACCCACGGAAGAGGGCACCCCAACCAGTGAACAAAATCCCTTTATGTTTCAGGAAGGGAAACTCTTTGAGATGACCCGGAGTGGAGCTATAGATATGACTAAAAGAAACTATGCAGATGAAAGTTTTCACTTCTTCCAAATAGGACAGCAGTGTGCAGAAAGTGTGCCAGAGGACATCAAAGAGGAAAGTGGAGAAGAAGAGTCACCAAATCCTGAAAGTTTATCAGATCCCTTTTCTGCTGTAGAAACAGATGTAACAGAAAGTGAATTGCAAGATTCAACAGAATCCATGTTTGATAACCAGTCAGTTGTTGAATTTGAAGTGGATGCTGATGATGTAGAGACAGAAAGTAGTAGAACAGACCAAAAGTCAAGAATCCCAATTAAAATGGGCATTTCTGCTTCCTCAAAAATATCTAAAAAGGATACTGAGTTGACTTCTGAAGAGGAAAAGTCCCCAAAGGTATTAAAAACAGAGGAAGGTTCATTAGATGGGTCACTAGATTCTTGGTCACCATCTGACCATTCTATGGTAGATATGCAAATAGATTTTACCACCCTTCCAAAGTTAGATGCTTCTGAACGAGATGGATCCCCAGATTCTTCACCAGAAGAACAGAAGTCTGTAATTGAAATTCCAACAGCAGACTTAGAAAGTGGTTCCACTTTTGTATCAAAGTCCAAAATTCCTATAAGGTCTGTTTCTTCAGTATCTGAAGAAAGTTTACAAAGTCCTATATCCACTAGTACTGAAACCAGGTTAGCAAAAGATAGCCTTACACTTGTGGAAGATCAAAAGCCAAAGTCCAAGATCCCTGTTAAAACAACATTATCTAAAACAGAACAGACATTTAATTTTACAGATGTGAAAACATCTGAATCTAGTAGTAAAATACCTGTGAAACAAGATAATAGAAGTAAATCTGAGTCTGATGCTTGTAAATCAGATTCCAAAATAAAAACAACCACAAAAACAAGAAGCTGCACAGAATCTCATTGTGAAATTTCTGAAAGATCTAGTCAGGGAGTTGAGGGAGAAAGTTTTGAGATAACCAAACAAAAGTCATCAAAACTACCAGTGAAAGCAAAGTGCTTTTCATCTGCCCAAACATCATCAACAACAACTGAGCAAGAACGTTTCTTTGAAATGTACAAAAATTCTATTGATTTCTTTGAAGAAATTAGTGATGAGGCATCAAAATTAGTGGACAGACTTACCCAGGCTGAGAAGGAACAAGAACCACTATCTGATGATGAGAGCAGTGCCTTTGATATTTCAGTCATTGAAAATGTTCCAATGCCTGAAACCCAGCAGCCTGTTCCAGAAGACATCTTTGATACCAGACCTATATGGGATGAGTCAGTTGAAACTCAAATTGAACGTATTCCAGATGACCATAGCCATGACAATGCACAAGGTATTTGCCAAAGAAAGTGAGATTTCCCTCTGTTATGCATGTCATAAGTAGATTTTCTAATTCACTTCTGTGATTTGTGAAAAAAACTTTTTAGTGGCGATTGTTTTGTTTGTGCATGTCGTGTCGTGTCCATTTTTATGTTGTAAAAAGTCGTTACTGTTTGTGAAAAAAATCTCAAGATTGGCATTGTGAAAGCCTAATAAGGCAGTAATAACAGCACATATGAAGAGCCATCTAGTTCAGTGTGAAGGTTTGCAAAGATTGACCTTTTTCTAGTCCAATTCAACTTCTTGTTTATTTGACAGAAAAAATAAGTAGAGATAAGAATTGCTGTTAGCGTGTCCTTAACATAGGAAGACTTAGAGTGCGTTCACAATGCTTTTGCAGTGGGCATCAAAGGTATAGGTTGGGAAGCCTCTGACGTAGGCCACTGTATGCAGTGGCATTTGTCACCCAAAGGTTACCATAATACAAAATGTATATATATTGCAATCTTTTTTTTTTTTTTTTTTTTTTACTGGATACCTCTGTATAGAATAGTACAGTCAACTGCTATATGCTATTTTATATACATTGCTGGAAAATGAAAAAGAACACCTAGAAAGAGTTAAGATAATATGCCTACTTTACAATATGGCAATACTGGGGGCTGTTGGTATACTGATCAAAGTACCAAGATCCTTACTTTACACACAGAACCTCCACAGACATTTTTTTTGTCTGGCATCACCGTCTTTGTTTTTCTGTCTAACAGCACTGTTTTTCATCTTCTCTCTTACAGGACTGTTGATTGGGTTTTGCTGAAATGTTCACTCTGCCTGCTAGATGAAGGTGTGAACCAGTTGTACATTTAACAGATTTTGAAAAGTGTTGAATAGTGGGACTTTGAGAAGCTGGATGATCCAACCATCAAATGTTGGATGTAGTGGTATCAACAGTGATCAGAGGACAGCACTCACACTTAGAGAGAGTTCTGGACGGTCAAGACAGACAAATGCATGTCAAGGTCGCTATATAAGAAGAGCTGCTATTATATCAGACAGATTTGGTATTACAAATTGTTTCTGCAGTGATCCCTACATTGACCGCTGGGATCATAAGAAAACGTCTGCTTGAAGCAGCAACTGCATTCACGCACTCTACTCATTTGCCACTGACCTCTCATCATCAACAAGAAAACTGCACTGTTGCCGCAAGAGATCCCGTTGGAGGCATAAATGGCAAACAGTAATGTTCATTGATGAAAGCAGAAGCTTCCTTGGTACTAATAATGTCTGCATCAGAAGGGAGAGCTAGAGGAGGGCTGGAGAGCACCTACTGCCGTCATGCATAGTGTGGAGATGCACAGGTCCTACACCAGGTGTTATGGTGTGTCAATTGGAAGCTTGGCAGTTCCCATCTGGTATTGATTGAGGGAACGTTAACAAGCCTTCAGTATGTCCAGGACATTGTGAAACCAGTCCTAATGCCATTTTTGACTCAATTAGGTGACGTGTTGTTCCAACAAGATACAGCCTGCTCACACACCATCTGCACTATACAACATGCTCTTCAGGGTATACAACAGCTCCCCTGGCCAGCTCAATCACCGTTGAGAATGTCTGGGACTAGATGGGGTGACAGATCTCCCATGCACAGCAGCCAACAACCACCTTGGCTGAACTATAGCTTCAAGTTGAAAGAGCCTGGAATGACATACCACACAAGGATATCCAGCATCTATATAACCATTACCATGCCAGAATGGCAGCCTGTATCTCAGCAAGGGGAGATTCCCCCTCAGTATCAATGTAACTCAGCTCAATTGCATTGAGTTTTCCAGGTGTTCTTTTTCATTTTCATATATATATAGGGGTAGAGAGAGTGCATAATACAAATAATTAGTAAAACTAACATATCAGGAGAGGTTACAGGTCCACTTTAAAATCTACCCCACTTATAGTTTATATCTGCTCCTGGGACATCCATGTGACACCCAATTTAGCCTTCATTATACGGTAGTTGTCATTAAAATTGTCCTTATTGAAGTTCTGAACAAGTCTTCTTTGTTGTTATGAAGTAAGAAAGCAATAATTGAACAGCCTTGCAGATGAGATTTAATATAGGAAGATTTGATACAGGAATGAGGTTTCATATAGGAATAAGCTGGGTTACTACTATAAATCACAGAGGTCTGTGGTTAGGGAGGCTGAAATATAAGATTTGTTTCACTAGTTGCAGTTCATGGCATTAGGCTGGATAGGAACTTCACTTAACTTCCATCTTAAACATAGTGTGTCAAGCTTTAAGTTGCCAATACACACTACTAAGCTGAAATATTTCTTTACTTATTTAGATCAATGTCATAAGTAGCCATGACTCTAAAGCCCATGGTTTAGGCAACCATCTTTCTGGTGTCTTCTAGTATGTACAGTATCTGCAAATTATAAAGTGTTTATGCATACAGTGGCATGGAAACATTTGGGCACCTCTAGACAAAATTACTGTTACTGTGAACTGTTAAAGGGAGTCTGTCACCTCATTTTCACCTATATAACTAACAGCACTGCCCCACAGAAGATTGCATACACATCTCAGACATACCTGTGTGCACTGTGAGTCTGTATTACATGTCCAGGAAAAGCACTTTTATTCTGCAGGAAAACAGCTCCCAATTGCCCGGCTGAAAGTGAAACTAAAAACAGCTTTCTCTCCTGACTCGATTTCTAACAGCTATATCTTCTGATATACTGGATATAATGCTGTGATTTTGGTATCATTTTAAAGCTTGGAATGTCAGCTTTTAAAGAAGGTCACGAATGCTCCGAATCCCAAGATATGACCAGCTAAAGCTGCCCTCCCCCCTCCAGTCTGGTTTTCAGCAGCAGCAGAGCCGGGTGCTTGGGAGCTGTTTTCCTGCAAAATAAAAGTGCTTTTTCTGAACGAGGAATACACACACACAGTGCACACAGGTATGTCTGGGATGTGTGTGCAATCTTCTGTGGGGCACTGCTGTTAGCTATATAGGTGAAAATGAGGTGACAGACTCCCTTTAAGGAAGTTGAAGATGAAATGATCTCCAAAAGGCATAAAGTTGAAGATGACACATTCTCTTTGTATTCTAAGCAAAAACATTTTTTTCTTTTACATTTTCAAAATAACAAAAAAAGAAAAGGACCCGAAGCAAAACTTTGAGCATTCTGCATGGTTAGTACTTAGTAGTACCCCACTTGGCAAATATCACTTGTAAATGCTTTTTGTAGCCAGCCAAGAGTCTTTCAATTCTTGTTTGAGGGATTTTCATCCATTCTTCCTTGCAAAAGTCTTCCTGTGAGATTCCTGGGCCGTCTTGCATGCACTTCTCTTTTGAGGTCTGTGCACAGAGTTTCAATCATGTACAGATCAGAGGACTGTGAAGGCCATGGTAAAACCTTCATCTTGCACCTTTTGAGAGGGCGTATGGTGCAGGCGCGGGATTTGGATCGCGAACAGGGCCCGCAGCAGATGGAGCGAGCTGCCTGGCCCTGTCAATCAAGAAAAGGTGTTTTTCAAGGTGGGCAAATGGCGCCTCTAGGAGTAGGGGTACCGCCCCCCCCCCCTTCCTAGGAGGCTAATTTACGTATTATAACATTTAATATTACTCAAAAACGGGGCAAGTGACAATAAAATAAATTACATATTAAGCATCAGATGACAGTTGCGCATTGGATATGTCATCCTGGTTAATATGATAAATTGTGGTGACAGAAACCCTTTAAGGTGTGTTTAATATCATTATCCATTTGTAGAAGCCATCCTCTTTTTGACTTCAACTTTTTTACAGTTGGTTTTATGTTTGCTTCCAGAATTCGGTAGAATTTTATTGAATCTATTCTTCCCTCTACCCGTGAAATGTTGCCCGCGCCACTGGCTGCAACACAACCCCAAAGCATGACTGATCCACCCCCATGCTTAATAGCATGAGAGGTGTTGTTTTCATAAAATTCTTTTTTCTCCAAACATACCTTTGCTCATTGTGGCCAAAGAGCTCTATTAGCCTCATTGGTCCACAGGACTTGTTTCCAAAATGCACCAGGCTTGTTTAGATGTCCTTTTGCAAACTTCTGACACTGAATTTTGTGGTGAGAATGCATGAGGGGGTTTCTTCTGACAACACTGCCATGCAGGTCATATTTGTGCAGGTGTCGATGAACGGTATAACAATGTACCTCAACTCCAGAGTTGGCTAAATCTTCCTGAAGGTCTTTTGCTGTTCTGATTTGCCTTTCTAGCAACCCTATAAGCAGCTGTTTCTGAAATTTATTTTGGTCTTCCAGACCTTCTCTTGACCTCCACTTTTGCTAACTGCCATTTCTTAATTACATTTTGAACTGTGGACATGGCAACTTGAAAACGCTTTGCTATCTCCTTATAGCCTTCTCCTGCTTTGTGGGCCTCAACCATTTTCATTTTCAGAGTGTTAGGCAGCTGCTTAGACAAACCCATGGCTTTTCCTAATGATGATTGTGAACAAGCCTGAACCCTAACAGGTTTTCATTCTAAAACTGTATAAAACCAAAATAATACACTGATATTGCTTAAAATGTTTAACTGTATGCCTTTTGGAGGTAATTTCATCTTAAACTTGCTTAATCTGACAGTAACAATAATTTTGACCACAGGTGCCCAAACTTTTGCATGCCACTGTATAATAATGTTGGAGGATTACTTTGGAATCCCATATTTAGTAACAGAATGATAACTTTTACATGAGGACAGTGCCCATTAATCACTATTTTTATTTTAAGTTTGCTAGACAAGACCTTTATATCCTTAAGGAGGACCTATTAGAAGCCCTGACTGGTCTGTTTTAGTAAGTACTTGTATTTCACGTATGTTGTGTTATCCTCTTTCTCTGTTATTCTTCCTGAAAATGTATAAATAAATTGCCAAGTGGGTGTAACCTTTCTCCTTGTAAGTAGGTTTTGTCTCCACACAGACATGGGCAGTACTGGATGGGCAATGTCAATGTATATAGGGACACACCCCATCGGCAATTGAATGGTAATGCTAAGTTGTACATTTACACATACATTTACAGGAAGGATAACAGAGGAAGGGCACAACACAGAATTCTAAAACTGATATTATGTGAATAACACAGGTATTTGCTAAAACAGACAAGCCAGGAGACCTGCCAGATCCTCTTTAAGATGGTAATTCATGTCTCATTTATCTGAACGAAACGGAACAAGTGTCACATAATTGGCAGTAATTTAATGTATAATGATCAGTCTTTGCAGACCTCACACTGATTGGATTTATGAGGGTTTTTTTTATTCTGGTTTAAATCAGTGATAGAAATGATGGTCCATTCTTATATTCTAATTCTCTATTTCTCTTAACAAAAGAATACACTGCAAAAGTGCGGATTATTGCATTTCGTAACTATAGTGCTCTTTCCAGATGTAGTGATATCTCATTTCTAGTAACTTGCACTTATTTTATTAAACTCTTTGAGAGCAATTACACATTGGTTGACTACTCCACTGTTTTGGTTTATATGTAGGTTTTGAGGAAGACCAAGAGAGGACGGAGCAAAGACTTGCCCACATTGCAGATCATCTGGGCTTTAGCTGGACTGGTAAATTTTTACATTGAAAATTCTTCATGCTGCATGTCCTCATGAGAACGCATGCACACGTGGCAGTGAAGATCCAGAAGACTACTCCTGTTATTGTTCACCTCAGTTATGGCCAACGCTGTAATATGAAGAGTTCATATTCATGGTTTTAGGAAAATTAGAATTGTTTCTGTTCAAAACTCATATGAAAAACCCATGTAAATGTAGTACATGCAACTTGTGTATTAGTTGTTCAGTTTTCTGCTTCATCATAACTGCTGTGTGTGCTTGCATCCTGATTTTAGCATGATTATTTTTGGAGTGTGTTCACATGTGGAGGATACATCCCATATTTTTATTTTTGTGCTGAAAATTCAAACTGTTGTATAATATCAGCAAAGTGCATGAGATTTTTCGAAATCCTATCCACACGCTGCATAAAAAAGAAATCCACAGCCGTTTCACATAATAATACACGTGGTTCTTGTTGCGGGTTTTGCAACGGATCCGAAGCCGACTTTTTCACTGTATTTACAGTTACATGTGTCCACACAGTTCGATTTTTCTGCTTAAAGGGGGGTGTCCCATGACTAATGTAAAAATGAAAATTGGACATCATATAGTACATGGCAATCTCTTTCAAAGCTGGAACCAGCCCTGTACCTCACATGGATCCAGAGAGCTCCGCATTCATTGCTCTGCTAGATTTATATCAAGCTGGCTGCTCAAGGGGAGTGTCTTTTCTGCTGTAACTAAGGGGGCGTGTCTCAGCTCTGCCTATCACCACTCAAGAGGCAGTTGAAGGATGAAACTGAGCATGTGCGGCCTTCTCAGTGAGTCGGACAAAGAAATAAGAAAAAAACAAACAGCAGGTGGCGCTATACGGATACATTTTATAGAATAACTCAGTGGCTATGCTAAATTTTTAATTACATGCGATTACAAAAGTATTCAGATCCAGGTGCTGCTTTGAAAACTGTAGAATATTTTTCATGGGACAAACCCTTTTAATACAACTATTGTGCCATATAGAGGTTATAGTTGCCCAAGAGAGATTTTCCAAATGATGTAAGTAATCCTCTTCTCATAGAAAATGACAGAATTTCCCCCAATTGAATAGCAGGGATATCCAGAATAACATTGCTGATGCTTCAGTTTTACTCTCTGATAAATGTCAACTACTTAGTCTATTTACACTGCTATTCCTACAATATCTCAGTGTAGGTAAATTGTGTAAGCTTGGAGATCATTGCTTAGACTTGGCACAATACTGACTGTGAGAAGAGTAAGACCTATACAGATTTTTAGTCTCTGGATGTACACAAGAATATGAACACAATGTATTAGCAAGTTATTGGGATGCTGGCTGATACAACAGTCTGTAAAATCCTAAACAGTTCATAAAAATAGGCTACAGTATTCATAAAAAATGACACGTATGATTTTTTGGAAGTTGAAGTAGCTTACAGTATAATTGTAATTAGCATTTTACAACTTACAGTAAATGCTGTAAGTGTTCATGTCAGTATACTCACCTGCAGACATATATTACTTCTCATCTTCATGATTCATAATACATTTTTTGATAAGATGTCCACAGAAAATAAACACAGGTCAGCAACAGTATGTGTACATCGTGCCTGGTGCTGTATGGGCATATGTGGATGGCACTATTGTTGTGTATACTGTGACAACCAATTTGTGAAGCCTCTGGTGAGCACCGTATGGGGGCATTGTGGCTAACACTGTCCGGGTGCATTTGTAACTGGTACTGCTTTGGGGGCACTGTAATGCCCGCCTTAGATTCAGAATCAAATAGTGATTAACATGAAACAGGAGTTATACAGCGGCTGACGGATGTATTATAAAGAATATTAGCTATGTGTGACCTTGAGATTTTGTATAGTAACAGAACTCCTTAGTGGGGTGTACATCACCCCATATCATAGCTTCTGTATCCTTTCCATACCTAACAATTAATTAATAGCCGTATGGAGTAAAGTAGAGATGTGGTCAGCACTCAGGCAGGTAGAAATGTGGTCAGCACTCAGGCAGGTAGAGATGTGGTCAGCACTCAGGCAGGTAGAGATGTGGTCAGCACTCAGGCAGGTAGAGATGTGGTCAGCACTCAGGCAGGTAGAGATGTGGTCGGCACTCAGGCAGGTAGAGATGTGGTCGGCACTGAGTCAGGTAGAGATGTGGTAGGCACTCAGGCAGGTAGAGATGTGGTAGGCACTCAGGCAGGTAGAGATGTGGTCTGCACTCAGGCAGGTAGAGATGTGGTCTGCACTCAGGCAGGTAGAGATGTGGTCGGCACTGAGTCATGTAGAGATGTGGTCGGCACTCAGGCAGGTAGAGATGTGGTAGGCACTCAGGCAGGTAGAGATGTGGTAGGCACTCAAGCAGGTAGAGATGTGGTCTGCACTCAGGCAGGTAGAGATGTGGTTGGTTCTCACGAAGGTAGACTGGGATAAGATGTGACTGGCACTCAGGAAGGTAGAGATGGTGCCCTGTGGTAGGATATGATCCTCAATGTATTAAAGGAAAAAGCACAGCACTCAGTGTAAGCTTACAATTAGTGTATGTCTCCGTTATTTATCCATCTAACATCACATTATATTTGGCCAACATTTAGGTCCTTCCCGGGCTTTGATCATGGCCTTATGGAAGAGAAAGGAAGTAAGATTCCTAGAAGCCCTATAATGCAGGGAACCTCACTGATCACTGGAACGAGGGTCCGAAGTATCCTGTTCCTGCTTACTATACGATTGCAGTGAGGAGGAGTTTGAATGAAACTGCTGTCAGGCATGCATCATTCAGCTACATTAACATCTATGGGGTTGATGTAAACCACAAAATCTAGCTCCATAGAGAGTTTTGTAATAAGTAGGAGCTCTATTACATTCTAGAATATCATGTATTGTATGGAATACTGGGAGAATGCAATATAATGGCTAACTGCAAAAAACAATAGTCCATGATATAATTTTTATTAGTCATGCATACAAGTAAAATTAGTTTTTTCACATAATCTTAGATTAGTGGGGGCATATATTATTGGCTGGAAAAATACAACCTATAAGTGAAATGCTAATTATAATAAAACTAATCATGACTGTAATATTTATCTGGTTTACGTATCGATCATAAGTATAAGTTCTCCCCAGACAACTGAACACACTGATACAATTACATACTGTTTCTGGATCAGTAGGGAGGCCAGGTAGTATATAGTTATACATAGAGTTTTGTAGTGGTTTTGGATTTTTATATACAGTATATTATTTGGTTCTTTCTATTCACGCTAAACAAAAACCCAGTTGCCCACTAGATGGCAACATATTATTATAACTGGATGGTCTCATTTACAGAATGCCGACAGTATGTGTTCTTTGTTTTTTCCAGAACTAGCCAGAGAGCTGGACTTCACAGAAGAACAAATTCACCAAATACGAGTTGAAAATCCCAATTCCTTACAGGATCAGAGCCATGCATTGCTTAAATATTGGCTTGAAAGAGATGGAAAGCATGCAACAGGTACCGTAATTCATGGACATAGGAGAGTAGTGGGGGGGGGGGGGGGGGGTTTCTGGCGAGAGCTGGTGACATCACTGACCATATGAAATTTCAGACTGTGGACTCCAGACTGATGACTGTAATGGCTCTTATGCTGTGAAGTCCACTAAGGACTGTATCAAGAAAGTACATAAAACATATAAAAACTCAAGCATTAAAGAAAGTGTGTTTATTCGGAAAACAGTACAGTGCATTGACAATCGAGTGTGGATCGGAGAAAAAGAAATTTCAACCACTATGTACTTGATATCACAACAACATTGCGAAAGCAGGTACAATGCCTTGCAGGATCCAAAAACAAGAGTGAACCTGGATCACACCTCCTCATGCTATGCTTTGATCTAATAACTGCTTCTCAGCATAATTAACATTGCTTCTCAGCTCCATAAATAGTATTCAAGCCCCTATGTTGCATGCTTACATGAGGCATAAGTGCCCATTTTGATCAAAAACCATAAGCCCACTCACCACGACAAGGTTGCCTCCTCGAGTGGGAACCTACTCTAAATTTAGTGCGCCACTGCATGGCGACTACCAGCGCAACAGCACTGCACCAGCAGACGGCGGGACTCAGCAGCCAAACAGCGCCCCTGCTGTTTGGCAATGCCACCCTGGCACTGGGCCCCACCAGCACAGCACCACAATGCCTTTCAGGAATAAGTTAGTCAGCCTCTCCTTCCTGGTTGACAGGACCAGGCGAGATGACTCTGCAGAAACCTGCCTCTACTAATCAATGCAGAGAGGAAGAGGCTGGCAGAGGAAACAGGAAGGAAAAGGGTGCGCAGAGTGACTTAGACCTACCCTCAGTGCACTGAACTGCTCATTTGCATATGGATTAGAAGTACTTTTCTCCAGTATGAAGCAATGAAGTGAAAAGTACCATTACATTCTGCTAGAGGCTGCCAGAGGAAACAGGAGAGACAGGGGTGCACAGAGGGCTTGGGCATACCCTCAGTGCACTTAACTGCTCATTTGCATATGGATTAAAAGCACTTTTTCTCCGGTATGAAGTGAAAAGTATCATTACATTCAGGCGAGGTATCCCCACAAGACAATGGAGGTCATTTATTAAGACTGGCATTTTAGACATTGGTCTTAATAACGCCTGCTCTGGATCTGCCGAAGTTATGTAGAGGCGCTGCCACATCCAGCGCCGGTCTAGATCTATGCCAGCTCCCTTGCTGGTGTACATTAAAAGATTTATGAGACGGGCCTGGCAGTCCACCCCTTTTCTCGCCCATGCCCCCTTTTTTTAGACCTGGCGTGAGCAGGAAAAAGTCTGGCATGTATCAGTTAGTAAATGACCCCCAATGTGCTTGGTTTATGGGTTCATTCACACAAACATAATGAATGAATGGGCCCAACATCTGCAATATACAGCAAAAGATAGGACATGTCCTATATTTTTGCGGTGCAGAGGCACAGACCAAAAAACCCAGGGAAACTCTTCCGGGGGCTTCTGATCTGTGCCTCTGCTCTGCACAGCGCCGTATCTTGAGGAATACGGACCCATTCACGTCAATGAGTCCGCATCCATGATATTGGATTCACACGACCAGTGCCCGTATATAGCGTAACTGCCGTTTGCAGTCCACAGTACGGGCACGGACAATCTATGGTGGTGTGAATGTTCCCTAACAATAAATTTCCTGGTGACATACTCTCTTTAAATAACACTGTGTTTACAATTTCTTTTCTTTGAAGCCATTAAAGTAATGCCTGTCCATGCACATCTGTACTGTTATCTTCACTCTGGTTAAATTGCTCTTCTCATACCACTGGTAGGTATGGGGTGACCACAGCTGTAACTTACCTTACTTTAGTGTTATGGATAAAATTGGTTGCGCAACCATTCGAGGTAATCAGAGTTCCTACATTGTGATTACAGTTTATATCTGTGATCTAAGTCTTGTGTACATTTTGTTCGTTTTCATAGTAAGAAAACTGCTGTGGCCCCACCCTTCTCAGTATTGTTAGGGTCTCAGAGGTTGGGTCCCTACTAATCATAACATTAGGTTATATCTCACTGATATGCCATCGATTTATATGAAGGGAACTGCTTTAACTCCCAAGTAATTTTTGCAGTACTCTATAAAGAACTCTTAAACCCGTATTACACCTGCCAATTTTTCAGCAGATGATCGATAACGAGTGTCTGTATGAACACTTGTTAGCGATCATCTGGCAGTGTAATACTGGCGCGGATTGCCCGGTGAAGCTTGATGAACGGGCAATCCAAATCTTTGTACTTGTTAAAAAATTATCGTTTTCAGGTGGCATTTCGTGGTGTCTAATCACAATCTGCTGGCGGCAAACAACTATACAGCATGGACACGAGCAATGGCATAGCGATCACTCCTTCCTATACTGAGGAGGAGATCGCTGCATGTAATAGCAGCAGTCTCACCTGTTGGTGAGCAGGCGATTGCCGAGAGGGAACGCGTCCTTCCCTACAATCGTCTGCCACATCGGGCTGTGTAGTACATCATTTACACCCACTCTCTAATGCATAATAATGAATTATGCATGCATAATGCACCAATGATAACAGTGCTAGTGGTATTACCATAAGTCCATCTGAACCAAAACTATTCAGAACTTACTTTCCTCTGAGAACAAGGGAATGGTGTAGGGTGCAGAGGGCAGTTGCAGAAAGAGGTGTAATGGCAATGCCCTCATCCCGTTGCTCCTAGAGGCTCATTTGCATATATTAAAACATCATCTTTCTCAGCAATGCGGACACATATGAACATGGGACCAACACAGATGTCTTCAGCTGCCAAGCACACATGCAACAGGTCAGCCAGTTTCTTAGGTGCAAATCTGCAGACAGATGCCCCTTAAGTGTAAAACTGTCTCAGATATCATAGTATACATTCTTAATAGCAATGTCGCTTCAAACTTCAGCCTAGAAGATACATGTTTTTGGCTTGACAGCCACACAGATCTAAATATGCTTTAGTTTAGGGAAAAGTGGTGGAAATGGATAAATCAGATTAGCTAGCTATTTCTTATTGCGTGAATCTGTAATTGATGCACTTGATCAATAAATTTACTGCACAAACTATAGAAGGCCATATAAACAACATACAACACCAGTGCCTTTTGCTGTGATGTCTGTCTGCACCATGCATGAAATTAGACAGTTCTGGTGCCCCCAGTATAAACAGGTACTGTATCTTAGGAGACAAACCTGAACCACCTTTTACTGTTATACTGTAGTTCTGAATCCGATCATATTCTCAGACTTCAGGCTGTGGATTGTCTGATACAATATATTTATGTATATAGATCATTGCTCGATTTGTTCTCATTTTTAATGCAGATTCCAGTCTAAACCAGTGCCTCACCAAGATCAACCGAATGGATATTGTCCATCTAATGGAATCATACATGAAGGAGCCCATGCTACACCATGCCAATCGCACATATGCTGATATAGAACAGACAATAACACTGGATCATAGTGAAGGTAATAAGCTGTGAAAGTCCTGCAGTAACCACTGCAAGCCCTAGAGGGCGATATTATCATATAAGAAGTACAACATAGATAACAATCTAATTATTGGTTCAGCATGGAAAAAAGAGGTGGGAATGGACACAACCATGTACAATAAACTACCTCTGAGTTGTAAGGAGCCCAAATACCTATGTGCTCCTACTGCCTAACAATCTCATACACAGTTTTCTTCGGTGGGATCCATAGGGAAAGGAAAATCACGACATGTTCCATTGGATGCAGTATTATATTGATTCTTTTTTAGACGAGAAATCAAAAATTTTGAATACTATTTCAATGGCTTTCACTATTTGTCCTCTGGTACGTATCATTATAGACCCAGAACATTTAATTGCAGCTTCCTGTAAAGAGATGCAACGTAGTACAGTCATGACATGGCGGCAGGAGCACAGTGCTTCCTAACTGCTGGGTCCTATTCATACAGGTTGTCCCACAACTGCATTGCGTATTACCCCGATGTCTCTACTTGTGAACTAGAATTTTGTCACTGTAGTCACTACCATGCAGATGATTCCAACAATTTTTGTGTTATTGCAGGAGTGTTTCAACAGTAACCAAAATAGGTGTCATTGCCTCATGTAGAAAAGCTATTACTGTTATCATCATCTAGTCATTTATGGTATAGCCACAGGATATACCCTAAATGTCTGATAGGTGTGGGTGCTGGGAATGAAGTGGCCACGTACGCACAGCTCTCTAAATTGACTTCCATGAGAATTCTGAAAACTCATGCTTCTCTAGAGCCAGTCATGTGGGCCTTCCTCTCCATGCAGAGCAGCTGTGAGATGGACGAAGCCCCACATGACTGTGCCATAAATGTCCAGGTGGAAGCAACCCTTTAAAGAAATTGGCTGTTTTATTTTTGTCTATTTATTTCTACTGTACTTTTTTAGATGTAGTCACTCTGATCAGTTTATCTCAGGTATGTGTATACACATACCCGCTGTGCCAATTTCTTAGAAAGATGACCACTACTACTATTACTAGTATGTTTCTGCACTAAATGCTAGAAAATTGATTGTAGGGCATTTTATAATTAGTTTCCATTGCTTACACAGTAATGTGGGTTATGCTTTCTGGAGTGGTGACTACATGTAATGAATGTTTCATTTATTCTTTAGGCTTTTCGGTTCTTCAGGATGAGTTCTCTAGTCCACTGAAGAAGATCAGTATTGATCAATCAGGAACTCGAGGCAGTGGGAGAGGTGAACACCCTCCTCTCGTGTCTGAGGAGGACGTTTCAATCAGTTATTCATCCTTCCATGAAAGCTCAGCCAGGGCTGAAGATGACAAGTCTGTTGCAGAAATAATCCGTCAGCTACAAAAAGAGAAAGTAGAGGCTGACTTCTCAAGGGAATCACAGGAACTATCAAGGGCATTGTCTTCTGAACAAGAATATGTGTATGTTTTCATCTGTTGGAAAATGGCTTTTTGACATTTTCTATGATTTAGTCAGAGTGTATAGTTCTTTTTGCTGAAATGCCATATAGTACAGATTATGAAATTTAATATGGTCATGTAGAGAGCAAAATGTATAAGATACCTATGGACAGTATGTATGGATAGTTCAGTAGCCACATTTACACTATTATATCTTTTTATATTCCCCGTAGCTTGCCAAAAAGGCATCAAAATCGTATTGTAGACAACATGTCCAAATATGAAATGTGGACATCCAACATAATTGTGGTCTAGTTTGGGAACACAGGTTGCCTTAAAGCAGACCCCCCCATATTTAGTGTATGTATAGGCACCTACTTTGTCTGCATGATCTTTGGGCTTATCCAACAGATTGGTTATGCTGCGGTGTCCTTGGAAAGTGGAATTCTGCACCGATTCACACAATCATAGTAACATAGTAACATAGTTTATAAGGCCGAAAAAAGACATCTGTCCATCCAGTTCAACCTGTTTTCCTACAAGTTGATCCAGAGGAAGGCAAAAAACCCCTGTGCGGTAGAAGCCAGTTTTCCCCACTTTAGGGGAAAAAATTCCTTCCCGACTCCAATCAGGCAATCAGAATTACTCCCTGGATCAACAACAACCCATATCTAGTAACTATAACCTGTAATATTATTACACTCCAGAAATACATCCAGGCCCCTCTTGAACTCTTTTACTGAACTTACCATCACCACCTCCTCGGGCAGAGAGTTCCATAGTCTCACTGCTCTTACCGTAAAGAATCCTCTTCTATTTTTGTGAACAAACCTTCTTTCCCCTTCTTTCCCTTTATGTCCCCTCGTCATGGTTACTGTCCTTGGGATAAAGAGATCATGGGAGAGATCTCTGTACTGACCAATGATATATTTATACATAGTTATTAGATCTCCCCTCAGTCGTCTTTTTTCTAAAGTGAATAACCCTAATTTTGATAATCTTTCTGGGTACTGTAGTCCACCCATTCCAGCTATGACTTTAGTTGCCCTCCTCTGAACCCTCTCCAGCTCTGCTCTGTGTGCCTTGTTCACAGGAGCCCAGAACTGTACACAGTACTCCATGTGTGGTCTGACTAGTGATTTGTAAAGTGGCAGGACTATGTTCTCATCACGGGCATCTATGCCCCTTTTGATGCAACCCATTATCTTATTGGCCTTGGCAGCAGCTGTCTGACACTGGTTTCTGCAGCTTAGTTTGCTGTTCACTAAAATTCCTAGGTCCTTTTCCATGTCAGAGTTACCCAATGTTTTACCATTTAGTATGTACTGGTGACTTGCATTATTCCTTCCCATATGCATAACCTTACATTTGTCAGTGTTAAACCTCATCTGCCACTTCTCTGCCCAAGCCTCCAGTCTATCCAGATCCATCTGTAGCAGTGTACTGTCCTCTTCTGTGTTAATTACTTTACACAGTTTAGTGTCATCTGCAAAAATTGATATTTTACTGTGCAAGCCTTCTACAAGGTCATTAATAAATATATTGAAGAGAATAGGGCCCAATACTGACCCCTGTGGTACCCCACTAGTTACAGTGACCCAATCTGAGTATGTACCATTAATAATCACCCTCTGTTTTCTATCACTGAGCCATTTACTTACCCACATACAGACATTTTCTCCAAGGCCAAGCATTCTCATTTTATATACTAACCTTTTATGTGGTACCGTGTCAAATGCTTTGGAGAAGTCCAGATATACGATATCCATTGATTCCCTGCGGTCAAGTCTAGAACTTACCTCCTCATAGAAACTGATTAAATTGGTTTGACACGACCGATCCCTCATGAAGCCATGCTGATATGGAGTAATTTGCTTATTTTCATTGAGGTACTCCAAGATAGCATCTCCTAGAAAACCTTCAAACAGTTTACCCACTACAATCCATTGGGAAAACAAAATGAAACCAACCTGAGCAGAGCCACATCTCACATAGGTCCCTTAACTGCCACATATGCTGCCTTCTTCACATGTATGTCCTTGTGATCTGGTAATTTCCTTTATAGAGTTCTCTAACTATAGGTTTCGCTGATAAAGCAGCAGGGCTTCAAGCAGCAGTGGTGTGTTGTCTATGATTGAAAGAAAAGATACGGTATCCCCAGTACATACATTGTCCTATGTTTAACCAGTACAGTTGTGTAGATCTGGAAGATTAATATATACCACATCAAATTATACACCGTGCTTCAGATCGATATTATGCAGTATGGTGGTTATTCTACGTTTTCCCTAAATCTCCACATATTTGAATGGACATTGAAGGCAGCTACAGGCATATGATCATAGGGACACTCCTAAATCATTAATTGTGATGAAGAGTTCATCAATCTCAATGTATATAAAATTACCATCTGAGACTAAACATGTTCTCTGTCACCATAAAGAAGACCAAGTAAGTAAGAACATGACAAAGGAAAGCAAATTAACAATACCTTTCAATTGGCCCTGTGGATTAAAGAAAGACCTACCAGTCCAAAAGCTCACCAGCAAGTCTGATATATGTATGTATATGTATGTATATACTGTTAAGGATTCAAGTTGCAAATTCAAATCACAGGCAGATCCAATTTGCGTGAGGCTCATTATGGCAACTCATAATGTGACTCAGTATTGTGTATGGACCCCATATGTCTGTATACACTCCCTATAACATCTAGGCATTCTGGTGATGAGATGGCTGATTGTGTCCAGGGGGAACTTCTCCTGGACTTGGATCATGGCATCATTGAGCTCCTGGACAGTCTATGGCACTACTTGGCATCATCCGATGCACTGACAGAGAATGATTCAGGTCTCGGGAATGTAAGGACCAGACAGTGACATCAATGCCTTAATCCTCTTTGAAGTGCCTTACACTCTGGCTATATGAAGCCGGGCATTGTCCTACACCAGTACCATGACTGCTACAACAGCAGTCATGTTACTGTTGGTTATTACATTGAGGTTTGTGCGATTTTCCAAGGATATCCCTCCCTAGACCACCACTGACCAACATCAAAACTGGTCATGCTGGATGTTGTTGCAGTTAGCATAACATTCACCATGGTGTATCCAGATTTTTCCATGTCTGTCACATGCTCAGTGTGAACCTGCTCTCATCTGTGAAGAGAATTGGGCGCAAATGGCAGACCTGTCAGTCCCAGTGTTCCCTGGAGGATGCCAATCAAGTTGCATAGTGCTGAGCTGTGAGCAGAGGTCCTACTACAAGATGTCAGGTTTTCATGCCACCTTCATGGAGTCTGTTTCTGACAGAAACATGCAGACAGTAACCTACTGGAGGTCATTTAGTAGGGGTCAGGCAATGCTTCCTTCTGTTTCTTATGCACAAAGAAGAAAAAAATCTAGTCCTAATGCTGAGTTAATGACCTTCTATGGCCCTGTTCAAATTTCTGTGTCTGGTATCATCTCCATGCTCTTAAGACTGTGCTGGTAGAGACAGCAAGCCTTCTTGCAACAGTATATACTGTATGGATGGGGGAGCAGGACTACCTGTGCAACCTGACTGGGCTGCAGGTACTGCCTCAAGCTACCAGTAATGACGTGGACACTAGCAAAAAGCACAAAACTAGATAGAAAAGAATCAGTCAGAAAGGAGAGATTGTCTGTGCCCCCACCTGCAAAACGGATCTTTGCCTCTCCAATGAAAATCACATAGTATATGACAATCTCTTTCAAACAATGATATTAGCCCTGTACCTTACATGGATCCAAAGTTTCCCCATCCATTATTCCGATTGCAAACTGGCAGCTCAGGAAGCATGTCCTTTCTCTTGGGGTGTGTCCTTTCTGCAGCAGCTCTCTCCCTCCCTGTAACTATCACAGCTTCTCACTGTAGATACAGCTGGTGGCAGCTGAAAGATAGAACTGAGCATGTGCGTCCACCTCACCGAGGTGGAGAGAGGCATAAAGAAATGGACAGCATAGGTGTTATACAAATATATTTTTGAATAACTCAATGACTAAATTTTTATTTACATGCATTTACAAAAGTATTTAGATCCAGTTGCTGGTTTGAAAAATGTAGAATGCGATAACCCCTTAAAGAATAGAAGATTGCAGTTTATTATAGAAATCAATACTTGTTTTATTTTCCCTAGTGTTACATCCCCCGATCTCGAGAAAAAGTTGCAAGAGACAACTGAAGCTGAAGACAGTCTGAATTGCAAGGAAATCCTACATTCTCCACTTGGAGCATCTAAAGCTTTAGGTAGACCCTCTTCGGAGACTTCTGTATCAGACCAGCATAGTGATTCACCAATTGTGCAAGAACCAGATGATTTATCAGAGCAGGAAGAGCATGGAGCAAACAGAAATGACCTCTGCATAGTGGAATCATCAGACGAGCAAGCAGACAAATTGGAGAGAGTCTCGGAATACAGATCTTTAGACTCATTTGAAAAGGTAAAGCTCTGCTAAGTCTTACTTAATATACATACCTATGTAAAAACACAACTGAGGCCTATACAACTTGTCCTTCTGTTGTGCCTATGCAATAGTTATGTTTTAATGTCTGAAAGTTGCCATAGATGTACAGATTGTTGTTAATGATCTGGACAATTTAGCTATCATTAATGGTAATAATTATGGTTTAGGGTACTGTATATGCACATGTGTTTCAGACATTTGTGTCAGCTGCCAGCTTTAGGATATGTTTCCACTACCCCAAAAACATCAACCCCCATTATAGTATATAATATAGTATATTTTTTTTCACCTGAAAAATAGCACAGTCCTGTGTTATGTAGCCATAGCCACTTTTTTGTGGCCATTTTACTGAGATCCTCTCGCCTAGAAGCTATGCTGCTATGTGAGAATACTTCCATAGGTTGGAATATGCCACCATTTTTCCATTTTTGGAGGGACACAGAGGTATAGTATGGCCCTCCAATTTTGGGTAGTGTAAAATGGAGTCATACAGCTGGGTGCAAGGATTTATAGTCATGTGAAATAAGTTACTATTGCTCTTTGCAGGGGCGGACAGGTCCCATGTTGTAAGCAGGCCCATACTGACAGAGGGTAGAGCTAAAATAAGGAGGGGAGACTGACAGATGGGACCAACAGAAGTAGGCAGGGCCAGCAATACCATAATGATGCACAATATACTGTCCCAGCAGAACCAAATATCACAGTGCAGCACAATATACAGTCTCACAAGAATCAAGTACCACCATGCAGCACAATATACTGCCCCAAATATCACAGTGCAGTACAATATACTGCCCAAGCAGAACCAGATAATTGATAATGCCACCTTTAGTGCCTTAAGTAAAATGAATAGCCTCTTAAGGTGCACCTAGCAATAAGGTCCCTGTAGTACCCCTAAATAGTGCCCCCAGTATTAATAATGTCCCCTTTGTTCCTCCAGCAATAATAATCCCCCCAGTAATAAAAATGCCCTCATAGTGCCTCAGTATTAAAATTCCACTATAGTGCCCCAGTATTAAAAGGCCCCAGCGATGCCCCCTATAGTGTCCCCAGTATTAAAATGTCCCCAGTGTTCCAGTGAGTAATGCCCCCTGTTGTGCCCCCAGTAATGCTCCCTATAGTGCCTCCTATAGTACCCAAGTAAAAGAACAAAATCTAATCCCATTCCAGCCTGCAGCCTGGGTTGCCTGCATCCCGGTGCAGACAGTTGCAATGATGTCATCGTGACGCTTGCATCCTAGTACAGGCAGTTACGATGACGTCATCGCAGCCGTGATGATGTCACCATTTCGTGACCGCCATCGGCTCTCATGCCGCCCTGTAGTGTTCACCTGTATTACCATCCTGAGGACCACTGGGAATTATCCCGGTAGGGTCTATGGCCAATGCACATCTTTCCCATTTCTTAGTATAAGCATCATTTGTGATGTAAACACTATATGCAGCACATTTCACTCAGGCTTACAGAGGAATCACTTATACCCAGATCAGGGACATGATCTATGAGGAAATATGCATTTGTGTCTTCATGATACATTCTGTTTGTGGATTTATTTTATTAAAAGAAAAAGGAATTTCATTGATAAATGATCTGAACCCCAATGATACATTTCAGATATACCTGCTGTTGTCCGAGATGCAGGAACACATATACTCATTTATTTTCAATAAAGTGCAGAACAAAAAAATCTTTATCTCCCCAGTCCATCACAGTACAGGTTTATACTATAAAATATATTCATTGACATATATGATATATGTGGTATGCAATTGCTTTAATTAAAAGTACAACTCTTGTAAACACCCACCACAGTCGCTGTGCCTTTTAGGAAGAATCAGCTTTTTTGGAAATTAGTTTCGGTTCATTTGGAAGAAGTTGCAGCACTGAAAATTGACAATGCCCATCTGCTTTTAAGAGCATTATGTAGGATGTAAAGCTGTTGTGCTATGTAATATTCAGCAATTACGCTGCTTTAGTAGTCATTTGAATGCATCTTTTTCCTGCCCTTTCACAGGTACCATACGTTCAGTAAATGTAAGTGGGGAGTAGTAGTAGTTATACTAGATAACAGGACATTTCTTTACTTATGCTGAACTATAACATATTTTCAGCATAATAGTTCTGAAAGATGGACTACTTTTGTTGGTAGTGATGTTGCAGAATTATTATTTTGACAGGGTTAAATACAGCTAAAGGTAGGAGATATATTGCCACCTCAAATTTAAATGGTCACTGTCCTTTCAACAAGCTTTGCATAAATCACTAATACAGGTGAATATAATAAACTTTGTAATATATCTTATCAGAGAAAAATGTCTTATTCTCCTCATATCAACATTTTCCTCCGCTCTCCATAAACCTTTAATGGCCAGCATGTGTGTCTGTCTCTTTTTGGCCTCTTCTCTCTAACTGCAGCTTGCTCTCCATAGACTTCTGTAGGCACCATATAATCTGATCCTTCAGTAAGATGGTAAGAATATTAATTTACAAGGGTTCTGGTGAGAGAAAAGCATTTTTCTACGCTAAGATATATTCCGACATTTCTTACGTTCACCTTTTACTATTGAGTTATGCAAAGTTGAATGACAGTTGATGACCATTTCATCTATTGATTCATTAGGATTATTCACATGAGGGGACAGCTGGGCCAGAAGGTAGCCAGCTGGGCCAGACATGGTTAAAACTGATCCATGTCTAGCCAGATTCCAACTATGTCTCAACACTGTCTCAACTTTACTACAAACAACAATGCTGCATTTCACAGCCTTCCTAGGTTGGCTTATGAGTCTGTTTTATCATAGCCTATCATATCATAGTATATCATAGCCTTATTGCAATGCTTCTTGGCCCTACCCCACAGAATCAGCAATTCTGTTCCATTGACTTATATAGCTACCATATACAAGGATTTATTAGATTGCATATACATCAAAGAGGTTTTCCAGGATTAATTTTTGCCCATTTTATTATAATAAGCTACACTTTTATCTTTATTAAAAATTAGGAAGCTTTTATTACTTCTCACACCATCCCTCTCTGGTGGTAACCACATAAGAAAATGCAGTCAAGGCTAACCCTTTGTTGAGTTCCCATTTTGCTCATATTGTGCATATATGGGCTGAGCCTTGTCCTCATGCAAGTTCACGTGTTTGGAATTGTAAGGAGTAGTAAGAGCAACCTTTTTTTTTTTTACTAGTATAATGGCCATTTATGACCAAAAGAAAAAAAATATTCCTGGAAAACCCATTTAAAGAGGTTGTCCCATGATTATGTATTACATTACTCTGTTAGATCACACAAAACATCACAATCTTTCAATTAGAATGTTCCTGTGTCTAGATATCACTGTAAAACTTGTTATGGCGCCCCCAGGTGTTCTCTTGATTCCCTTTCAGAATGTCCACCTAATGTGTCCAGGCCTGGTAAGAAGGAGCCGCGTCGTATATGCTAATTCATATTCAGTGTCCTGTACAATCGCAATAATCACCCCGGTGCCTATTTACAAGGGGATTTGGGTGGTAGGACTGAGCTGCTGAGCATGTGAGACAACACTAAACACATTAGGTCGACATTTTGAGAGGAAATGAATGGAACACCAGTGGGCGCCATACCAAGACTGTAATAGCAACATCTCCACACAAGAGGTTTTTTTTTAGTTAATTTCAAAGTAAATTAATATTTGTTTTTGGTAAAAAGTCATTTAAGGTACTTGAAGCAAGTTTTGTACTATGACAAGAAGTTTCCGGCAATAATTTTTTCACTAGCAGATTCTGGGAACAGTTCATTTCACAGACTGGTTAATGTTTGCTACTTTTAGGCTACTTTCACACTAGCGGCAGAGCGGATCCGGCAGGTGAAGGGTGCCGCCGGATCCGTGCTGCCGCAGTTACATGTGCTACAGCCACGCTCCGGCCCCACACATGTCACACAGTACACACACAGACATATAGACATACAAATACACATACATACTTACATGCTCCCAGCAGGTCTCCACAGCGCAGGAGGAGCAGGACGGCAATCACATAGGACGATTCCCCACAGCGCCCTCTGCTGGGCGCCGGGTGGAATCGTCCTGTGTGTGCGCCGTCCCCATTGACTTTCATTGGGGGTCATGACGGATCCGTCTTGGTGCGGATGCCTGGACCGGAGAGCAAACCGCAGCATGCTCTCCGGTCTGAAGACGGCTTTTAGGAGCATTCTGTTCTCTTCAGTTCAGTTTTGTCCCCATTGACAATGAATGGGGACAAAACTGAAGCGTTTTATTCCGGTATTGAGCCCCTATGACGGAACTCAATACCGGAATTATAAAACGCTAGTGTGAAAGTAGCACTACCTTGTTCTTTTATCCTGATCTTGCTATAGGCTTTCTAAATTACTACAACGGTAAAACATTAAAGAATGATTTGTTTAATTACGATGGTATAATTGTTTCCTAGTTGCTTGCTGAAAACTTATATTCCACATTGTCCATTTGTTATTAGTTCACAAATTACAATTTAAAGGGAGCCTGTCACTATGAACATGCAGTGCAATCTGCAGGCATCATGTTATAGAGCAAGGGGAGCTGAGCAGATTGATATATAGGTTTATGGGAAAAGATGCAGTATACATTATAAATTATACATTTCAATTTCTGCTCATTCTGGGATTTGAAGTCAAGGAGTCGGTCCTATCAGTGATTGACAGACTTCCCTTTATGACTGTGTATAAAGAGATAGCTGTCAGTCACTGATAGGACCGCCTCCTGGACTTCAAAGCCCAGAATAAGCAGGAATGTAAATGTTTAAATTGCAGGTTATATATCTTTAACCATAAAACTATAAATCAATCTGCTCAGCTTCTCCTGCTCTATAACATGGTACCTGTTCATTACACTGCATTTTCATAGTGTCAGGTTCACTTTAACATACAATTTATGGAAGCCAAATATGTAGGATAGTAAAAAGAGTACTGCTTCCATGCCTCCACCAGGAGCTAGCAGAGGAGCTAGGTGAGCTAGAGGCGCACTCAGATGAGGACGAGATGGTAACTACCAGAGTCGTTCGTCGCCGTGTGATTATTCAGGTACACAACTCTCGCACGTCCCTCAGCCAGTGGCTACAAATTCCTGGCAAGGAGTCTTTGATGGCCATGCAATGCAACTATGTACTGATTAACATGGCTGTCTGCATGATTCCCAACTAGTGCATGCCCAGTTCTGTGACTAATCAGCACCTCCCACCATTGCCAGTCCAGAAAGTAGATTATCAGCTTCCTCACCTCACCTTCAAAAGTTCAGGTAGAAGACCAACCCAATCCTGATCATAGAGCTGTCTGCAATCCAGGGTCGACTACTGCACTTTTGTCCAAGGTCCCATGCATGATCCTGACACTTTTGACTTTTTTTTTTGCAGATTTCTTAGAGTTTTGTTTGTTCCTTTTAGATATCTATTTTCATGCAACTACTAATGTGGACTGGGTCACTAAGCAATGTGTGAATATGCTAAATGTCAGCTCTTTTTTCTTTTAATTTAGGCGGACAATATGTCAGACATCCTTCCCGAAACTGTAACAGAAGAGCAATACACAGATGAGCATGGCCATATCGTGGTAAAGAAGGTATATGCCAATAATATGAAATGGTGGCATTATTTTTACTTTTCCTAAGGCGTTGTTCACCTCACTGCTTTTTATTTCCTTCCTTCTGCTGTGTTCTAGGAGCAGAACAAGGGAAATAACAAAAGTTTCAGATTTGACACATAGCTGGCCTGAACCATACAAACGGAACCCATTGATTATATTGGGTTCTGTTCAGTTTTCGTTCAGAAGTCTGGAATTTAAGTGAGGGGAACAAGACTTGCAGGGTTCATTTTCTCTAGTATTTTAAATGGTATTTATGGAGGAGGCCCCAAACAGAGCCTCTGCCACAGATGTAATCTTACCCTAACTGTGCTATTAAACTTTTTTTTTAAATGTATTTGTTAGGCTACTTTCACATCTGTGTTTTGCTGTATGGTTTGGAGATCCTTCACAGGATCACAAAACCGCAGCCAAATGCTTTAGTTTTCTCCCCATTCATTCTCAATGGGGACAGAACTGAACAAACTTGAATGTAGTGCATCAGAATGCATTCCTTTCCTTTTATTGTGTTCCCATGATGCACACAAAACTGCTGTAAGCAGCATTTTTATGTGCGTTATGGGATACTGAGCAAGACGGATCCAGCATGCAACACAATGTAAGGCCGCCAAAAATACGGATGATGTCCGTGTGCATTCCGTATTTTGCAGAACTGAACAGAAGGCCCTAATAGAACAGTACTATCCTTGTCCGTAATGCGGACAATAATAGGACATGATCTATTTTTTTGCAGAATGAGCATACGGAAATGGAATGCACACGGAGTAACTTCTGTTTTTTTGCGGAAATGAATTTTTGAAATGAATGGTTCCGTATACGGTCCACCAAAAAAAAAAAAAACGGAACGGACACGGAAAGAAAATACGTTTGTGTGCATAAGGCCTGAAGCAATGGTGCCGGTTCCGTTTTTACAGTGGTTTTAGTGCTGGATCTGTCTTGTTGATTTTGGAGATAATACAACCGGATCCATTCTGTACAGATTCAAACAGTTGTGTTATTGACCAGATGCGTTTTTCTGATCCCCTGACAGATGCAGCGAAAACGCACATCAGACTTAAGAGTATATTGATTATGACAGTGCATACATTTGCTAGAAATGTGTAACTAGCGTTCAGTGCATCTACTCCTCCCATTTGGATGTGCAATACGTGAGAAATTGAGAAATATATTACAAATCCCCTCCTTCCCATTCCCCTTCTCACAGACACTCCTAGGCTAGTTTCACAATAGCGTTAAAATCTTCCAGCAGAGGAACAGCCTACAGGTGTTATCTGGCATAACTGGAAAGGGCCAGAGCACCACCAGGCCCCATTGGGTATAATGGGACCCGGTGGGGATCTGGCCTGTTTCCGGCAGTAGTGCCAGGATTTAGCTGGGCAAAAATTGGGATCGCTGAGCACGGTGTTTGTGGTCCCTGCCTGGCCGGACGTGTGACCTCCTTAACATCACCACTGGCAGCCAATCAGTGGCATCAGTGGTCATCCACCATGCCTGCAGACGTCCCGGTTGAGACCTTGAAAATCATGAGCTGAAATAAAAAGTATATTAGTAAGTTGCAGAAATTTTCATTTAGGTAATCATTACACTTTATTTGAAACCAGAAAACTTAAAATGTCTAGAAGGAATAATAGAGGAATTGCACAACTTAGAGTCACACGAATAGATGCTTCAGTATTGTTATTACATGAGTATTTACTAAATAGGCATGTCAGGAGAGGTGACAGGTCTTTTTCAGAACTCTCTTAAACCATTTAGTGCTACCATCTCCATCTATCTGATATATCTCACTCTTTATTGTCATCTACTGAGTGGTCACCTGTGTAAGACATAAAGGTGCATGCATGTAGAAGACCTTTAGCACAGTGATCTACACATTCCCTTTCTCTATAACCAGGTCACAAGGAAAATTATTAGAAGATTTGTATTGCCTGATGGTACAGAAAGTGAAGAAGTAGTGGCACAGGGGGGATCACAGGAACCACTGACTATTGCAGATGGGGACTCTGTGTCTAAAGTCGTGAAACGCACCGTACTCAAAAGTGACAGTAAGCAGTCCGAGGTGAGTACAGCTTAAGACGTGTTTAATATATACATAATCAGAGGACTAAAAACAATCACGGGTATCGTGCAGGCTTATCTGTAGGTAACCTGTTCTAGAGCTGTAGGAACTGCAAACTGATAAATACAGATATGTTCCTCCTTACAGAAGTTTTCCAGGAGTTTTGTACTGATGACCTAGCCTCTGGATAGATCATCAATATCTGATTGGTGGGGGTCCGACACCTGTGACCACCGCTGATTGTTTGAGAAGGCTCTGGCGCACCTGTGAGCACCTTGGCCTTCTCAAACAGTTAATCAGTGGGATTACCGGGTTTCGGACCCCCACCGACCAGATACTGATGACCTATCATGAGGATAGGTCACCAGTATTAAAATCTTGGAAAACCCTCATCTCTAAACCCAACATGGGAGATGTGTGGCACAAGATGTCAAAAAATATGAAAAAAGAGCTCACTTATTTTCCATGGTTACAACCATTTTGTAATCCAGCAGCATTGGCCGTGCTTGCACATTATAAGAAAAAGTGCTGGACTATGCACACTCCCATGGTCCTGGCCACCAGAGAGGCTTGCAGTTTTTCCTATATTGTGCAAGCACGACCACCACTGATGGATTGCAGGGTGGTCGTGGCCATGGAAATGAGCAGTGTATAATGTGATGAAAAAATTAACCAAGCCAGCAAAGGAAGCAATATAGATAATCACAATACATTAGTAAGTGCCTTGTATAAACTTTCTCTACATGATAAATGGTATTTGCTGAAGTGAGACAAACACTTTAATGAAAATAAGAGGCTAACATAAATAAAAAGTGCATGTAATACCGTCTTCAGAATCCTCTATAAATAATGCATTATTGATGCTTATTAAATCAGTTATTTTCAGTCCTTCTGCAGTCAATAAAATTGCTAATAAATGATTAATGGAACGATGCAGTGGGAATATAGTACCAGTAGTTAAAGGTCCCGGTTAAGTGAACTCATTGACAATGACATTTATAGATGATGATGGATTAAAGAATAGAAATGTTAGGAAAGTAGTTATCACCTTGGACTCAATATGAAGATTCTACATTTCTTAAAGGGGTTGTCCAAGTTATGAAAAAAAATATATAGCACTGTAAATCTGATGGGCAGCAATATATAACTAAGTTAAGCAAGTTTTAGGCAAAAAAAATCTATATTTCCTCATTTCCCTGGTTCTCTTCTGGCCTTTGTTTACACGCAGTAATAACAATCTTTGCCCCTCCCCCTTCTCCCCCCCTCTCTGCAAAGGCAGTGAATACAAGTGCTGTGAGTACATGTCTGCCTGCTGGAATACTCAGCAGCATGTTGTATGTGTAGGACTACAAGTCCCAGCTGTACAATGACACTGCTGATACACACAGGAAATTCTCCCTACCTGTTCTTGTGCAATACAATTCCTCTATAGCTCCTTGCCCAGCATTTGTCTCCTCTCACTGCTGCAGCTACTATTTGTTATAAAGCCTTGAGCCCTCAGTGTGTTCTGGCTGAAGGGGTTAATGTTTTATCTGAAGGAATCCAGGGAGAGAGCAGATAGCAGGAGCCCGGCAAAGAAAGGGGGCGTGGCCAGTGACGTCTCGTGTACAGACTGTTATCTGAACTCTGAGGCTTGTACACGAAACATCACAGACCAGGGAGATAAGCTGACATCACAGGTCATGTGACCCTCAGTCAACTCTGAGAAACCAGCAGCTTTAGAAACACAAAGTATATGGGAAAGTTGTTATACCTGACAAGTTAGTAACATATAAAGAACAAAAAAATAACTCGGACAACCCCTTTAAGTTAAATAAATGATCAAAGGGATTTGATATTCTAAAATATGATAAACTATAGAAGTTTAATATACAAAATGTTGAGTGTTACTCTACTTTTAAGATAAATAGGATACAAATTATTGATAAAAAAATTCCATATATACAGATCTAGCAAAGGTTTCTGAGACCTATACGACCTCTCTGATCAGCTGTTTGAAGGGGAGGTGGGGGACCTTATATTCTATAGCAGCTGTGCTTGGTATTGTAGCTCAGTCCTATTGACTTGAATGGAACTAAGCTGCACAAATGCCATGTGATCGATGGATGTGATGTCACAAGCTGAAGACCAGGCTGCAGTGCTCACCACTGCTCCACAGCCCCTTCTAAAAGCTGATTGGCAGTGGTTCCAGGAGTCAGACCTCCACCAATCAGATACTGATGACCTGTCCTGAGAATAGGTCATTAATATTTAAGTCCCATAAAAACCCTTTAACTTGACAATTAAAGGGAACCTGTCATCACTATTGACCTGTAGAGCTATTAATATGTTCCTACAGTTTATGCTCCCATCGTTCAGAAACTGTTTTTTAGGGCGTTTATGTTAAAAATCATCTTTGAAAATGTACCTGACATCATCAACTGGTGGTTCCTTGAGTCATTGGGGCATTGTGCTGGAGGAGGCGAGTCATGGAGTCATCCCTCACCATCCTGCTCATCTCTCATAAATCTCCACCTCCCTCTCTCATGTTAGTGCCAGGCATATGAAATCTTGCGCAGGCGCAGAATACCTCCTTGCACTGCTGCGATCCTGAAATGCACAGTGAGCGGAGGTGTATGAATTCCTACGTCACAGCGATCAGCTGACATCGGTCCAAATACGTTCAGAGCATGTACAGTGAGAGTTTGTCGCTAAGGTGTATACACTTCCGCTCACTGCGCATGTCAGGATTGAGGTAGTGCAAGGAGGTCTTCTGCGTCTACCCAAGATTTTGTATGGCCACAGGTTGACATAAGAAAGCCAAGGGGAGGTCTGCGAGAGGTGGGGGAGGTTTATGAGAGCAAGAAGGAAAGGGGGGAGGGGCGATAGAGATAGTAGGGGGTGACTCGGTGACTGGCCTCATCCAGCGAAACTCCCCAGTGACTCAAGGAGCTACTAGTTGATGATGTCAGGTACATTATGAAAGATGATTTTTAAGATAAACACCCTACTTTTAATCCTTAACAAAACCAGTTTCTGACTGATGGGACCATGAACAGTAGGAACATGTAAATAGCTCCATAGGTCCATTCTGATTACATGTTCCCTTTACCGTGTTAAATACACCTGTAAGGCATTGCATGTCAAGTTAATGAATGGACAGGCATACGTAGTGTCAGTAACACAACACATCATAGCAATAGCAGGAATAGCAGCGGAGGCAGTAAAGCAAGCAGTGCTTTGGAAAAGCAGTTGCCACCTTTGATAAACATCTCCTTGTGTACTATAGAAATGCATTTGCTGCCATTTCCTAAGATATACTCATTACCTGAATCACCCTTTTTGCAAGCAGAATAATTTAAGTAATCGGGTAAATCAGATGCTGGGAAATGAAATTCAGATTACTATGGCTTCTCCTTACTGAGGTGGCTGGGGAGGTTTCATGAGGTCTTGAAGCCCATCAAAGCTGCTCTTCTCATGATAGTGAGAGCTGAGGTTTCTTGCAGTAGTTCAGAATAATTGTTATCCCCTGTTGAAGGCAGAGATATCAGGGAGTCTAGCGAGACAGTAATGTTGTTTTTGTTTGATAAAGACCTTTATTCTCCACTTTACTCAGGATAAATGTGGGCTTTTATGTTGGGCAGGTATAACAGGTATCATTACAAAGCACACTACACTCAATTTTACAGTATGTGTAACATCTTGTCTCATTACTGTTCCTTACTGCATTGTTCTTCATTGTTGTGTTTTTGGGACACAGTTTTTATGCCTTGTTAAAGTGGTTGTCCGGGCTACAGATATTGATGACCTATCCCCAGGACAGGTCATCGGTATCAGATGGAGTCTGACTTCCAGTACCCCTGCCAATAAGCTGCTTGAAGAGCCATGGTGCTTCTGTAAGCGCTTCCTCCTCTTCAGTGTCTATCTGCACGCTGTCTACATTGTAGTGGTGGTGCAGTGTAATTACAGCTGTTCGTACCATTCAAGTGAATTACAATGCACCGTCCCTACAACGTAGGGCAGGTAAACACTAAAGAGGACGCAAAGCTCGCACAAGCACTGTGGCCTTTCAGACAGCTGATTGGCTGGTGTGTTGGGAGTTGAACCCCCGGCAATCTGATTTTGATGACCTATCCTGAGCCCGGACAACCCTGTTAAAAGTACTTTATAACTGTCCTGGGTGGAAAAAATGAAGCCACTAAAAATGTTAAAAAATAACATTGTGTCACCAGATCTCATTCTCTGAGCCAAGAGTTATATCATCAGAATTTGAAGCTGAACCTGTGGAAGGACGTAAGGTCAGCAAAGTTGTGAAGACCACCATGGTCCATGGTGAAAGGACAGAAAAATATTTTGGAGACTCTAGTGTAGCATCTGATTTACCATCAGCCATGGATGACTTTGAGCAGGTAACAAGGTGGCAGTAGAGGATTTGCTGGGAGGCCACCATATGCTGAAGAATAGTTTTTAAACTTGTACTTTTTAGGCTAGTTTCACACTAGCCCTACACATCTCCATCAGGCTGTTCCGGCAGGGAGCAGATTGCCGGAGATGTCAGGAGCTGGCACTGCCGGATGCTACCTGACATCTACCTGTCACTATAATCTGGTAGCTGTTCTTGTATATCAGACACACTTTCCAAAATTAAAGGGTTTATCCACAAACAACATTTATCACATATCAACTGCGTAGGTGATAAACGTATGATTGATGGGGTCTGACCAGTGGAACCTCCACTGATCACAGGAATTGGGGGTTCCCGAATCGCCTGATGAATGGAGCGACGTTTTGAATGATTATTGCTCCGTTCTATGACATTGCTGCAGAATGTCAAACTCTGTACTCGTAAGTCTTATAAAAGTTAATGGAGCGGTGGTCAGTTATGCGTACTACCTGTCCATTCATGCAGGGGATTCTGGGAACCCTGTTCTTGTGATTGGTGGGTGTCCCAGGAGTTGGACCATTAGCGATCATACATCTATCACTTATGTAATAGGTTATAAATGTTGCTCATGGGCCAGTTCCTTTAAAGAGGTTTTACAGGCTCCTAATATTGATGACCTATGCTCAGGATAGGTCATTAATATCTGATTGGTGGGGGTCAAACACCCAGCACCCCAACCGAGCAGCTGTTCCATGCAGCTGCCAGCACCATACAAAAGTGTAGTGACACAGTGCCAGGTTACTACAGCTCAGCTCCCATTCACTTAACCTCTTTAAACGGAGTCTGTCAACTGCATCAAATGCCAAATTTGCTTATTAAGAAAATGTATCAAAACACGTGCATGGAGCCTCCAATCAACACTAAAATAATAGTGCTTTAGTCAGGTGAACTACACCGATATGTCTACGGTATGTACTATATATAGTTGGATAGGGAGGTCACTGGTGATGTACTCCCTGTAAGGTTTTCTACACACATGCAAATTTTGTCGCAGAAGTTTCTGTGACTGAAAGTCAGTTCCATTCTTCTGAATGGAGCTTAAAGAAATTCGTGTGCTTGCTGCCAAAATAATCCAATTAAGGCCTCATGCACACAAACGTATTTTCTTTCGATGTCCGTTCCGTTTTTTTTGCGGACCTTATACGGAACCTTTCTTTTCAATTGGTCCATAAAAAATATCGGAAGTTAATCTGTGTCCATATTTCCGTTCCGGAAAAAAATAGAGCATGTGCTATTATTGTCCGCATTACGTACAAGGATACAAATTTTCTATTAGAATTTGTTCCATTCCACAAAATACAGAATGCACACAGACGTCATCCGTATTTTTGCGGATCCATTTTTGCGGACTGCAAAATACATACGGTTGTGTGCATGAGGCCGAAGATGAATGGAATTGATTTTCAGTCGACAAAATTTCTGCACCAAAATCTGCTGCTCCTGAAGGCAACCTGAAGTTGAAACCCGATTGACTGCTATGTGCAACTTCTCCACTTTCACTCTAAACCAATAAATCTCCCTTTGTATTTTCATAATGTGATCTCAAACTTATCCAAATGCTCCAAAGAAACCATAAAATGAGAAATTCCTTTCTGCCTCATCTCTACTTAACAACCAGTATAAAAGATCAGTGCGCAGGGTACAAGTGCTCACTGCTTGATTTATTACATTTGCCCAATTCCCAATGAGTATTGTTGTTTACACAAGAAATGGGTTTCCAGAATAATCGGGATGATTGAAGGGCTTGAAAAATGTAGTAAATTCTCCTCTCCAATCTGTTAATTAATCTAACAACATCCAGAGGGTAAACTGTTTGTAAATATGTTGGTATATGCAAATATCCCCCAGCTCCGGCACACGTCTAGAACATCATGTTACAGATTTATAGCACTCCAGGGATGTGGAGAATAATATTGTGAAGCTGGGGAATTCAGGCAGAAACCTCACAGCACAATAGTCTGGTAGAGCTGAGAGCTGGGGGTTTGTTTTTACAGCACTCAAGCGCATAGATAGAGATGGATAGATAGAGATAGATAGATAGATAGATAGATAGATAGATAGATAGATAGATAGATAGATTATTGATAGAACTTTAGATAGATAGATAGATAGATAGATAGATATTAGATAGATAGATAGATAGATAGATAGATATTAGATAGATAGATAGATAGAATATTGATAGAACTATAGATAGATAGATAGATAGATAGATAGATAGATAGATAGATAGATATTAGATAGATATTAGATAGATAGATAGATAGACACTCATAACACATTAACAGATAGATAGATAGATAGATAGATATTAGATAGATAGATATTAGATAGATAGATAGATAGATTGACACTCATAACACATTAAATAAACAGTCACGGCAAGCTTCTAGTAGACTTTCAAACTTAGCATTAATCAGTAGTACAGTGTATGTACATGAGGAATAACACTATTGCTGGCCACTACGTATATAACTTGGCACAGTGGCGTAACTAGAAATTACTGGGACCCACAGCAAATTTTCAGTGGACTCCCCCCCCCCCCCCAGCAACTTCTTTGCAACCGCTGACTCCTTGCATCTCTCACTCCTGTGGCTAGTCAAGATTGCGATCTCATACGAAGCCCGGAAGCCCTGTCTGTTTCCTACAGTATCACTGTATATAATGTAATTGTATAACACTGTTGAGGGTGCCCTTACAATAAAATCTTTTAGTCCTCCTCCTGGGTGCGCCCCTGCTGAATTCGGGCCCCAAAGCAACCACTTCTCCTGCTTCCCCTATAGCTATGCCCCTGATCTGGCATTTTTTAGCAGTTTTACTCTGTTCATGATGAATGTCTAGTTTGCAGGTCTCTCAGAGATTGTGGGTAGAGACTAGATGCCATCCACTGCATACAGAAAGTAGAGGACAATCTGCCTCCTAACCTTCTCTTACTCACTCAGAAGCAGCCCCATGATCACTCCCCCCCCCTCTCCTCTCCATAGACTTGTATTGACATGTGTAACCTGACCCTTCAGTTAACTTTTCTCCAGGATGGTTTCAAAACATATTTCAGATAAAAGCATTTGGCAAAAATGGAGGGGGGGGGGTTAAACAGCTGAAAAAAATGAGCATTATTCATTTCTCTCTGATAAGAAATATAACAAAGGTTTTTTTTATTATGGTCACTTGTACTATTGTAAAACTTAGTGTGAAACGTTAGTGACCATTTAAGTGTCAAGTTAAAATTTCCCGCATATGTTAGTTTACCATACATATGTGATAACTGCTAGCCAAGCATGCACATGAATGGGAGAGGGCAGAAAGCCAGGTAGCTTATTTCCCTAAAAATAAAAAGATTGGGAATGTTGAAATTCATCATTCCTGACCTTTCTCTTCCCCAACATCTGTTATCAGGGGAGATGCCGGAGGCTCCAATACACATAACTTACTAAGTTCTGTGTGTGGCCATCTATAGATGGATAGATAGATAATAGATAGATAGATAGACAGATAGATAGATAGATAATATACGATAGATAGATAGATAGATAGATAGATAATAGATAGATAGACAGATAGATAGATAGATAGATAATATACGATAGATAGATAGATAGATAGATAGATAGATAGATAATAGATAGATAGATAATAGATAGATAGATAGATAGATAGATAGATAGATAGATAGATAGATGCATAGATAGATAGATAATATACGATAGATAGATAGATAGATAGATAGATAGATAGATAGATAGATAGATAGATAGATAAAAAACAATTCACTTTATTACTACAGTGGGAGAGTTGCACCTACGTACTTCACTCTCTAGATATACTGGAGGAGAAGGTTGATCAGGGGTTTCTAATATAATCTGTGGCAGGCAATATCTCGGAAGACCTAGGGTAATACTAGAGTACTAGAGTAAATAAGACTGCCTGATACATCCTGATGAGTGCATCTACTGTGTACTTGTAGATAATAGTGGAGGGGGTGGCTGCTGTTGTTGGCAGATCTGAAGAACATTGCATAGTTATTTTTATGCCTCAATGTTATCTAGAATTATCTCAAGTGGGTATTCGGCTGCCTGTGTTTCAATGTATTATTCATGTCCTGAAAAACAAAACATATAAAATCACTCTGCAGTGAGCTGTCTCTCGTTTTTTAGGCTTTAAGCTATGTGGGTGGAGATGTAAAAGTTCACTTGCCAAATTTAGTGGAATCAGAGATTACCAGAAAGGATGGATCTGTTATGAAAAGGTTTGGGCTGGCATGGCATCCACATTAACTGATTGTAGTGAAACTAACAGACGTGGTCACCTATTCAGACAAAGAGGATCTGTTACCCATATATACCCATATATGGCTACTTTCACACTTGCGTTTGCAGGATCCGTTTGTGAGATCCGTCACAAACGGTTTTGTCCTAATGCATTCTGAATGGAAAAGGATCCGTTCAGAATGCATCAGTTTTGCTTCAGTTCAGTCTCCATTCCGTTTTGGAGGTGGACACTAAAACGCTGCTTGCTGTGTTTTGGCGTCCACATGAAGAAACTGATGCAAACGGATCCGTCATGACTCACAATGTAAGTCAATGGGGACGGATCCGTTTTCTCTGACACAATAGAAAACGGATCCGTCCTCCATTGACTTTCAATGGAGTTCATGACGGATCCGTCTTTGCTATGTAAAAGATAATACAACCGGATCCATTCAGAACGGATGCAGACGGTTGTATTATCATGACGGATCCGTTTGTGAGAGCCTGGACGGATCTCACAAACGGATCGTGCAAACGTCATATAGACTTTCAGGGATCATTGAGGACGGCTTTTAAAATAAGTAAAAAACTACATTCTGATTTTCACAATAATAATGCACTGCATAACCCAGGGAGTGATAATATCATGGATAACACCACAGATTTCTTGCCTCTGCTGTATGTAGGTGACAGACTGGTTTCAATGTTAACCTTTCATGTAACAGACAACTGTATGCCATACGATTTCCTTAACCTTTTGTGACATTCTTCAAAATGTAATATTGTTAACACATAATTAAAATTCTGCCTGCTTACCCTGAGCCTGGTGACTAATGCCACATGGAGAGGTGAGTATTTCCATCTGTTCACATGGCTGCAGCATTGTCCTGTAAGCAGTCTAGTCCAGATCCATGGGTGCTGCGGATGCTAAGCCTACAGGTCTGGTGTTGTGGGGGTTTCAATAATAATCATGTGGTTCTGCACCTAATATTATAATAGAACATTAGAAATATATCTAAATGTGTACAAGGAACTTCATGGAAGATGGTGGAGATTAAAAGGGTTTTGGTGGGGGTCTAACACCTGGGAACCTTGCCGATCAAATGTTTGAGAAGGCATCTGCGCTCCTGTGAGTGCCACGGCCTTCTCGCAGCTTACCAGACACAGTGCCGTACATTGTAACGTGTCGTCACTTAGCATAGGAAATGCTGAGAGGCAGTGACGCTACTGTGAACGCTGCTGCCTTCTTGAACAGCTGATCAGTAGGGATCCCTGGTGTGGTACCCTCTTGATCAGATACTTTTGACCTATCCTGAGGTCATCAGTATTAAAGTATTGGAAAACCCCTTTAAGGTGCATTATAAGCTTTTGGTGAAAGAGTATCATAGGCATCAATATTGTAGAAAAAAAACACCTCCATTATAATTGCTAGCACCTTACGGCTCCTTCATAGGCGCTTTATTTTATGGCATTTTAGTATGCATGAAAAAATATGTTTTAAAACACAGATATTTTCAAAATGTACTGTAACCATTTTTTATTGCATTTTGGTGGAATATTTTTTACTTGGTGGAATTTTGTACATATGTTTGTCCTATTGTTTTCCAAGAAAATTGGCAGAAATAAACGCCATATCTAACAGCATGCAGTATTTTAAAAAAAAAATCACTGACCTAACAAATGGAAACAAAGCACATTGTATGTACCATATTTTTCGCTTTATAAGACGCACCCTTTCATAAGACACACCCCAGATTTTAGAGTAGGAAAATAAGAAAAAAATATTTTTCATCACACCTCATATCAGACCCCCCATAATTTTCAGGACATCACATCAGACCCCCATATCAGCCCTCCATGTCAGACCCCCATCAGACCTCAGATCAGCCCACTGTGCCCTCATATGAGCCCACTCTGCCCCCATCAGACCTCAGATCAGCCCACTGTGCCCCCATATCAGCCCACTGTGCCCCATCAGATCAGCCCATCAGCCCCCATATCAGCTCACTGTGCCCCCATCAGACCTCAGATCAGCCCACTGTGCCCCCATATCAGCCCACTGTGCCCCCATCAAACCTCAGATCAGCCCACTGTGCCGCCATATTAGCCCACTGTGCCCCATCAGACCTCAGATCAGACCACTGTGCCGCCATATTAGCCCACTGTGCCCCCCATCAGACCTCAGATCAGCCCCATAAGGATAAAATAAAAAACTCTCTCACCTCTCCTGCACCGCGGCTCCGCTCCGGGTCCAGCGCTCCTCTGTCTTCTCCTGCCGGCGCTGCACTGTCACCTGACTACGTGCAGTGTCAGGTCAGAGTGCGTGAACTACGTCCTGACGCTGTACGCTGTCAGGACAGTGCAGCGCTGGCAAGAGAAGACAGAGGAGCACCAGAGGGTGAGTATGTTTCCCTGCTCCTGGCACCTAATACATACTAGTGAGTACTTCCATAATGGAAGCGCTCACTAATATTCGCTTTATAAGACTACTTTTTGGGGAAAAAGTGTGTCTTATAAAGCGAAAAATACGGTAGTTGTATATAGCTTCAATATAGACCAGAGCACATTGTATGTAGTTGTGGATTTGCAGAATAGAAGGCCCTCTGCTTCACACTGGATCTGTCAGAGAACAGCTCTGTCGGCTGGATTGGCAGCCCTTATCGGTACCTCTTTATAGTATTTAGCTTAAATAAATGTTTATGAGCTGTCAGGAGTTTAGACCAGCCGAGCAATTCTCTGACAGGTTCAGTATGAAACAGAAAGCCTGCTAGTCTGTAAATGCACTGAAACTGCAAGCTGCTGCAGAAAAACTGTTGAAAAATTTTAAAAGACCAATAGAAAGAAAGGATTTTTAGCCCAAAATGAGTAGAATTGGTTGCCATAGGCTTTAAAGTTCTGCAAATTTTGGGCATAGGAGTCATGTGGGTGGTCCTAATCAGTGATTGAAAGCTATCTGTATGCACATTCATGCAGAACAGACTGTCAATCACTGAGTAGGACCTCCCGTATGATTAAAGGGGTTATCCAGTATCATACACAACCCCCTCATGTGCCCGGCCCCTCACAGGGAATATTCTAATCTCGCTCCCTGCGGTCCTCTTGGGCCCCGCACCGCCACTGCTGCTTATCCCTGTACGTGTACGAAAACATCCGGTGTCGGGGGAAGCAGCCAATGGCAGACGGGGACGAGCCTCCCTAGAATTGCAGGTGACGCTAAGGAGGCTCGTCCCTGCCTGCCGGTGGATGTTCTCCCCGACACCGGATGGTTTAATACGTGTACAGGGATGAGCAGCAGTGGCAGTGCGGGGACCAAGAACGGTGCAGGAAGCAGGGTAAGTATATTTCCTGTGAGGGACCCGGCATATGGGGGGGCAGTTTATGATATTGGATAACCCCTTTAACCCCTTCTTGCTCTTTGACGGCAAAAGGTTCTGATCCCCACAGTCCGTGACTGTGGGGATCAGAACCTCCTAAAATGTTCATAATGACCCCCCAACCCCCTGTTCTTTTTCAGAATTTTGTTCATAAATTTCAGGATGGACGGCGGGTCCCCAGCCCTTCCCCCTGTAGCCCTCCCCTCCAGCAATCTATTCAGGATGGCCGAGTGGTGTTAGCAAAGTGTCAGCTGCTACTGTTTCAAGCAGCTGGCACCGATGTCGGCCGTTTAACCCCTACCATGCCGCGATCCGTGGGGACCACTGCATGTAAGGGGTTAACAGGGAGGGAGCTCCTTCTCCCATTGGGCCGCTGCTGTGCTGTGGCAGCGACCCGTTGCTTGAATGGTTGACAGAGGGAGGGAGCTCCCTCCCTCCTCCATCGGGACGCTGCACTGCTCTGAACACAGGCATCCAGCTTGTCCTGGTATATCTAAGCCTGATCAGGCTTAGGGCCCTTGCACCCGACTGTATGCACTCCGAGACATGTGGTCCGTGAGCGGGCCATATGTCCCGGAGCGGCATAGATCGTGGGCACGGGAGAGCACAGCATCATAGATTACTATGATGCTGTGCGCGTCGGGCCGCCCGCGGGAATATTGTCCCGCACTCATAAGATCATATGAGTGCAGGACAGTAGTCTCGCGGGCGGCCCGACGTGCACAGCATCATAGTAATCTATGATGATGTGCGCTCCCGTGCCCACGATCTATGCAGCTCCGGGACATATGGCCCGCTCACAGACCGTATGTCTCGGAGCGCATACGGTCGTGTGCAAGGGCCTTTAGTGTGAGTTCAATACACTTCAGTACACTATACAGTCTACTGCAGTGTATTGTAGATGCCTTAGACCCACTGGATCTTCAAGAACCAAGTGGGTCTGGGCAAAAAAAAAAAAGTAAAAAAAAAGTGAAAACACATTTATAACTGATTAAAAATTAAAATAAATAAATAAACTACACATGTTCGGTATCGCCGCGTGCATAATGACCTGATCTATAAATTGATTATGTGACTTTCCCCGCACAGTGAACGCCATAAAAAAAAAAAGAAAGACTATGATGGAATTTTGCTTCCCAAAAATTCTAAAAGTGATCAAAAAAGTCATATGTACCCCAAAATTGTACCAATCAAACTGTCACCTCATCCCGCAAAAAATGAGCCCCTACATAAGACAATCGCTGAAAAAGTGAAAAAAATATGGCTTTCAGAAAATGGACACACACAAACTTTTTTTTTTCTAAAATCCTTTTATTCTGTAAAACTAAAATAAATAAATCAAAATAGACATATTAGGTATTGCTGCGTCTGTAACAATCTGCTCCATACAAATATTGCACACTCTACCCCAAAAGGTAAATTCTGTAAAAAAAAATAAAATAAAAACAGTGCCAAAAAAAACAAACATTTTTTTGTCACCTTACATCACAAAAAGTGTAATACCAAGTAATCAAAAAGGCATATGCCCTCCCAACTATGGAGACACTAAAACATGATTTTTTTTGTTTCAAAAATGATATTATTGTGTAAAACTGAAATAAATAAAAAGAAGTATACATGTTAGGTATCGCCACGTCCGTAACAACCTGCTCTACAAAAATCTCACATGACCTAACCCCTCAGGTGAACGCAGTAAAAATGAATAAATAAAAACTGTGCCAAAATTACCAATTTTTGGGTCACCTTGCCCCAAAAAGTGTAATAATGAATGATCAAAAAATCATATGTACCCAAAAATGGTCCTGCAAAAAATGAGCCCCTGCACAAGACGATTGGCAGAAAAATCAAAAAGATATGGCGTTCAGAATATGGAGACACAAAAACATAATTTTTTTCAAAAATGCTTTATTATGTAAAACTGAAACAAACAAAGAAAGTAGACATATTTGATATCATTGTGTCCGTAACAATCTGCTCTATAAAAATAGCACATGATCTAAACTGTGAGATGAACACTGTAAAAAACAAAAAATGAAAACTGTGCCAGAACAGCCATTTTTGGTTACCTTGCCTAACAAAAAGCGTAATATAAAGCAATATCCCTTAGTCCCTTAGTTTCCAAAATACAGGCACTTTTTGGTTGTTTCTACTGTAGGTGTGCATCAGGGGGGCTTCAAATGGGACATGGTGTCTAAAAACCTGTCCAGCAAAATTTGTCTTCCAAAAACCATGTGACGCTCCTTTTCTTCTGCGCCCTGTCGTATGCCCATACAGTAGTTTACGACCACATATGGGGTGTTTCTGTAAATTGCAGAATCAGCGTAATAGTTTTTGAGTTAACCCTTAATGTGTTACAGGAAAACCCTTGATGTGTTACAGGAAAAAATGGCCAAAATCTGCCAAAAAAATTAGAAATATAATCTCCTTTTTCCTTTAATTCTTGTGGAATATATAAAGCGCTAACAAAGTTTGTAAAATCAGTTTTGAAAACCTTGAGGGGTGTAATTTCTAAATTGTGGTCATTTATGGGAGTTTTCCCACTATGTAAGTCCCACAAAGTGACTTCAGAACTGAACTGGTCCTTAAAAAAATTATTTTGGAAAATTTCTTAAAAATTTTAAGAATTGCTTAAATATGGGAAATGAAAAGAAATAACTATTTTGTGAGGAATCACTATCTGCCTTAAAAGCAGATAAAGTTTTCCAAATTTTCAGTAAATTTAGGAGTATAAATAACGGTGATTTATATTGACTCAAATTTACCACTATCATGGAGTGCAATATGTCATGAGAAAATAATCTCAGAATGGCTTGGATAAGTAAAAGCGTTCCAAATCTATTACCACATAAAGTGACACATGACAGATTTCCAAAATGTGGCCTGGTCCTTAAGGTGAAAAATGGCTGTCATGAAGGGGTTAATAAATATGTCACATCTTGGTTTGGCATAGATTTTGGCTATAATTAACAGTAGTTTAATGCTGTAAATCATGATAAATGTGTCATTATATAAATGGTAAAAAGTATAAACCTGAAGGTGTCGGCCCCTTACAGAGTAATGAGGGGGGAGTTGCAGAGAGCGATGAGGAGAAAGCAAAGCTACTAAATATCTTTTTCTCCACTGTATTCACTGAGGAAAATAAACTGTCAGATGAAATGCAGAATATAGTAACATAGTAACATAGTTTATAAGGCCGAAAAAAAGACATCTGTCCATCCAGTTCGGCCTGTTTTCCTACAAGTTGATCCAGAGGAAGGCAAAAAAACCCTGTGAGGTAGAAGCCAGTTTTCCCCACTTTAGGGAAAAAAATTCCTTCCCGACTCCAATCAGGCAATCAGAATTACTCCCTGGATCAACAACCCCTCTCTAGTAACTATAACCTGTAATATTATTACCCTCCAAAAATACATCCAGGCCCCTCTTGAACTCTTTTAGTGAACTTACCATCACCACCTCCTCAGGCAGAGAGTTCCACAGTCTCACTGCTCTTACCGTAAAGAATCCTCTTCTATGTTTGTGTACAAACCTTCTTTCCTCCAGACGCAGAGGATGTCCCCTCGTCACAGTCACAGTCCTGGGGATAAATAGATCGTGGGAGAGATCTCTGTACTGACCTCTGATATATTTATACATAGTTATTAGATCTCCCCTCAGTCGTCTTTTTTCTAAAGTGAATAAGCCTAATTTTGATAATCTTTCTGGGTACTGTAGTCCACCCATTCCAGTTATTACTTTAGTTGCCCTCCTCTGAACCCTCTCCAGCTCTGCTATGTCTGCCTTGTTCACAGGAGCCCAGAACTGTACACAGTACTCCATGTGTGGTCTGACTAGTGATTTGTAAAGTGGCAGGACTATGTTCTCATCACGGGCATCTATGCCTCTTTTGATGCAGCCCATTATCTTATTGGCCTTGGCAGCAGCTGTCTGACACTGGTTTCTGCAGCTTAGATTTCTGTTCACTAAAATTCCTAGGTCCTTTTCTATGTCAGAGTTACCCAATATTTTACCATTTAGTATGTACTGGTGACTTGCATTATTCCTTCCCATATGCATAACTTTACATTTGTCAGTGTTAAACCTCATCTGCCACTTCTCTGCCCAAGCCTCCAGTCTATCCAGATCCATCTGTAGCAGTGTACTGTCCTCTTCTGTGTTAATTACTTTACACAGTTTAGTGTCATCTGCAAAAATTGATATTTTACTGTGCAAGCCTTCTACAAGATCATTAATAAATATATTGAAGAGAATAGGGCCCAATACTGACCCCTGTGGTACCCCACTAGTGACAGTGACCCAATCTGAGTATGTACCGTTAATAACCACCCTCTGTTTTCTATCACTGAGCCAGTTACTTACCCACATACAGACATTTTCTCCCAGGCCAAGCATTCTCATCTTATATACTAACCTTTTATGTGGTACAGTGTCAAATGCTTTGGAGAAGTCCAGATATACGACATCCATTGATTCGCTGCGGTCTAGTCTACAACTTACCTCCTCATAGAAACTTATTAAATTGGTTTGACATGACCGATCCCTCATGAAGCCATGCTGATATGGAGTAATTTGCTTATTTTCATTGAGGTACTCCAAGATAGCATCTCTTAGAAAACCCTCAAACAGTTTACCCACGACAGATGTTAAACTTACCGGCCTATAGTTCCCGGGCTCTGTTTTTGGACCCTTTTTGAATATTGGAACCACATTTGCTATGCGCCAATCCTGTGGAACACTCCCTGTCAGTATAGAGTCCTTAAATATCAGAAATAAGGGTCTGGCGATGACATTACTTAATTCTCTTAAAGTAAATTCCCCATTAAAAGTGCCCTGTCTGACCCAGGAAGAAGTAGAGCTGCGTCTTAAAAAGATCAAAATAGACAAATCACCAGGACCGGATGGCATACACCCCCGTATCCTAAGAGAATTAAGTAATGTCATCGCCAGACCCTTATTTCTGATATTTAAGGACTCTATACTGACAGGGAGTGTTCCACAGGATTGGCGCATAGCAAATGTGGTGCCAATATTCAAAAAGGGTCCAAAAACAGAGCCCGGGAACTATAGGCCGGTAAGTTTAACATCTGTCGTGGGTAAACTGTTTGAGGGTTTTCTAAGAGATGCTATCTTGGAGTACCTCAATGAAAATAAGCAAATTACTCCATATCAGCATGGCTTCATGAGGGATCGGTCATGTCAAACCAATTTAATCAGTTTCTATGAGGAGGTAAGTTCTAGACTGGACCGCAGCGAATCAATGGATGTCGTATATCTGGACTTCTCCAAAGCATTTGACACTGTACCACATAAAAGGTTAGTATATAAGATGAGAATGCTTGGCCTGGGAGAAAATGTCTGTATGTGGGTAAGTAACTGGCTCAGTGATAGAAAACAGAGGGTGGTTATTAATGGTACATACTCAGATTGGGTCACTGTAACTAGTGGGGTACCACAGGGGTCAGTATTGGGCCCTATTCTCTTCAATATATTTATTAATGATATTGTAGAAGGCTTGCACAGTAAAATATCAATTTTTGCAGATGACACTAAACTGTGTAAAGTAATTAACACAGAAGAGGACAGTACACTGCTACAGATGGATCTGGATAGACTGGAGGCTTGGGCAGAGAAGTGGCAGATGAGGTTTAACACTGACAAATGTAAAGTTATGCATATGGGAAGGAATAATGCAAGTCACCAGTACATACTAAATGGTAAAATATTGGGTAACTCTGACATAGAAAAGGACCTAGGAATTTTAGTGAACAGAAATCTAAGCTGCAGAAACCAGTGTCAGTCAGCTGCTGCCAAGGCCAATAAGATAATGGGCTGCATCAAAAGAGGCATAGATGCCCGTGATGAGAACATAGTCCTGCCACTTTACAAATCACTAGTCAGACCACACATGGAGTACTGTGTACAGTTCTGGGCTCCTGTGAACAAGGCAGACATAGCAGAGCTGGAGAGGGTTCAGAGGAGGGCAACTAAAGTAATAACTGGAATGGGTGGACTACAGTACCCAGAAAGATTATCAAAATTAGGCTTATTCACTTTAGAAAAAAGACGACTGAGGGGAGATCTAATAACTATGTATAAATATATCAGAGGTCAGTACAGAGATCTCTCCCACGATCTATTTATCCCCAGGACTGTGACTGTGACGAGGGGACATCCTCTGCGTCTGGAGGAAAGAAGGTTTGTGCACAAACATAGAAGAGGATTCTTTACGGTAAGAGCAGTGAGACTATGGAACTGTCACGAGTGGTCTTGCGTCTGGAATCAGACGTTCTGCGCGGCTTTCTAAGTGACAGGTTTGACAGGCTATTCCCTGTGGTTTGGGTGCTGTTCTCCACACCCCTTTCCCTCAGCTGTTGCCGCTGGGCAATTAGCTGTCTCCTATTTACCTCTTCCTCTCCCAGTATCCCTTGCGGTTTATATCTGCTACATACCTGTTGAGAGTGGTGTGGATCTCGGCTGAGATCCTGTTGCTGAGTTCTACTTAAAGTTAAGTGTTTTCCCTTCCTTTGGTTATTCCTGTTTGAGTCTCCTGTTCCTCCTTACGCTTGGAGGAACAGGTTACTCTCTTGTGTCATTAGACTGCAGGGTGTTCTAGGGTTTACTCAGATTAGGTTCCTGTGTATGAGCTTTCCTACCACCCGGGTTAGTTCATACTGGTAGCCAGCTAGGGCCTAGCATTAGGGTCCCCTGCAGGAGGTGACCAGTTACCTGGTTTTGTCTGTTCCCATCCCTCATACGCTCGGTGTGGCTTTTCCCCCCACACCCGAGCGTGACATTATAAACCGCCGCTAACAAAAATTTATGTCATTTTTGTGCTGACATGGATGCTATTGCTACACTGGCTGAACGGCTGCAGGGACTCAGCTTGGAGGTGGCTGACATCCGCAACCAGATTCAGAGACCACAGGCTGGTGGTTCTGGGGGTGCTGAGTGTCAGGCCTGTTTGGAGCCTAAGGTCCCCCTCCCGGATAGATTTTCTGGGGAATGTGATAATTTTGTTCTATTTAGGGAGGCGTGCAAATTGTATTTCAGACTGCGTCCACATTCTTCTGGTAATGAGGAACAGAAGGTTGGTGTGGTCATCTCGCTGCTTAAAGGGGATGCACAGTCATGGGCCTTTTCTCTACCGGCCGGATCGCTGTCTCTCCGGTCGGTAGATGAATTTTTCAAGACCCTAGGGATTATCTATGATGACCCGGATCGTATCTCCCTGGCGGAGACCCAGATACGTAACCTTTGTCAGGGTGAGCGGCCGGTTGAGACTTATTGCTCTGAGTTTCGGAGGTGGGCGACCAATACTGAATGGAACGATCCGGCTTTACGTAGCCAATTCTGTCAAGGTTTGTCTGAAAGGCTGAAGGACGCTTTGGCCTTTCAGGAAACCCCTGTGTCTTTGGAAGCCGCTATGTCTCTTGCTGTACGCATGGATAGGCGACTGAGAGAGCGATCTAGGGGCCCCCGCTCTCAGGACGTACTATCACATAGTGTACCAGCTTCCTATGATACTTTGGGTGAATATTCCCCTAGGTTGATGTCTGGGGATGCACCTATGCAATTAGGGGGAGCCACTCCTGTAGCCACCCGTAAACATCTTGGTAATAAAAAGGGTGTGTGTTTTTTCTGTGGTCAGAAAGGACACTTTATCAATGTATGTCCATGCTTCCTATCTCTAAAGGAGAGAAAAGAAAAGGGGGCGTTGAATTCTCATCTCACTCTTGGTGGAGTGGGTAGGGAGACTGAAAATGTGAATTTGTCTTCATCCTGCAGTACCCGTTTTCTCCTGACTGCCGAGGTGGCGCTAGAATCAAAGGTTGTGAAAATTGAGGTGTTTATTGACAGCGGGGCAGGGGTGAACTTGATTGATGCTCAGTTTGTCCGTATGCATGGATTGTCACCAAGTTCTTTGGATAAGAGGATTTCTGTGTTTGCCATTGATTCTGCACCTCTCTCTCAGAAGTGTTTGTCTCAGATGGTGCATGATATCAAATTAAGAGTGGGTGAATTTCATCAGGAGCTTATTTCATGTTTTGTGTTGGAAGGTCTTCCTGCTCCTGTGGTTCTGGGTTTACCGTGGTTAAGCAAACATAATCCGTCCATTGACTGGCATACTAGACAAATTGTGGATTGGGGCGATTATTGTGTTGACAATTGCCTTAATACATCTTTTTCTGCTTTAACCACTAAGACTCTTCCTTCTTTTATATCGGATTTCTCTGATGTATTTTCTGAAGGTGGATGTCAGGATTTACCCCCTCACCGGGAATACGATTGTCCTATCAATCTTATCCCTGGAACAAGATTGCCTAAATCTAGGCTGTATAACCTTTCTGGACCTGAGAGAACGGCCATGAAGGAATATATTGCTGAGAGTTTGGCCAAAGGACATATTAGGCCTTCCAAATCTCCTGTGGCAGCAGGGTTCTTTTTTGTTAAAAAAAAGGACGGATCCCTTAGGCCATGTCTGGATTTCCGTGAACTCAATAGGATTACTGTCCGTGATCCGTACCCCCTTCCTTTGATTCCTGACTTGTTTAACCAGATTGTGGATGCCAAGGTGTTCTCCAAGTTGGACTTAAGGGGGGCATATAATCTGGTCAGGATCAAGGAAGGGGATGAATGGAAGACGGCCTTTAACACTCCTGAGGGCCACTTTGAGAACCTGGTCATGCCTTTTGGGTTGACCAATGCTCCTGCTGTCTTCCAGCATTTTGTTAATGACATTTTTCATCATCTTGTGGGGAGGTTTGTAGTCGTGTATTTGGATGACATACTAATCTATTCTCCAGATATTGTGACACATCAGGATCACGTGAGGCAGGTGTTGCAAATCTTAAGAGATAACAAGTTGTATGCAAAATTAGAGAAATGTGCTTTTGCTGTACATGAGGTGCAATTCTTAGGATACCTGCTTTCATCTTCAGGTTTTCGTATGGATCCAGAGAAGGTCTGTGCTGTTCTGAACTGGGACCGACCTGAAAATCTGAAGGCTCTTATGCGATTTTTGGGGTTCACCAACTATTACCGAAAATTTATTAAGAACTATTCGACTATGGTTAAACCCTTAACTGACATGACTAAGAAAGGGACGGATGTCTCTGTGTGGTCTGATGCAGCATTGCAAGCCTTCTCTGCTGTAAAGGAGTGCTTTTCTTCTGCCCCTATATTGGTGCAGCCAGATGTGTCACAACCTTTCATTGTGGAGGTTGACGCATCCGATGTGGGGGTAGGAGCTGTGTTATCACAGGGCCCGTCACCTGGTAAATGGCGCCCATGTGCTTTTTTTTCGAAGAAACTCTCTGTGGCGGAGAGAAATTATGATGTGGGTAACCGAGAGTTACTGGCCATTAAGTTGGCTTTTGAGGAATGGCGTCATTGGTTGGAAGGGGCGAATCATCCAATCACGGTATTCACTGATCACAAAAATCTGGCTTACCTGGAGTCGGCTAGACGACTTAATCCGAGGCAGGCCAGATGGTCTTTGTTCTTCACCAGATTCAATTTCATTGTCACATACCGTCCTGGGGTTAAGAATGTGAAGGCGGATGCCTTGTCACGTAGTTTTCCCGGGGGTGGTGATTTTGAAGATCCTAGCCCTATACTGTCTGAAGGAGTGGTGATATCCGCTCTTTACCCTGATCTTGAGGCTAAAGTGCTTGAGGCCCAGGGAGATGCGCCGGAGTCTTGCCCTCCCGGGAAGTTGTTTGTTCCTTCTGATTTGCGTTATAAGGTTTTTGAGGAGCATCATTCTTCGGTGCTTGCGGGACACCCTGGGAGTAAATCCACTGTCGACCTCATCTCTCGTAGATTCTGGTGGCCAGGTCTGCGTAAGTGTGTTGAGGAATATGTGTCAGCCTGTAGTGTCTGCGCACGCTCTAAGGTGACACATACTCGTCCCTCTGGACCCCTACTTCCATTACCCATCCCGTCCAGACCATGGACTCACCTATCCATGGACTTCATCACTGATCTGCCTGAGTCGTCTGGTAAGACAGTTATTCTGGTGGTTGTAGATCGTTTTAGTAAAATGGCGCACTTTATTGCATTACCTGGACTCCCCAATGCTAAAACTCTTGCACAAGTGTTTGTTGACAATATTGTGAAACTTCATGGCATTCCCACTGACGTTGTCTCTGATCGTGGGACTCAGTTTGTGTCCAGATTCTGGAGGGCGTTCTGTACTCGGCTCGGGGTACAACTGTCTTTCTCCTCTGCCTTTCATCCCCAGACGAATGGACAGACTGAGCGTACCAATCAGAATCTGGAGACTTATTTGAGATGCTTTGTCTCTGAGAACCAGGAGGAGTGGTCCTCGTTTTTGTCTCTGGCTGAGTTTGCCATAAATAATCGCAGACAGGACTCCACTGGTAAGTCACCATTTTTTGGTGCATATGGCTTTCAACCCGCAGTTTGGCACATTTTGTGGTTCTGATACTTCTGGTATTCCTGAGGAAGAACGTTTTTCGTCATCATTGTCTTCCATATGGCGAAAAATTCAAAGTAACTTGATAAATATGGGTAACAAGTACAAACGTGTGGCTGACAGGAGACGCATGAATGGTCCGGACCTAAATGTGGGTGATTCTGTGTGGCTGTCTACTAGGAACATTAAGTTGAAAGTTCCTTCATGGAAGTTGGGTCCAAGATTTATTGGCCCATATAAAATCACGGCCATTATTAATCCTGTAGCATTTCGTCTTGAACTTCCGCAGGCCCTGAAAATCCATAATGTGTTTCACAGATGTTTGTTGAAGAGGTATGTTGAACCTCTGGAGCCATCTCCCTTGCCACCCGCGCCTGTCTTGGTGGATGGTAATTTGGAATTTCAGATTGTCAAGATCATTGATTCTCGAGTTCTTCGTGGGACCCTTCAATATCTGGTTCATTGGAAGGGTTATGGTCCTGAGGAGAGGTCATGGGTACCGGCATCTGACGTGAATGCCAGTCGTTTGGTAAAAGCCTTTCACAGATGTCACCCTGATAAAGTTGGTCCTGGGTGCCCGGAGGTCACCCGTAAAAGGGGGGGTAATGTCACGAGTGGTCTTGCGTCTGGAATCAGACGTTCTGCGCGGCTTTCTAAGTGACAGGTTTGACAGGCTATTCCCTGTGGTTTGGGTGCTGTTCTCCACACCCCTTTCCCTCAGCTGTTGCCGCTGGGCAATTAGCTGTCTCCTATTTACCTCTTCCTCTCCCAGTATCCCTTGCGGTTTATATCTGCTACATACCTGTTGAGAGTGGTGTGGATCTCGGCTGAGATCCTGTTGCTGAGTTCTACTTAAAGTTAAGTGTTTTCCCTTCCTTTGGTTATTCCTGTTTGAGTCTCCTGTTCCTCCTTACGCTTGGAGGAACAGGTTACTCTCTTGTGTCATTAGACTGCAGGGTGTTCTAGGGTTTACTCAGATTAGGTTCCTGTGTATGAGCTTTCCTACCACCCGGGTTAGTTCATACTGGTAGCCAGCTAGGGCCTAGTCTTAGGGTCCCCTGCAGGAGGTGACCAGTTCCCTGGTTTTGTCTGTTCCCATCCCTCATACGCTCGGTGTGGCTTTTCCCCCCACACCCGAGCGTGACAGGAACTCTCTGCCTGAGTAGGTGGTGATGGTAAGTTCACTAAAAGAGTTCAAGAGGGGCCTGGATGTATTTTTGGAGGGTAATAATATTACAGGTTATAGTTACTAGAGAGGGGTCGTTGATCCAGGGAGTTATTCTGATTGCCTGATTGGAGTCGGGAAGGAATTTTTTTCCCTAAAGTGGGGAAAACTGGCTTCTACCTCACAGGGTTTTTTTGCCTTCCTCTGGATCAACTTGTAGGAAAACAGGCCGAACTGGATGGACAGATGTCTTTTTTCGGCCTTATAAACTATGTTACTATGTTACTATGCTGGAGAGACTCCACCCACTTCTGCAAAGCTCTGTCCACTTTTTATAAAAGCGGTGGAAATTCCCAAAAAGTCACAAATATTTGCAGTGTGTGCAACAATCAAGCGAACCAGTCATTAGGTTTGGGGCTACTAAAGACATACCGTACTTGTGGTTTAGTGGCCCCACACATAGCGGCAGGTTCCCTTTAATACTTCATTAAAAAGCATACACATGGTGTAAGTTTATGCCCCAGATAATGTGGATTTTGCAGCATAAAATGTCAGCACATGTGAAGGCACCCTTATGCATCCAGTATTGGAAGATTCATGTGAAAACAAACAGCTAAAAGAAAATCCTACTTAAAATTCATCTCTAAATCCTGCTTAATAGCCGCCATCTGGAACGCCACTCCAGCCGACATAGCAAACACTGGAGATAACAATGTATTGGTTTATTAATTAACAAGCTGAATTGTCGTTGCTTAGCTGTGTGCATCTACCGTATGAACGCAGTAGAAAATATCAGAAAATGCTGTATAAAACCTTATGGCAATGCATTTTAAGCCCCCAACATCCCATTGACTGCTCAGTGTTTTCTGATATCGACTCCTCAGTAGTAAGTATCAGGTTAGGGAATGTATAGAGTTGGTATAAGGTCTTGTGTACATGGTAGCAGAGGCATAACTACCATAGCGGCAGGCCATGCGACTGCTATGGGGCCCAGGGCAAGAGGGGGCCCAGTCTTAGTTGGGATCATCCCCTCTTCTACTGGAGGTGAAAACTTGGTCAGGACTCTACCCTCTAAAGGAACAACTTTTAGCAAATGAAGCAGTGGAAATATGGCCCAAGGGTCATTGAAACCCTTCTGTCCTGTGTGGGGGGCCTGGTTTGATCCTTGCTATGGGGCCCTTACTTCTCTATGTACTATATTGTGAAGCTGCGAGTAGTCAGGTGATGTGATACTATGGCATGAGACCTAATGTGTTGTGACTAACTCTATGACTGACATACCATACTACTTGTGATAGGGTATTCATAGAAAACCTTAGCTGATATCTATCCCCGATGAGGAAATACCACTTTGCTGTGTAGGAAATGTAACCTATGATCCATGTATTTTATGTACCGCAGAACAACGATGACTAAAGCCAGCACACAGAAGAGGACTGTGGTGAAGGACCAGCATGGGAAACATGTTTTTGTTGAGAACCTGGAGGATGTCCCTGAAGTGCTACAGAAGGATGACCTCCAGACTGACCTTCAGCAACTTCTCAACCGTTTCTGCGGAGAGGACTGGGAGAAAAAGGCCAAATGAGAGGCTGCTGCTTTATACTTACAACACATATCTGTAGTCAATATGCAAAAGATACATTCTAGTCCATGCCCAAGGGCCATGGGTATCATGCGCATCGAGTAACACTGGCACTCCTGTTCTGCAAATGTCATAAGCAAAATGATCGGTTTTGTTTGTTTGTCAAATGCAAAGATAATTTGTGACCAAAGATAGCATCTGTTCCTTTTCGGATGGTATATCCATATATTTTCTTATTAGTCTGAGACAAATTCAGTTCCCTCTCTCCTACATGTCAGCTCCGTCCACAGGCCTCTTCATAGTGTCTGCAAAGACAACCTCAAAAGGATGGACCATAGCATATTACGTACACAGAGAGAATTTGCTCGGAGGAGTTGAAGATACCAGATGGTACTATAGGCCTTGATTTACTTTGCTTAGAAGAAGGCAAAGTAGTGAATGAAAGAGACTTGACAATGATTTCTGAATTTAGAACAGAATTCCAAGGGTCAATGAGCAGTCATTACCGCTCCAGGTTATTCTAGTGTCTTATAACTGGAGCTAAGGAAAAAGAAAATAACCAAATAAGTAACCAAGTTGCTGCTTAGGAGGCAGGCATACAAAATGTTTCAATATTATAAAGTGGACACACACTAGAGTCCTTGCCTACCCCACTGCAGACACGTGTCCACGTCATTGCCATAGCAGACCATATAGTCCTAATACTAGCGGAAATGGCTGCTGATGGCGGCACTGTAAATAGTGTTATGGGACAGATACTTCCCCCAGTTAATACTAAATCACCTCGTTTATCAGGATTTCCTATGGCACATGCATGTGGCATTAAACAAAGATTAAACTCCTGTAATCATGTGTGGAACTTGTTAACCCACTTAGCACTGAGCAAGCAGTTTTCACAAATGTGTCCTCTTCTATTTCTGCATTTTATTTTTATGTCAAAAGCTAAAGACACAATGCAGGTTTCAGTTCTTCTATTTTTTATGTTTTTATGTCGGGACTAATCCTTGGAAATGATTCTAGCATTTATGCACTTTTTTTTTTAAAAAAAAAGAAGGGATTATAAAGAAAATGGAAATATTTTTTGTCTTCTGTACCTTATTCTCGTGGTTTAAAGTATGTAGCCTTTTAACGTACAAATATATATATATATATGTATAAATACATATAAGCACTATACATTTTAAACCCATTTATTTAATGTAAGTATAGATTAGGAATGGAAGAACAAAAAACACTGCATTAATCTCAACACGCTAATTTATAAATAATACAAGGAAAAAACTGAAAAAAAATATAGAAAAAAAAAAAAATTAGGCCTTTACTCTTCATGATTTCGGGGGGGGGGGAAGAAAGAAATGACCCACCAAGAGAGTTGAATGTCAGTTGTAAATGAATAGGGTTTCATTAAATCCCTTCTATAGGGTCCCTGGGTTTATTTAATGAAAATGACCTACTGTATAGCTTCATTTCTTTCTGGCAGAGACATTGCTAAATGACTTTCTCCGCAGGAAAGTCAGGTCACTTACCATGGCGTCTGGATGGGAGTCTTGCAGCTATTGTCATTAAGGGGTATCATGTCCATTGTGTGACAAGGTCTGAAGAAACAAATCGGTCGTGCTATTTGCAGTGCAGATGATGTCTGTGTAACAGCATAAATTGTTCTCACTTTTATGGGTCCTGGTTCCTTTTCATTTCTGCTCTGTTATAAACAGTTTACTACTGTGAGAAGTGGCATTTAAGTTGATGATTCAGCATCTTGTTCCCATGGTGATAACACTAATATATCTATGAGGGCATGTCTTAGTTAAAAATGGCAAAAATAAGTCACACTAACAATACATAGCTGCAACGTGTACAATGGCTGATTTAATTAAATAAAGTGTTCAATGTACAAATAAATGCTTGTTTCTTCTCTGGTCGTCTGATGTGTGTATAACAACAGTGGAGTAGGTGGCAGGTTATAAATACAATAAAAGCCGAAGAACATTGTAAATTTGAGTCATCAAATAAATATCTTCTTGTAAATCTCCACCCACATCAATGTTTGCAGTTAGAAATGAGTTACATGGTAGCAAGTACGATAAAAGAACATATAAAAATGAAGATTATGAGTCTCACAATGTCCTAAAGTACACGAAGACACTGTAAAGTGTGCCAAAATTTGGCATAATTAGACACATTTTTGGTGTATCTAGTTTTACAGAAATCCTCTCCAATTAAGTGGGTTATGCCATGATTGAAAATGAAAATCAGACATCATATAGTACATGGTAATCCCTTTCTAACAAAGCTAGAACCAGCCTTGTACCTCACATGGATCCAGAGATCTCCACATCCATTGCTCTGTTACATTTACAGTATATCAAGCTGGCAGCTCAAGGGGCAAGTCCTTTCTGCTGCAGCTTTTTCCTTATAACGAACACATTCTAACAGAAGATATGGTTGGTGGCAGTTGAAGATTTAAACTGAGCACGTGCGACCACCTGGACAAGAAATAAGGAAAAGAACAAACATTTACATTGCATACATTTTATTGAATAGCTCAGCAGCTATACTAAATTTTTAATTACATGCAATTACAAAAGTATTCAGATCCGGGTGTTGGTTTGTTAGACTAAAGTGTCTTGCACTGCACCACATTTACCATGCAGCCTGAGCCTCTTTTATAAATCTGATGCCTGTCTAGATAGACTTTTGGAGGTTAGGCCACTTACAGGATTAGTGTAACAGGTGTGGTGTTATGTGAGACACCCCTGCATGATGTCACAATCAAGGCTGGACTGTGACAGAAATTTGGCTCTGGCATTTGAAAGTATACAGGCCCACCCCAAGATGAAGGCTTCACAGAAATGTACATCAAGGTTGGCACCATCCAAGTAGGAGAGGACATGCATGGGAATATTTCTTAGCTACTGTATTTGTGCATTTCTGTTATCTTTCTAGTACATGCTGATTGCTAGTTATATTCATATATTAGTTATTTTACATAATATCTGTGGCACATTTACAAGGGGTGATGATTGGGAACAAGTGTTTTTGTTCTCAATCTGATTCATTTTCTAGGACAGCCTAGTACGGGGAGGAGGGTGCAGCAATCGGAGAAGAAGAGGTGAAGTGTGTATGCAGGCACAGTCAGGAAGCCATCATCATTCACCCTACACCTGGCAGGACTGAGAGTCCAGGTTAAAGCTCTCTGCCTGCTGCTTTGTATACAGACAACCCCTCTTCTTTCTGCGCTGGAGGAAGCCGTGTCACGGCACAACCACACAGCGAGTTTGCTATTGGCCAGGTGTCCTGCCCTCTCACGTGCCACACCTCTCCCTCCAATGTGCCAGTACTCTTTTCCTAAAGGCCATTCTTACCTCTGTTCCCTCCAAGCTGTGTTCTCTGGGATTGAAAGAGTTAAAAATTCCAAACTCTGCAGCAGGTGAATTGTTATTAACCTTGTTAGTCCTTGTTAGTATGTTGTTTTAACCATCTCCTTTCCAGAGTCCACAGCTAAGAGGGATCTCTGCTCTCCCCCCAATGTGCCACCACTCTGCCCCCTCTTCCTACACACTTCTTGCTGCTATCACACGGTCAGTCAGTCACTAAAGCGATATCCCGCTTTGTGACTGGCTGAGTGTGACAACGCAAGTGAATAGCAGCATATTGTTTTAGTGACTAAACGTGAGACCCTCAGTCAGTGCTGTGGCTGCAGCACACACTCATACAGTGTAATGCCGCTATTTGAGCACACTGCAGCACACCACAGAAAAGATGGACTCCGGGGAGTCTATCCGGGCCTCGTCAGGAGGAGGACTGAGAGCCAAGAAGATAGACTGCTGGACCTAAAGTCTGATGTCTGGCGATCTCTACATCAGTGACAGAGTGACGTCATGTGCTGCACTGGCGAATTGGCTGGCAGCAGGCAGTTAAAGGGACCACTGCTGGAAATAGTGATTCCTGACAGGCTGTCCTGTCTGTCCACAACTGTATCTATGTCCTGAGGATACAGATACAGTTGAAAGTTGTGGTTCCATCTAACTTGCTTGTTAGGAGTCTGGTGGGGCACCTGACAGCCAGGGCCTCATGCAACTGTGATGTTTATGTGGGGTAAAGCCCACCACTGAATGCAGGGGCTTCTGTGTACTGCTCAAAGTAAAAGTCAGCTATCAGGGCTAAAAGATGAGTGGCCCACTGAGGACACTGGCCCATCGGGCTTTTGGCAGAATTGCCAAATGGCCAGTCCACTTGAGGTTCAGTTGGTAATTGCCCATTTCAGGAAATAAAAATCTGGAGAATGGATGAGTAAATGGATGCAGGTAAAATCAGAAAGTCAGGAGGGAGAATAAGAAACCAGCAACCTAGCCGCTAGAAACAGTCATGTGACCAGCCCCATAGACTTTAATTGGTTATATAAATGGCCATCTGACGACTGTTATTTAAACTGCCCTCATGTTCATTTGCATATAGGTAGTGATGAGCGAACTTGTTTTCAAATTCGCATACAAGGTTCGGGTTATCTAAGAATTCCGTTATGGATTCCGCTACTAAGAACCATACATTATAGTCCGTTGTAACGGAAATCCATAACAAAATTCTTAGATAACCCGTACTTTGAACGCCAAACTTGAAAACAGAAGTTCGCTCATCACTACCTATATGCTAAATATCATCGCTCCCCTCCCTTCAGCCCCTCCAACATACAGTCCATGTACATATCACTATCTACAGACTATACCAATGTACAGTCCCATGTACATAACATCACCATTAGGGATGAGCGAATTTCATATTTTGAAATTCGTGTTCGGGTTGAGGTAAAAAGTGAATTGCGATATGGATTCTGTTACCAAGGACCATAATGCAATTCTATGACGGGATTGGTCATGTGACCATGAAGAAGCATGTGACCAGTGACGTCACAGACCTCCTTCTGGCCACTACATTCTACCAACTACAGAGGATGAACCAAGTCCTCCACAGCCCCCCTCCCTCCCCCATGATGAGGTAAGTAGAAAGTGGGGGAAGGAGGCAGAGGTGAACGGTGTGGGGAGCTGATGGCTCTCCGCTTCACCACCAGCTGTCTCTGCCTCCTATGGAAGCAGAGACACCTGAAAGCGCAACATACCTCCCCCGCCCAGGACAGCGGGACAGTTACTGCAATCCGGACTGTCCCGCTGGATCTGGGACGGTTGAGAGGTATGGTCTATGGGGAGAGGGGGAGCAGGGAGAAAGTGCAGAGAGACACAGACACATGCTGCCCATACAATTCTATGAAAAGGGAGCGGTGAAGAGAAATGAACTTCAGAGGGATAAGATATATTACAAAGTTTGCAGCATTTACCAGCACTATTGATTTATTCAAAGTTTAAAGTACAGTAACTTTTTAAGCTAAAGATGAATTAGTGCCATAATAAAGTAGTCACAATGATTGTTTTTACAATCAATTTTGCATATGCCAAAGAACAGGTATCCTATCAGGTATCCACAGATATGAAATCTTCATTCCAGGACCAGTGTCATTTAGCACAGATACAACACAAAAGGGCAGATTTACTAATAGTGTATCATACATAGCATAAACTTAAGGTGGATTTACACGGCCCGATTTTTGGGCAGATTATTGGTAATGACCGTTCCTACGAACACTCGTTCCCGACAATATGCCCATCTAAGTGTGCCACCGATCACTCGATTAATGAGTGAAACTTTTACCTTTCAGGCTGTGTTTTTTATTACTATTTTATTTTTGATACATAACACTTAGCATTTAACGTCCGGGACTAGGGAATTCCCATTCGTCTGTCATCTAACTCCGTAGATGCTGACCACGACAGCTAAGTTGTTAGAGAAAGATAGGGTGTTCCTCTCGTCCTATATGTGATGTAATTGTAGAGTGACTAGTGGTTGTCATTGCAGCCTAACAATGGCCCAAGCCTGCCAGTTACGGATGTCTATTGGGATATTTTGGGGCCTATAAGTCATTAAGCCCGATTTTTTGTAACTTCCACCGCCTGACATGGCTTCCTGCTGCTCCCACAGAAATGATTAGTAGCGCACCGCTCATACGCTGCCACTGCTCCCATTCATTTCTATGGAGCTGACGGAAATAGCCGAGCCAGTGCTCAGCTATTTTCGGCGGCCCCATAGAAATGAATGGAGGGTGGCTGCGCATGCGCAGTGCATCCGCCGTTCACTTCCCCGCTCCGTTCTCGATATACCGTGGGGAAAAAAAGTATTTAGTCAGCCACCAATTGTGCAAGTTCTCCCACTTAAAAAGATGAGAGAGGCTTGTAATTGGCATCATAGGTAGACCTCAACTATGAGAGACAAAATGAGAAAACAAATCCAGAAAATCACATTGTCTGATTTTTAAAGAATTTATTTGCAAATTATGGTGGAAAATAAGTATTTGGTCAATAACAAAAGTTCATCTCAATACTTTGTTATATATCCTTTGTTCGCAATGACAGAGGTCAAACGTTTTCTGTAAGTCTTCACAAGGTTGGCACACACTGTTGCTGGTATGTTGGCCCATTCCTTCATGCAGATCTCCTCTAGAGCAGTGATGTTTTGGGGCTGTCGCTGGGCAACACAGACTTTAAACTCCCACCAAAGGTTTTCTATAGGGTTGAGATCTGGAGACTGGCTAGGCCACTCCAGGACCTTGAAATTCTTCTTACGAAGCCACTCCTTCGTTGCCCTGGTGTTGTGCTTGGGATCATTGTCATGCTGAAAGACCCAGCCACGTTTCATCTTCAATGCCCTTGCTGATGGAAGGAGGTTTGCACTCAAAATCTCATGATACATTCATTTTTTCATGTACACGGATCAGTAGTCCTGGTCCCTTTGCAGAGAAACAGCCCCAAAGCATGATGTTGCCACACCCACAGTAGGTATGGTGTTCTTTGGATGAAACTCAGCATTCACTCTCCTCCAAACACAACGAGTTGTGTTTCTACCAAACAGTTCTACTTTGGTTTCATCTCACCATATGACATTCTCCCAATACTCGTCTGGAACATCCAAATGCTCTCTAGCAAACTTCAGACGGGCCCGGATATGTACTGGCTTAACCAGGGGGACACGTCTGGCACTGCAGGATCTGAGTCCTTGGCGGCGTAGTGTGTTACTGACGGTAGCCTTTTTTACGTTGGTCCCAGCTTTCTGCAGGTCATTCACTAGGTCCCCCTGTGTGTTTCTGGGATTTTTGCTCACAGTTCTTGTGATCATATTGACCCCACGGGGTGAGATCTTGCGTGGAGCCCCTGATCGAGGGAAATGATCAGTGGTCTTGTATGTCTTCCATTTTCTAACTATTGCTCCCACAGTTGATTTCTTCACACCAAGCTGCTTGCCTATTGCAGATTCAGTCTTCCCAGCCTGGTGCAGGTCTACAATTTTGTTTCTGGTGTCCTTCGACAGTTCTTTGGTCTTCACCATAGTGTAGTTTGGAGTGTGACTGTTTGAAGTTGTGGACAGGTGTCTTTTATACTGATAAAACTTGAAACAGGTGCCATTACTACAGGTAATGAGTGGAGGAGAGAGGAGCCTCTTAAAGAAGAAGTTACAGGTCTCTGAGAGCCAGAAATATTGCTTGTTTGTAGGTGACCAAATACTTTTTTTCCACCATAATTTGCAAATAAATTCTTTAAAAATCAGACAATGTGATTTTCTGGATTTGTTTTCTCACTTTGTCTCTCATAGTTGAGGTCTACCTATCATGTCAATTACAGGCCTCTCTCATCTTTTTAAGTTGGAGAACTTGCACAATTGGTGGCTGACTAAATACTTTTTTTTCCCCACCTATCAGACAATGGGGGCATATCTCAGCGATATGCCCCCATTCTCTGAGATGGGAATAACATTTTAAAACACTTACTAATGTATTGTGATTGTCCATATTGCTTCCTTTGCTGGCTGGATGAATTTTTCCATCACATTATACACTGCTAATTTCCATGGTTACGACCATCCTGCAATCCAGCATCAGTGGCTGTGTTTACACACTACAGGAAAAAGCACTGGATGCACTGTCCCAGCCACCAGAGAGGCCGGCGCTTTTTCCTATATTATGCAAGCACAGCCACTGATGATGGATTGCAGGGTGGACGTAACCATGGAAATGAGCAGTATATAATGTGATGGAAAAATTCATCCAGCCAGCAAAGGAGGCAACAATACATTAGTAAGTGCCTTGTAATAACTTTACCTACATGCTAAATGTAATTTGCTGAAGTGAGACAATCCCTTTAAAGAGGCTCTGTCACTAGGTTTTAACCTATGTATTTAAATACATAGGTTAAAACCCCTTGACTTCTACAGTTAGAACATACCTTTATTGCAGAGTACAGCGCAGCGGTTGTGCTGAAAAAAGACCTTTAATCTTTATGTTAATGAGCCTTCGGAGCACCGGGGGGCGGGCTCTTTCTTCCTGAGCACCGCTTCTTCACCGCCCCCCGGGTCCCGAGGCTCTCTCCGATGCCGACGTCCACGCCCCTCTGAAAATTGATTGACAGCGCTAGGCCGTTTGGCCTAGCGCTGAAATCCCGCCGGCGCATGCGCAGAAGCGCTTGCAGTGCCGAACACCGCAAGCGCTTCCATCCTTGTGCGCACGCGCCGTCACTTCGCTGAACCCGGAAGTGACGGCGCGTGCGCACAAGGATGGAAGCGCTTGCGGTGTTCGGCACTGCAAGCGCTTCTGCGCATGCGCCGGCGGGATTTCAGCTGTCAATCAATTTTCAGAGGGGCGTGGACGTCGGCATCGGAGAGAGCCTCGGGACCCGGGGGGCGGTGAAGAAGCGGTGCTCAGGAAGAAAGAGCCCGCCCCCCGGTGCTCCGAAGGCTCATTAACATAAAGATTAAAGGTCTTTTTTCAGCACAACCGCTGCGCTGTACTCTGCAATAAAGGTATGTTCTAACTGTAGAAGTCAAGGGGTTTTAACCTATGTATTTAAATACATAGGTTAAAACCTAGTGACAGAGCCGCTTTAAGTTACAAGTTTTAAAATGGGGTAATGAGAAAACAAAAAAATATTTTTTAATTGCCATTTTCTGAAGTCCAAAATAGGCTGCGTCCTTAAAAGGATTTTCCAGGAATTAAGAAAATAAAATTACTGAAAATACTTAAATATTACTTTATATTTATATTATAAATATATTCCCAAATACATTACATTAGCTATAATGGCTCGTTTTGTCTAGGGAGCAATCATGAGGAGAAATAAAATGGCCGCCATTCTATTAGTACATACAAAACGTGTCCTAATCACACAGCAGGACTGGGGGTGAAAACTTTAGCTCAGTGTTGTGAAGTAACTTGTCCTCTTGTGTGACTAGGAAAGGTTTTGCGCGGACTAATAGGACAGTGGCCATTTTATTTCTCCTAATGATTGCTCCCCAGACAAAACGAGCCGTTATAACTAATGAAAGGTATTTATAATAAAGTAATATGTAAGTCTTTTCATTTTCATAATTCCCAGAGAACCCCTTTAAGAGTACTAAATATTTTCTTTTTTTTTTTTTTTTTTTTTTTTTTTTTACTAGTGACTAAAATAAAGGAAAGTTCCAACTTGGAGACATTCCATTATATAATATCCTCCTATATAATATAACATAGTAACATACATAGTTTATAAGGCCAAAAAAGACATCTGTCCATCCAGCTCTGCCTGTTTTCCTACAAGTTGATCCAGAGGAAGGCAAAAAAACCCTGTGAGATAGAAACCAACTTTTCCCACTTTAGGGAAAAAATTCCTACCCGACTCCAATCAGGCAATCAGAATTACTCCCTGGATCAACGACCCATCGCTAGTAACTATATCCTGTAATATTATTACCCTCCAGAAATACATCCAGGCACCCCTTGAACTCTTTTAGTGAACTTACCATCACCACCTCCTCAGGCAGAGAGTTCCATAGTCTTACTGCTCTTACCGTAAAGAATCCTCTTCTATGTTTGTGTACAAACCTTCTTTCCTCCAGGCGCAGAGGATGTCCCCTCGTCACAGTAACAGTCCTGGGGATAAATAGATCATGGGAGAGATCTCTGTACTGACCAATGATATATTTATACATAGTTATTAGATCTCCCCGCAGTCGTCTTTTTTCTAAAGTAAATAACCCTAATTTTGATAATCTTTCTGGGTACTGTAGTCCACTCATTCCAGTTATGACTTTAGTTGCCCTCCTCTGAACCCTCTCCTGCTCTGCTATGTCTGCCTTGTTCACAGGAGCCCAGAACTGTACACAGTACTCCATGTGCGGTCTGACTAGTGATTTGTAAAGTGGCAGGACTACGTTCTCATCACGGGCATCTATGCCTCTTTTGATGCAACCCATTATCTTATTGGCCTTGGCAGAAGCTCTCTGACACTGGTTTCTACAGCTTAGTTTGCTGTTCACTGAAATTCCTAGTTCCATTTCCATGTCAAAGTTACCCAATGTTTTACCATTCAGTATGTACTGGTGACTTGCATTATTCCTTCCCATATGAATAACCTTAGATATGTCAGTGTTAAACCTCATCTGCCACTTCTCTGCCCAAGCCTCCAGTCTATCCAAATCCATCTGTAGCAGTGTACTGTCCTCTTCTGTGTTAATTACTTTACACAGTTTAGTGTCATCTGCAAAAAATTCATATTTTACTGTGCAAGCCTTCTACAAGATCATTAATAAATATATTGAAGAGAATAGGGCCAAATACTGACCCCTGTGGTACCCCACTAGTGACAGTGACCCAATCTGAGTATGTACCATTAATAACCAGCCTCTGTTTTCTATCACTGAGCCAGTTACTTACCCACATACATTTTCTCCCAGGCCAAGCATTCTCATTTTATATACTAACCTTTTATGTGGTACCGTTTCAAATGCTTTGGAGAAGTCCAGATATACGACATCCATTGATTCGCCGCGGTCCAGTCTAGAATTTATCTCCTTATAGAAACTGATTAAATTGGTTTGACATGACCGTTCCCTCATGAAGTCAAGCTGATATGGAGTTATTTGCTTATTTTCATTGAGGTACTCCAAGATAGCATATCTTAGAAAACCCTCAAACAGTTTACCCACGACAGATGTTAAACTTACCGGCCTATAGTTTCCAGACTCTGTTTTTGGACCATTTTTGAAATTATTTGGCACCACATTTGCTATGCGCCAATCCTGTGGAACACTCCCTGTCAGTATAGAGTCCTTAAATATCAGAAATAAGGGTCTGGCGATGACATTACTTAATTCTCTTAGGATACGGGGGTGTATGCAGGGGCGTAGCTAAAGGCTCATGGGCCCTGGTGCAAGAGTTCAGCTTGGGCCCCCCCCTTCCCTCAGCGCTGGTGCACCTAGCTTTTCTGCCGGCCAAGTCAAAAATGGCTGGCAGAACCCCCCCCATGCCAAATTCTCGCCCTAACCTTTTCCCTTCTAACATTACGTATATGACTACAGAACATACAGGGTAAGGCTACATTCACACAACAGTTGTTTTTGCGGCCTCCGATCTGCATATTTTGCAGCTCAGATGCGGACCCATTCATTTCAATGAACACTGTGTGCTGTCCGCATCTGTATGTCCATTCCTATTTAAGGCATTATTACAGTGGATCTGCAAAAAAACGCATGCCATACGGAACATCATCCTTTTTTTGCGGATCCGCAATTTGCAGACTGCAAAACACAACGTTCGTGTGAATGTAGCCTAATACAGCGCCCCATACCTCTTACATCCAGTATAACACAGCGCCCCATACCTCTTAAATCCAGTGACGTCTCCTCTGATGTAGATTTTCTCTTTCCTCATCTTCTCCTTTCAGACCAGACACCATTTTTCAACCATTTCTCATCTCTGCAGTTTAACATAAAAAAATCTTAGTTTACTACTTTTCCATCATCCTCCCGTCTTCTGGACAAATCATCCTACCACCCCCAGTACTGTGCCACTAGTACCACACAGATACAGTGCCTACAAGTAGTATTCAACCCCCTGCAGATTTAGCTGGTTTGATAAGATGCAAATAAGTTAGAGCCTTCAAACTTCAAACAAGAGCAGGATTTATTAACAGATGCATAAATCTTACAAACCAAAAAGTTATGTTGCTCAGTTAAATTTTAATAAATTTTAAACATAAAAGTGTGGGTCAATTATTATTCAACCCCTAGGCTTAATATTTTGTGAAATAACCCTTGTTTGCAATTACAGCTAATAATCGTCTTTTATAAGACCTGATCAGGCCGGCACAGGTCTCTGGAGTTATCTTGGCCCACTCCTCCATGCAGATCTTCTCCAAGTTATCTAGGTTCTTTGGGTGTCTCATGTGGACTTTAATCTTGAGCTCCTTCCACAAGTTTTCAATTGGGTTAAGGTCAGGAGACTGACTAGGCCACTGCAACACCTTGATTTTTTTCCCTCTTGAACCAGGCCTTGGTTTTCTTGGCTGTGTGCTTTGGGTCGTTGTCTTGTTGGAAGATGAAATGACGACCCATCTTAAGATCCTTGATGGAGGAGCGGAGGTTCTTGGCCAAAATCTCCAGGTAGGCCATGCTATCCATCTTCCCATGGATGCGGACCAGATGGCCAGGCCCCTTGGCTTAGAAGCAGCCCCACAGCATGATGCTGCCACCACCATGCTTGACTGTAGGGATGGTATTCTTGGGGTCGTATGCAGTGCCATCCAGTCTCCAAACGTCACGTGTGTGGTTGGCACCAAAGATCTCGATCTTGGTCTCATCAGACCAGAGAACCTTGAACCAGTTTGTCTCAGAGTCCTCCAAGTGATCATGAGCAAACTGTAAACGAGCCTTGACATGACGCTTTGAAAGTAAAGGTACCTTACGGGCTCGTCTGGAACGGAGACCATTGGGGTGGAGTACGTTACTTATGGTATTGACTGAAACCAATGTCCCCACTGCCATGAGATCTTCCCGGAGCTCCTTCCTTGTTGTCCTCGGGTTAGCCTTGACTCTTCGGACAAGCCTGGCCTCGGCACGGGAGGAAACTTTCAAAGGCTGTCCAGGCCGTGGAAGGCTAACAGTAGTTCCATAAGCCTTCCACTTCCGGATGATGCTCCCAACAGTGGAGACAGGTAGACCCAACTCCTTGGAAAGGGTTTTGTACCCCTTGCCAGCCTTGTGACCCTCCACGATCTTGTCTCTGATGGCCTTGGAATGCTCCTTTGTCTTTCCCATGTTGACCATGTATGAGTGCTGTTCACAAGTTTGGGGAGGGTCTTAAATAGTCAGAAAAGGCTGGAAAAACAGATAATTAATCCAAACATGTGAAGCTCATTGTTCTTTGTGCCTGAACTACTTCTTAATACTTTAGGGGAACCAAACAGAATTCTGGTGGTTTGAGGGGTTGAATAATAATTGACCCACACTTTTATGTTTAAAATTTATTAAAATTTAACTGAGCAACATAACTTTTTGGTTTGTCAGATTTATGCATCTGTAAATAAATTATGCTCTTGTTTGAAGTTTGAAGGCTCTAACTTATTTGCATCTTATCAAACCAGCTAAATCTGCAGGGGGTTGAATACTACTTGTAGTGCCCTTCAATAATTATTGGCACACAGTGTCCTAAAATAACTGCGCCCAGCAAATAGTGTCCCGTAATAGTGCGCCCAGTAATAGTGTAAACATAACGCCCCCCAGAAATAACTGCGCTATGCTGATACTGTGCCAGGGTGCTCCCCACAGTAATAGTGCCACCCCAAAGTCCTAACTAATAATTCTCTGCCAGAGTGCACTTGTTAGTAATAGTGCCCCCAACAGTACTAATGTCCCCACTGTGCCCCAGAAGTAATAATGCTTCCAATGTGCCAGTAAGAAGTGCCCCAATAATGTGCCAGTAAGAAGTGCCCCCATAGTGCCCCCCAATAATGTGCCAGTACGAAGTGCCCCAATAATGTGCCAGAAGTGCCCCCTAAAATTTCACCCCAATAATGTGCCAGTAAGAAGTGCTCCCCACCCATAGATGCCCCCCAAATTATGTGCCAGTAAGAAACGCCCCAATAATGCACCAGAAGTTCCCCCCATTGATCCCCCCCCAAATCATGTGCCAGTAAAAAGTGTCCCACCCCCATAGATGCCCCCCAAATTATGTGGCAGTAAGAAATGCCCCCAGTGCCCCCATGTGCCAGTAAAAATGCCCCCATGTGCCAGTAAGAAATGCCCCCAGTGCTCCCGTGCCATTAAGAAATACCCCCAAGTGCCAGTAAGAAATGCCCCCCAGTGCCAGTAACAAATGCCCCCAGTGCCCCCATGTTCCAGTAACAAATGCCCCCAGTGCCCCATGTGCCATTAAGAAATGCCCCCCAGTGCCAATAAGAAATGCCCCCAGTGCCCCCATGTGCCAGTAAGAGATGCCCCCCAGTGCCCCCATGTGCCAGTAACAAATGAAAATGCCCCCATGTGCCAGTAACAAATGCCCCCAGTGCCCCAATGTGCAGGTAACAAATGCCCCCAGTGCTAGTAAAAATGCCCCCAGTGCCCCCAATAGAGCTCAGGTCTGTGATTGCAACAATAAAAACAAATAAACACTAATACTTATCTCCATGGAGCTGGCAGTGATGCGATGCAGGCCTCTTCCAGCCTGTGTCCCACGCTGTACGGCTCAGGAGGCGCTATGACGTCATCACACTGCCTGAGCCGGCCTCTGATAGGCTGCAGGCCTAGTGCCTGCAGCCTATCAGAGGAAGGGGCAGGGGAGATGCCTCTCCCTCCCCTGCCCCGCAGTACAGGCATCTGTACTCAGGACGGCGATACAGATGACTATGGAGATAAGCGCTTCCACAATGGAAGCACTCATTTCCCTCTGCCCCGCCGCCGCCCCCCAACTGTGTGCAGGGCCGCACCTTGCCTAATTGGCGGTGCGGCCCTGCAAGTGGCAAGGGGGGTCCTCGGGGCACCCCTGGCTTAGGGGCCCGGTCGCAACTGCGACCGCTGCGACCTTTATAGCTATGCCACTGGGTGTATGCCATCTGGTCCTGGCGATTTGTCTATTTTAATCTTTTTAAGACGTTGCTGTACTTCTTCCTGGGTCAGACAGGGCACTTTTAAAGGGGAATTTACTTTTATATTCTGCATTTCATCTGACAGTTTATTTTCCTCAGTGAATACAGTGGAGAAAAAGATATTTAGTAGCTTTGCTTTCTCCTCATCGCTCTCTGCAACTCCCCCCTCATTACTCTGTAAGGGGCCGACACCTTCAGGTTTGTACTTTTTACCATTTATATTATTAAAGAACATTTTAGGATTAGTTTTACTATCTTTGGCAATTAATCTCTCGGTCTCTAGTTTGGCTGTTTTTATTTGTCTTTTACATATTCTATTTTTTTCCTTATAGTTTTTCAATGCTTCCTCGCTCCCTCCTGTTTTAGTGATTTAAATGCTTTCTGTTTGCCATTTATTGTTTTCTTTACAGTTCTGTTTATCCACATTGGTTTATTCTTGTTCCTTAACCTTTTATTCCCATAAGGTATGTACCTCTCACAATTAGATATTAGGATGCTTTTAAAAATATCCCATTTTGTGGCTGTATTTTTATTTTTGAGGACTTTGTCCCAGTTAGTTAGGCCTATGGCCTCTCTTAGTTGGCTAAATTTTGCTTTTTTGAAGTTTGGTATTTTTGTTCCTCCCTGAAGAAACGCTCTTTTGAATGACAATTGGAAGGTTATTATTTTATGGTCACTATTTCGCAGGTGTCCCCCAACCTGCACATCTGTTGTTCTGTCAGGTCTATTGGTTAATACTAAGTCCAGTATGGCCGTCACTCTAGTCGGGTCCTGAACCAGTTGGGAAAGGTAATTGTCTTTGGTTATTGCCAAAAATCTGTTTCCTTTATGAGATAAACAGGTTTCAGTTTCCCAGTCTACATCTGGGTAGTTGAAGTCCCCCATAATAACGACCTCATTATGATTTGTCACCTCGTCTATTTCATTTAGAAGTAGATTTTCTGTGGACTCTGGTATACTAGGTGGTTTATAATAAACTCCTATTAGTATTTTATTATTGTTTTTGGCTCCATTTATTTCTACCCACAGTGACTCCACAGCTTCATGTCCCTCACTTATATCTTCCCAGAGTGTGGGCTTTAGACAGGACTTTACATAAAGGCAGACCCCTCCCCCTCTCCGTTTTTGGCGATTCTTTCTAAACAGACTGTAACCCTGTACGTTAATTGCCCAGTCATAGCTATCATCCAGCCATGTCTCAGTTATTCCCACTATGTCATAGTCCTCCTCACACATCACTAATTCCAGTTCACCAGTTTTATTAGTTAGGCTTCTGGCATTAGTGTACATATAGTTAAAAGGTTTATGTATATTTTTTCCCCTACACCTTTCCTTCTGAACTGTTCTAGTTCCTCCTTCCATTCCTCCCCCAGTTCCATTACCTTGCCCCAAGTCCCTATCTGCACTATCTTCCCCATCTATAATGTAGTTACCCTCCCCCCCAGTCCCTAGTTTAAACACTCCTCCAGCCTTCTAGCCATCTTCTTCCCCAAAACAGCTGCCCCTTCCCCATTGAGGTGCAGCCCATCCTTACGGTAGAGCCTGTAGCCGATAGAGAAGTCGGCCCAGTTCTCCAAGAACCCAAATCCCTGCTTCCTACACCAGTTCTTGAGCCACTTGTTTACCTCCCTAATCTCCCGCTGCCTTTCTTGTTTGGCTCGTGGTACAGGCAGTATTTCGGTCCTTGCCCTAAACTTATGCCCTAAATCCCTAAAATCATTTTTAAGGACGCTCCACCTACCTCTAACTTTGTCATTGGTTCTGATATGGACCATGACTGCTGGATCTTCTCCAGCCCCTCCCAGTAATCTGTCAACCCGATCCGCGATGTGCCGAACTCGAACGCCAGGAAGGCAACACACCATTCGACGATCCCGGTCTTTGTGACAGATTGCCCTCTCTGTACTCCTACTAATTAAGTCTCCCAATACCAGTACCTGTCTGGCCTGCCCTGCTCTCCTGGTCCCCTGCTTACTGGAGCTGACATTCCCCTGACTGGCAGAGGAAGTGTCCGGCTGCAGAAGTGCTCTCCCTGAAGTGGCATCCCCCTCATCTGCCAAACTTGCAAACTTATTGGGGTGTGTCAGATCAGGACTAGTCTCCCTGGCACTTTTCCCTCTACCCCGCTTTCTAACTGTTACCCAGCTAGCTACCTCACTTTCCTGAGCCTCCTCACTCACTGAGCAGCAAACTCTTTTCCAAATTGTCAGCACTTCTCAGTGTTGAAATCCGCCCGGTTAGATACACAATGTGCGATTCCAAACGGGCAATTTGCTCACATTTTGAACAAATATATGCACCCTTAAACGGCTGTTCCAGGACTGCATACATCAGACAAGATGTGCACTGGACTGCTCTGTCAATAATGGAAGACATACTAATGGGAATTACACAATAAAAGAGAAAAAATACAATACAGTGATATGAAATAGACTTACTGTAGTCCCTGAATCTGAAGTCACGTAATCTAAAGTCACACACTTATTTCAAACACGCACTTAAAAATCAAATGCGCGAATGCTCAAACTCGCGTTGTGTCTCTACTTTTATAAATACAACACTCAAACCAGTCTGCTTTTTTTCCTCTGGATTCAAAGGGGAATAACGCTAGTTGGAGTGAACAAATAATAAAACTGCAGGGATTGGTGCCATCAGCATACAAGCACTCTCTTTATAATGGAGGATATTTATCTGGGGAAAGTTGCAATATATTTATGTACAGCCAGTGCTAACCAAGAAGTCAGTTCTTTGTATTTGTAAAATCTCCTTCTAACCTCCACCTCTTATTGATCTGGATTCTTTTCTTCTGCTTGTTTATTTGTCGGATTGCCTTTATTCCTTGAGGATTCCTCTGTGCAGTCCCAGCTTCATTTACACAGCATTTTACATTCCACCGAGGGGTTGTAATGTCACATGAGAGGCAGGAGAATAACAGGGAATACCATCTGTATTTATCTCCCTATATAATAGATTCACAGGTTGTCTGGGCAGCAGGAAGGTCACAGATGAATATTTAAAGTGCAAACAAAAGCTGTTTCCATTGCTGAATGATGACTTCTAGAAGATCCAATGCTGTGGATGAACCTGTATTTCCAGAGGATTGCACTGATTATTTACTGCAAATTATATTCTGTTAGGAAACAGTGATTCATTTATTTATTTATGTTTTTAAACAAAAGTTAATAAAGACTCTTACTATTGGACAGGGTGAGGATCACTACCGTCCATGTCTGTCCTTAAAGGGGTATTCCGGTAAAGTAACTTGATTTTTGAAAAACTGCATTAAGGCTGCAAGCTGTGACCCAACCAGACCCCATACCTATACATATAACCAGAGCTTCATTTTACCTTGCAATACATTTGTCTAGATCCTGTGTGAGCCTGCAACACACTGACAGTATCATGGAGCATGATCTTCCCTCACAAAACGTCAAAGACTGCAATCCCCACAATTCCTAGCTTTCCTGCTGTGAGTTTCTGCTTGTTCATGAGTGTTGCTGTTTACTGATTGGCTGCTTGATATTCCAGTGCAGTCATGCCTCCTCTACTCAGTAATCACCAGCACACTAACATTTAGCTAGAGAATTGATAGCAACACACTGAGCATTCTCGACCTGACAAAGGCTCAGAACTACAGGTCAATGCCATGGTGATTTATGAGGAAACACAGTGGGTAGAGGAGGAATGAAACTACTTTTATAACTACTGAATGGTAAATATGCAAAATTGACATTATATTAGGTAATTATTGATGATGAATTAGTCTAAAACATAAGTTATATTTATGGTAACTGGAATACCCCTTTAACCTGTCAGATTAAAGGGAAACTTTGCATACCATTATTTGATAACTTCCTTAAATTCCTTAGAAGACATGACACCACTCCTGACATGCCTGTTTCTGTTGTTCCTCTTAGTAATATATGAATAAAAACATATACAAATACACATACTTCCCAACCAACCCGGTTCCAGCGGGACAGTCCCAGACTTCAGTGGCTCTCCCGAGATCCTGGAACAGCTGAGGTATGTCTCGCTCTCTGCTATTGTAATGGTGAAGCAGAGAGCCATCCACCCCACCATGCAGCTTAGATGCTGGCGCTCCCTAGCAGCAGTACTGTCACACATTGTTCTGCTAGTCTGTGTAGGAGGAGCGGTGCCGGACGGCAATTAGCCTATGGTCCTCCTACACAGCAAGCCTAATGTATGACAGTATCCTGCTGCTGGGGAGTGCCAGCATCTGAGCTGTGCATCAGAGGAACTAGGTTAGTATTTACTGTTTGTTTTTCTTACTACCTGTAAAGGGGAACATATCTGGGCATCATGGGTGTAGCTATAGGGGGTGCAGAGGTAGCCCAAAGAAGACCCTTGTGCCTCATAAGACACTGGTATTAGAGAAAGTTCACACCGGGAGGGCTCTGTTATAGACTTCGCACTGGGGCCCAGAATCTTCAAGTTACACCTCTGGCTGCAGGGAAGGAGTTAGTTCAAGAATTTGGCATGGTGGTGGTGTGGTGTGTGTGTGTAGGGGTACCATTTAAATTTTTGCCTCAGACAGCAGGAGGGCCATGTGCTCCCCTGCCCCCGGCCACAAAGCATTGAAGGGGGACCAAAGCTGAACTCTTGTACCAGGGCCCATGAGCCTTTAGCCACGCCCCTGCTGGGCATAACTACTGTGAGGGGGCACGTCTGGACATAACTACTGTGAGAGGGGCACATCGGACATAACTGCTGCATATATCTGGGAATAAATACTGTGAAGTGGGCACATCTGGGCATTACTACTGTGAAGGGGGCACAATGTGGACATAACTACTGTGAAGAGGGCACATGTGAGCATTAATACTCTGAAGAGGGACATATGGGCATAACTACTGTGAGAGGCAGAAAGTGAGCTACTGTAAAGAGGCTCATATGGTCATGACTATTGTGAGGGGGCATATCCGGGGATGGCAACTGTGAAGGGACATGTGAGCATAACTACTGTGAAGAGGGCACAATGTGGGCACAACTACTGTGAAGAGGGCATAGTGTGGGCATTACTATTGTGAAGGGGGGACATATGAGCATAACTATTGTGAGAGGAACAATGTGGGTATTACTACTGTGAAAGGATATATATGACCACTGTGAAGGGGACACATGTAGGCATTACTACTGTGAAGGGGGCACAATGTGGCAATTACTACTGTGTGTTGGCACAAAGGGAAAATAATTACTTTAAGGGGACATTAAGGGGACTGGGTGTGTATAGTGTTGCTTTGGGTGGAGTTAATGGCGTGGCCTTGAATGTAAAAAATTCCTGTGCGCGCATATTGTCCCTCTTTGCGATTTTCTAAAGTTGGAAGGTATGATGTCAGGACTGGTGACAAGTGAATCTCCACCTTAAACACTGTAGGGGGATTTATTAATAGTTTTCTGGCATAAAAAGTCAGAAATCTTGTGTTCAGTCCCTCTATCTTTAGTAGACAATAACATTATTTATAGCATTGCTGCTGTTGTCTTATATTTACATTTTCAAAGAAAAGATGACATTAGTCTAAGATGAGTATTAACGTGAAGCAAGCGTTACTGCCTTTTGCCAGCAGCGGACAACATTGCTCTCGTGCACAGAAACCTGGAGAGGCATGTGGTGGCTGTTCTGTATCGTATGGGCACTTGTCGGGGCAAAGCATGCAAATGCTCTGGGCCCCTTTTGCTATTAGCACTCTCCCATTAGAGAATTTTAGGACAAATGTGGTAGAAATTAGTTATTAGAATATATGAATGTAGATGCTTAGGACATAAGCTCAATCGTCCCCTGTGGTTTGCCTTTATTGTAGGTTATTAATTATAGCTGAATATAGAGCACTTTAATCATGTTATTATGCTGTCCATATACAACAAATCTGTTTGGTAAAGCTCTGATATATGACCTGTTATTTTTTTAAATTCACTCTTGTGCCAAACTAATAAAGGAGAAGCCATACTTGTCATTGAAATTCAGGGCTCACCTTACTTCCCAGCAATTCCAAAAGTTTAAGGATGTCATTAATAAAACAATCTGAAATATGGCTACAATCATCCACGTACAGAGGAATCAAATTTAAAGAAGGTCACTCATGACAGCGACATAAATACCAAAAGGCAGAGACTAATCATCCTTGTAAATTATTTAGCCTTCTGCTCCACTGACTGCTCTGTTTAATGGAAGCATAAATATCAGTCCACTGACAATTTCTGGAACCGGTTTACTAGAAACCAATAAAAGCCCACAAAAGCAGATGTAATATACAGTAAACTGAAAATTGTGCTTAAATCTGTAGTGAGCTGGTGTGACACAGATATTCTCATGTAAGAGGGTTGGAAAAAACAAGACTGCATCATTTACAGTAACTGTTGCCATGAGTTACCGTTTGACTGTGTTGCAGTGGCAATATCATCTAGATCAGAGGCTTGATACCATTCTGTGTGGCCCCCAACAGACATGTATGTCTGTGTGTCTGGTAACAGACATGTATGTCTAGGTCTTGTGGCTGCTCACATGTATCTTTCATGTATTCTCCCATTAGATGGGAGTCCTGGAAGTATAACTAGACATTAATGGTATATACTGTGGGTTCAATATACTATAAATACAGTGTTTCAGCTCTTAATACCCCTTTAAATTTTATTGGTTCAGTCTGGCAATGTGGCCCCCAACCAGAAAACGTTGTGCACCCCTGACCTTGATTAACTGTAATGTGATTATTGATACTCCCCAAAATAGGGTTACTGCAAAAGATTGATTGTTATAATGTTACATTGTGAAGGTTAAATGTTTTGATTTAGTGTGTTTGTTTACCTAATAGCGCTGTATGGATAGGTCAGAGTTAAACACCTTGACTCAGCCATTTTAGGTTGCCAGGAGGTGTACCTGGGTCCATCTCTGGTTAGAGAGAGTTCCAGTCTAGCTGTGCTACAGAGAAGAGCTATGTTGTATGAGCTCATCAAAGCTAGGCCTGAGTTTCAGAGAACCAACACCTCTGAGACTATAACTATTTGAACAAGCTATTCTACTACCAAAAGTGCTCCAGAGAGAAAGAGAAAGCAATTAGGAGTCAAGAACCTACAAGGCCAGGTATTGGAGTCAGACAGCAAGGTATTGTGCACATTTATGGCAGAGAGAGATTTTGCTGAACATTGCTAATGCATCTTCCATACTTTGATATTGTTTGGCCAACTGTGTCTTGAATCTGTACCCCTCAGCTGGGAATTAGCAAACCTATACCTCACACCTCAGTTGCCTAAGGTTCTATCATTGCTGCTATCTACCCATACGTTGGTGTTGGGAAATAATTGCACTGTGAACTGCTATTGTAAGTGTGCCTTGAAACTGTTGAATATACTACTACTCCTATGCTGCACTTTAGTAAATAGAGACCTATTAATTTGCACCAACCGGCCTGGTCACTGACTCAATCACCATTCGTCCGCCATTTAACCTGCATCCATATTCCTGCCTTGCACCCTGCCAAAACACCTCACACCAAGGTCATCCTGACTACCACCAAAAGGAACCCATAACACCAGGATGTGCTTGAGGGAAGAAAGGGTGCACACTCCTATCACTGCTCGGCCCTAGGGAGCATCGGTGTGAGGATTGCCACTGTGTTCTGTTGCACATCTACCATTTTCAGAGCCACTACCACTCCCATCCTCCACCTGCCCCTCCTGGGCTTACTGCATTACCAGACCATGTCAGTATTGCTAACACATCATGTTAATGCATGCTAGATATCCCCCAGCACTTGCATCAATGTGATATGCCATGTTGTGTGACATGTGATTTACTGTATACTGTGCCTTTAACCCTTTGTGAGATGTTAGCTAGGGAATAGTAGATATATATACAGAAACCATGGCAAGAATGTACAGCTGCCATCTATTATCAATTTTATTACCAAAGCTTGATAATACATGGGATAATGCAATACCTTCTGAGGATAGGTCATCAATATTAAAAGCCCAGAGAAACCCATTTAACTAAAAGTTGTATATTCAGAAACATATATTGAGAACCCAAAATGGAGAACCAGGCAGCGCTCAGTGAATGACCCTTTTATTAGACCCAATCTGACATTTAAGCTTAGTTTGAGCTCTTCTCATGTTGCTGCCTGGATCTCCATTTTGTGTACTTTATGGACAGTTGGACCGCTGTCTCATGAGGTGTGCTCCATTCAGCTATTTTATTCCTGTGCTACTCTTTTCTTTGCCCATATATTGAGAAGAATGTGTGCATTTTAAAGATCCACAGTCACTAATAAGTGAATCTTCCCTGATGTATTATTGGGGTATCTGATGATTGATATGGGTGACCCCAAAGTCTTTTTCTCTTGCTAGGTCTTATGCATACACTAGTACAGAACAGACATCATTAAACAGATTTTCAGGGACAGCCTGACCACTGAAAAGTTAAGCTAAGCGTATCATGCTGCTCTATCACTAGAAATTATATATGAGCGAATCTATTTGCCGATTTGTAGATTCGTATCGAATCCTCCATTTTTTCTTACACCGAATCGAATCCGGATTTATCCGTATTATTCCTAAATGTTCTTAAAATTTTGCACGCTAACGCTACGTACGGATTCTTCTTGCCCCCGCCCCCAGAAGCGGGAAAATGACGGTACACCCCCTCAAGACCGGGAAAGTGAAGATACGCCCCCCTCAGAAGCGGGAAAACCAGCCCAGCCCACCGGGAACTAACTATTTGCACATATATGGAGTGAAGACTCCTCCCTCATTACTTCGCCCTCCTCTCCAGTTCAAGCGAGCGGTGAACAAGATACCACAGCATGGCGAAGCAACTGTGACCAAAGTGGGGAGAGATGGTGTTTGGTAGCGAGTTACCCAAACCACCATCCAGTTCAGAGGAGATCACAGTGTTACAATTGGCCAAGAGAATCCCACCGGGTCCTGACTTTATGTTCGCGGTGTCGGCTGGTGCGGCGGAGGCGGCTGGAGCGTCCACTCCGCCTCCCAGGAGGAGAACAACACATTCCATGCAGCAGAATCCCATTGTGCCTGCATTAGTGATGGCCCACGCCCAGACCCTATGGGACTACAAGAATGCGGTGGATGACTGGGTCATCCAAGTACTGGACCATCCGAGGCTGGGAGACCCTACACTGGAACGGCGTAAGGGAACCGTCCTATAGTTTTCAGTGGAGAGAGGCTATGGCTTCCTTGCGGACGATGAGGACGGCAAGGAGTACTTTGTGGGCCACAGGTCAGTGAAACTGCCGTACCTGCCCAACCCCGTCACAGCCTATACGTGGGGGATCAGGTGGAATATACCCCCATGGCATCCCTGAAAGGCCCCTTTGCTACCGGGTTTACCGTATTATCTAAGCCCCTGGTACCTGCATCAGCAACACCAGAAGTTTGGCCGAAGGCACCACCAGGCGAAGGACGCGTGCGCTGCCTACAGGAGTCACCAGATGGCACCCTCAGTTTCAGGGAGAAGCCACAGCCGGAGCCTCTGATCCCTGGATTGCCACCACCATCACAGTCCTTTCAGCTGGGTCAGCTGATGACATCTTCATTTACTTTCCAGTCCACGGTGATCCAGTACCAACTACCCTAGAAAATGAAGTCAGCAGCAGCCAGGGGAGCTGGCGCTTCTTCCCTGGGTGCAACCTTGCCTGAACCGCTGCAGCCAGAAGTTCTTACCCCTGCTGTTCTGGCAGGAGTATCCGGAAAAGTGAAGGCGCAAGTGGCTGCAGCGCTCACCAGTGTGACCACCACCCGGACCCGGTCAAGTCCGACTTCTGGCAGAAGAGGGCAGTGGAGCTCCACCACAGCAGCCAGCTTGGCCTACATAAGGAAGGAGCGTCCTCTGATTATCCATGGGGATTACACGTTACCTGTTTGGATTACAAAATTACCTCACGTGGATTACAATTGAATTTTGGACTGTGTTCCAGTGTTTTATGCCAAGCAGCCATAAGTAGAGACTCAAACGTATATCTGAGCCTATGATACTTGCAAATGTGAAATTGATTGCACTAAAATGTTTGCATAATTATGTCTTTGCTGTATTTTAGCATAGCAATAATGTTTTTACAGGTTCAGCAACGTTCAAGCACTTTAGCCCATTGTGTGTATTCTTTTTCAGGTACTGCAATGTGTCCTATTATGCACTTATTGTATGGTGTTTTTAGTAAATTATGCACTTAGCTGGATAGCTAACAGTGCGTGAGCACCTTACTTTTCTACCTCATATGGACTGCCTCTGCTGAGGACTGTACGCTGCGGCCTAGCCTCGTGCGTGCTTATGATGTAATCGTGAGTCAATAGTATGCTAAGGATTCGTACACACTTTGTACGCTAATGCGTACACATTCAGTTCAGTAGCGTATCTTTAACAACGCTTAGACTGTATGTTCGTAATTTGTGCAGTAATGTTCGCAAAACAACTATTATTTTTTTACGCAAATTCGACTGAATAAATTTGTGTCTTATGAACGAATCTTGTCATAAATTCGCTGATTATTCGCCAAAGCAAATTTTTGATGATTCGCTCATCTCTACTAGAGATATTAACTTATGTATCCTGGAGCAAGATAAGCATATGAGAAACTGCATAACATATGAAAATTGGAAGATTTTAGTTAGTTACAAGTTATCAAAATTAAAGACTGTCATTTCATTTTTTTAAAAATGGGTAGGGACAGTGAGTGCAAGGTATATACATTTTTATTAGAAAACTGTAGCTAAAGTTTTACCTTAGCAGCCCTTTAACTGGGAGTAGCTAAGGAGAATCTGTCTTTACCATTCTAAAAATTGCTGAAAATGCTGGATAACTGTATGACACAGGCTTTTCAGCCTGTCTCTGGTCTCCATGCCTTGCCTCTGCCTTCTTACTTGAGCCCTGCTTCCCTAAATGTGTGTTAGAACTTCACTGCTGTTCATATGCTGCAGGAGCTCCCCTCTACCTTCCAGGGCGTATCTGAATAGTGCTAGGAAGATTGGCAGAAGAATGGGTTTGCGGCAAACAGTGGTGCTTCAAAGTTTGTGAACCCTACTATATATAATTTGGTATATTTCTGCATACATTTTTTGACCTAAAACTACATCAGATTTTCACAGCAGTTCTAAAAGTAGATAAAAGATACCTAAATCAAATAGATTAGTCAGAAATATTAGACTTGGTAATTTATGGATTGATGAAATGGTCCAATATCACGTCTGTGAGTGGCAAAAGTATGTATGTATTGATGAAATGGTCCAATATCACATGTCTGTAAGTGGCAAAAGTATGCAAACCTTTAGGATGAGCACATCGTTTGAAGGTGAAATTAGGATCAGGTGCTTTAATTCAATGGGATGACAATTCAATGGGCGACTCATTTTATTTAAAGAACAGGGATATATCAAATATTAATATTCACAACAGAACATGTTTGTGGAAGTGTATCATGACACGAACACAGGAGATTTCTGAGGACCTCAGGCTGGAAAGATTAAAAAAAAAACTTCTCTGAAGAGTATTGTCTCCACCAATCCACAGTCAGAGAGATTGTATAGAAATGAATTAATTCAAGACCATTATTACTCTCTCCAGAAGTGGTCAAGCAGCATACATCACACCAACAGCGATGCTTATAATAGTCTGTGAGGTCAGAAAGAAACCCAAGGTAAGTTCTAAGTCCAGCATCAGGAGAACACTGAACAACAATGGTCTGCATGACAGGATTGCAAGGAGAGAGCTGTTGCTCTCGAAAAAGACCATTGCTATCCATCTAAAGATCACCTGGACATGCCAGAAGGCTATTGGAACAATGTTTTGTGCACATAAGAGACCACAAAAGAACTTTTTGGAGCCTTTTTCTCTGTATATGGCTAAGATGCCCTAGTAGTAGGATCTGAATTCTCTCTCTGTTCCATCAGCCAGCTCACCTGACAGGCTCCTTATCTCTGTTTTCTGACCTTATAAACACTCATTATAGCTCAATCCGTTTCTTGCTGATAAGAATGTGGCTTAAATAAAGGGCTGTATTACAGTAACAGATTTTGCAAGCAATTGTCAGAAAGGAAGTGTTCCTTCTCAGCATGTGCCTGCTCATTAGTGGAGGAGACCACTGCTATTACATGCAGTGATCTCTTCCACAGTATTGGGAGGAGCGATCGCAAATGCCATCACACGTCCCCATACTGAATAATTGTTTGCAGACGACATGATCTGCAATTACCCGATGAACAAGCGGGTAATCAGCTGCAGTATTACACAGGCAGAACATCACTAACGAGCATTCCTATGAATGCTTGTCAGCAATGATCTGCCAGACAATCGGCTGGTGTAATACTGTACACTCCTTAGTGTTTGTGACCTTTTAGTAATTTAGAGATACGGATTATTAGATGACGGCACAAAGTGATAGTGAAAGTACCAGTCACACCGCAAGAAAAACAGTTAACCCTTTGTGACAGAACGGCTGAATATTTTTAATAAAAAATTGAAAAAATTATTTTTAGCCCAAAATAAGTAAAATGCAATCATAAAAAAATTCCCCCAAAAGTGTACATAGCCTTTAAAGAAGAATAAAGTTAAAGTTTAGGAATGGCCAAGTCAAAGTCCTGACCTTACTCCAGTAGAAATGTTGTAAAAAGACCTGGCGTAAGCAGTTCAGGGGAGGAAACCTACCAATATATCAGAGTTATAGGCCCCATTCACATGACCATATGTATTCCGTGATCCGTATAAAAAAGGAACGGAAGACATACAGAAAGTCTTCCGTAGTGTTCCACATTTTTGCGGACCCATTGACTTTAATGGGGCTACGGACTTGATTTTGCGGCCAAGTATAGGACATGTTTCATTTTTTTTGCAGGAGAACTTCCGTAATATACGGATGCGGAATGCACACGGTGTGCACTCCGCATTTTTTTTTCTACTATGGAAAAATGAATGGGTCCGTATGGTTCCGCATCTTATCCGCAAAGATGCGGATAAGATGCGGAAATGTACATACGGTCGTGTGAATGGGGCCTTTGAAAAGTATGTACAGTAAATGCACTCACCACTTGGTCAGAGCTCCTTTTGCATGAATGACTGCATCAATGCGGCGTGGCATGGAGGCGATAAGCCTGTGGCACTACAGAGATGTTATGGAAGCCCCGGTTGCTTTGATAGCAGCCTCCAGCTCATCTGCATTGTTGGGTCTGGTGTCTGTCATCTTCCTCTTGACAATACTCCATAGATTCTCTATGGGGTTAAGGTCAGGAGAGTTTGCTGGCAAATTAAGCACAGTGATATGGTGGACAGGTGCCAAGTCCTGCTGGAAAATAAAAATTCCATCTCAAAAAAGCTTGTCGGCAGAGGGAAGCATGAAGTGCTCTAAAATTTACTGGTAGACGGCTGCACTGATTTTGGTCTTGATAAAACACAGTGGACCTACACCAGCATATGACATGGCTCCCCAAAACATCACTGATTGTGGAAACTTCACACTTGACCTCAAGCAGCTTGGATTGAGTGCCTCTCCACTCTTCCTCCAGACTCTGGGACATTTATTTCCAAATGAAATGCAAAATTTACTTTCATCTGAGAACAACACCTTTGACCACTGAGAACAGTCCAGTTCTTTTTCTCCTTGGCCCAGGTAGGACGCTTCTGGCGTTGTCTATTGGTCATGAGTGGCTTGACACATGGAATGCGACACTTGTAGCCCATGTCCTGGATACGTCTGTGTTTGGTGGCTCTTAAAGCACTGACTCCAGCAGAAGTCCACTCCTTGTGAATCTCCCCCAAATTTAGGAAAGGCCATTTCTTAACAATCCTATCAAGGATGCGGTTCTCCCTGTTGCTTGTGCACCTTTTTCTACCACCCTTTTTCCTTCCGCTCAACTTTCCATTAATATGCTTTGATACAGCACTCTGTGAACAGCCAGCTTCTTTAGCAATGACCTTTTGTGTCGCCTACTGAACCAGACTAAGGGACCTTTTTAAAGGCTTAGGAAGCCTTTGCAGGTGTTTTGGATTAATTATTCAAATTTTCTAAGATAATGAATTTTGGGTTTTCCTTGGCTATAAGCCATAATCATCAACATTAACATAAATAAACACTTGAAAAAGTTCACTCTGTAATGACTCTATATAATATATGTGTTTCACATTTGTGAATTGAATTACTAAAAAAAAACAACAACTTTTTGATGATATTCTAATTTACTGAGATACACACCACTTGTTTCCTTCCTTCCCTTTGCACTCTGCTGTACAGTCCTATATGTCTCACCGTCCTCTTCTTTTACGTCTCTCATCTATATGTAAAGTATGTGTTGTGTTCATTATTTATTTATTTTATGCAACTATGTTCCGCAGCGCTTTACAGACATTAGCATCCAACTGTCCCCAATGGGGCTCAAAATCTAAGGTGCATGATTGTTAATTATCATTGACTATCACTTTTTATACAGTTCTTAGTTTTTTAGTTGTGATACTGATGAGCAATAGTACCACAAAATATCAATACTACAGTTTTTTTTCTGTGTCCATTGTCAGTGATAATCATATCCATTGTGATTCCATATTGATGATGCAATAAAACATGAAAAAATCTATGCACTAATGCCTGTTAGGGCCCATGTACAGAAACATATTTTCTTTTCTTGTCAGTTCCATTTTTTTTTGTGGACCGTATGCGGAACCATTCATTTCAACGGGTCCGCAAAAAAACGGCAGTTACTCTGTGTGCATTCTGTTTCCGTATGTCCATTACGCAAAACTATAGAACATGTCCTATTATTGTCCGCATTAAGGATAGGACTGTTCTGTTAGAGGCCAGCTGTTCCATTCCACAAAATACAGAATGCACACGGATGTCATCCGTTTTGTATGCAGATCCATTTTGTGCGGACCACAAAATACATACGGTCGTGTGCATGAACCCTTAGAAAAACATTCATACAACTGTAGGTATTTGGGGAAAGAGTCTTTTGCTGGTGTACTGCTATATAACCAGAAGGCTGTGCTGCTGCTCTCTTTACAAGCCTTGGATGATGGCATAGCATGAATAACTAGTTGATGCTGCAAAGCAATCACATGATACTAATTTTCTCTCTTGGGGTTTCCTCTCTTCATTTCTGTTAGTATGGTGCGTTACATAAATTTCCATTCTCTCATCAGTTATGCATCTTTTCATTGGATCACACAGCTAAAAGTAACAGTTCTGGCAGTGACATATTAAGAAGGTATTCCCATCTTAGATATTTGTGGCATATCTACAGGATATCCGCCTCTGGTTTCTCATCAGATAAGGTTAGACTTTTAACCCTCCTTCTCTTCATTCAAATATATGTGTAAAAGGTTTGAAATTAGCCCTTGTATCGCTTAGAAAAAAAGAGACTTTTATTCTTTTACTTCTGGCCTGAGTCTTGAATGACCTTTGCACTGCACCGATCCCCAGGGAGCAAAGGCCTGAGGGAGTACAACATTACACAACATCTCATCAGGACCACTACCACTTCCATCCTCTGCACTGGCTCCTCAGGGGCTCGCTGCAGACAGCAAAGATTTGTCCAACAAGGGGTCATGGCTTATGAACTACAGCAAATGACACAGACTATCACCAAAGCTTATATTAGGAAGTGTCATATAGTCATCTTACATACACATTGGTTAACAGTATAGAGAAAATGGCCAACCCCTTTAAGACTAAACCAGGTCTGAGCTATCCTTTCTCCTACAGATGGATAATAGCCACTAATGACGGTCATTACTGTGACCATAATAGTAGTGGCACAGTTTTTCACAGATCCTAGGTCACATATGCATCTGAATAGGTAGAAAATGGGATTTATCATAATCATATGGATGTGTATGACATAAAGAGTCTTTAGAAAGCTGAACAGAGACAAGGAAAATTTAGTCTAAAATCTCCAAAAAGTGATAGAGAAGCTACTAAATTACTTAAAGGCTATGTACACCCTTGGGGGCAATTTTTTATTATTGCATTGCACTTATTTTGAGCTAAAAATAATTTTTAAAGAACAATTGAAAATATGACTTTTAGACAAAAATTAGTAAAATGCAATAATAAACCAAAATTGCCAACAAAGGTGTACATAGCCTTTAAATATTCTAAGTAGCAATGGCTGGAAAAAAAAAAAGAAATCAGGTCAATTTATTTTTCATGGTGCCATTGTCATGCGTAGCCATTCTCTATGTCATGGCATTAAAGGGAACCTGTCAGGACTTTTGTGCTGCCCATCCCAACACGCTCTCTGGTTGCACACAACTATTTTGAAACGCTGTGGTGTCCAGGAGCAAACATAGTTTTAAAAACAAGCCAGGAACAGAGAGCAATGATGAAGGAAGCTCCCTGGCTTTTCCCTGCTCAGTGGACTCCTGCATAATGGAAACCGGATGGATCTGTTATGCTGGACATAGACTTGTATTATGATGGAATGCATAACAGAATGCCTCTAAAGGCATTCCGTTATGCATTCCATCCTTGAATCGCGTTATGGTCCGTGGTAATGAAATCTATTACACAATTCACCATATACCCAAACTTCAAAACTTGAAGTTCGCTCATCCCTACTTACAATCTATTCTCACATTCCCTAATAGCTCAGTGTGTTATTAGGTTGATTCCCAAGTAAAAGGTCACTGATTCGAATCCAGGAGCAGCCATGAAGAAGATTTCCCAAGAAAAGAGAAACAGCATAATTGAGCTCATTGACAGCAGTATCTCGGCCAAGAAAACTGCCAAACTTTATCATGTGAGGGCCATGACAGTTGCAAGAATACAAAATGAAGTCCGTCCATCCATTCCAAAGCCAAGCGGTAGACGTCCAAACAAAATATTGAAGTCAACAAGTCAGTTCATCACAAAGTCTTTCGGTTCTGGCGCGACAAAAATGGCAGTGGAGGTGGCTTGTAAGCTTCATAACAGTGACGTCACAGACATCCATGCACGCACCGTGTGGTGCACATTACACAAGTCTGGAATGGTGGCCCGAAAAAAGGTGAAGAAGCCTCGACTTCAATATCGTCATAAGTGTTGGCTCCAGTTTGAAAAAAAAAATTGAACAATGGACAGTAGAAGATACGTGATTTGGATGGGATATGGGGTTGTTTCACAGCCAAAGGAGTTGGATACATGACCAGAATCGATGGTGGTCTCAATACTGAGCTATATGTGAGTATCCTACAAGATGAGTTAGTTTGGACACTTGAGTACTATGAGTATGATAAGGACGACATATATGAGGACGACATTTCTTTGAGATTGGCGAAGAAATGGTTCAATGACAATGAAGCAGAGGTGCTGGATTGGGCTCTTCAGTCCCCAGACCTCAACCCAATCGAACACTTGTGGGTAGAGTTGAAGAAAAAACTATTCATACCCAAGTGAATTGACCAGTATGCACCAGCATTGAGAACATGTAGTAGAAAATAGGAACAGATTTTGGTCAAGACATGCTTGAATCTGATCGAGAGCGTGCCCAGAAGGCAATGTTGAAAGCCAAAAGTGGAGTTACGAAATAATAAAAATGTAGAATTGCAGTAGCAAAACAGTAACAATGCAGGTACATGACAAGAATCTGCATAACTAATAATAATCTAAATATTTTCAAGTCTAAAATGATTGTCTATAAACTGATGGTAGTCTCACATTTAAAGCTATAGTGAATGGCGAGATATGGAGCCTGAAAGTCAAAAGTCAGTGTATATACTGTCTGGGGCGGATTGGCCATAGGCCTTACACGGAAGTTTCCCGGTGAGCCGATGCCCAAGGGGCCACCTGGGCCCTCCTCATGGCTGGCTAGTGAATGTTTTTGGGGATGTATTCTGTGCTGCTGGCAGTATTTTGTGATGGACTGTGGTATTTGGCTCTGTTGGGGATGGTATAATGTGCTATAATATGGTATTTCTGGCCCTGGACCTAACTACAAAATGGGGCCACTTTTAGTATCTTTTCCAGGGCCACTTTAAGTTCCCAGTCCGCCCCTGTATACTGTATATGGTATATACATAAATGTATACATTATATGCACAAATATATACAGTACATAAGCACACATACAGTGGAGGAAATAAGTATTTGATCCCCCACTGACTTTAAAAGTTCTAATACAAAAAATAAATGAAATAATCATAATCATAATTTTGTGCCAGCTTTATTTTAACAGTGCCACATAGAATATCAAAAGAAAAACGGAGAAAATTACATGAAATGAGAAATAAAAATAATTTGCATTTCATTGAGGGAAATAAGTATTTGATCCCCTAGTAAAACCATGACTAATGTTGGCTCCCACAGACCACTGACACACCCTAATCACAGTAAAGTCGTTACCTGGATGAGAGACACCTGTCCCAAATTGTCATCTGTATAAAAGGCCACCTGCCAACAGTCTCAGTGGCACTCCAACATCTCCACCATGGGCAAGACTAAAGAGCTGTCTAAAGATGTCAGGGACAAAATTGTTGACCTACACAAGGCTGGAATGGGCTACAAAGCCATAAGTAAGAAGCTGGATGAGAAGGTGACAACTGTTGGTGCAATTATTCGGAAGTGGAAGAAGTACAACATTACTGTTAATTGACCCAGGCCTGGAGCTCCATGCAAGATATCACCTCGTGGAGTCTCACTGATCATGAGAAATGCTAAAAATCAGCCAAGAACTACACGGGAGGAGCTGAGTAATGATCTCAAGGCAGCTGGGACCACAGTCTCCAAAAAAACCATTGGTAATACACTGAGACGTAATGGTTTAAAATCCTGCAGTGCACGCAAGGTTCCTCTGCTCAAGAAGGCTCATGTCCAAGCCCGTCTCAAGTTTGCCAATGAACATATTCATGACTCCGAGAGAGACTGGGAGAAGGTGCTGTGGTCAGATGATACCAAAATTGAGCTCTTTGGCCTCAACTCAACTCGACGTGTTTGGAGGAAGAAAAATACAGAATATGACCCTAAGAATACCATCCCCACCGTCAAGCATGGTGGTGGAAGTATTATGTTTTGGGGGTGTTTTTCTTCTAAGGGCACAGGCCAACTTCACTGCATTGACGGGAAGATGAACGGGGCCATGTATCGCAAAATCCTGGGTGACAACCTCCTTGCCTCCGCCAGGGCACTGAAAATGGGTCGTGGATGGGTCTTTCAGCACAACAATGACCCAAAACATACAGCCAAGGAAACAAAGGAGTGGCTCCATAAGAAGCATATCAAGGTCATGGAATGGCCTAGCCAGTCTCCTGACCTCAATCCCATCGAAAATCTATGGAGAGAGCTGAAGCTTCGCGTTTCCAAATGCATGCCTAAAAACCTTAAGGATATGGAGATGATTTGCAGAGAGGAGTGGGCCAAAATTACTCCTGAAGTGTGTGCAAACCTTATAAAAAACTATAAGAAACGTCTGACTGCTGTGCTTGCCAACAAGGGTTTTGCCACCAAGTATTAAATGATGTTTTCCTAGGGGATCAAATACTTATTTCCCAAATTATTTTTTATTTCTCATTTCATGTAATTTTCTCAGTTTTTCTTTTGATATTCTATTTGGCACTGTTAAAATAAAGCTGGCATAAAATTATGAGACGTTTCATTTATTTTTTTGTACTAAAACTTTTAAAGTCAGTGGGGGATCAAATACTTATTTCCTCCACTGTATATACTGTATACATTATATACACCCTGGGGGTTAACCTGGAGCAGGGCAAGTTGGAGATGATCTCTTAGACTCTGCCGCTGCGGCAGCTGTTTTTCATTGCTTTCTGACAGTCTTGACTGCTTGCAGGCATAGGCAGTGAATTAGAATCTGTGACCGGACAGGAAGTTCATGTGTGGTCACAGGTTATCATTCACTGCCCGTGCTCAGTACCAAAAGCTGCTTTGTGGATGTAGACAAGAGCGCTTTTAGGCTGGCTGTGCTCTGTGCAGTGCAGTTAAGCAGCTGTCAGGAGGGAGCAGGGACATGCCACCCGCTAGTCTTTATAGCACAGCAGCGGTTGCGCAGCATGTCTTAAGAATGAGGCTGTTCTTCCACCACAGTGACAGCACATAGAGTAGTGCGCTGTTACTGTGAACTACTGCTTCACATCGCCATCCCCCACGTTCCTCTAGAGCTCACCTTGCTTCATTAAAGATGCGCCCCTGTAACTCAGGATGGAGCCTCAGACAACAACATTTTAATCAGGTGAACCACAATTATGTGTCTATGCAAACAGTTGGATACAGAGGTTGCTGGTGAAAGATTCCCTTTAAGGATTAGTTGTAATATTACTGGTGGTCTAGAACGGTTTGTATCCCAGATCTTCTAACTTTAAATGTGGATTTAGACAAACCAATAATTGTCCAGATTATTGGGAACCAATTCTAGTTCCTGATAATCTGGCCATCTAAATGTGCAGTCGATCACCAGATGAACAAGCAAAATGCTCGTTTATCAGGTGATCCTGTTCGTGCAGGAACCACCAATCATCATTTCGTGCTGTCTAAACAGTGATCTGCTGCTCAGAAACCATGAATCTGTATGAGGATGAGGGATCGCTATAGTTATCCCTCATACTCATACTGTGAAGGAAATCGCTGCATGTAAATGCAGTGGTCTTCTTCAGTGGCCGATCAGCCAACTGTCGGGAAGGAACGCTTCCTTTCCAACAACTGGTCACTCCTTCTAAACCCAACTTAAAGAGATTTTGATATAGATGGCCTATTCTCAGGACAGGTCATCAGTATCTGATTGTGGGGTTCTGACGCCTTGCACATCTGCTGATCAGCTGTTTGAAGACACTGGGCATTCTGATGATCGCTGTAGCCTCCACACAGCTTACCAAACACAGTGTCACACATTGTATAGACGATGTGCTTGGTATTTCTTCTCCGGTCAATTTATTTAAAAGAAAATGATGTGACAAATAACGAGACGTCACTGGCCTAAGAAGAGGCTTTGGCACTCACTAGAGTGCAGTGGACTCTTCAAACAGCTGTTTGGGTGGAGTCAGAAAGCCACCAACCAGATATTGACAACCTATCTTGTGGATGTGAGATCAATATAAAAATCTTGGACAACCCCTTTATGGATTCTTTAAACTATCGATAGGGGTCTAGGTTACTTTATGACATTTATTATTCTTGGTATGAAGAGCCTCCTTCACCCTTACCCCCACCCTACTGCATTGTACCAGCTGATTACATCCAGCTTTTCTGATCATGTTGTCATGATGTAGTTCAGCAGAGAGTGTACAGTACATGAGTGCTCCAAACAACCACTAACTGACTTTACGTGGGTAGCAGACATATACAGGCGAAAAGACATCTTGAAAAATATGGAAAGTAAATCATGTGAATTTCATAAAGCTTACAGCTATATTTCTTTAATACTGAGGTCAAATCTAATATGGTTCCTGCACTAATGGACTAATCACCATAACAAAGATATTAAGTTAATTTACAAGCCATTAAAAAGGACCAGAAACCAAAGAACAAAGTAAGTACTTTGAATGTAATACATGTTATAACGCTACTGTGTGTAAATTTATTTTTGTATTTTTATGTTTAAAACAAGTTTAATTATACTGCATACAGACAATAACAGATAGATCAGACTATAATTTGGTGCTGCCAAATAGATCAGAAACATAAGTTCTCCTCATCCTTTCATACGAATCTGTGCAAGGCTGCATTTATAGCTGGTGCCACCCTAGGCACCAAGTCTGAATACCTCCTATCAGGGCCAGGATGAGGGGATAGGTAGATGGAGTATTGGCTGTCTGGGGCGCTGCTGAAGAGAGGCGTGGGCACAGGGGCAGACTGGGAAATTAAAGTGGCCTAATGTTGTAGGTGGGCCCAAATTTACAGAAGGTGGGGTTAAAACAATTAGGTTGGGTTAACATAAGCAGGTGGGTTCAACACAAGTAGGCAGGGTCAATTCAAGTGGGTGGGGCTAACACGAAAAGATAGGGAGAGCAGTATCAGACAGGGACAGTATATTGTGTCACATTTTGCTATTTGGTCCTGCAACCATATATACTGCCCCAACAGAACCAAATACCACAGTGTAACACACACAATATACCGCCCCAGCAGAACCAAATATTATAGTGCAACTCAATATACGTAATGTACTAGCAGAACCAAATACACAGTGCAGCACAATATACTGCTCCATCAGAACCAAATACCACAGTGCAGTACAATATACCACCCCAGCAGAACCAAATATCACAGTGCAACACAATATATTGCCCCAGCAGAGCATCTTGCTGAACTGTGGTATTTGGTTCTGCTGGGGCAGTATATTGAACTATACTGTGGGATTTGTTTCTGTTGGGGCAGTGATTTTTGTTGCACTTTGGTAGTTGGTTCTGCTGCAGAACCAAACACCCCAGTGAAAGTCAAAATACTGCCCCAGCAGAACCAAATACCACAATGCAGCACAATATACTGCCCCATCAGAACAAAACAAGCTGCCCTCTGTGGTGGCCAGTGCCAGCTGCCATGTTTTGCCCTCCTACTCCAGTTTCCTCTAATTAACATATGGGTGAGGGGACTGAAGAGATGAGACACAGGTCACAGCAGTGAACCAGCCCTACCGATAGCATACTGCCTACAAGTCCAAAGAAACATACAGGAGAATACAGCACTACATACCTCTTACATTCATTCACTTCTCACCTGACGTAGATGTTCTCTTTTCCTCATCTTCTCTGTTCATCCCTGAATGCCATCACAAATTCTTTCAGCTACATCTTCTCTCTGCAGAGTTTGCCACACAGACATCTTACATTTCTCACTTTTCCATCATCCTCCCCACCAGGGTTGCCAACCAGATTTTTTTCTGGACATCTTATCTCAACATAATGGACTTCCAAAATTATTTATGGACAAATTGGAAGACCATAATAAATGATAAAGGTTATAAGTATTTCATGTCCATATGTCGCGGACATTCCTGTGACAGGTAACAGTAGATCTGTCAGATTAGCAACACGTGGTATAATCTGACATGTTTTCCTTTTTTGTTGTTGGTATTTACCATACCCTTTTCCCTCAGGTGTTCCTGGTGTGGTAATCGTCCCTCCCCTATTTATTGCTTCGTCTCCCACAATTCCTTGTGGTTTATAGCTTCAGTTGTTGTTGTGGTGAGCTGGAGTTTGGTTCTCAGCTGAGATCCTGGAGCCTCCATTTCTTTATTGAAAGATAAGTGTCCTTTTGCTTTCTGTGTGTTTCGCTACTTAACCCTGTTGTTTTGTTATTAGGCCTAAGGGAGACTCCTGTTCGTCCTTCCTTTTGGAGGAACAGGTAGACTCATTCCTGTCATTAGTTCCAGGGTCCTATAGGGTCAGTTTGGTGTTTTTGGTTCCTGTGTATGAACTTGCCTACATTTGAGGCCTGTTCATACTGGTAGATATACAGGAATTGAGCCAGGGTTTCCTTTAGGAGGTGTCCATCTTCCTTCCTTAGTTTCTAGGCCTAATCTCCTTTCCCTCCTACACTCGGTTTACACCCCTGTATAGGTACATGGATACATATAGTAAGTCTGCACACATGAACCAGCAACAGGTTATTTGAGAGCATTCTTGAATAAGATCATGTCATACCCCATCCACATCATTGTGTACAACAATAATTGAAGGTTTCGCTGTAACTGTAGTCTGGAAGGAAATGAGTGACATTTTTTGTTAAAATCCTATTTTACAAATGTAGAGATTGCATTCTTTTAGGACAGCTTGACAGTGATATTGTAGAAATGTTTCAATCAGCTGAAATATTCTCATAACAGCATATTATAGCAACTAATGGCAGCATCCAGCTGTAAAGGTCAGGTATTATGCTGCTACATTACAGCTAGCAATATCTGCACACATCCCTTCACTGCAGGAGGAGAAACATAATAGGGATGAAATCTGATATTTGTACCTTTGAATATTAAAGTGGGTTCCAGTCTTATTTAAATAAAGCAAATATAGAAGAAGCAGATCCAGCTCAACTCCAGCTAGTGCACAGGTCTCGGCATGTCTTGACACATCAGACGAAGACAGATTGTAGAACCAGCACTTCATGCTAAATTGTTTCTTCTTTAATTAAATGCACTAAAACATAAAAACAACAACAACAAAAAACAGCAACATAAACATGGTCCAGGCAATCATTTCTAAATAAAATGATATGACAGTTAGTGCCTGGTCAATGTTCACAGTTTGTTGCTGTTTTAATGCATATCCTTAAAGGGAACCTGTCACCTCCTTGGGCTAAAAAAACCTGTTAGCAGTACCTTAATTTATGTTCCAGCGTGATTCAGAAGATGATCTTTGTAAGGAGAAGAGATCCTTCAAACTGTGTAAAATTCATATTTTAATCCTCCGTTGGCGCGCTGCCTTGACTCGGCTTGAAGTCAAGGGGGCAGCGGCCTCCTTGACTCGAGTCAAGTAAACCACTCCCCTTGGCAAGATGATGGACAGTTTGCTGATGGGCCGGGGATCGCGCAAGTCTCGCGCATGCGCAGTGCGCGATGTCTCCCTGCGCGATCCCGGCCCCAGCTCTTCAAATTCCGGGTGCCTGTGCCTGTACTGCGCAAGCGCCAAGCGCTCGCTTACTTGGCGCATGCGCAGTACAGGCACAGGCGCCCGGAATTTGAAGAGCTGGGGCTGGGATCGCGCAGGGAGATATCGCGCACCGCGCATGCGCGAGACTTGAGCGATCCCCGGCCCATCAGCAAACTGTCCATCATCTTGCCAAGGGGAGTGGTTTACTTGACTCGAGTCAAGGAGGCCGCTGCCCCCTTGACTTCAAGCCGAGTCAAGGCAGCGCGCCAACGGAGGATTAAAATATGAATTTTACACGGTTTGAAGGATCTCTTCTCCTTACAAAGATCATCTTCTGAATCACGCTGGAACATAAATTAAGGTACTGCTAACAGGTTTTTGTAGCCCAAGGAGGTGACAGGTTCCCTTTAATCCCTTAGTTACTAGCCTGTTTTTGGGCTTTACTGACGAAGCGTTTAATTTTTCCTTTCTCATCGTCGCTTTTTTATTTTTCCTTCTATGTAGCTGTATGAGGGCTTGTTTTTTACAGGACAAGTTTTTAATGGTGTCATTTAGGTATACACATAACTTTCTTGAGAGCCTGCTGCTGTACTGTGATCTCACAAGATATAGCAAATCTCACAAGCAGGGTCGTTTCTAGAGCCGGGCGAGGGGTGCCGACGCATGGGGCGCATCACTACAACTAGCAGAAGGGGGCGCTGGTGTTTACAGCTGATCAGCAGCAGGGCCAGGACGCAACTAATGAGCACTTCCTTTGTGGAAGTGCTCATTAGTGAAGGAGGCTGAAGAAACAGTGAGCACAGCACTCCCTGCGCTAGCTGTACTCACTACTGGCCCTCTTCTCTATGGCTGCAGCATTTCCAGGGATAGAGCAGCCTGTGCAGAGTATGAGGGAGGAGGCGGGGCCTGTGGGAACGCATCAGGCAAGGAGGCGGGGCCAGTGTGTGAGGAGGACAAGGCACTGAGGACTGACTGTGTGGAGCTGCATGAGGGAGGAGGAGGAGCTTATCTGGGGAGCAGTCAGGGAGCTGACCTGTGAGGAACTTTCTTCACAGTGAGTGAACCTTCATGTAAATGTGCTGGAGCCTGTGCAAGAGTGATGTGCAGTGTATGAGGTGGGGGTAGGGGCTCAGTATTTGATGGGAGGTGCTGTGTGGAGGATGGGGGGCTCAGTACGTGAGGGGAGATGCTGTGTGGAGGATGGAGGGCTCAGTATATGATGGGAGGTGCTGTGTGGAGGATGGGGGTGCTCAGTATATGATGGGAGATGCTGTGTGGAGGATGGGGGGCTCAGTATATGATGGGAGGTGCTCTGTGGAGGATGGGGTGCTCAGTATATGATGGGAGATGCTGTGTGGAGGATGGGGGTGCTCAGTATATGATGGGAGATGCTGTGTGGAGGATGGGGGTGTTCAGTGTATGATGGGAGATGCTGTGTGGAGGATGGGAGTGCTCAGTATATGATGGGGGGTGCTGTGTGGAGGATGGGGTGCTCAGTATATGATGGGGGAGAATGGGGGTGCTCAGTGTATGATGGGAGATGCTGTGTGGAGTATGGGGGTGCTCAGTATATGATGGGAGGTGCTGTGTGGAGGATGGGGTGCTCAGTATATGATGGGGGTGCTCAGTGTATGATGAGAGATGCTGTGGGGGGTAAGGGTGCTCAGTATATGAGGAGAGATACTATGGAGGATGGGAGTGCTCAGTGTATGAGGGGAGCAGATACTGCGGAGGATGGGGGTGCTCAGTGTATGGGGGGAGCAGATACTGTGGAGGATGGGGGTGCTCAGTGTATGAGGGGAACAGATACTGTGGAGGATGGGGGTGCTCAGTGTATGAGGGAACAGATACTGTGAAGGATGGGGGTGCTCAGTGTATGAGGGGAGCAGATACTGTGGAAGATGGGGTGCTCAGTGTATGAGGGGAGCAGATACTGTGGAGGATGGGGGTGCTCAGTATATGATGGGAAGGATGGGGGTGCTCAGTATATGATGGGAAATGCTGTGTGGAGGATGGGGATGCTCAGTATGTGATGGGAGATGCTGTGGGGGTAAGGGTGCTCAGTATATGAGGGGAGATACTGTGGAGGATGGGACTGCTCAGTGTATGAGGGGAGCAGATACTGTGGAGGAAGGGGTGCTCAGTGTATGAGGGGAGCAGATACTGTGGAGGATGGGGGTGCTCAGTGTATGAGGGGAGCAGATACTGTGGAGGATGGGGGTGCTCAGTGTATGAGGGGAGCAGATACTGTAGAGGATGGGGGTGCTCAGTGTATGGGGGGAGCAGATACTGTGGAGGATGGGGGTGCTCAGTGTATGAGGGGAGCAGATACTGAGGAGGATGGGGGTGCTCAGTGTATGAGGGGAGCAGATACTGTGGAGGATGGGGGTGCTCAGTGAATGAGGGGAGCAGATACTGTGGAGGATGGGGGTGCTCAGTGTATGAGGGGAGCAGATACAGTGGAGGATGGGGTGCTCAGTATATGATGGGGAGGATGAGGGTGCTCAGTATATGATGGGAAATGCTGTGTAGAGGATGGGGGTGCTCGGTATATGATGGGAGATGATGTGGGGGTAAGGGTGCTCAGTATATGAAGGGAGATACTGTGGAGGATGGGAGTGCTCAGTGTATGAGGGGAGCAGATACTGTAGAGGATGGGGGTGCTCAGTGTACGAGGGGAGCAGATACTGTGGAGGATAGGGGTGCTCCGTGTATGAGGCGAGCAGATACTGTGGAGCATAGGGGTGCTCAGTATATGATGGAAGATGCTGTGTGGAGGATGGAGGGCTCAGTATATGATGGGAGGTGCTGTGTGGAGGATGGGGGTGCTCGGTGTATGATGGGAGATGCTGTGTGGAGGATGGGAGTGCTCAGTATATGATGGGAGGTGCTGTGTGGAGGATGGGGGGCTCAGTATATGATGGGGGAGGATGGGGGTGCTCAGTGTATGATGGGAGATGCTGTGTGGAGGAAGGGAGTGCTCAGTATATGATGGTAGGTGCTGTGTGGAGGATGGGGGTGCTCAGTATATGATGAGAGATGCTGTGGGGGGTAAGGGTGCTCAGTATATGAAGGGAGATACTGTGGAGGATGGGAGTGCTAAGTATATGAGGGGAGCAGATACAGTGTGAAGGATGGGCGGGCTCAGTGTATGGGGGAGCAGATACTGTGAAGGATGGGGGTGCTCCGTGTATGGGGGAGCAGATACTGTGGAGGATGTGGGTGCTTAGTGTATGAGGGGAGCAGATACTGTGGAGGATGGGGGTGCTCAGTGTATGAGGGGAGCAGATACTGTGGAGGATGGGGGTGCTCAGTGTATAAGGGGAGCAGATACTGTGGAGGATGGGGGTGCTCAGTGTATGAGGGGAGCAGATACAGTGGAGGATGGGGGTGCTCAGTATATGATGGGGAGGATGGGGGTGCTCAGTATATGATGGGAAATGCTGTGTGGAGGATGGGAATGCTCAGTATATGATGGGAGATGCTGTGGGGTTAAGGGTGCTCAGTATATGAGGGGAGATACTGTGGAGGATTTGGTGCTCAGTGTATGAGGGGAGCAGATACTGTGGAGGATGGGGGTGCTCAGTGTATGAAGGGAGCAGAAACTGTGGAGGATGGGGGTGCTCAGTGTATGAGGCGAGCAGATACTGTGGAGGATGGGGGTGCTCAGTGTAAGTGGGTAGATACTGTGGCAGCACTAGTGCTGCACTATGTCCTGGCAGCGCACAGCTCCAGTACATATTGTGCATAAAAGCACACTATGACAGGACATAGTGCAGCACTGGCGCCAGGACACAGCACTAAACCAAGAGCGATGGCGTCTTCTGGAGGAGAAGAGAGGGGAGTATACACCATATATATATATATATATGAGATGAGAAAATCATTCAAAAAATTATTCGCCGAACTTTTCCTAAGATTCGTATATTCGCCGAAAAGATTTGTTGTATTTGCGTATAAAATATACGTTATTATGCGCTATTAGCGAACATTCGCTCACTAATAACGAATGTACATTTAAAAAATGTACGCAACTTCTTAGAAGACGTATGCATGAGCGTACAAATAGCGTACGAATCCTCAGCGTACTATTGTCTACGCGATTACGTAATACGCAGGCACGCACAACGAGAGGCCGCGGCGTGCACTCCTCAGAGACAGAGCGAATATTCGAAAATGGCATCCAGGCAATCCTCATCATTTAGCTCTGCTGCACAGCTGAAATACATAGTCCGGCTGATGGACCGGCAAGATTACGATGGCACACACCGCCACCTGAACCAGCATAAAAAGGAGGTGATCCAGCGGGTGATCCGAAGCTTGTGCCATCGTTTCGACACTTTGCGGACCCCAGGCCAGATCCAGCATAAATGGTCAGATCTGAAATCGCCCTCAGAGGCAGTATGTATATTTGAGGTAGAACAAGTAAGGTGTTATCTATCCGGCTAAGTGCATAGCACAACCATGCACCATACTATAAAGTGAATATGAGGACACATTGCGGTACCTTTAAAGAAATACAAACAATTGGCAACATACTTGAAAACGTTGCTGAAAGGTAAAAACATTAGTGCAAACAATCCAGTGCAAACAATATAGTGCAAATACATTATAGGTATAATGTAAACATTTTAAATATCACCTACCTAGTATGCTCACGGACACGTTTAAGTCTCTTTTCTTCTGACGCTTGTCATAGAACTGGAGCAGAGTCCCAAACTCAGTTGCAATTTTTAATCCACATACAGTATAGACCAAATGTTTGGACACACCTTCTCATTCAAAGAGTTTTCAGTATTTTCATGACTATGAAAATTGTAGATTCACACTGAAGGCATCAAAACTATGAATTAACACATGTGGAATTATATACTTAACAAAAAAGTGTGAAACAACTGAAAATATGTCTTATATTCTAGGTTCTTCAAAGTAGCCACCTTTTGCTTTGATTACTGCTTTGCACACTCTTGGCATTCTCTTGATGAGCTTCAAGAGGTAGTCACCTGAAATGGTATTCCAACAGTCTTGAAGGAGTTCCCAGAGATGCTTAGCACTTGGCCCTTTTGCCTTCACTCTGCGGTCTAGCTCACCCCAAACCATCTCGATTGGGTTCAGGTCTGGTGACTGTGGAGGCCAGGTCATCTGGTGTAGCACCCCATCACTCTCCTTCTTGGTAAAATAGCCCTTACACAGCCTGGAGGTGTGTTTGGGGTCATTGTCCTGTTGATAAATAAATGATGGTCCAACTAAATGCAAACCGGATGGAATAGCATGCCGCTGCAAGATGCTGTGGTAGCCATGCTGGTTCAGTATGCCTTCAATTTTGAATAAATCCCCAACAGTGTCACCAGCAAAGCACCCCCACACCATCACACCTCCTCCTCCATGCTTCACGGTGGGAACCAGGCATGTAGAGTCCATCCGTTCACCTTTTCTGTGTCGCACAAAGACATGGTGGAACTAAAGATCTCAAATTTGGACTCATCAGACCAAAGCACAGATTTCCACTGGTCTAATGTCCATTCCTTGTATTCTTTAGCCCAAACAAGTCTCTTCTGCTTGTTGCCTGTCCTTAGCAGTGGTTTCCTAGCAGCTATTTTACCATGAAGGCCTGCTGCACACTCTCCTCTTAACAGTTGTTGTAGAGAGGTGTCTGCTGCTAGAACTCTGTGTGGCATTGACCTGGTCTCTATTCTGAGCTGCTGTTAACCTGCGATTTCTGAGGCTGGTGACTCAGATGAACTTATCCTCCGCAGCAGAGGTGACTCTTGGTCTTCCTTTCCTGGGGCGGTCCTCATGTGAGCCAGTTTCTTTGTAGTGCTTGATGGTTTTTGCGACTGCACTTGGGGACACTTTCAAAGTTTTCCCAATTTTTTGGACTGACTGACCTTCATTTCGTAATGATGGCCACTCGTTTTTCTTTACTTAGCTGCATTTTTCTTGCCATAATACAAATTCTAACAGTCTATTCAGTAGGACTATCAGCTGTGTATCCACCTGACTTCTGCCCAACACAACTCATGGTCCCAACCCCATTTATGAGGCAAGAAAACCCACTTATTAAACCTGACAGGGCACAGCTGTGAAGTGAAAACCATTTCAGGTGACTACCTCTTGAAGCTCATCAAGAGAATGCCAAGAGTGTGCAAAGCAGTAATCAAAGCAAAAGGTGGCTAATTTGAAGAACCTAGAATATAAGACATATTTTCAGTTGTTTCACACTTTTTTGTTAAGTATATAATTCCACATGTGTTAATTCATAGTTTTGATCCCTTCAGTGTGAATCTACAATTTTCATAGTCATGAAAATACAGAAAACCCTTTGAATGAGAAGGTGTGTTCAAACTTTTGGTCTGTACTGTAGGTAAAATTGTAATCCAAATGGTTAAAAAAATAGCAGCAAAGGTTCATTAAAAAACCCTCTTTCAAGGGGCTCCCCAATAACCTGAAAAGGCTGCGCAACTTGGTTAAAACATATATATATATATATATATATATATATATATAATTATTTATTTTTTTCTAGTCGGAGGGCTACATTTAGTGTATACTAAGGGGGGAGGTGGAGGTTATAGGGGGCGACAGGTTTGAATAAATTTGTGAGCTGATGATAGATTAATTTTGAGATCTGGTCTGGAGGTCTGCATTAATTTTGGGATCTCATGTGGGCTCTGTGTTCCAGCCGTGTAAAATTAATTTTTGAAAACTGATTTGAATGTTGTAATAAAAGTAGTGATAGATCTCTGATCCTTGCCGCACTCCTTCCACTACATCCCGTGTCCTCGCTGGTCTCTGTACTTCTATGTCCCCCTCCACTGAGATATGAGACCGCTGCAGCCAGTGACTAAGAAGTGAGCGGTGGGATCAAAAAAGTGTCACTACTTTTATTATTTTATCATTTTCTCAGCAGTAATGTAGGCACGTGGGGCAGCACCGGGCATAGTATTGTAATATATAGAGATAAAATATTCTGTACAGAGAATCTCACCATTCACACCAGTCTACTTACAGTATGACAGAAATAAAATGCATGAATGTGCTTTGATCCAAACCATTCCATTGTAGCTCTATATATTTAGGGTCTGGCTAGGATTTCCGCCAGGATTGACCAGTATTTAGCTCCATCCATCTTCTCATCAACTCTAACCAGCTTCCCTGTCCCTGCTGAACAAATGCATCCCCAGAGTATGATGCTGCCACCACCATGTTTCATGGTGGGGATGGTGTGTTCAGGGTGATGTGCAGTGATACTTTTCCGCCACATATAGTGTTTTGCATTTAGGTCAACAAGTTCAACACGGTTGGATTTCTTGCGACTGCCGCGGCGATCCCATTCATGCTCTTCTGCCTACCTTGGTTGTAACGGGTGGCAATTTGAGTCACTGTTGCCTTTCTATCAGCTCGAACCAGTCTGCCCATTCTCCTCTGACCTCTGGCATCAACAAGGCATTTCCGCCCACAGAACTGCCGCTCACTGGATGTTTTTTCTTTTTCGGACCATTCTCTGTAAACCCTAGAGATGGTTGTACGTGAAAATCCCAGTAGATCAGCAGTTTTTGAAATACTCAGACCAGCCCTTCTGGCACCAACAACCATGCCACGTTCAAAGGCACTCAAATCACCTTTCTTCCCCATACTGATGCTCGGTTTGAACTGCAGGAGATTGTCTTGACCATGTCTACATGCCTAAATGCACTGAGTTGCCGCCATATGATTGGCTGATTAGAAATTAAGTGTTAACGAGCAGTTGGACAGGTATACCTAATAAAGTGGCCGGTGAGTGTGTATATATATATATATATATATATATATATATATATAGTTTCTTATAAATGATGATTCTATGATTTTTATTATGAGATCTGTAGGTCAGGTGCCACTTTTAATGATGCCTCTTTCCTGAACTATCTCTTGTTCCAGCCCTAGAAAAAAAGCAGTCCAAAAGTAGAATAAAGAATAAAACCCTGCTGTATCTCAGCTGTTCATCTGCAGTGGGCCTGGCCAGCAGTATCCCTTGTGGTTCATGCAGGTCTGTGTCTCTTTCAGGCTTTTAAAGTACCACCAGTCTAGTCCCTATCTATGGGTATTTTAGGCGCCTTCCCCAGTGGAAAGATGCCTGAGCTTTAGATTCTCTAATTCTATTGACCAGTATAAGTATGTTTCTCTGCTGTCTGTCAATGTACCAAACTCTGCCTGTTTATATGACTCTAACCCTCCGCCACCAGTCCTGACCTTAGCCTGTTTACCGTACTGACCCTTTGGACTTGTTTTATGGATATCCATGAATGCTGACAGCCCTGACCTTTGCTTGTTAACTGATTACAAGTATTGCCTGACCCTTCGGTGCCTTGCACAGGTGTCCCTGACTTCAATAGGTCAGGTGCCAATTACAAGAGTTAGCTGCCTGGTGGCTCCCCTGCAGTGAAGACCAGATCCCTGTATAAGGGTAAAGGGTGAATATTAGGGGCCCTCCAGGTTAATGCCCTTAGGACTAGCCCGAAGTCAAACTGGTTAGTTGGCACTATGGTTCCACACCCATTGCTCGTAACATGTTACAGGCTTGACAGTGTACAAATTGTTATCTCCAACCGATACTGCATTTTCCATATAAAACTCCATATTCCTGCTTGCAGTAGAAGTTCTGCATAATAAATGCATTTCCTATTTGCATAAATGTTGAATATAAGTAGGCAAACATGAAATTAATTTTCTGTCCTGGTGATTGATGCTTGATTTGGAGTACATACTGCTTCTTGTATGAAGGTCTCAATGGTGGTCTTTAATCTTACTTGTCTTTTATCTTCAGTACACTTTTATCTCAAACCAAATTACAATTGCCTGGTTTCCAGTGATTGCTTCCAGAGTGCATCTACCAAGTTGTTTGAACTAGCCTCTATTTATTAATTATTATTGCAAGGAAGTGGCCACCTTCCTCCCCCCTCGGTGCAATAAAATTTTATTTTAGCACTCTACAGCTATCGTTCACAATGTGAAAAGAATTTCAGTTTATTTGATATAAACATACTCCAATTTTTTTTTGTATTCTTTGGATACATCTTGTGTTTATACATAAAATAATGTACAACACAGGGATTCTCAGAGCTGCTTTGCTATCTGAATTTAATTTAAGATATATATATATATATATATATATATATATATATATATATATAAAACATCAATATACAACATAATATAATAATACATCTAGGCTTCTGGTTACTATGATATACACCAAGAAGAACAAGCCGTAAAGGTTATGCAAATATATGAAGTAGCAGGTGTTACTAACATCTGCAGATAATCAAATTTTCAAACACCTAGTTCAAATCTGTAGCATGTGGAAGGGACATAAAAAACAGATTAAAGGGGGGGCGTGGCCTGAGCATGGCGCTGTGAGCACGCACCTTACAGAGCTCCCGGACCCTGGGCCCTCTTTTTGCTATATCAAAGCACCCCTCGTTTCTTCTTTTCTAGCAGAGAAGGATGGTTAGACGCTCTGGTCGCCGTGGGTCTTCTTACCTGGCTCCACAACTGCATATTGATCGCTATTTTAGCCAAGCACCCGAACATGGAATCTAAGATGGCGCTCGCGCAGGATCCTGTAGCATGCGTTCGTGTTCCACAGCGCTCCTTCGTACATTCCAACTTGCAGCCACCTGAGAGCACAGCTGCTGCACAACCTACCTCAGCCTCACAGAACTCAGCTCTTTCCAAACAGACCACACAGAAGGAAGTGGCGCTGACGGAGCCTCCCATACCGCCTCTCAGCCTGGTGAGCACAGTCCCCCCTGATATGGCCAATGGCCCTCCTCACACCGTCACCTTCAGCCTGGACCCAGGCCCCATGTGTTGCAGGCCCTCACAATGGCGCTCACCCACCTTTGACCGGCAAACTCACTCCCTTTCTCCTCTGGTGAGTGAATTCATACCAGGCGCGGGAGACAAATCTCCACCTATGCCCGATCTTGATCAGGACTTCCTGCCTACGCCGGCCATTTTTCAAACCCCGGCATTCTCCGAGGCCTCGGAGACCTCATCCTCTGCTTCTTCTGCCAACAGTAGACGAGCTAAGCGCCCCAAATTTAAGGACATTTGGTCTCTCCTTAACAATTTACCCACTAAAACTGAATTGGAGGCCATCATTCAAAGAGTCGAACTTAAGCAAGATCAAGCCATTGCTGCGGTTAAAGCAGACCTGACCAATTTCTCTACCCAACTGGCCTCACAGGCACAGGTCTCCTCTGCCTTGGACTCTCGCCTTTCTAAAGTAGAAGAAACTCTATCTACACAACGCTCCCTGATCCGGCATTTGCTTTTACAAATAGATGATCAAGAAAACAGAGGCCGCCGTAATAACATTAAACTACGGGGTATACCGGAGGAAGTACCAGCATTCGACCTCCGCAAAGTTGTATCCACTATTCTTAATAGTGTACTTCCCAGGCCTGCAGAAACAGCAATTGAATTAGACAGTGTTCACAGAGTCCTGGGTCCCAGACGCCCGTCTACTCACTGCCCTCCACCGTGAACGTTCTGTTATAAATGCTCTTGTTTTATTTTCCCTTTTTTTTTTCTCTACCCACCAGATATACCTCACACTTGAGGGCTCTGCGAGTATTTTTGTGCTTTCCTTGGCCCAGGGAAAGGGACATACCAGTTTTTGTCTCTCCTCTCCCCACATAGGTCAGCAAATTTTTGCACTGCTCATTTGTAGCACCCCAAGATGCGCCAAGTGGTCTATTTTCCACCACAAGATTTCCTTTTCCTTTTTGATATTTTGGTTACATTTTATTATACCCCTCCTGGTCTAGCTAGTTCGGGTAACTGGTATATATTGACATTTATTTTCTTGTGTACTTTTCCTTCATATCCCCCTTGTTGACCCTATTTCTCTGTTCAGATGTTTACTGTCCAGCTGACGTTGAAAAGGTATACCATGTTTCCGTAATATGACCTCGGTTTGGTCTTATTTGTTCATTCTGTACAAGATATCAGTACTGTATAGAACAGATTTTTACTACACATGTTTATATTTGTTTTTCATTTGCTCATTTCATTTACGACTGTAATACTTATCTTTGTACTTGTCTTTCTGACGAGAGACTGATTCAGAGCATTCTTTTTTTTTATTGTATAATCTTTATAAATAAAGATCTTGTCCTGTGCCTAGGACAAGATGTCAGCACTGTTTAACATTGTGTATCCTGGTGGTTGGGAGACACAATGACAAACTGGAATGACAGCAAGAGGTTCACAGAGACAAATCTCTGCAAGGACAGATCGTCTGATCAGAATGATCCATTCTGTACTGCAAAATAAATTGGATGTCACATCACAAACACAAACCAATAGGAGGGGCTACAAACCAGATGTCCAGTTGTTCCACTAACCTCACACTACCACTCTCAAAAGCTATCATGGTGCAATAGAATCTGGAATGGAGGTCTATCTTATTCAGCCATGAATAATGCAATGATAGCCAGAGATTGGTCTGAAGACCCCGTGGACAATGCCATGAAGAGGTCTTCACAAAGGAAGGTCACAGTGGTACTACTCTCAGCAATATGGTAACGTATGGTAGCCAGACCTCTCTAGTCTTCATTTCAGGGACACTAACAGCTCGGCATTACACTGAATTAGTCATGGAACCAGTGGTACAGCCATTTGTCCAAAGTGTCTTGTGCTGCTGAGAGCTGCCTATATGGCCTAAACCATGGCCTGCAGCATCTCAGGACTTGTCCCTCATCCAACACATCTGGGACATCCTTGGTTGATGCAACTGAAAAGCAAGATCTTGATGATTTGCATGTCCAAGTGCATTCAGCGTGGCATTCCTTAGATAACCATTAATAACCTTGTTGATGGCATGCAAAGGTGGGTAAGTGCATGTATTTCTGCTACTGAATAAATCAAGATGTTTCGAATATTTTGCTTCCTTTTTTTAGCATTTACATATCATTAACATGACTATCGATCCTGCAGTTTCCATAATTATACAACCTTTCCTTGGTGCTGCAATTCCTTTTTTTCTTTAGTCTGTTTATTGATTTTTTTCAACAAATACATGAAAGCAATGTGCATGCTTTTCCAACAATTCCAAGTGATTGACATATTATAACAAACAATAATGCACAATAATAACAATTTAAAAAAAATACTTTGTTGGAGGGAGTGGAGTATAAAGCCGTTATAGCATTAAAAATATCTCCTGACAAACTTATCTCCCTCATAACCAGGAAAGTATAATCCCAATTAATGTGATCAACTGCTTTCTCAGCGTCAAGTGAAAGCACTGCTGATGGGATCTTACTTTTCTCTAGGGAATGGGCCAGGTTTAACACTCGTCTGGTGTTGTCTGAAGCACGTCTGCCTCTAATGAAACCTGTCTGGTCCCTATCGATAAACTATGGTAATAGATGGGAATGGTGTGTGGCCAGAAGTTTAGTAAATATTTTAAGGTCCGTATTTAGCAACAGTATGGAGCGAAAATTCTGGGGGACATCCGGGGATTTGCTAGGCTTTGGAACGGAGATATTTAGGGCTGAATGGTTTTCTTTAGGGAAGGATCCCATGGTTACTGCAGATTGATTAAAGTTAGTAAGGCTACTTTCACACCAGCGTTTTTGCAGGATCCGTCATGGATCTGCAAAAATGCTTTCAAGACTGATCAGTTTTGTCCTAATGCATTCTGAATAGAAAAGGATCCGTTCAGAATACATCAGTTTTGCTTCAGTTCAGTCAGCATTCCGCTTTGGAGGCGGACACTAAAACTTGCTTGCTGCGTTTTGGTGTCCACATGAAGAAACTGATCCAAACGGATCCGTCATGACTCACAATGTAAGTCAATGGGGACGGATCCGTTTTCTCAGACACAATAGAAAACGGATCCGTTCCCCATTGACTTTCAATGAAGTTCATGACGGATCCGTCTTGGCTATTTAAAAGATAATACAACCGGACCCCTTCATAACGGATGCAGACAGTTGTATTATCATAACGGAACCGTTTTTGTTGAGCCATGACGGATCCAGCAAAAACGCTGGTGTTAAAGTAGCCTAAGATGGGGAATCAGTAGGGAAGAAAAGGTCTTATAGTAGTGGTGCTCCAAGAGCTATGCCAACTTAATTTACTTAATTTGCATAAATATAAAGGCTAATATATGGCTGCAGCAGTTGATCCTACAGTCATAAGACAATTATCAATTTACTCAACATGAACTCTACTAGGCAATACTCTTGGCTTAATATGGTTGATCAGGCTGACAGAGGCTCTTGAACTGCACTTGTTGTTCCTTATGCCATCAAATTTTTTTAAAGCTGCTGGATTGGTGCCCGGGATAGTCATAGTAGCCAGGGGTCTAGTGAGGGTTCCCAGTCTTGGCATCATAGTGCTACTATTACACACTACCAGGGTTTAACAGTTTTAGTACCCTAGTGAGACAAAAACAAAACAATTTTTATATAAAACTAGCAGAAAGACCCGGCTTCGCCTGGGTATATTTCATCTATTTATTTAATGTTTCTGTGTGTCGTTGCAGAGAGAAAGTCAATGCAGCTGACAGAAATTGATTTTTACCTTCATTTTTTCAATCCCTATTGGCTGCGGACAGGGCCGGCCTTTGGGGTGTGCGACCCGTGCGGTTGCACAGGGCGCTTCACTCCCGGCCACTTAAGGGGGCGCCCTGCCAGAGCGCCCCCTTAATGGCCCGGCCGTGCCCTGCAAGTGCCGCACAGTTGGGGGCGGCGGTGGGGCAGAGGGAGATGAGCGCTTCCATTGTGGAAGCGCTCATCTCCATAGTCTGCCTTTGGAGATGCGGGGCAGGGGAGGGAGAGGCGTCTCCCCTGCCCGTTCCTCTGATAGGCTGCAGGCCCTAGGCCTGCAGCCTATCAGAGGCCAGCTCAGGCGGCGCAATGACGTCATCGCGCCGCCTGAGCCGTACAGCGCGGGACACAGGCCGGAAGAGGCCTGCATCGCATCGCTGCCGGCTCCATGGAGGTAAGTAAGTGTTTATTTTTTTTTATGGGTGCATTTTTACTGGCACATAGTGGCATTTTACTGGCACATGGGGGCACTGGGGGCATTTTACTGGCACTGGGGGCATTTTACTGGCACAAGGGGGGCACTGGGGGCATTTGTATTGGCACATGGGAGCATTTTACTGGCACTGGGGCATTTTTACTGGCACTGGGGCATTTTTACTGGCACATGGGGGCACTGGGGGCATTTTACTGGCACTGGGGGCATTTTACTGGCACTGGGGGCATTTTTACTGGCACAAGGGGGCACTGGGGGCATTTTTATTGGCACATGGGAGCATTTTACTGGCACATAGTGGCATTTTACTGGCACATGGGGGTATTGTGGGCATTGTTACTGGCACATGCGGGCACTGGGGGCATTTTTACTGGCACTGGGGGCATTTTACTGGCACTGGGGCATTTTTACTGGCACATGGGGGCACTGGGGGCATTTTACTGGCACTGGGGGCATTTTACTGGCACTGGGGGCATTTTTACTGGCACTGGGGGCATTGTTACTGGCACATGGGGGCACTGGGGGCATTTTTACTGGCACTGGGGGCATTTTTACTGGCACATGGGGGCACTGGGGGCATTTTTCTGGCACATGGGGGCACTGGGGCATTTCTTACTGGCACATGGGGGCACTGAGGCATTTCTTACTGGCACATAATTTGGGGGGCATCTATGGGGGTGGGACACTTTTTACTGGCACATGATTTTGGGGGGGAATCAATGGGGGGAACTTCTGGCACATTATTGGGGGGCACTTCTTACTGGCACATTGGAAGCATTATTACTTCCGGGGCACAGTGGGGACATTAGTACTGTTGGGGGCACTATTACTAACAAGTGCACTCTGGCAGAGAATTATTAGTTGGGACTTGTGGGGGGCACTATTACTGTGGGGGCACCCTGGCACAGTATCAGCGCAGTTATTTCTGGGGAGCGTTATGTTTACTATATTACTGGGCGCACTATTACGGAACACTATTTGCTGGGCGCAGTTATTTTAGGACACTGTGTAAACTAAGATTTTTTTTTGTCAAACTGCAGAGATGAGAAATGGCTGAAAAATGGCGTCTGGTCTGAAAGGAGAAGATGAGGAAAGAGAAGATCTATATTAGAGGAGACGTCACTGGATGTATGAGGTATGTGCGCTATATTAGGTTACATTTCAATATAGAAAGCTATAAATACAGTGCAGAGATATATAGTGTGATATAGAACAGTATAGAGAGCTATAAATACATATATATATATATATATATATATATACACTGTCTTACTCTACCTACCTATATCACTCTATATATCTCTGCACTGTTTTTATAGCTCTATACTGTATGACGTTAGTACTGTCACTCGGGGGGGGGGGGGCGCCGAGAGAAAGTTTTGCACAGGGCGCCATCTACCCTAAGGCCGGCCCTGGCTGCGGAGTGGGAGGGGGTGTAGTTTAATGGGACACGGGGGGGGGGGGGTGGTTAAGGCCTTCATTTCAGGGTGGCCTGAATTATAGGTTAATGCCATGGTAATTTGAGGAAACACAATGGGTAGCAGTGAAAGAAAACATTGCTTTGCGCGGGTATATTTAATCTATTTCATTTAATGTTTCTGTGTGTCGTTGCAGAGAGAAAGTCATCCTCCCTCCCATCCCTGCAGCTGACAGATGTTGATTTTTACGTTCAATTGTTCAATCTCCATTGGCTGCAGAGTGGGAGGGGTCATGGCCTGACTGAGTCGGGGGCGTGACGTTGCAAGACCTGGGGCGGGGTTTTAAGTCCTTCTTTTGATGGTGGCCAGAATTACAGGTCGATGCCATGGTAATTTATGAGGACACGCCATGGGTAACAGTGGAAGAAAACATTGCTTTGCACGGGTATATTTAATCTATTTCATTTAATGTTTCTGTATGTTGTTGCAGAAAGAAATCCAACTTCCCTCCCACCCCTACAGCTTACAGAAGTTGATTTTTACCTTCATTTTTTCAATCCCCGTTGGCTGCGGAGTGGGAGGGGGCGTGGCCTGACAGAGTCGGAGCGTGGTTTCGCGAGATCTGGGGCGGGGGTCAGAGTGGCATGAATTACAGGTCGATGACATGGTAATTTATGGGGACCCGCAATGAGTAGCAGTGGAAAAAAACATCTTTTATTAGTACTGAATGGTCGTAGTCTAAAATTAGTCAATTTCATCTACGATTTTTGTGTGTCGTTGCAGAGAGAAATTAACCCTCCCACCCCTGCAGCTGATTTTTTTCAATCCCCGTTGCCTGCGGAGTGGGAGGGGGCGTGGCCTGGCAGAGTTGGGGGTGTGGATTATCAAGATGCTTCGAACGGTTTGTAGTCTGAAATTAGTCTATTTCATCTAAAATTTTGTGCGTCATTGCAGAGAGAAATTCACCCTCCCACCCCTGCAGCAGTTTATTTTTCCCTTCATTCTTTCAATCCCTGTTGGCTGCGGAGTGGGAGGGGGCATGACCTGACAGAGTTGGGGGTGTGGCTTAGCAAAGCGCTTCGCATAGGTGATTTAATCTATTTCATTTAATGTTTCTGTGTGTCGTTGCAGAATGGCTGCAGAGTGGGAGGGGGCGTGGTCTGACAGAGTTGGGGGCGTGACTTAGCAAGACGATTCGAACAGTTGTAGTCTATAATTAGTCTATTTTATCTAAAATTTTTGTGTGTCGTTGCAGAGAGAAATTCACCCTCCCACCCTTGCAGCAAACAAAAGTTTATTTTTACCTTCATTTTTTCAGTTCCCATTGGCTGCGGAGTGGGAGGGGGCGTGACCTGACAGAGTTGGGGGCGTGGATTAGCAAGATGCTTCGCATGGGTGTATTTAATCTATTTTATTTAATGTTTGTGTGTGTTGTTGCAGAAAGAAAGTCGACCTCCCACCCATCCCTGCAGCTGACAGAAGTTGATTTTTACCTTTATTTTTTCAATCTCTGTTGGCTGCGGAGTGAAATGGGGTGTGGCCTGACAGAGTTGGGGGTGTGGCTTAGTGAGACCTGGGGCGGGGGTTTTAAGTACTTCTTTTAGGGTGGCCTGAATTAAAGGTCAATACCATGCTTATTTATGAGCCCACGCAATAGGCAGCAGTGGAGGAAAACATCTTTTATTACTACTGAACTGTAGTAATAGAAAAAAACATAAGTTATATTTATGGTAACCGGAATACCTTTAACAGTGTCAGTGAATAGAAATGGATGAGATCCTCAGCTGCTGATAATTACCTGGTTGTTATGGAAACCTGCCCTCCCTGTGTTTGCCTTTGCAGAGAATGGCAGTTGGAGTTTAAAACCAAAGTTCCCAGTTGTAATGTTGGCTAATGGAGATCATATTTTGGGAATATCTCAAGAACGGTATGTCCTAGAGAGATGAGACCTGGTCTAAAACCTTCCCGGACACCTGATGTACCTGTGTGCCGAATTTGGTAAAAATCGGTCCAGTAGTTTGGTCGCGCATAGAGGACAGACAGACAGACAGACAGAAACTCATTTTTATATTATTAAGAGATATTTAAATAAATATTGTTACACCCTCACCCTGAAAAAACATTTACAGTATCATGTAAAAATGTAAACAAAAAATAAACATAATTGGCATTGATGTGTCCATAACAGATACTGTAACATTTACCAGTTCCCAACCAACTGTTGACTATATACATCCAAATGGTTTAAAATGTCCTTGCAGAGATCGCAGCTGCATGCTAATCGTGAGTCGCAAGCCCACTGTGCTCCCCATAGACAGCTGTGCTCCCAATAGAGAAGAGAAGGGAAGGGTGGTTTTTCATGTCCATTCCTCATCACTCTATACACAGTGCTCAACAAACACTGTGTATAGAGATCAGGAAGTGCAAAGTTCCACTTCCTGCTTCGGTTCTAGCAATCATATGATTGTCAGGGCAGGAGTTTGCGCAAGCTGCCGGGTCTTAGCAGACCCAGATCAGTTCTAAAGTGAGGCTGTCCAGCCATGCAATATGTCAACCTCAGTTACAGAAGGAAAAAAGGAATGTTAAATGTCACTCAAAGGTCTTTGATGACCTTATGGAGGCACTCAAAGTGTAAAAAATAAAAAGTAAGAACAAAATAAAAAAAGGAAAAATTAATTAAACGCTACCACATAGCACACTGCAGCTTCTAGCCCTGCAGCAAGTGACCACAACCCATACATCAAAATGATTGTTTGGAAAAGGAAAATAATTAAAAAATATATGCAGTACAGACCAAAAGTATGGACACACCTTCTCATTCAAAGAGTTTTCTGTATTTTCATGACTATGAAAATTGTAGATTCACACTGAAGGCATCAAAACTATGAATTAACACATGTGGAATTATATACTTAACAAAAAAAGTGTGAAACAACTGAAAATATGCCTTATATTCTAGGTTCTTCAAAGTAGCCTCCTTTTGCTTTGATTACTGCTTTGCACACTCTTGGCATTCTCTTGATGAGCTTCAAGGGGTAGTCACCTGAAATGGTTTTCACTTCACAAGTGTGCCCTGTCAGGTTTAACAAGTGGGATTTCTTGCCTTATAAATGGGGTTGGGACCATGAGTCGTGTTGGGCAGAAGTCAGGTGGATACACAGCTAATAATCCTACTGAATAGACTGCTAGAATTTGTATTATGGCAAGAAAAATGCAGCTAAGTAAAGAAAAACGAGTGGCCATCATTACTTTAAGAAATGAAGGTCAGTCAGTCCGAAAAATTGGGAAAACTTTGAAAGCGTCCCCAAGTGCAGTCGAAAAAACCATCAAGCGCTACAAAGAAACTGGCTCATATGAGGACCGCCCCAGGAAAGGAAGACCAAGAGTCACCTCTGCTGCGGAGGATAAGTTCATCCGAGTCACCAGCCTCAGAAATCGCAGGTTAACAGCAGCTCAGATTAGAGACCAGGTCAATGCCACACAGAGTTCTAGCAGCAGACACATCTCTACAACAACTGTTAAGAGGAGACTGTGTGCAGCAGGCCTTAATGGTAAAATAGCTGCTAGGAAACCACTGCTAAGGACAGGCAACAAGCAGAAGAGACTTTTTTGGGCTAAAGAACACAAGGAATGGACATTAGACCAGTGGAAATCTGTGCTTTGGTCTGATGAGTCCAAATTTAAGATCTTTGGTTCCAACCACCGTGTCTTTGTGCGACGCAGAAAAGGTGAACAGATGGACTCTACATGCCTGGTTCCCACCGTGAAGCATGGAGGAGGAGGTGTAATGGTGTGGGGGTGCTTTGCTGGTGACACTGTTGGGGATTTATTCAAAATTGAAGGCATACTGAACCAGCATGGCTACCACAGCATCTTGCAGCGGCATGCTATTCCATCCGGTTTGCGTTTATTTGGACCATCATTTATTTATCAACAGGACAATGACCGCAAACACACCTCCAGGCTGTGTAAGGGCTATTTGACCAAGAAGGAGATTGATGGGGTGCTACGCCAGATGACCTGGCCTCCACAGTCACCAGACCTGAACCCAATCGAGGTGGTTTGGGGTGAGCTGGATCGCAGAGTGAAGGCAAAAGGGCCAACAAGTGCTAAGCATCTCTGGGAACTCCTTCAAGACTGTTGGAATACCATTTCAGGTGACTACCTCTTGAAGCTCATCAAGAGAATGCCAAGAGTGTGCAAAGCAGTAATCAAAGCAAAAGGTGGCTACTTTGAAGAACCTAGAATATAAGACATATTTTCAGTTGTTTCACACTTTTTTGTTAAGTATATAATTCCACATGTGTTAATTCATAGTTTTGATGCCTTCAGTGTGAATCTACAATTTTCATAGTCATGAAAATACAGAAAACTCTTTGAATGAGAAGGTGTGTCTAAACTTTTGGTCTGTACTGTAGATATATATATATTTTAAGTGCATGTTGCGCTATTAACGAACAGAAATCTGATTAAAAAAAATAAAAATATTAAATAAGAAATTACATAAAATTAAAGCTATATGTTTGACCAAAAAGCGCAATAATTATTTACATAACCAAACAGAACAAAAAGTTATGGCTGATGTAAATCTGAGGGAAAGGACCAGTAGATCTCAATCTTGGGCAACATGGCTGTTCTTCTGATGGCATTTACACATAGGTGGCACAACGGCATCATCATATTTCAGTGTCCCATTCATTATCCTTATTTTTTGCCCCTAAAAATATCTTATAGAGACTGATCAGACACGAGCATCCTCCATGTGCCACATATGCCTGCCCCTAGTTCCTTTATTTAGTCCACACTGAAACAGCCTGCTCATTCTTTAGCTAAAGCAACATTTAAACTCGAGTCACAACTGAAATCAATTTGCCTTTGCCTCAGTCTCTGTCTCTCACTGGCCACCATGGGAAAAATATGTTTACGAGGGGACTGATTAAGACTGATGCACACAAATGCACTATGTCAACTGTTGGAGTCCCAGAAATATATGGCGTAACACTTCAGGTGTGAATTTGGCATACACATTCCCTAAAGTACAGTGAATTGAAATGTTCTCCAGAACATCTTTGATCCCTCGTTAATTGATGTCATTGTGCAATTTGCATCAAGCAGGAATGTGATTGCGAATTCCATCTGTGTTTTTTGGCAGTCGGAAATGGAAAACATATGCAGTAAATAGAGTAAACTATTAAAATACAGGTCAACAGTGTAAATTGTGTGTAGTTAGAATCACATGGGTTTTGATGACTAGGGTTCTGACAGTTGATGGGGAAGTGAAAGCTTGTTACATAATCCATATAGTCAACATCAATATAGCGAATCTAAACTACATAATGTATGGAGCTCTCACACGTGACCCTGGAATCACTTCTTATATCAGGCACATATAAAATGAGGATGCATCGTCTCTGAACATGACATTTCACAAGTTATTTAATACCTGTAAATGTTATGCTTCGATGTCTACTTGCTAGGAGCACAGTAGCAGTGAGTGACATTTGACTGCCCTTTACAAAGTGCAATAAACATAGAATTAAGAAATGAAAAGTGCAATGTTTTGCAGCACAGTGGCAATGCAAATAGATCCTAGTAAAGTTGTATCCGCCGTTAATATGACAGCTGACAAAATGCATTTTAAGCAAGACAGAAACTCTCATTATTCATCTAATGTCAAGCTGGGACAGGATCCAAATTACTTTGCCTCTGTGTAGATTGCATTTTGATGATGTGCCTTAGGTGGAATAGATGGATTGGCTACAAACTTTTTGGCACTGCTTGATTATTCATTCTATATTTCCCAGTTGACGTACTATATGCTCCCAGACGCATAAACAAAGTAAATGATAATGTGTATTAAATATGAACCTAGGATCATTGGCCACGTGGCATATTGTCATGTTCAATTCTTCAGTGCTGCAAGCAGAATGTCAGAAGATTACACATTTACAGTAGTCAAGAGCAGCTTTCTTTTTATTATTCCATTTCTACATTTCCTTAATGCAAGGATTGAGAACCTTAAAGTGTCCAAATCCCACATCCCCACTGCTGTTTCAAGCTGTGCTGAGCAATGCAGGCCGCCAGCATCTTTCCAAGGCACTGTACATCATATAGTGGCAGTGCTTGGTATTGCAGCTCAGACCCATTGACTTTAATGGGGCTGAGATGCAACTAGCCCATGTACAGTGATGTCACTGGCCTAGAAAGAGGCTGTGGCACTCAAGGCCTCTTCTAACAGCTGATCGGTGGGGGCCCCAGGTATCGCAACCCCCACAGATCTGACCTATCCTGAGGATAAGTCATAAATATCTTTTCCTGGATAACCCCTTTAACTGTTATACATGTAGCTTGCTAACAATGTCCACATGATTATTGGGTGTTTGCACCTTGAATGTATAATAACCAATACAGAAGAATGGGTTACATTTCTCAACCTAATTGTATTTTTAGAAAAATGAGTTTAATCCTGCAGGCTGGGATGCTGAATGACATGGTAAGCTTGTTGCCAAGCTGCTTCTCCCCTTCTCTGCTGGTAGCACAGTCATGTGAGAAATGCTGATAGCTAGAGATAAATGAACAACCAGAGTCTTTTCAATAGGGTCAGTATTAGATTACTCATTCCTTCAACTCGTGTTGAATACAGGGCACAGAGGGATGGTATGAACAGTAACATTTTTTTAACTGGGAAAATGAAATACCTTATTGAATCCTAAATATCACAATACACAGTTGATTCCCATTATTATGAGCTAATATCCAGAGTAACTGTCGCCTGCAGTATGGAAAGCAGTTAAATGGGCTGGGAGTGACTCAATAAGGTCCTCGTAGGTAGTCACAGGTATGTGGAGCCATGCTGACTGCAGTGCATCCCACTGCAGCTGGAGGATGCATGGGGGGAGGATTCATAGAGCGAACACTGTGGGTTTGGAGAATTAGGGGGCCAGGGTAGTACTTGGAAGTGTTGGTTATGCTCTCTTAACCAATGTAGGGCAATTTTAGCCATGTGACATGTTGCATTATTTTCCTGGAAGTTATCATCTGACTCAGGGAAGACAATCAACATGTATGGGTGTATGTAATCTGCAAGGATGGATTCATACCCAAATCGGTTGAGAGTGCCTTCTATATGGATGAGTGGGCCCAGAGAATGCCATGAAAACTTTCCCCAGACCATAATGTTGCCACCACCAGCTTGTGTTCTTCTAGCAATGGTTGCCGATTGTTTGTTCTCTGATATTTCTCACCTGACATGTCAATGTCCATCCATTTGATGAAGGAGAGAGTAGGAATTAGTCTTACTGGTAATTGGTTTTCCAGGAGTCCAACATGACAGCACCACAGGAAATTGTCCTTATAGAACTCTGTAGAGACATGAAGACAGAGAGATTAAAAAACCCTCCCTGCCCCCACTCTCCAGTGTTTTCCAAATTGCTACACCGGATAGATGCAACTCATTTATTTAGAACCCACAATGTTTACATCAAATCACATTGTTACTATTTAGAGTTATAGGGAGGGTAGTAAGGGTGCTGTCAGGTTGGACTCCTGGAAAACTAATTAACAATAGGACTCATTCCTACTTTCCAGGATGTCCCCCCCATGCCAGCAACACAGGAGAAATACCAAATGAATCAGTACTTAGGGGGAGACAACTGCTTGCAGGACCTTACACCCAAACACCAAATCCAGTCCTGTAATGTCTGCAAAATGTATTGTAGCTTGTTCAGGTCGCGACTTCACAAATCTGGCCAATTGTGGCATTAGCCATCTCTGCCCTTGAAGCAGCCATGGCTCTGGTCGAGTAGGCTCTTATAGAAGGCAGTCCACCTCCTGGAGTCTGTATGTTTCTTTGATAGTCTCTTTGATCCGTCTGGCCAAAGTCTGCATATAGACTGTTCTCTGTGAAAAGGGGACAAGATTCAAGGTTATCCTATCATCTAAGAGTCTAAACTAGGGTTCTTTTACGGACAACTCCCCTATCCGAAGTGCAGTAGTGATGGCCACTAGGAAAGCAAACTGTACACAGTGAACTAAATGATCACAAGTGGTGTTTTAAAAAATCACAAACACAGGTTTTTAAATTTTTTACACCAAAAAACAGGTGCAGGGAAATGATAAATCATGTCAGGTATGTATACTTAATTTTGGATCAGTAGATACTGAGATTAATAATGTGACCTGTATATAGTTCACTTCTGGAGCTTCTGCTTAGCAATGCGAGCTCAGTAGGTGTCTTACTTTGACTTCAAGTTTACTCTGCTTGCAGTGAATATGGATACACAATGCTAGTAATTCCATTCCAGCCCCAGAAAAAGTACAAAATGGCTGACCTTGCCCATAAAATTCAGCTTTATTTATTATCCCATCAGAAGAGATTTAGCAGCTGTGTTGTAAAGTGCCTGTCTTTAGGAGTTTCTGAAAATAGTAACAGGTTTCTCAAAATGATGGATTTTGGCGCAACTTGTTAGTATACGTATTAAACACCTTTCTTTTTCATCATTGGTTGGGATGCCATGAAATCTCATGGCATACCAGATGAACTGCCAACTGTCTACTATTCATAGGATTTAATTTGTCAAAACTGTCGAAACAAGACTAAAATCCAGAGTTCAGCTGTCATTTTATTAGACAGTTTTAATAAATGAGGCTCATAGCCTTTGTATTATTTTATTTATAATTTTCATTTAATGATGTGCTGGAGTCCATCCTAAATAAGTCTTTACTCTACTGCTCTGTAATATGCTACCACTCTGAAATATGCAAAATGTTAAAGGGTGTCTGTCAGCAGTTTTGACCATGTCAAACTGTTGATAGTGCTAGATGGGGGCTAGGGCAGTACAAACATACTTTTTGTGGAGTTTTATTATTAGAAGTAATGTGGCTATGAACATTTATTCTGCCAGTCATTGCTTCTGCAAGTGCCCAGGAGGCAGAGCTTCAATGTGAAGGGCCCTCTACATTGAGCTCCTCCATAGTCCCTCTGCTCTGAGTTACGACTGTAGCATCCAACCAAGAGGCCACTAAATCTAGCACTCAGAGCAGTGGAGAAGGGCTGTGAAAGGGCTCGGTGCAGACAACACTTAACAGTGGAGCCCCTCTCCTAGGTACTTGCAGGAGCAGAACGTAGTAGAATAACTGCTCATATTCACACTGCTCATGATAACATACACTACAATATATAGGTTTGCCCTGCTCTCCCCAGTCCCTAACTAGTGCTGGTCAAAACTGCTGGCACAACTCCCTTTAAATTTGTTAGGCACCAGTCTGTACCTCATTATTCTTGCTGTGACTTACACATACAGAAAATTATAACTAATATTTATATGTCTACACTATTTATTTATATGGAGTACAGAGAATATGAAAATATGGATCGCTCTCTAGATCTTCATACCTATTCCTGCTAAATCAATGCATTTTGGCATACAATTCCACGTTTACTTGGCAGAACAGCAAGATATCAGCCAGGTGTCAACCCTAATAATATATGAAGAACTGTCAGAATGAATAAAGTGATGAGCTGCTCCATGCTCTGCAATAGTGACCACAGCTGACTATCAGTGAAAGTAGGAATGTCGATTGTTCCTTTTCTACACACAAAGGAAGCAGCTGCAGCTTGCTCCTGATAGAAGCCAGGCAATAAATAGGAATCCTTAATTACTTTCATTGAACTAAAAATAGCGGCTCCTGTCTTGGACAAGTTGGGTTGTTCTTTCATGCTGTCATGGTGATATGGAGAATGGGTATATGCTCAGTCTATTTCCTACAGCAGACGTGAATTATTAATATTTTATTATTATGCAGAAATCTCCCATCAAAAAAATACTGTTTCAGAGGCTTTAAAGGGGGTTTTACTACCTGAAGTGGCTTCGGAAGTCTAGTAGCAGTTTTGGGATCATTGGGAATAGGATCTAGACCGTGACTGCAGTCTCCCTAACATAATCACAGGTCCAAAAAAGTATGGAGCAGATTTATGGCCTTGTGGATCAAATGCAGGGCGTAATGCAGCTTGTCCAGGATCTAGTTATAAGACTTCAACATCATGAGATTGTGTTTGGACAAAATTCTACTGTGGGTAGCACTTCAGTTCCAGCTGAAACCAATCTAAACCTTGCTGAACAATTTTCCAGTGATAGGAATTTGTGATGTTTCAAAAGAGTTACAAAGTTACTATGGTGGGGAAGCAAATCCCAGAAAGGAAGTGAGACGCGGATTTATACACATTTTCATAAGCATTAATGTCATTTACTTTTAAGAATTCATCTAAGCCCTTTTTACAAATGTCCACTGTTCCTGCTGTGACCACGTCCTGAGGAAGTCTATTCCACAGATTCACAGTTCTTACAGTAAAGAAACTTTGACAGAAATGAACTGTGTATTCCAGATGAGGCTGCCCCACAAGTCCATGCCTCGTTTTATTGCATGACAATATACTGGTGGCCTTAGAAGCAGCTGATTGACATTGTATGATGTTATTTAATCTACAAGGACACCCAAATCCTTCTCTACAAATGACTCCCCCAGTGTTACCTCCCTCGGACATATAATGCACAGAGATTATTACTACCCAGATGCATAACTTTACATTTATTCACAATGAACCTCATTTACCAAGTTGATGCCCAATCACTCAGAGTGTTCAAGTCAGTTTATAGTTTATGGACATCTTCCATAGATCGCACAGTACTACATAGCTTAGTGTCATCTGCAAAAATAGAAGTGGTGCTATCAGAGGCGTAGCTAGAGGTTCAGCACAGGGGGGGCGAAACATACTTGAGTGGGCCCCCCACTTAGTGGCTTCCCAAACGCACGTTTCCAACTTCACAGGCACATACTAGTTGTGGTTATAATATTGTATTAGAAAGATGACTGTATAAACTGCTGGATCATCTATGCTGTTAAGTACAGTACAATAGACTTTCTACATACCCTAGTGTAAATACTCTACCACATAATGCAGTAAAATATAGGATTAAGAGGAGTAAAAAACAAGAGGACTCCTATGTTAAAGGAAACCTGTCCCCAGTTTTTACATCACTAAACTAACAGTCCCCTGCCCCCATCAGACCCCAGATCAGCGTATTGTGCCCCATCAGACCTCACATCAGCCTACTGTGCCCCCATCAGACCTCAGATCAGTGTATTGTACCCCCATCAGACCTCAGATCAGCAGAATGTGCCCCCATCAGACCTCAGATCAGCCTACTGTGCCCCCATCAGACCTCAGATCAGCGTATTGTGTCCCATCAGACCTCAGATCAGTGTATTGTGGCCCATCAGACCTCAGATCAGCGTATTGTGCCCCCATCAGACCTCAGATCAGCGTATTGTGCCCCATTAGACCTCAGATCAGCGTATTGTGCCCCCATCAGACCTCAGATCAGCGTATTGTGCCCCATCAGACCTCAGATCAGCGTATTGTGCCCCCATCAGACCTCAGATCAGCGTATTGTGCCCCCATCAGACCTCACATCAGCCTACTGTGTCCCATCAGACCTCACATCAGCATATTGTGCCCCATCAGACCTCAGATCAGCGTATTGTACCCCCATCAGACCTCAGATCAGCAGAATGTGCCCCCATTAGTCCTCACATCAGCCTACTTTGCCCCCATCAGACCTCAGATCAGCCTACTGTGCCCCCATCAGACCTCAGATCAGCCTACTGTGCCCCCATCAGACCTCAGATCAGCGTATTGTGCCCCATCAGAACTCAGATCAGCATATTGTGCCCCATCAGACCTCAGATCAGCGTATTGTGCCCCATGAGACCTCACATCAGCCTACTGTGCCCCCATCAGACCTCAGATCAGTGTATTGTGCCCCCATCAGACCTCATATCAGCGTATTGTGCCCCATCAGACCTCAGATCAGCGTATTGTGCCCCATCAGACCTCAGATCAGCGTATTGTGCCCCCATCAGACCTCACATCAGCCTACTGTGTCCCATCAGACCTCACATCAGCGTATTGTGCCCCATCAGACCTCAGATCAGCGTATTGTACCCCATCAGACCTCAGATCAGCAGAATGTGCCCCCATTAGTCCTCACATCAGCCTACTTTGCCCCCATCAGACCTAAGATCAGCAGAATGTGCCCCCATCAGACCTCAGATCAGCGTATTGTGCCCCATCAGACCTCAGATCAGCATATTGTGCCCCATCAGACCTCAGATCAGCGTATTGTGCCCCATCAGACCTCACATCAGCCTACTGTGCCCCCATCAGACCTGAGATCAGTGTATTGTGCCCCCATCAGACTTCAGATCAGCGTATTGTGCCCCATCAGACCTCAGATCAGTGTATTGTGACCCCATCAGACCTCAGATCAGCGTATTGTGCCCCCATCAGACCTCACATCAGCCTACTGTGCCCCATCAGACCTCAGATCAGCGTATTGTGCCCCATCAGACCTCACATCAGCCTACTGTGCCCCCATCAGACCTCAGATCAGCGTATTGTGCCCTCATCAGACCTCAGATCAGCAGAATGTGCCCCCATTAGTCCTCACATCAGCCTACTTTGCCCCATCAGACCTCAGATCAGCAGTATGTGCCCCCATCAGATCTCAGATCAGCCTACTGTGCCCCCATCAGACCTCAGATCAGCGTATTGTGCCCCATCAGACCTCAGATCAGCATATTGTGCCCCATCAGACCTCAGATCAGCGTATTGTGCCACATCAGACCTCACATCAGCCTACTGTGCCCCCATCAGACTTCAGATCAACGTATTGTGCCCCATCAGACCTCAGATCAGTGTATTGTGACCCCATCAGACCTCAGATCAGCATATTGTGCCCCATCAGACCTCAGATCAGCATACTGTGCCCCATCAGACCTCAGATCAGCGTATTGTGCCCCATCAGACCTCACATCAGCCTACTGTGCCCCCATCAGACCTCAGATCAGCGTATTGTGCCCTCATCAGACCTCAGATCAGCAGAATGTGCCCCCATCAGACCTCAGATCAGTGTATTGTGCCCCATCAGACCTCACATCAGCCTACTGTGCCCCCATCAGACCTCAGATCAGCGTATTGTGCCCTCATCAGACCTCAGATCAGCAGAATGTGCCCCCATTAGTCCTCACATCAGCCTACTTTGCCCCCATCAGACCTCAGATCAGCAGAATGTGCCCCCATCAGACCTCAGATCAGCCTACTGTGCCCCCATCAGACCTCAGATCAGCGTATTGTGCCCCATCAGACCTCAGATCAGCATATTGTGCCCCATCAGACCTCAGATCAGCGTATTGTGCCCCATCAGACCTCACATCAGCCTACTGTGCCCCCATCAGACCTGAGATCAGTGTATTGTGCCCCCATCAGACTTCAGATCAGCGTATTGTACCCCATCAGACCTCAGATCAGTGTATTGTGCCCCCATCAGACCTCACATCAGCCTACTGTGCCCCATCAGACCTCAGATCAGCGTATTGTGCCCCATCAGACCTCACATCAGCCTACTGTGCCCCCATCAGACCTCAGATCAGCGTATTGTGCCCTCATCAGACCTCAGATCAGCAGAATGTGCCCCCATCAGACCTCAGATCAGTGTATTGTGCCCCCATCAGACCTCAGATCAGCGTTTTGTGCCCCCATCAGACCTCAGATCAGTGTATTGTGCCCCCATCAGACCTCAGATCAGTGTGTTGTGCCCCCATCCAGACCTCAGATCAGTGTATTGTGCCCCCATCAGACCTCAGATCAGCGTATTGTGCCCCCATCAGACCTCAGATCAGCGTATTGTGCCCCCATCAGACCTCAGATCAGCGTATTGTGCCCCCATCAGACCTCAGATCAGCGTATTGTGCCCCCATCAGACCTCAGATCAGCCCACCCTGCGTGCAGCGTCAGGTCATAGTGCGCGCCGGCCAGGGAGACAGTGGAGCGCCGGACCATAATGGAAGCGCTCACCTGTATTCGCCTGTTAGTCATCCTTGCTGGGCCCCCCCTGAGTCACTGGGCCCGGAGCCGTCGCCCCCTCTGCCCCCCCAGTAGCTACGCCTCTGGGTGCTATTAATCCTGTCCTTGATATCATTAATAAATAAATTAAATAACAGAGGACCCAGCATGGAACCTTGGAGTACACCACTTATAACCTGGGACCATTCTGAATAGGAATCATTGACCACAACTCTCTGGACACGGTCCTTGAGCCAGTTTTCCAATTAGAAACTATACTTTCCAAGCCTATAGACCTTATTTTACCTATTAAACGTCTATGAGGGACAGTATCAAAAGCCTTTGCAAAATCCAGAAACACTACATCCACAGCCGGCCCTCTGTCCAGTTGCAAGCTATATTTCTGTTTGAGGTCTCATTAGTCAGAAACTGGGCAGCAAAGAGAGGGATGTATTATGTCCCTTCAAAAGGGAGATCCATCACTACCCAGTGGACTGGGCCAGCCCTTCGTAGGCCTATCTGAGCGTTTGAAGGTTCTTCTTGTTTATTATTCACAGCCCATGTCTTTAGAGGAAGCTATGACCCTGGCTATCAGACTTGATAGATGTCTAATCGAGTGTGACAAGTCCGCTTCTTTGCAGCCTACTCCTTTAATATCCAAGGCCCATCACTTGTCACCTGAGGAACCTATGCAGTGGATCTACAATGTCAGCCCAGGAGCAGAGATGTTTCTAGAGAAGGCAGGGACTAGAAATGCTGGCCATATTCTAAAAAGTTGTTCCAAGCCACAAAAACTCCAACATCTAGGTGGTTCTCGTGAAGGCCACCTAGTCAGCCATTTTCCATTCATTCCAAGAAAGTCTCTAAGTTACCTGCTTCTATTTCTTATTCTGAAAGTATGGTTATTGCTATAGCTTTTGTTTATTGTGGGTCAGCGGCCAATTTTCTGGATTTTCAGGTTGCTAAAAAATTATCCATCCCATTATTGCAGCTTGCCACTCCAGTTAAGATTACTGTAATGGATAGTACTCCTTTGTCTTAGGGTCCTGTAAAACTAAATACTCTGCCTGTAACCTTAAGGTCCTTTTACACGGGCCGATTATCGGCCGAAAAAGCGTTCCTAGGAACGCTAGTGCCGATAATCGGCCCGTGTAAAAGTGGCCCTAATCAGCCGACGAACGAGCAAAACGCTCGTTCGTCGGCTGATTGGATCTTTTGGTTTGTACAAAAGATCCAATCTGTCGGGCGCACATCACCCTGTGTAAACAGGCGATGTGCGCCTGACAGTATGGAGCTTCCCGGCCGCACGAGTGATACAGCGATCACTCGTGCGGCCCGGCGCTCGATTCATCGGGCCGTGTAAAGGCTCCCTGCATGAGCGCCGATATCGCTGATCGGCGCTCGGGCAGGGAGACACATCGGCCCGTCTAAAAGGGCCTTTAGTTGTTGGATCTATGCAGTCAGAGCACATTTCTTTTTTCTTCCTTAAAGGGTTTATGTCACTAGAATTAACCTCCTTAAACTGGCTGACATTAGCCATGTGCTAATGTCAGCAGACCCTGATGCCCCCTTACTGCACAATTCTTACTTTTGTAATATGCACATTAGCCTCTAGGAGCAGGGGGGCGTTGCTCCTGCTCCTAGAGGCTCCGTTCTCCCACCTCATTCCACGCCTTGCCGTCCTTGATTGACAGGCCAGCGTTCATCTTCTCCTGTCAGCCCTGTGTGCTGTAGGAGCAAGATTTACTGGCTTAGTTGCCCATAGTAACCAATCAGATTCCACCTTTCATTTTCCAAAGGACCTCTAAAAAATGGAAGGCGGAATCTGATTGGTTGCTATGGGCAACTAAGCCAGGTTTCCTTTACATCAGTTTTGATAAATCTCCCCCATTGTACACCACCAGGAGGTGGTGATGGTAAGTTCACTAAAAGAATTCAAGAGGGGCCTGGATGTATTTCTGGAGGGTAATATTACAGGTTATAGTTACTAGAGATGGGTCGTTGATCCAGGGAGTTATTCTGATTGGACTCGGGAAGGAATTTTTTCCCTAAAGAGGGGAAAATTGGCTTCTACCTCACAGGGGTTTTTTGCCTTCCTCTGGATCAACTTGTAGGAAAACATGACGAACTGGATGGACAGATGTCTTTTTTCGGCCTTATAAACTATGTTACTATGTTACACTTACATGGTGTTCCTGAGAACATATTTTTTTTCCTAGTTTTGGAGAGTTTCTTGTAACTTTGCTCCAGGTACATTTGTATTTTTTGTCTCCACTACATCCTGAAACTAATGGGCAGACAGAGAGGTTCAATCAGACCTTGGAACAGTATCTTAGGTGTTACATCGCCGACCATCAATCTGAATGAGTTACTTATCTGCCGTTAACCGAATTTTCTATAAATGGTCACCATTCATCACCTTTTTTTTGTAGTTACAGGTTTCATTCTCAGTTTCGGCTATTCTCCACTTCTGCTACTAAAAACCTGGAAGTGGAAATCTCTACTAATAAACTGTGCACAGGCCTAGTTTGAAATAAACCAGTTTTCTGTGCAGGAGAAAGTATGGTTGTCCACTAAAAACTTGCATCTCACAATACCATCACATAAGTTGGGTACTAGATAAATTGGTCCCTATGACATTGTAAAGGTTATTTCGTGTCTAGAGTATGCAGTTCAACATATTATTGACTCTCGTAAAGTTAGAGCCAGTTTAATAACCGTGATCCTGATGACAGAAGCTCTTAACATTGCCTTTGATTGTGTTGGTATCAGTATGATACCGGGATCAGTATGAATGTGGTTTAACAAGCCCTATACACTCCCAGCATAGAAATGTCACTGCAAATTCAAGGTATGCTGCAGATTTTCAAATACCCTATTGCAGAAAAGTTGAGAAGTTTCACTGTGGATTCCATTCATTGCCATGCAATGAAGTGCAATCCACACCAAAATTTGCAATAAAATTTGCGTGTCACACAAATAATGGTGCGGATATTCACACTGATTTATCTGAGAAAAATATATGTGATGTGTGAACACACCTAAACTTGTGTTTCGTGCTGTTTTAATGCAGAAGTAGAAGTACTGTATATAGAAAAAAAATCTATTTTTTTCTTTTAATTTACTTTTAGTTTTGTCTTCACAAACTGCATCAAAATGGCATGTGAGAAAATATCCTAAGCAGGGCTATATTTACAAAGCACAGGGGGGGCATGTGCTTAGGTTGTCAGGAAGGAGGGGGCATAACTTCACTGAGAAAACTAATGATTTATGTTGATTCTTTCACCTTTGTACTGCTTCTCATGTCTCTTTATCACTAACTTTTGTTTATTGTAGCTACAAATCAGGAGATTTAACCCTCACATTGCTTACCCACAGCTAATGTAGCAGTTATCTGTTCAGGAAGGCAGTGTAAAGCTGGTTTCACCTGACTGAGTTCCACCCATTGAACTTGCAGCATGTGTCTGTGGCAGCTCCCGTCCTGACATCACCAGCACTAACAGGTTTACAAAGCATTATATTCATTTATGATGCTATGTAACCCTTGCAGTTCTGAAATGTACTGGATAACAGTGACAAAATGCTGTCAGTCTTATACAATACATTCCAGAAGGGTTACATAGCATCATAAATCAATATAATGCTATGCGACCCCTGTCAGTGCTATGGAGTTCAGTATGGAAGCTTCCGTAGACACACGCTGTGAGTTCAATGCATTGAACTTGCTTGTGTGAAACCAGCCTAAGGGTTAACTCCCCTGACTCGGTGCTGCAGTTGACAGTGATAAGGAGCCATTAGAGCAGAAAGGTGAAACCAGAATATGACATTTCCAACAAACAGAGACAATTTCTCTGCCTGTCACACAGCAGACCATTCCATAATCCACACACTGACATGAAAATAGTGAAGCTCAGTATAACTAAAAACCAAAAAGTAAAGGTAGGCAAACACCTAGAAAGAGTTAGGTCTTGTCCAAATAAGCGACACTACTTTGTGCTCTGGCCTGTGAACATAAATGCATTTTTATGTGGACCACTCAGAGATAATGTCTGGGTTCTGTTTGTTTTTCTTGCAGATCCACTCACTTGAGTGAATGAATCTTGAGGGAAAATCAGAGTTCGTTGGTGCATGCAATGATTATTCCATTCATTGCATGCACTATACATAGCATACACATTGCCTTCGGATTTGTGCATTAGGTTTCTATTTTACTGGCAGATGTGTAAGGGTATATTTAGATAAGATGTTAACCACACAGACAAAATTGCATTAAAAAAGCATTTAAAACCACACTCCGCTTTACCAGGTTTGCTGTGGTTTTGTGATGTGGTTATTTGTCGTGCATTTTTCCAGTTTAAAAATGTAACACAAATTTATTTCACTTGTATAACCTTCATGGCCAATAACCACATCACAAAACCACAACAATCACAGTAAAGCCAAGTGTGTTTTAACAGTGTTTTTTTTACCACATGGTCAAAATAATTTTATGCAACTACTGTATCTCTTAATAATATAAAAATTAGTTTCTGTCTGTCTGTCTGTCTGTTCTCTATGCGCGACCAAACTACTGGACTGATTCGGCACACAGGTACATCAGGTGTCCGGGAAGGTTTTAGACCAGGTCTCATCTCTCTAGGACATACCGTTCCTGAGATATTCCCAAAATATGATCTCCATTAGCCCATATTAGCCTGGGAGCTGGTTTTAAACTCCAACTGCCATTCTCTGCACAGACACACACGGGGAGGGCAGGTTTCCATAACAACCAGGTAATTATCAGCAGCTGAGGATCTCATCCATTTCTATTTATTGACACTGTTAAAGGTATTCTGGTTACCATAAATATAACTTATGTTTTTTTTCTATTACTACAGTTCAGTAGTAATAAAAGATGTTTTCCTCCACTGCTGTCTATTGCGTGGGCTCATAAATAAGCATGGTATTGACTAGGGATGAGCGAACCGAACCGTAACGAACCAGATTCGTTACGAACTTTCCCAAAAGTTTGGTTCGTCACCGAACCGAATTTTGACAAAGTTCGTAACGAATCTGGTTAAAATAACGGCGACGCAAAATATACGCATATTTATTGAGAATGTACGCTAATTCGTACATATTCAGTTAAGTAGCGTACCTTTGACAACGCTAGACTGTATGTTCGTTACTTGAGTAGGAATGTTCGCAGATGCAGTGTATGAGTACGCTAATGCGTACATATTCAGTTAAGTAGCGTACCTTTGACAACGCTAGACTGTATGTTCGTTACTTGAGTAGGAATGTTCGCAGACGCAGTGTATGAGTACGCTAATGCGTACATATTCAGTTAAGTAGCGTACCTTTGACAACGCTAGATTGTATGTTCGTTACTTGTGTAGGAATGTTCGCAGACGCAGTGTATGCGTACGCTAATTCGTACATATTCATTTAGTTAAGTAGCGTACCTTTGACAACGCTAGACTGTATGTTCGTTATTTGTGCGGGAATGTTCGCATTATCGTACGCATTAGTGTAGATTCTCAAATATGCGTATATTTTGCATCGCCGTTGTTGAATTCACTTGGATTTTTTCCACTTTTTTCATTGTAATAGAAACTGCAAGTAAACGAAACTGTACCCTATCTGACTCCCATTATTGTAGAAGCAATTATTCAGCCGTTATAGCAAGGTTCGTTTTAGGTTCGGTTCATACGAATCCGAACTTCAAGAAAGTTCGCCGAAGCGAACCGAACCGAACTTTTCAAAAGTTCGCTCATCCCTAGTATTGACCTTTAATTCAGGCCACCCTAAAAGAAGTACTTAAAACCCCGCCCCAGGTCTCACTAAGCCACACCCTCAACTCTGTCAGGCCACACCCCCTTTCACTCCGCAGCCAACAGAGATTGAAAAAATAAAGGTAAAAATCAACTTCTGTCAGCTGCAGGGATGGGTGGGAGGTTGACTTTCTTTCTGCAACAACACACACAAACATTAAATAAAATAGATTAAATACACCCATGCGAAGCGTCTTGCTAATCCACGCCCCCAACTCTGTCAGGTAACGCCCCCTCCCACTCCGCAGCCAATGGGAATTGAAAAAATGAAGGTAAAAATAAACTTCTGTTTGCTGCAGGGGTGGGAGGGTGAATTTCTCTCTGCAACGACACACAAAAATTTTAGATGAAATAGACTAATTATAGACTACAACCGTTCGAAGCCTTTTGCTAAGCCACGCCCCGTCTCTGTCAGGCCACGCCCCCTCTCACTCCGCAGCCATTCTGCAACGACACACAGAAACATTAAATGAAATAGATTAAATGCACCTATGCGAAGCGCTTTGCTAAGCCACGTCCCGACTCTGTAAGGCCACGCCCCCTCCCACTCCGCAGCCAACAGGGATTGAAAAAATAAAGGTAAAAATCAACTTCTGTCAGCTGCAGGGATGGGTGGGAGGTTGACTTTCTTTCTGCAACGACACACAGAAACATTAAATGAAATAGATTAAATACACCCATGTGAAGCGTCTTGCTAATCCCCCGACTCTGTCAGGTTACGCCCCCTCCCACTCCACAGCCAACGGGGATTGAAAAAATAAAGGTAAAAATAAACTTCTGTATGCTGCAGGGGTGGGAGGATGAATTTCTCTCTGCAACGACACACAAAAATTTTAGATAAAATAGACTAATTATAGACTACAACTGTTCGAATCGTCTTGCTAAGTCACGCCCCCAACTCTGTCAGACCACGCCCCCTCCCACTCTGCAGCCATTCTGCAACGACACACAGAAACATTAAATGAAATAGATTAAATCACCTATGCGAAGCGCTTTGCTAAGCCACGCCCCCAACTCTGTCAGGTCATGCCCCCTCCCACTCCGCAGTCAACAGGGATTGAAAGAATGAAGGGAAAAATAAACTTCTGTCAGCTGCAGGGGTGGGAGGGTGAATTTCTCTCTGCAACGACACACAAAAATCGTAGATGAAATTGACTAATTTTAGACTACGACCATTCAGTACTAATAAAAGATGTTTTTTTCCACTGCTACCCATTGCGGGTCCCCATAAATTACCATGTCATCGACCTGTAATTCATGCCACTCTGACCCCCGCCCCAGATCTCGCGAAACCACGCTCCGACTCTGTCAGGCCATGCCCCCTCCCACTCCGCAGCCAACGGGGATTGAAAAAATGAAGGTAAAAATCAACTTCTGTCAGCGGCAGGGGTGGGAGGGAAGTTGGATTTCTTTCTGCAACAACATACAGAAACATTAAATGAAACAGATTAAATATACCCGTGCAAAGCAATGTTTTCTTCCACTGTTACCCATGGCGTGTCCTCATAAATTACCATGGCATCGACCTGTAATTCTGGCCACCATCAAAAGAAGGACTTAAAACCCCGCCCCAGGTCTTGCAACGTCACGCCCCCGACTCAGTCAGGCCATGACCCCTCCCACTCCGCAGCCAATGGAGATTGAACAATTGAAGGTAAAAATCAACATCTGTCAGCTGCAGGGATGGGAGGGAGAATGACTTTCTCTCTGCAACGACACACAGAAACATTAAATGAAATAGATTAAATATACCAGCGCAAAGCAATGTTTTCTTCCACTGCTACCCATTGTGATTCCTCAAATTACCATGGCATTAACCTATAATTCAGGCCACCTGAAATGAAGGACTTAACCACCCCCCCCCCCCCGTGTCCCATTAAACCACACCCCCTCCCACTCCGCAGCCAATAGGGATTGAAAAAATGAAGGTAAAAATCAATTTCTGTCAGCTTCATTGACTTTCTCTCTGCAACGACACACAGAAACATTAAATAAATAGATGAAATATATCCAGGCGAAGCCGGGTCTTTCTGCTAGTAACCTATAAAGTTAAGGGGCAGCTTTAGCCAAACTAATAGTGCAGGGGTTCACCTAGTCTTTCTGCTACCTGAGGCAAAAACTGAAACAGTGAGCCCCACCCCCCAGCCCACTTTTAGAGACATATTTGGAAAACATTACACAGTGCTACACATACAGCGCTACAGAACATACAGTGCCTTGTGAAAGTATTCGGCCCCCTGGAACTTTTCAACCTTTTGCCACATTTCAGGCTTCAAACAAAAAGAACATTTTAAATTTTTGGTGAAGAATCAACAACAAGTGGGTCACAACTGTGAAGTGGAACGAAATTTATTGGATCATTTAAACTTTTTTTGTAATAATAAAACTGAAAAGTGGGGCGTGCAAAATTATTCAGCCCCCTTGCATTAATACTTTGCTGCGCCACCTTTTGCTGCGATTACAGCTGCAAGTCACTTGGGGTATATTTCTATCAGTTTTGCACATCTAGAGACTGAAATTCTTGCCCATTCTTCCTTGCAACACAGCTCGAGCTCTTTGAGGTTGGATGGAGAGCGTTTGTGAACAGCAGTTTTCAGCTGTTTTCACATATTCTCAATTGGATTCAGGTCTGGACTTTGACTTGACCATTCTAAGACCTGGATACGTTTATTTTTGAACCTTTCCATTGTAGATTTTGCTTTATGTTTGGGATCATTGTCTTGTTGGAAGATAAATCTCCGTCCTAGTCTCAGGTCTTTTGCAGACTCCAACAGGTTTTCATCCAGAATGGTCCTGTATTTGGCTCCATCCATCTTCCCATCAATTTTAACTATCTTCCCTGTCCCTGCTGATGAAAAGCAGGCCCAAACCATGATGCTGCCACCACTATGTTTGACAGTGGGGATGGTGTGTTCAGGGTGATAAGCTGTGTTGCTTTTATGCCAAACATATCGTTTTGCATTGTTTGCAAAAAGTTGGATTTTGGTTTCATCTGACCAGAGCACCTTCTTTCACATGTTTGGTGTGTCTCCCAGGTGGCTTGTGGCAAACTGTAAACGAGACTTTTTATGGATATCTTTGAGAAATGGCTTTCTTCTTGCCACTCTTCCATAAAGGCCAGATTTGTGAAGTGTTCGACTGATTGTTGTCCTCAAGGGCGGATTGGCCATAGACCTTACAGGGAAATTTCCCGGTGGGCCGATGCCCAAGGGGCCTCCTGGGTCCTCCTCAGTGCTGGCCAATGGAAGTTTTTGGGGATGTATTTTGTGCTGCTGGCAGTATTTTGTGATGGACTGTGGTATTTGGCTCTGCTGGGGTGGTATAATGTGCCACATTATGGTATTGCTGACTCTGTCTTTCATCAATTTGCACCCGATTCCAAACGGGGTCACTTGTAGTATTTTTTCCAGGGCCACTTTATGTTCCCAGTCCGCCCTTGGTTGTCCTATGGACAGACTCTCCCACCTCAGCTGTAGATCTCTGCAGTTCATCCAGAGTGATCATGGGCCTCTTGGCTGCAACTCTGATCAGTCTTCTCCTTGTTTGAGATGAAAGTTTAGAGGGACGGCCGGGTCTTGGTAGATTTGCAATGGTCTGATACTCCTTCCATTTTAATATGATCGCTTGCACAGTGCTCCTTGGGATGTTTAAAGCTTGGGAAATCTTTTGGTATCCAAATTTGGCTTTAAACTTCTCCACACCAGTATCACGGACCTGCCTGGGCTGAATAATTTTGTACGCCAAACTTTTCAGTTTTATTATTCCAAAAAAAGTTTAAATGACAAATAAATTCCGTTCCAATTGTGACCCACTTGTTGCTGATTCTTCACCAAAAATGTAAAATGTTATATCTTTTTGTTTGAAGCCTGAAATGTGGCAAAAGGTTGAAAAGTTCCAGAGGGCCGAATACTTTCGCAAGGCACTGTATGGGAGAATACAGCACTACCTACTGAATGATGTCTCCTCTGATGTAGACATTCGGACATATCACACAGATACCTCACTTTTCCATCATCCTTCCCTTCCTGGTGCCTCAACATTGTTAACCTATGGCTACCCCCATAACTGCACCCGCTGTGCTCCCCAATGCCCACAAGCACTATCCTGCAAAATAATAGTGCCATAGAGATAGTCCTCTGATTGTAATAGTACTGTCAGACTGCCCTCAATCGGAATAGTGCCCCCTTCAGTACCCCAATACCAATAATGCTTTCCAAGATGCCCCCATGTTGTGACTTCCATATTGTGCCCAATAATAATGCCTCCACAGTACCCCAATAGTAATAATGACCCTGGGTGATATCAACAAGTCTCTTTGTAAGGTACCCCTATAGAGCTCACAGTATTAATAATGCCTCCTATAGCGTCCCCAGTAGTTATAATGTTCCCTATTGTGTCCCCAGTATTCATAAAGCCCCCCCCCTGCAGTGCCACCTGTAGTTATAATGACTTCCTGTAGTGTCATCAGTAGTTATAATGCCTCCTCTGTAGAGCTCTGGGCTTTATTATAATGTCTCCTCTGTAGAGCTGTTGGTCCCCCCGTGGTGGCCCATATAGTGGCTGCCCTGTATTGTTCACTGTATTATAATGCCCCCTGTAGTGCTGTAGTGACCCCCTCGAAGTGCCCCCTGTATTGTATTACCTATATAGTAATCTTCTTACCAGTGTCTGTGTTTGTGAGTTATCCCCTCCCTTCTGCTTCTTAGCTGTGTCATGTGACCACATTTCCTTCAATTTCTCTATCCATTTGCCCCCATTCCACTTGTTTTTTAACGACCCATTTACACCCATCAGAGCACAGTCTATTGACTTTCATCTCGTCGCTCCAAATCATCCATTTCCAATCTTCTACTGTCCACTGTTTTGATTTTCTTTGCAAAGTCGAGCCAACGCTTCTTATGATGATATTGAAGTTGAGGTTTCTTCGCCTTTTTTCGGGCCACCATTCCAGACTTAGGTAATGCGTATTGCTGGGTGCTTACATGGACATCTGTCATCTCACTGTTACAAAGCACACGAGCCACCTCCACTGCCATGTTTGTCGCGCCAGAACTGGTAGACCTTGCGATGAGCTGACATGTTGACCCCGATATTGTGCCTGGACGTCCACCTCTTGGCTTTGGAATAGGATGTATGGCCTTTATTTCACATTCTTCCAACTGTCATGGCACTCATATGAAGCAGTTTGACAATTTTCTTGGCCGAGATACCGCTTCATATTCTTCCGACCATCATGGCATTTATATGATGCAGTTTGCAATTCTGCAATTTGCAATTCTTTGCTGAGATACTGCTATCAATGAGTTGGATGATGCTGTTTCTCTTTTCTTGGGAAACCTTCTTCATGGCTGCTCCTGAATTCGAACCTTTCACTTGGGACTCAAACTTATAATACACTGAGCTAGTATACAAGAAGAAAAAGATTGTTCCAGCACCAGGAGCAAAACAGTAACAATGCAGTTACATGACAAGAATCTGGATAAATAATCACATGCTAAATAGCTGCAAGTCCAATTTATGTATGAGATAGCCAAGATAATTGTCTATAAAATGATGGTAGTCTCACGTTCGAAACTATAGTGCATGGTGAAATATGGAGCCTGAAAGTCAAAAGTTCAAAACATTGTTACCCTTTTACTCGTCAGTGTATACTTTCTTTAACCATTCCATTCCTTAGATGCCCACTCCCTTGAACCATGCAGATCACTTAATATTGCACACAGAAATCTATCTATTTGGTCCCAACCAAACACAGACTTTATCTCAAATATATAATTCCAGTATGTCTGAAGTTTCTTACATTCTCACCACACATGCTTAAAGGGACACTATCACGAAGAAAAAAAATTTGATATGTTTTACAACATAACAAAAGCAGGTTTTAACATAATGTATTTTTCAAATTGTGTAAATGTTTTTTTTTTTATTCAGTTTTCTTGCCTTACATGGGGGCTGCCATGTTGGAAGTAAAGTGTGACAGTCTGGGTTTACAACACAATGGCACCTCACTTACGGCAGGCATGTACATAGGTTTCCTCAGTCGCTGCCGACCCTATAGAGAATGAATGGAAGACGTGAACTTGCCCCTGTGATGACACCAGTAACACACAGCCAGGTCCTCCCTCCTTGCTGCTGGGGGAAGCCCACTGTGCCCACTCCTCACTCCTGCAGCAGCGTCCTTGTCTTCATTAGGCTGCCTGTTCTAAATTCTATGGCAGCTCACCCCAGCAGTGCAGACAATTTTTGCTGAGTGTACTGCTGGGGTGAGCGGCGCAGGACTCAGAAACAGAGTAGATGTAAGTTCTTGGGGCAGTAGGACCTTAGTGATGTAATCGGCCATGTGACCAGTGGGGGAGGAGCCTGAGGAGCAGAGATCTGTGTTTTTGTAACGAAGCCATTGTCTCATCTTATCTTGCTGAAGCAGTGATGCCACCGCTGAAGGTGTGAATTGGTGATGTCATTGGTACCAACCACTTTTTTGCAGCATGCCTACTTACAGGTTTCTCAAAGCCTCATTTGGCCAGCAGAGCTCCCCCTGGTGACCAAAGATGGTAAATATGGTAAAATCTAATATTTATTTAAAATATTTCACACATTGGAATTTTTATTTATTTATTATTTCTTACAAATATATAATAGATTTTTTTAGCATAAATAAAATATAGAACAGGTTTTTGTGATAGATTCCCTTTAAGATCAGCTCCCATTAGCTTACACCTATGGTATTACACTTAGCCGTGTCCTGTGAGCCTATATTAAATTACCTATTACGCATGTACTAAAACATATGTATTACAAAGATCTGTACTACGTTGGTTGGCGTTGACGTACGATATCTTGATACTTTACCAAATATCTTATTCCAAAAAAACATCTCCTTAATTACCTATTACCGTGTGGGTGGATGATACCTATGACTGGGCAGTTAACGTACAGGGTTACAGTCTGTTTAGAAAGGATCGCCAAAATCGGAGAGGGTGAGGGGTCTGCCTTTATGTAAAGTCCTGTCTAAAGCCCACACTCCGGGATGATATAAGTGAGGGACATGAACATGTGGAGTCACTGTGGGTAGAAATAAATTGAGCCAAAAACAAAAATAAAATACTAATAGGAGTTTATTATAAACCCCCTAGTATACCAGAGCCCATAGAAAATCTACTTCTAAACGAAATAGACGAGGTGGTAAATTATAATGAGGTCATTATTATGGGGGATTTCAACTACCTAGATATAGACTGGGAAACTGAAACCTGTATATCTCATAAAGGAAACAGGTTCTTGGAAATAACCAAAGACAATTACCTTTCCCAACTGGTTCAGGACCCGACTAGAGGGACGGCCATGCTGGACTTCGTATTAACCAATAGACCTGACAGAACAACAGATGTGCAGGTTGGGGGACACCTGGGAAATAGTGACCATAATATAATAACCTTCAAACTGTCATTCAAAAGAGCGTTTCTTCAGGGAGGAACAAAAATACCAAACTTCAAAAAAGCAAAATTTAGCCAACTAAGAGAGGCCATAGGCCTAACTAACTGGGACAAAGTCCTCAAAAATAAAAATACAGCCACAAAATGGGATATTTTTAAAAGCATCCTAATATCTAATTGTGATAGGTACATACCTTATGGGAATAAAAGGTTAAGGAACAAGAAAAAACCAATGTGGATAAACAGAACTGTAAAGAAAGCAATAAATGACAAACAGAAAGCATTTAAATCACTAAAACAGGAGGGTGGCGAGGAAGCATTGAAAAACTATAAGGAAAAAATAGCATATGTAAGAGACAAATAAAAACAGCCAAACTAGAGACCGAGAGATTAATCGCCAAAGAGAGTAAAACTAACCCTAAAATGTTCTTTAATTATATAAATGGTAAAAAGTATAAACCTGAAAGTGTCGGCCCCTTACAGAGTAATGAGGGGGGAGTTGCAGAGAGCGATGAGGAGAAAGCAAAGCTACTAAATATCTTTTTCTCCACTGTATTCACTGAGGAAAATAAACTGTCAGATGAAATGCAGAATATAAAAGTAAATTCCCCATTAAAAGTGCCCTGTCTGACCCAGGAAGAAGTAGAGCTGCGTCTTAAAAAATTAAAATAGACAAATCGCCAGGACCGGATGGCATATCCTAAGAGAATTAAGTAATGTCATCGCCAGACCCTTATTTCTGATATTTAAGGACTCTATGCTGACAGGGAGTGTTCCACAGGATTGGCGCATAGCAAATGTGGTGCCAATATTCAAAAAGGGTCCAAAAACAGAGCCCGGGAACTATAGGCCGGTAAGTTTAACATCTGTCGTGGGTAAACTGTTTGAGGGTTTTCTAAGAGATGCTATCTTGGAGTACCTCAATGAAAATAAGCAAATTACTCCATATCAGCATGGCTTCATGAGGGATCAGTCATGTCAAACCAATTTAATCAGTTTCTATGAGGAGGTAAGTTCTAGGCTGGACGGCAGCGAATCAATGGATGTTGTATATCTGGACTTCTCCAAAGCATTTGACACTGTACCACATAAAAGGTTAGTATATAAAATGAGAATGCTTGGACTGGGAGAAAATGTCTGTATGTGGGTAAGTAACTGGCTCAGTGATAGAAAACAGAGGGTGGTTATTAATGGTACATTATTAATGGTACATACTCAGATTGGGTCACTGTCACTAGTGGGGTACCACAGGGGTCAGTATTGGGTCCTATTCTCTTCGATATATTTATCAATGATCTTGTAGAAGGCTTGCATAGTAAAATATCAATTTTTGCAGATGACACTAAACTGTGTAAAGTAATTAACACAGAAGAGGACAGTACACTGCTACAGATGGATCTGGATAGACTGGAGGCTTGGACAGAGAAGTGGCAGATGAGGTTTAACACTGACAAATGTAAAGTTATGCATATGGGAAGGAATAATGCAAGTCACCAGTACATACTAAATGGTAAAATATTAGGTAACTCTGACATGGAAAAGGACCTAGGAATTTTAGTGAACAGCAAACTAAGCTGCAGAAACCAGTGTCAGACAGCTGCTGCCAAGGCCAATAAGATAATGGGTTGCATCAAAAGAGGTATAGATGCCCATGATGAGAACATAGTTCTGCCACTTTACAAATCACTAGTCAGACCACACATGGAGTACTGTGTACAGTTCTGGGCTCCTGTGAACAAGGCAGACATAGCAGAGCTGGAGAGGGTTCAGAGGAGGGCAACTAAAGTAATAACTGAAATGGGTGGACTACAGTACCCAGAAAGATTATCAAAATTAGGGTTATTCACTTTAGAAAAAAGACGACTGAGGGGAGATCTAATAACTATGTATAAATATATCAGAGGTAAGTATAGAGATCTCTCCCATGATCTATTTATCCCCAGGACTGTGACTGTGACGAGGGGACATCCTCTGCATCTGGAGGAAAGAAGGTTTGTACACAAACATAGAAGAGGATTCTTTACGGTAAGAGCAGTGAGACTATGGAACTCTCTGCCTGAGGAGGTGGTGATGGTAAGTTCACTAAAAGAGTTCAAGAGAGGCCTGGATGTATTTTTGGAGGGTAATAATATTACAGGTTATAGTTACTAGAGATGGGTCGTTGATCCAGGGAGTTATTCTGATTGCCTGATTGGAGTCGGGAAGGAATTTTTTTTCCCTAAAGTGGGGAAAATTGGCTTCTACCTTACAGGGTTTTTTTGCCTTCCTCTGGATCAACTTATAGGAAAACAGGCCAAACTGGATGGACAGATGTCTTTTTTCGGCCTTATAAACTATGTTACTATGTTACTATGTTACTATTAAAGCCCCAATACTCATTACCGTATTGTCAGCCAAAACTGCAGAGAACGACAGGTTCGGCAGACAGTCGGATATTCATCTGGAGCTCCTGTCTCTCCCCTGACAGATGATGTTGGAGAAGAGATGAATTGGGCTAACTGACTAATAAAGGTATGTAGCCAGCATTACTTTTGTCCAGTTTACAATCATGTGCAACCCAGTGTGATTTATATATTTGTGATATAACTTAACTAAATCTACATTTTATTGTCATGGTTACCACAAAAAAGTAAATTGCAAATCTTTTACTCTAAACCTTTGTTTAGCCCTCATTGCACTGACTTATTGTACATACCTAAGTGGACATATAATGCAATTTTCAATTTTTTACGGCCACCATCTCTATATGAAACAAATGCACAACCCACATTTCCTTGTTCAATAACCTGTATGTGGAATTTTCCCAAATTAAATTTCTAAAGGGGTGAATTCAAATAGCCCTTCTCTCATTAAAAGTTTCCTAATCTCTATCCGTATTCTAACAAAAATTCAGTTAGTACAGTAGGTGTTCTAACAGCTGAACAGTGAACCATATGCCTCTGAAATGCAAAATATACTGCACCAGTCAAAGGTTTGGACCTTTTCATTACTTTTTTTTTAATTTTTTTTTTAATTTTCTATATTGTAGACTGATATAGGAGACATGAAAATGATGAAGGAATACCTGTGGAATTAAGGAGTAAACAGAAATAAACAAGAATATTTCTTATACTGTAATTTGCTTTGATGATGGCTTCAATCAGGTTCATGAGGCAGTTGCTTGGAATGGTTTTCCAACAGTCTTAATTTCTCAGCAGTGCTGAGCACTTCTTTGCTTTTCATTCACTCTGCAGTCCAAATCATCCCAAACCATCTGAACTGGGTTTAGGTGAAGTGATTGTGGGAGCCATCTGATGCAGCACTCCATCACTCTCTTTCTTGGTCATATAGCCCTTCATAGCTAGGAGGCATGTTTGGGGTCATTGTCCTGTTGAAAAACAAGTGATGGTCCCACTAAGTTCAATTATTTTAATTTGTTTTTAGTTTCTAATTGTAGATTTTAAATACTATTTCCTGAGCATGATTATGGTGCCGAGATCTTGCTCAAGCTGTCCTTGCTGCCCAGCGCCGTATAGGTACGATGGGCTGATCGGGTGGGTGCAGGAGCTGCACCTGCCTGATTAGTAGCCGTGCCTCTGCTTTAAGCGCCGGCATCATTATGCGCCAGCACATTAACTCTAGCTGTGCCGTGGTCAGCTCTGACCGTGACATGTACAGGGTGTGCGGTCCCCATGAGTTCCCGCGCTGCGGTGAGGGGGACCCGATGGTTGGGAAGGCAGCCCCATGGCATGGCAGCCTTGCATGGAAGCCTGTGAGACCCAGCCCCCTGCACACTGTGTAATACACTTACAGCCAACATATTACAGTACAGATGTATTGTTATGGATTGTAGAGTGGATCAGACCCCCAAAAGTTGAAGTTCCATAGTGGGACAAAAAAATAAAGTAAAAAAAAAAATTAAAAATTGCTTCTAAAATTCTAAGCCTTCTAACGTCCTAAAATGACATTTACAAAATGATGCCAACATAAAGTAGACATTTGGGAAATGACAACTGATAACTATTTTATGAGGCATTACTATCTGTCTTAAAAGTAGCGAAATTCAAATTTAGAAAATTTTAAATTTTTCTAAATTTTTAGTAAATTTGGGATTTTTTTTTTATAAATAAAGGTGAAATATATCGACTGAAATTTACCATTGTCATGATGTACAATGTGCCACAAGAAAATAATCTCAAAATGGATTGGATAAGTAAAAGTGTTCCAAAGTTATTACCACATAAAGTGACATGTCAGATTTGCAAAATATGGCCTGGGCAGGAAGGTGAAAACTGGCCAGGGGTAGAAGGGGTTAAAGATCCTTAAAGGCATTTAGAGATATGCTTTACAGCAGCCACCATGACCCATAGACAGAATGGACAGGAGTAGACCTCATTGACTTCTATTAGAAAGATTTCTAGGCATGCTCTGTGACATTTGTAGAAGTCAGGAGGGAGTAGATAATCTTTAAAAATCACCTATGGTGAATGGTTAATTGTGTGTTATGTATATATACAGTATCTCATGAAAGTGAGTACACACCTCATATATTTGTAAATATTTTATTATATCTTTTTATGGAACAACACTGAAGATATGACATCTTGATACAATGTAAAGTAGTCAGTGTACAGCTTGTATAACAGTGTAAATTTGGTGTGTCCTGCTGGTGAGTACATCCCTAAGTGAAAATGGTCATATTGTGCCCAAAGTGTCAATATTTTGTGTGGTCACCATTATTTCCCAGCACTGCCTTAACTCTCTTGGGAATGGAGTTCACTAGAGATTCACATGGTGCTACTGGAATCCTCTTCTACTCCCCCATTACAACATTGTGGAGTTGGTGGATGCTAGAGACCTTGCGCTCCTCCACTTTCCATTTGAGGATGCCCCACAGATGCTCAATAGGGTTTAGGTCTGGAGACATACTTGGCCAGTCCAGCACCTTTACCCTCAGTTCTTTATTAAGACAGTGGTCGTCTTGGAGGTGTGCTTGGGGTCGTTATGTTGGAATACTGCCCTGCAGTCCAGTTTCCAAGGGAGGGGATCATGCTCTGCTTCAGTATGTCACAGTACATGTTGGCATTCATGGTTCCCTCAATGAACTGTAGCTCCCCACAGCCAGCAGCACTCATGCAGCCCCAAACCATGACACTCCCACCACCATGCTTGATTGTAGCCACAACACACTTGTCTTTGTACTTCTCACCTGGTTGCCACCACACACGCTTGACACCATTTGAACCAAATAAGTTTATCTTGGTCTCATCAGACCACAGGATATGGTTCCAGTAATCCATGCCCTTAGTCTGCTTGTCTTCAGCAAACTGTTTGCGGGCTTTCATCTTTAGAAGAGGCTTCCTTCTGGGATGACAGCCATGCAGACCAATTTGATGCAGTGTGCAGCGTATGGTCCAAGCACTGACAGGCTGAATTCCCCACCCCTTTAACCTCTGCAGAAATGCTGGCAGCACTAATACGTCGATTTTGAAAAGACAACCTCTGGATATGACGGTGAGCACGTGCAGTCAACTTCTTTAGTCGAGCATGTTGAGGCCTGTTCACAGTGGAACCTATCTTGTTAAACCGCTGTATGGTCTTGGCCACCGTGCTGCAGCTCAGTTTCAGGGTGTTGGCAATCTTCTTATAGCCTTGGCCATCTTAATGTAGAGCACCAATTCTTTTTTTCAGATCCTCAGAGAGTTCTTTGCCATGAGGTACCATGTTCAATTTCCAGTGACCAGTATGAAAGAGTGTGAGAGCGATAAAACCAAACACACCTGATCCCCATGCACACTTGAGACCTTGTAACACTAACGAGTCACATGACACCGGGGAGTACTCACTTTTGTTGCCAGTGGTTTAGACATTAATAGCTGTGTGTTGAGTTATTTTGAAGGCACACCAAATTTGCACGGTTATACAAGCTGTACTTTACATTGTATCAAAGTGTCAGATCTTCAATGTTGTCCCATGAAAAGATAGAATAAAATATTTCCAAAAATGTGAGGGGTGTACTCACTTTTGTGAGATACTGTAGATTATAGATATTCTAGTGCATGATATAAAATGCCCAATTGTCAGGAACAATTGTTACTACATAAGCTCATTCCCATTAATAGACCTGTGTTAGAGATAAGAGAATCAACTTTATCGATTCGTAATTCTTCAGAATTTTCCAAAATCTGGATTCTAACAAAGTTCTTATAATTCAGAAGACAGAGAGCTTGCAAGGAAGAGGGAAGATGCCTAATATGTTTCTCTGGGATTCAAGGATATATGCATTTAGGGTTGCACCGCGTATCGAACTTTCAATACTTTTTCACCCGGATCTATATGATACGGAGATTGCACAGCTTTGTTGGTGTTTTTTTCTTTCGTGTGGTATAGAGTATTGCAATACTTTTTATGGTATCGAAATCGAATCAAAATTTTGGTATCTTGACAACCCTATATGCATCGTCTGGTACCTAATTTTTCTCATTATGGAAAGCACCTAGTATGCATAAGGAGTATTATAGGCCAGGCACCCCGAAGACCCCCAAGGTAAAAAAAAAAACAAAAACAATGCAACTGTGCTCTGATACAGGGCATTTGACTATTTGTAGATGGCTTAACTGTTATCTGTCACGGCCAGAGGATGTGGATCATCTGGGTCAGCTGATAGTGGACTAGAAATTAGCCCAATATTGCTAACTCCCAGAGTCAGGACACTGGTGTTTAAAAACCCCTTCGCGACCAGCGCCGTACATGTACGGCGCTGGGGCGATGCGGGCACATGGCGCCCGCTCGCGGGTGCGGCGGGCGTCATGGCCGGCAAGTCTCTGCTGTTTCTGGCCACTAGATGGCAGGTCAGGATAAGAAATGAGCAATTCATGGATTTCTGAGTCTATAAAACCCAGAATTGCTCATAAAGAAAAAAAAAAAGCCACAATTTATAAGCCCATATGTGAGCTTTCTAATAGTAAAAAAAAATTAAAAAAAAATGTTAAAAAATATATAAAAAATAAAAAAGATGTAAAAGTTCAAATCACCCCCCTTTCCGTATAAGTAAAAAATAAATACCTAAATAACAATAAATATAGACATCATGGGTATCACCGTGACCGAAAACGCCCGTACTTTTAAAATATAAAAAAAAAATTCCAATACGGCGAATTGTGTGGCGGAAAAAAGCGTCCAAATGGCGATTTGCCGTTTTTTGTCGCTTTTTTTTCTAAAAAAAAATTAAATAAAAAGTGATCAAAAAGTCATACACACCCCAGAATGGTATCAATAAAAACTTCAGATCGTCCCGCAAAAAATGAGCCCCCATACAGCTCTGTACACATAAATACCAAAAAGTTATAGGGGTCAAGATTTGACAAGGAAAAAAAAAAAAAAAAAGGGCAACTTTCTAATTATTTTATCACTATGAAAACGCAGGAAAAACTATACATATTAGGTATTGCCGGATTCGTACTGACCAGTAGAATGAAAGTAACGGATCAGTTTTAATGCACATCGAACGCTGTAAATAAGAAACCCGTAGAACTGTAGCGGAATAGCGTTTTCTTTGCAATTTCACCCGGTTTTGAATTTTTTTCCCGCTTCCCACTACACCGTATGCAATATTAAATGGTGGCGTTGGAAAGTACAACTTGTCCCGCAAAAAACAAGCCCTCATACAGCTATGTGAACAGAAAAATAAAAGAGTTATGGCTGTTTGAAGGCAGGGAGCGCAAAACGAAAATGCAGAACCAAAAAAAGCTCCGGGCGCGAAGGGGTTAAACCAGCCGCCCAGAAAGCAGCTAACTGCAGGAATGTGTACAGAGTCCAACAGAGGCAGAGTAACGAAACTGATGATCTTTACTGGCAGAAGGTAAACATAAGTAACTTGAAACAAAGGCAAAATAGAGTAATACGGTATACAGGTTCAGGCGGGCTTGTAGTCAGGCAGTGCAAGGTAAGAAGTCCAGGCAAACTTACTGGTGACAGCAAGCAGAGTTGTAGTCAGGCAATGCAGGGGTAAATAGTCCAGGTAATCCAAGTGGCAGGCAGAATAGTAGTCAGGCAATGCAGGGATCAATAGTCCATGTAATCCAGGTAGCAGGCAGAATTGTAGACAGGCAGGAATGGTCAGGGTAAATTGGCAAAGTCCAGTACTCAGCAGATCAGAGCAGCAGGAAGCTTCAGCAGAGGTTAACAGGTATAACCACGCTTGGGCACTTCATGGTCAGTGAAGCTGCCCTAAATACCAGTAACCACGCCTCCGGGTGGAGACAGTAATCAGGAGGTGTCAATAACAAAGGGACAGGTGCACGCGCGTGCGCTATAGCACACAAGTGCAGACCTGGCTGTGAGGTCGGATGCGGCGGGATGCTGACGGGTGCTTGCTCCTTCTGCGAGGTAGGCAAAAGCTTGGACCCATGGTGCTGCAGTCTGCAGACAGCGGTCTGCCACACTGCTGTGATGCCACAGACCCAATGCTGACATTATCCTAGTTATCATTGGAGGTCTGTTCAAAGGGTCAAGCATGAAGTTTGGATGGCTATGCTAGATTGGCAGGCAATAGACACTCAGCATTCTTTACTGTTTGGAAGGAAAGCTGAACTGAATGTGTTTTTCACGCGTTTGTTATCGCTCTCTCTTCCTTTTCTGATGTATGTAACTGCACCTATCTGTGTTGGCCTATGTCTGAAAGAAACAAAATGGGATTGTCTCACCTAGACATGTGACATTTATTTTATCAAAAATGGTAATATAAGTAACTTAATAAATTAGTTTAATTTTCAGTAATGGCCCCTGTCCTTGTTTGATTGAATTTTGTTTCTCTTCATACCCTGGATGTGTCTAGGGGTTACAGTCATTGCTGCAATGCAGCAGCAGTGGCCATGCTTGTGCACCAACAAAAATCCGGTCTTTCTTGTGGTTGCAGGAGCATGTGTGCATAGAGTTGCACTGAAAGACTATGGCTTTATGTTTAGGGTCATTTTCCTGCTGGAGGGTGAACCTAGTCCTCAATCTCAAGTCTTTTGCAGCCTCTATCAGGTTTTCCTCCAGGATTTCCCTGTATTTAGCTCCATCTATTTTCTCATCAACTCTGACCAACTTCCCAGTCCCTGTCTTCCACGTTTGCTGTGTCCCCTACATGACTTGTTGGCTTTCTTCTTGACACTCTTCAATTAAGGCCAGATTCAAGGAGTACACAACCAATAGGTGTCCTGTGCATACATTCTCTAACCTGAGGTGTGGATCTCTGCAGCTCCTCAGAGTGACCATGGGTCTCTTGGATGCTTCTCCAATTAGTGCTCACCTTGCATGGGTTGTCAGATATTCAGAGCTTGGGATGCTTTTTTTTTATAACCTGATCCTGCTTTACACTTCTTCACAACTTTATCCCTGACCTGTCTGGTGTGTTCCTTGGTTTTCATGATGCTAGATCACTAATGTTCACTAAAAAACCTCTGTGGCCTTCCAAAGAACAGCTGTAGTTATACTGAGAATAAATAACACACTGTAACAGGTGCGTGTGCTAATCCTCCTCAAGACGTAGCGACTTGGTGTTCCCCTAGGGAAAGTCTATCCTCACCATCTGGGGTATTTTGAAGAATGAGGGGTTCACTTAGACAACGCCCTTAGAGGGGGTAGGACACGAGGCACAGTGGGTTCACCCCCGCTGGTTCGTGACACAAACAGGTGGACTCTGTTTACTAATTAGGTGACTTCTGAAGGCAATTGGTTACACTGGATTTTATTTAGGGTATCAGAGTACAGAGGGATGAATATAAATGCATGGCACACACTTCAGATTTTTTATTAAAAATTTTGAAAACCATGTATCATCTTGTTTTTACTTCACACATACTTGCTACTTTGTGTTCATCTGTCACATAAAATCCCAATAAAATACATTTACGTTTGTGGATGTAATGTGAAAAATATCAAGGGGTGTAAATACTTTAAGACACTGTATATAAGTGTAACATGAAGCATGTGTGGAGAGTCACTAGGTAAGAATATGCAAAGTGCCCAAAATAGCACTATACAATATATCAGATCCTAAATAGGAAAAAAGGGCTCTGTGAGACGGCAAAAAACAGCTGAAGGTCAAATGTCTATAGCCAAGACCATGTAATACTACATCTATTGGACTATGATCTGGTTCTGTATTAAGATTTACATTGCGCATACACTTTGCTGCCACTAGGTGTCCCTAGCATTCCCCCGAACTGTGGGCATGCTCCCATGCACATTCATTCAATCTTCCAGCCCCATGTCTTTAGGCTACATCTATTTGGCCAGATGTAGGCACGCCAAATTTTGCCTCAGGGGGGTGCCATCCTGGTTTAGCATCAACTTTCTATTATTGTTTGAGTATATAGTGTTACATGGTCTTAGCTATAAATATTTGACCTTCAGCTATTTTTTGCTTTCTTAAATTGTCCTTTTTTTCTATTCAGGGTCTGATATATTGTGTAGTGCTAATTTGGGCATGTTGCATGTTGTTCCCTAGTGGCCTTCCACACATGCTACATGTTATACTTTTATACTTGCTAGGAACCATATGTCTCGACGATTTATTTATTAATGGTATTTTGTCTTTATTCTCTGGTTTGTGCTATCAATGATGTCATCCTTTCTCTTGCTACTCATCATATCTTTCATTAACTGTGATGTAATTATTTGGAAGTGTTAATAAAGATTTGCATATATGTTTCCCAGAAACTAAGAGCAGTGTTGCTCAGCCTACAATACTACTCATGCATACTAGGCACTCTCTATAAAAATAAAGAGTACCGAACAGACAATGCAAATGCATCTATTCACCTCCACTGATGAGCAGGCAGTTATCAGAAGGAACGGCTCCATCCTGATAATTGCCGGCCAGGCAATACACATCCAGCGTAATCCTGCATGTAATAAGCAGATACTGGCAATAAAGTGATCTGTACCGACCAAAAAGTGGTACCTATTATTAAGCTTAGTGGGAGGTGATTTCTTTTTATTTTAATATAGATATTTACATGCAAAATTAAAAATAACCATCAAAATTCAACTTTTCTGTATTTCGCTAAGACTTAGTGAAAGTACAGATAATTATTCTTTGTTTTTCCTGGCCCAATAAATTCTCATCTTGTTGTTGTTCTTCAGTAGTACTGTAGCTTCTTTGCAGCAATTTGATCATAAAGCATTGATGTTGAGATTTTTCTGGTACGTGACCTCTGTAAAGTGTACATGTAGCCTCTAATTTGAGGTGCTGTTGATTTAAAGTTTCTCAGGCTTGTAACTATGTAACAGGCTTATGTGTTGCCAACATATCATACTACCTTAAAGGAAATGTGTGACTTCCATTCCTTTCTACATCGCACATATACCTGGCAGGAATGCAATCAATTTACTGATAAATTTAGTTACAAACAGCATCCAACTCTCTTTGAAAGCCTGCCACCCCTTTGCATAGTATCTCTTTTTAGAATATAATTGTCTCCCCAACCCCAGGAAGCAAGCCTTCATATGGTCTTTCTTGGGAGAAAGAGCTGAATATGACCTTCTCTGACGGAGAGGTGAAATCTATACTTGCACATGGATTTTCCATATGTGTTTTGTTACAGGAAAATACTTGTAAAATTGATTTCCCATTGGTGCACAACTCCAGAACTCTTGCAGCACTGTAACCTGATGGACTCACACCTCTTCTGCTGTTGTGGTGCTCAAGTGGATTTTCTGTACCATATGTGGTGGTACTGTACAGTCCTAAATAATTTCTGGCCAGATCGGTATTCTTATGTTTAAATTGTCAACAGAAGAACACCTCCTCGCTAAACCCTTTGCACGTTATCACCCTTCCAAGGACAATCTACTGTATTTTTTGCTTTATAAAAGACACACCCGATGATAAGACGCACCCCAGATTTTAGAGTAGGAAAACAAGAAAAAAATATTTTTAATCAGACCCCCCCATAAATATCAGGACATCACATCAGACCCCCATATCAGCCCTCCATGTCAGAACCCCATCAGCCCTCAATGTCAGACCCCCAACAGACCTCAGTTCATCCCTGTTCTTTCAGACCCCAGATCAACCGTTTCAGACCCCCATCAGACTTCAGATCAGCCCTTTCAGACCCCCCATCAGACAAAGCATGCAGTGTCAGGTCATAGTGTGCTCACTACATCCTGACTCTGTACGGGGTCAGGACAGTGCAGCATCGGCAGGAGAATACAGGGGAGCGCCAGAGCCAAAGGAGTGCGAGTATCTGAAGCGCTTCTTCCCCGGTCCCAGCACCTAATGCATATTAGTGAGCACTTCCATAATGGAAGCGCTCACTAGTATTCGCTTTATAAGACGCACGGCCATTTTCCCCCTACTTTTGAGGGGAAAAATGTCCATCTTAAAAAGCGAAAAATACGGTAGCCATCCTACTACTAGCAGCGGCAAAACCTCTGATTACTCTTCATTGGTTTCAGACATCACTCCCCTCTGTTCAAGATTGGATCAATAAGGTTAAACAGTAGAGATGAGCGAGCACTAAAATGCTCGCGTGCTCGTTATTCGAATCGAACTTTTCCCGATGCTCGGGCGCTCGTTTCGAATAACAAACCCCATTGAAGTCAATGGGAGACTCGAGCATTTTTGCAGGGGACCAAGGCTCTGCCTAGGGAAGGCTGGGTGAAAACCGGGCAACCTCAGAAAATGATGGAAACACCACGGAAATGGACAGGAAACAGCAGGGGCAGCATGCATGGATGCCTCTGAGGCTGCCTAATCCCACCATTACCCCAAATTCTCAGGCAACAGCCTGGTGGTTACCCTCATGGCAATTGTGCTCACCCAGACCAAGAAAGGCGAGGCAAATACCCATCACATGTTAGGGAAGCACCCAACTAGGTGCAACGAAGGTCCATCACCGCCTGCAGGTAACACCACTGCTCATGCTGGCACTGCTGTGCTATCCCCCTCCCCACAACGCAGGCATAAGCCTGACACATCATGGTGACAGCGTAGTGACACCAAGTGACCAAGTTAGATTGAGGTAGCAGTCAAATGTCTGTAGGCGAGCCTCCAAAAAATTTGTTTTGGAGTGTCCGAAGTTGACCCTCCTAAAAAATTGTTTAGGAGTGTCTGTAGTTGACCCTTCTGTAAAACATTTTATTTGTTTTCCCTGTTATTAATGTACAACCCATGGCTGGCATGGTGGGAATATATAGGTTTTGCGTCACAGACGGTCCACTGCACCGTTACATTTTCTTCATCATTGCTAATTACTTTTTCACTAACTGTTGTCTGGCAATGATAAAGGGTAAGGTGAATCCACTGCGGAAGAAAAGTGTCATCCTCCTACAATTCTACACTTGCTCTCAATTGAAAAGGGGATGTTCTCGCCGTGGCCTTCCTCAAAGTGGCCGCTTCTGTGGACGACAGAGGTGGTGTACCTACTGACAGCCTGACCGAACACGATGGCAGACGGGGAGACACTCCCTCATGTAAAATTGTTTTGGAGTGTCTGCGGTTGACCCTCCTGTAAAATATTTTTTTGGTTTTCCCTGTTATTAGTTAATGTACAACCGATGGCTGGCACGGTGGGAATATATAGGGAAGCACCCAACTAGGTGCAACGAAGGTCCATCACCCATGCCCATGCTGGCACTGCTCTCCTATCCCCAGCCACACGATGCAGGCATAAGCCTGACACAGCATGGCGGTGACACCAACAAGTGACCAAGTTACATGAGGTAGCAGGTGAGCCACCCAAAAATTTAGCCAGACGCAGCATGGCGGTGACAACAGAGTGACCGAGTTAGACTGAGGTAGCAGGAGGTGAAGCATCCTCCAAGTGGGCAGTACATGAGCGGCCCCAGGGTCAGACTCGGTCGGAGTATGTGAAATGTTCAGGGTGGCCGAACGCCGGGCTCGACGGCCGCTGGTGTAGGGCTGGGACGGCACATCGGGAAAAATAGTGGCGGCTGGGGATCGAATACCGAGGGGCAGCCACCGCCATGAGATTGCGAAAGGCCTCGGTCTCTACCAGCCTATAGGGCAGCATCTCCAGGCTCAGCAATTTGGAGATGTGGACGTTGAGGGCTTGGGCATGTGGGTGGGTGGATGGAACTGCATTTCCTCTTGCGCTCCAGCGTCTGCTGTAAAGACAGCTGAACGCTGCGCTGGGACACATTGGTGGACACTGTGGAGGATTGTGGAGGCGAAGGTGTGGTTTTCCAGCGGGAGGCGCTCGTGCCGGGGTCCTGGGCAGGGGGTTGACTAGCAGAGGCAGCGAGTGACACAGGGGAAGGAGCAGTGGTGTGACCCGCAGGAGGTGGTGAACGGCCTTGGTTCCATTAAGTGGGGTGTTTAGCACTCATATGCCTGCGCATGCTGGTGGTGGTTAGGCTAGTAGTGGTGGCACCCCTGCTGATCCTGGTGTGGCACAGGTTGCACACCACAGTCCGTCGGTCATCCTCACTTTCTTTAAAGAACCTCCAGACTTGTGAACATCTAGGCCTCGCCACGGGAGCTTCACTACGTGAAACAGTTGCTGCTGATGCACCAGCTCTGGCCCTGCTTCTCCCTCTGGCCACACCACTGCCTCTTACAACCTGTTCTGGTGCAGCACTCGCCTCCGCCTCAGAAGCACTGTCTTCACTCGGCTTATCAACCCAGCTTGGGTCAGTCACCTCGTCACCCTCCGATTCCTCAGTCTGCTCCCCCCTCGGACTTCCTGCCCTGACAACAACTTCACCACTGTCTGACAACCGTGTCTCCTCATCGTCCGACACCTCTTTACAAACTTCTTCCACTAACTCAACATTGTCATCATCATCATCACCACCCACAGACTGCGACAGTTGGAAAACTTGGGCATAGGGAACGAGGTCAGCAGCAACCTGAGAAGTGATTTGTGACTCTGGGAAGGGTCCAGAAAACAGTTCCTGAGAGTATGCCGGATCGCATTTCAAATTTTCCTGGGAGGGGGCAGACTGGGGGGGAAGGAGGTTGAGGAGCCAGAGGAGTGCTCCTTTGGGTAACGTGGGTGGACTACGTGGAAGACTGACTGGTGGACAAATTACTTGAAGCATTGTCCGCAATCCACGACATCAGCTGTTCGCACTGTTGTGGTTTCAACAGTCCTCTACCACGTGTCCCTGTAAGTTGAGACATGAAGCTAGGGAGTGTAGCTCTGCGGCGTTCCCCTGCTCCCTCATCAGCAGGTGCTGTCTCACCCTGCCCAGGACCACGGCCTCTGCCCTCTGCAGTAATTGAATGCCCACGCCCTCGACCCTTAGCCCTGGGGTTCAACATTTTCTGTATATAAGTGTATTATATAAAAAAAAAATAAAATAAATGGGCCTGCTGTACTGAAACCCACAAACTTGTTCAGTCTGAACAAGTGAATATATAGGTGGAGAAGTTAGATCAAAATTACGTATGTTATTACGTACCGTGCAGTATGGAGCAATTACACGGAAACTATTAGATTAGGCAGACTTGGTCTGCTTAGTTGCAACCCAGACAAATGTCGCACAGAGATTTTTGTAATCTAGCTGTATCAGTGAGAGCAAAAGACCTTTTTTAATTAAGTGACGTACAGAATGTGTCGCTTGGACATAAAATACAGATTGTGATGAGTGGACAGCTGAACTGTGACACACAGAATGGTTCCACACAGCTGTGTGAAATGGATTTGTATCACTGAGCTAAAACAACAAAAAAACTATTTTTTTATATCTTTTTTTTATATATTTTTTTTTAGTTTTTTTTTTTTTTAACGTGACGTGCAGAAACTATCAGAGAGCTAACTCAGCCCCGGCTGACGGTGGCTATTTTGACTGCAACCCAGACAAATGTCGCACAGAGATTTTTGTGACCTAGCTATATACGTGAGAGCAAAAGACCTGGTTTAATTAAGTGACGTACAGAATGTGTCACCTGGACAGAAAATACGGATTGTAGTGAGTGGACAGCTGAACTGTGACACACAGAATGGTTCCACACTGCTGTATGAAATGGATTTGTATCACTGAGATAGAACAATAAAAAAAAGGGTTATATATGGCGATAGCTGCACTACTAGTGCCAGCCAGCCAAGCCAGGAGACAAAAAAAATTTCTTGTAGCCCTTAGAAGGGCTGTTGGGTTCTTGTGAGATCACTCCTGCCTAACAAAGAACTAAATGCAGGCTCTAACACTCTCCCTGAAACGCAGCAGCTCCATCCCTAACGACATCCAGACAGCATCTGAGCCGACCACCGCGGGCAGTCACTAGTATATTCCAGGGTCACCTGATCAGGCCAGCCAACCCCTGCTATCGACATGTAAGGGCCCCACGTGATGCTGGGTGTACCGCAGAGTCTCCTGGCTTGTGATTGGCTGAGTTTATAGGCGCCAAAAATGCACAATGCGGAAGTTGCTATTTCCTCGAGCATGGCGAGATACTTGTCCGAGCAGCGAGCACTTACGAGTACCGTAATACTCGAAGGAGCACCAAGCTCGGACGAGTATGCTCGCTCATCTCTATTAAATAGGTATGCCATATGTAGGCAATTTCTAGCAGAGAAACTCAAGCTCATATTAGGTTTCTGAAACTATGTTCATTCTAACACGGATCTACATACCTTCTTAATGTCTAGATATGTGGCTTTAATGTCCTTACTAGAGTTGAGTGAACGTGCTCGTAACGAGCACTGTACTGCTCGGATCCCCTGCGCTTGAATGGCCGCAGCCATCCGGATCCTTCCTCCTCACCCGACGATCCGGATGTCTGCGGCCATTCAAGCGCAGGGGATCCGAGCAGTACAGTACTCGTTACGAGCACGTTCACTCAACTCTAGTCCTTACGGATTCTGGATCTTTGTGGTATGGCCCACCTATGTCTATCTCCACTTTCACACAAACTATTGTATATAATTTTCCCTTCGTATAATGCTGTGTGTACCCGTATTATTGGTGTTTGGTTTTATCTGTTTTCTACTCATGTTTTACTACTATGTTTCCACACATCTGTATCAGAGTATGGTATTGTACAATTATGTTCGTATAAAAAAATCTTTGGGTGAAAAACAAAAAAAAAAAACCACTCAGACTTGAGTTTCCCAATATGAACATCATTTGCTGCAAAACTACCTCTTTAATTATTCAGAACGAAAAACTAAAATATTACATTGACATAAGTAGTCAGACCCTTCATTTAGTTAAAGCACCTTTGGAAGCGATTACAGCCTCCAGTCTTCTTAAGTATGATGCCACAAGGTTTGCACACCTGGATTAGGGGATTTTCTGCCATTCTCCTCTGCAGATCCTCTCAAGCTCTGTCAGGTTGAATAAGGACAGTCGGTGGACCGCCATTTTCAGGTAAGGGTTCTGGCTGGACCACTCAAGGACATTTATAGATTTGTTCCCAAATCACTCCTCTGTTGCTTGGCTGTTCACTTAGGGTCATTGTCTGTCTTGCTGAAAGGTAAACCTTCAGACCAGTATAAGTCCTGGTTATTCCAAACTTCTACCATTTAAGAAATATGGAGGCCACTGTGCCCTTGGGAACTTTCAGTGCAGCAAAATACATTTTTTTGTACTCCACTCCAGATCTGCACCTCCTCACAATCATGTCTCTGGGCTCAACAAGCCATTCTTTCCTCCTAATGGATTGGTTTTCGCTCTGATATGCATTGTCAGCTGTGAGACCTTATATAGACAGGGGTGCATCAAGGTGTAGAAACATCTCAATGATGATCAAGAGAAATAGGAGGTCCCTAGAGCTAAATTCCATAGCAAAGGGTCTGGATAGTTATGAACATGTGAAATTTTAGTTTTTCCTTTTTTAAAAATTGCAAACATTTCAAAATTTCTGTTTCTAAAAATAAAAACCAATATATTATCTGCATGGACTGCCAGCTTATACTCTCATCCTTTGGAGATACCCTTTAGGATGTGCTGTATGAATAGCCTTTCTTATTCAGTATGAAAGGTTAAATGTCTCTACACACTCACTGGGTTAAAATATTGAAACTAATCAATAAACTTGAAACAAAGTTGTGTTAAAATATCCCCACTGTTTCAGCCGAATGGGAACAATGTCCCAAACAGGAGTATACAACATTAGCATGAAATTATAGTAGAGTTTTAGGATGTAACGTGGTGCAACCAGTAAGGTCCCTTTAAATGGGACAAAAGAGCAGCAGATTCTTGGGAAGGAAAGTTTCCTTCCCGACAATCTCCAGCTCGATGGTGGAGGAGACCTCTGTATTTCCATGCAGTGATCTCCTCACTTATGCTATCGCCCTTCACCATACTGTCTGGTTGTTTGCTGGCAGCAGATCGTATTACACAGCACAATCTGCTGCCGGCAAACGATTTTTGTGTATACACAAACAGTACTGTAAATGTACTGTAATTAGCAGTACATTTATAATGCCAGATAGTCACTAATGAGTGTTACTATGAATGCTCATTAGCGATTATCTTTAGGATTCTTTTAGTTAAAGAAGGCAGATAACATCTTAAGTGATATTGTATGAGTTTAAAGTGTTATATATGTTTATAATGGTTGTAGCTAAGTACATTTCCCTGATACAGAGCCTCAAATACCCTGTATACTGTACATGATAAAATCTCCAAAGCTACAGCAAATAAAATTTGTCTGACAGCAACCGCCAGTAGGGGAAGCCTATTGTTCTAATACTGGGTGTAAGTGTAACTAGTATGCAGTAAAGCAGACAATTATCGGGAAGGAAGCGTTCCTTTGCAAGAAGGTGCCCAGGCACGCCTCCTACATTACATTCAAGCCATAAATCTGCCCCTCTTTTCCCTGCTCCCAGCATGAGGGCTGGCTTGGGCACTAGCAGGGGGCGTGCCTGGACTCCTTCCTGCAAGAGTAACACCCCTCCTGGCACCTTACTGGCTCATTTACATACCAAATAAACTGGATTTTCAGAAGATAAAAAACCTCTATTGCTGAAACAAAGGCACATCTGGAAATAAGGTACTACAGTGCCTTGCGAAAGTATTCAGCCCCCTAGAACCTTTCAACCTTTTGCCACATTTCAGGCTTCAAACAAAAAGTTATAACATTTTAAATTTTTGGTGAAGAATCAACAAGTGGGTCACAATTGTGAAGTGGAACGAAATTTATTGGATCATTTAAACTTTTTTTGGAATAATAAAACTGAAAAGTGGGGCGTGCAAAATTATTCGGCCCCTTTGCATTAATATTTTGTTGCGCCACCTTTTGCTGCGATTACAGCTGCAAGTCGCTTAGGGTATGTCTCTATCAGTTTTGCACATCTAGAGACTGAAATTCTTGCCCATCCTTCCTTGCAAAACAGCTCGAGCTCTTTGAGGTTGGATGGAGAGCGTTTGTGAACAGCAGTTTTCAGCTCTTTCCACATATTCTCAATTGGATTCAGGTCTGGACTTTGACTTGGCCATTCTAAGACCTTGATACGTTTATTTTTGAACCCTTCCATTGTAGATTTTGCTTTACGTTTGGGATCATTGTCTTCTTGGAAGATAAATCTCTGTCCTAGTCTCAGGTCTTTTGCAGACTCCAACAGGTTTTCATCCAGAATGGTCCTGTATTTGGCTCCATCCATCTTCCCATCAATTTTAACCATCTTCCCTGTCCCTGCTGATGAAAAGCAGGCCCAAACCATGATGCTGCCACCACCATGTTGGACAGTGGGGATGGTGTGTTCAGGGTGATGAGCTGTGTTCCTTTTACGCCAAACATACCGTTTTGCATTGTTTCTAAAAAGTTGGATTTTGGTTTCATCTGACCAGAGCACCTTCTTCCACATGTTTGGTGTGTCTCCCAGGTGGCTTGTGGCAAACTGTAAACAAGACTTTTTATGGATATCTTTGAGAAATGGCTTTCTTCTTGCCACTCTTCCATAAAGGCCAGATTTGTGAAGTGTTCGACTGATTGTTGTCCTATGGACAGACTCTCCCACCTCAGCTGTAGATCTTTGCAGTTCATTCAGAGTGATCATGGACCTCTTGGCTGCTTCTCTGATCAGTCTTCTCCTTGTTTGAGATGAAACTTTAGAGGGACGGCCGGGTCTTGGTAGATTTGCAGTGGTCTGATACTCCTTCCATTTCAATATGATCGCTTGCACAGTGCTCCTTGGGATGTTTAAAGCTTGGGAAATCTTTTGGTATCCAAATCCAGCTTTAAACTTCTCCACAACAGTATCACGGACCTGCCTGGTGTGTTCATGGTCTTCATGATGCAGAACCCTGAGACTATCACAGAGCAGGTGCATTTATACGGAGACTTGATTACACACAGGTGGATTCTATTTATCTTCATCAGTCATTTAGGACAACATTGGATCATTCAGAGATCCTCAATGAACTTCTGGAGTGAGTTTTCTGAACTGAAAGTAAGTGGGCTGAATAATTTTGCACGCCCCACTTTTCAGTTTTATTATTACAAAAAAAGTTTAAATGATCCAATAAATTTAGTTCCACTTCACAATTGTGACCCACTTGTTGTTGATTATTCACCAAAAATTAAAAATGTTATATCTTTTTGTTTGAAACCTGAAATGTGGCAAAAGGTTAAAAAGTTCAAGGGGGCCGAATACTTTCGCAAGGCACTGTAAGTGCTATTAGGCTATGGCTTTACTTATACAATAGCGATTATCCTGGTGACAGATTTCCTTTAAAACATGCTGCTTTTGAGTAAAATATTTTGTTTAAAGCCAAAATATGTTTTACTGCTTTCCCACGTGTCTACAGTAAATCTGACATTTTACAGTAAGCAAAATATAACTAAATACAAACACGACAACTGCAACAGAAAACACAATTTTATTGTTACTTTAATTATATCCGTTATTTTATGGCAAGAAATATATACATGGTGTTTATTGGTACAATATATTGCAACATTACAAAAGATGATAAAATAAAACCACCATGGTGCAACCTAATCTCACATGGTTTTGTGGAAGACAGAGTTGATCTACGGTACTATATCCGCATACCATGCTATACTTAAATGAAAAGTAAAAAATAAGAACGTTACATCATACACTATATCTAAATGCTGACAGTGAAACCACTTCTAGACTAAAGATGTACAGAAAAAAATATATTTCTTTCACAGAATTAAATTGGCATGTTTAAATGGCTCAACACATTTTGATTACATACTGTAGAAAATGAAATGCTCATTAGCATACTAGCAATACATCCAATATTCAACATTAACAATTTAAAGAGGTTTAATAATGATATTCACAAAGGTGGAATAATATAAATTCAAAAGACTATGCGGTGGACAAAGAGGAAAAAAAAAAAAAAAAGGATGAAAATGTCTTGTCATGCACGCGTGAAGTTAACAGCCGCTAGAGAAAAATTGAGCAATGGAATCGAACATACAGATGTATGTAGCAGTATGAATATTACTACATGACTACATACTACATAACCAATAGAGTACATGGGCATCTTAAATTCCACTTCTATAGAAAAATTGTCTTTATCTTCCTACAATATCATTCACAAGGCCAATATAGTATGGGTTGTATTGTACATTGGATAAGTATAAAGTTCTAGGTAATTACTAGGACATTTATTTCTCTTCTTACATACAGTAGATTGCTTGCTATTTTGTGTAACATAACCATTAGAATGCACATTCATTACAACACACAATACACGATATCTAAATCTCACTCTAATTCTGGACAAGGACACAAAAATACATATTTTGTGAAAGCACTAAGTTACCCTGATTGCAAAATTTTGCTCTGTCTTATCAAAAACCACTTATCACCCATTCATAGTTATTGATATCCTCGATAATAATTAGACAAAAATCCTTGGTGTATATATAAAAAAATGTGTAATAGATACGTATACTAGAAATTCCAACTAGCACTTATTACTTATGACGATACAGTAGTTACAAATGTTGGTATTTACTGCGCATTAACATAAAAGTACTTTCTGCATTTGGTAATAAAGTACTTTATATGTTCCAAACTAATTACCTTGAATATGATAAATCAGGCCCTGGGTTCTCATCTAGTAATAATCCAGCATGAACTAATCAACAAAAGAGTAAAAAGGTTTGGATTTAATCAGCACTGGCAGATATGTATGTAGTCAGATATGTAGTAGCAAAGGAATAGTCATTGTTTTCAGTGTAAGCAAGTACTGTATGATCCTTTGTTGGGACCTTACTAAGGTGTGGCCATGATGAAAATATAGAAAATACAACACACAAAAGCATTACACATGGAGACATTCTGTGCTCAAATAAACACTTGTGATTAGGACACAAAGGAAGGATGCAGTTGGTCTAAAAGTTACCATCCAGTTGTCTTGAGTGTTTACAATAAAAGGCTTGGAAGGCTTAGAGTTAGCTACAAGGAAGAGAAAGAGAGAGACATTGAAGTAAGTATGAGAAGAATAGAACTGTAGATGGTCAACTTGATATGTAAGGAAGAGTTGCATTTTCTTCATATTCCCTGTTTTTAATGAATAGTCTGCAAATATAAATTGGTCATAACAAACCATCATCCAAGCACCAAGTTACAAAAATGCTGTAGGCGTCCACTTGTGGTCTTATATATTGGAAGAAGTTATGAAGTGTCAGCACCATCTGCAGTAGACTGTTTTCAAATGGTGGGGGCACAGGGATTATTAGGTCAGCTTTAGGAGAAAAATGCTAGAGCTAGAAATGAAAGAAAATGTAGTACAAGGAGGCACATATCATGCTCAAGTTGGTCAGAATGACATATTTTGCTGCCTCAAGGATATCTAATGCCATTGGCTAGTCCTTACTTGGGTATTGTTGGTGACCCAGAACGGTGGAAGTGTACATTCTGCCATTTTCCATCACGGCGGTGCCACACACGGGTTTCTTCAGATTGCATGGTCTTCGGCAACCCCGTGTTATCCATATACTGTGTGAGTCGAATGTATGCAATGCAGGCAGCATCTTCCCCAATCAAGTGAACATGAGGGTTAAGAATAATAGTATGGATTGGCTTGTTGCTCTTGGATAAAGCTACAAAGACAAATAAAGGCATTAGAAAAAATGCCCTCGTAAGGTTCAGCTGTCTGAATGCATAATACAAATAACATTTGATACTTAATCTCCTATTGTTCCTCAACCTTGGATGAACAAGGTCTATACAGAAAGTTCCTAAAGGTCAGTTATTCCTGTACTGGATCTCATACAAATAGTCCAGCAGGGTGGTATCAGGGACATAGATTTCAATGGCAGTACATTCAGAGCTGGAAGGGCGTCAGCTACATGACAATCTTAAAATAGCTTATAAAGAGTGAAAACAAAAAGAAAACAGAAAGTGGAAGCATATTCTCTTAGCTACAGCACTATCTTTATAGAAGACAAAGGAAGAGACACCGCTGTGCGCCTACACACTAGAAGTACCCTACAATTAACCAGAGTACACAAACATGCCAAAAAGAGACTGAAAAGGGACTTTACATTGACAGGAAGAAAGTGTAAACAGTTTAAAGAATTTTTTTTTTACAATTTTTAGATATTGATATGCTCCGTAAGCTCATTAATAGTGTTAAATGAATTTGTTTTTTTTTCAGGACGAGTTGTATTTGCAATGGTATTATTGTGGGACACATCTAAAGTATTGTATAACTTTCAAAAAAAAATTATGAGGTGACTATGAAAAAGGAGATTCCATCATGGTTTTTTGGGTTTTGTTTTTATGGCATTCACCGTACAGTATAAGTGACATAATTATATTCTGTGGGTTAGTACCATTATGCCAATACCAAAGTTATATAGCGTGTAATATTTTTCTTGAATTTTTCTCCTTTTCTTGAATTTTTTTCTTTTTTTTGTCACTGTATTCAACATTGTATAACATTTTTATTTTTGCATTGTTGGAGCTGCATGATGGCTTTTTTTCAACAAGTGATAATTTTCATTGGTTTTGGGGTACTTTTTGTTGTTTTTATCGTATTTTTCAGAGATGGAATTAACACATTTCAGCAATTGTTTGAAATATTTTCCAACATCCATAGTGGACTTGAACATGTGATCTTCCGATCACTCACACAATACACTGGAGTACTTCTATATTCCAGTGTACTATGTCAGTCACCGTAATTACTGATATAATACTTCTTCAGCCTGCCAAAAGCAGAGCCCAATAAGTGTATGCACAACCCTTTGGCACCACGCAATCACATTGCAGGTTGCCTGATGAGGTAAGAGGTAGTCCTCCTCCTTCTCTCTAACCACTTAGAATCTGGGGTCCGCACTGACAGCTGTAATTTTTCTCATAGATTTATTTCAGCCTCGCAGCTCTTTCCCTGTAAGTGCCACAGCTTCTAACATAAGATATGGATGGTAATTGACGATCTAAACTGAGCATGTGTGACCACCTCAGTGAGGTGGATGGAGGAATAATGAAAAGAAAAAGCAGGTGGCGCTATACAGATACATTTTATTAAATAGCTCAGAGGCTATACTAAACGATATAAAATGAAATTAAATATATTATTTATATGCAAATACAAAATTATTCAATTCAGGTGCTGATTTAAAAAATGTAGAATATTTTTCATGGTACAAGCACTTTAACCAGTGACGCCTCTTTGTTCTCATTCCTAAAAGTGAGACCCCACCGATTAGAAAGAGATGGAAAATACTATTGATATGACCACTTTCCATGATGGGAATACTTCTTTAAAACAGTAATACATATCCAAGTGAATACAATGTCTGCATTTAAACATATAGGCAAAAAAAAAAAAAACACTGAAAAAAATACAACACACCATTTTCAAAGTAAAATCGATGGAAATCCATGCCCTCCACAAGATTTCCCAGTGCTTCAGGCTCAAATGAAGTAAGGCCAGGATCACAAATCTTTCTGTAAATTAAATATTAACATTTCAGTTTAAATTCTGCTATTTCATAAGGTCTCCAGACAATAACAGGCACTATGCAGACTTGAAAGAACAGCAAGGACTAAGTTGAATTTTCAAGGGAGCCAAGTCAACAGTTTAGCAATGCAACCACAACTAAAGTGAACAATTTACTAAGAATTTTGGCAAACTAGTACAAAACTGGAGACACACAGTTCACAATAGTACACAGTGATCTCAGAAGTTGCCAGATTAGCTTGGATGCAGTAATATTAAAATAAAGCAATGTTTCACATTTACTCAACATTCTATATTATGACTACATGTCAGCTAAAATTCAAAAGTCATATACACTTAAGATGGCCATACACTTAAGATAGCTGTCAGATGAACGCTTGCTTGTCTGACAGCTATTACTCTTGACTCTATAATAAACAGGCAGATTCGGCCAAGCATTCACGTCTGGAATAAACTGCTGCCAGCTGCTGCACTGGACATCTGTCATCCAGGAAGAGTTGGAAAGTTTTCCTTCCAACGATCCCATATTCAAGCCAGCAGTGGAAAACACAGATATTCATAAATATGTGAATACATCATTCAAAATTCTCAAATACATAAAGAGGGCTATGAACTAGAAGATTATTCTAGCAATACTTACGTATAGGCTTCAAAGTCTCCATTGTTAATTGCCTCAATAAGCTGCTCTGTCACTTTGATGATTTCCTGCTTGCGAGCTAAACAAATAACATGTATTTATTGAAAGGCACACAAAAAAATATGTAAAAGAAAAAAAAACCTAAACCCATAACATGAAATAAAACAAACACTTGAAATGTGGTCTAAATGTTTGTTAGAATGGGTATGATCTTCTATGGATTTAGCTCACCCCCCTGTGATATCATTGGATGCTGCATCACCACAAGGTCATTATGTTAAAACTGCACTGTATCAAAGTTTATATCCCATGTAACTCAATAGCTAGAAAGTCCAGTATTGGGGTCCCCAAATCAAATCTGACCAGGGGCGGATTGGCCATAGACCTTACAGGGAAATTTCCCTGTGGGCCACTGCCCTGGGGACTACCTGAGACCTCCTCATGGCCGGCCAGTGGATGTTTCTGGGCATGAATTTTGTGCTGCTGGCAGTATTTTGTGATGGACTGTGGTATTTGGCTCTGTTGGGGTGGTATAATGTGCCACAATATGGTATTGCTGGCCCTGCCCTCCATCAATTTGGATCTGACTTCAAAACAGGGCCACTTTTAGGATTTTTTCCAGGGCCACTTTAAGTTCCCAGTCCGTCCCTGAATCTGACCAAAGATAACATATGCAAGTTTCTATGTTCTCATGTTGTTGCAGGGGTTTCTTCTGGGTGCTCTCATACCGGCTTCCTATGCAATCGGCCCTAGCGTGTGCATGAGCTACAGTAGAGAAATTTCATTGGTAGTAGCACTGTGAAAGGGAACTGATTACAATTTGCATACGGCACACACTTCTAACATTGCTTACATGTAAGGGCTTGTTTACATCTGTGTTGGAGGCTCGGTACAGGGCCTTTGTTGTAGATTCTGCCAAAAAGGGCAGACAAAAAAGTCCTGCATGTAAGACTTTTCCGCTAAAAAAGTAGCCACCTGGTTGGTGCTGAATCTGGCACTTCCACTATTTTCATAGTTCTGCTCTCCTAATAGAGCAGGACAAAGAAAACTGCAAATACCGATGTGAATGTGGCCTTCGACTGAATGTTTTATGATCTTTTTACTGCCAGCCACTTTACAGTATATAGATTTTGAACTGATTACGGCATTTATGCAAAATGTAATACTCCTTTAAATGTAATAACCACTTGGACCATCTTTATCAGCAGTAACAGCAACCTATAATGTACTATAGTTTTGGTCTTTAAAAGGTTTGTGCAGGAATTGCTAGTTTTAGGGTAATTTTACAAACAGGTTTTTGCTGGCATTTTTCTGCACTTTTGTGTTTTTGGAGACACATTTTTGTGGTAGAAATGCCAGCTCTAGATGTTAACTGAAGGTCTATGAGAAGCCTTTTTGGTGCTGTTTGTTAACTAGTGTTGTTGTCTTTCTGGCTTCTTTTATAAAACACAGTATGCTGTATGTAGCTCTAGGCATTATTTCAGGCATTTTGAAACCTCATGAAGAAAACACTTCTGGTAATATATCACAGGTGTATGTGTAAATTCATGTGTAGGGACCCTTAAGTCTCTGTCAGTGTGGCAAGTGTTAAAGAACTATTTATACGGTTTTGAAACTCAATCCTTCAAAACATCAATAAGAGTCTTTATTTCCACATGAAAACTACTTGGAGTTGTCAAAGTTCTGACTGAATAGGAAAAAATGTGGTGACATCCACAAAAAAAAAAAAAAAAAAAAAAAACAACAATGTAAAAAACAATGCAGGGTGCACTTATGACTCCTGAAAGACAATACAAATTAAAGAGGACCTTTCACTGCTCCTGACATGTCTGTTTTAATAGCTTCATGCATTCCCCATGTATTAACAATTCTGAACCATCAATTCTTATGTCTGTATGTTGTACCATTCCTCTATTATTTCTACTAGAAGTTATGAATGAATTTCTAGCAGTCTGCAGTAAGGGTACAGAGGGGAGGTAACAAGTTGTGTGTGTGTGTGTGTGGGGGGGGGGGGGTTGTGTACCTGCACAGACTAAAAATGGCAGCACTGACAGGATAGAGTGAGTCTGTGCAGATACACACCCCCAACTGGTTACCTCCCCTCTGTACCCTAACTGCAGACTGCTAGTAATTAATTCATAACTTCTAGTACAAATAATAAAGGAATGGCACAATATACAGACATAAGAATAGATGCTCCAGATTTGTTATTACATGGGGAATGCATGAAGCTATTAAAATAGACATGTGAGAAGTGGTGAAAGGTCCTCTTTAAGCATTGAAGTGGTATGTCCACCACAGATATTGATGCCATGAACATCTGATGTTTGAGGGTTCTGGTACTAGGACATTGACTGATTCAAAAAACAAAGGGGTCAGTAAATAGGGTTGTGTCATAGTTGCTCTGTATCTTTACCTTGCACTAAGGCCCTTTAATTCCAAGTATTGGTGGGGGTGCCTGCTGTCAAAAACCTATCACCATTGATGGCATATCCTAATCAATGTCTGTGGTGGGAAAGCATTAAAGTGACCCCCCAGTTGAAGAAATAAAATTCACATTAACTGGGGAACAAACAGAACACTTACATGGTAATCTCCTCTTCTGCTGCCCAAGCTGTCCACACCACCTCTCAGACTGTCTGAGGCTCACAGTGCATTTGTTAGTCCAAGACACTTCTTCCTTGTCCAGACATGCTCTTGGATTGGCCAGCATTGTTTATGTGAGGTGTGCTTGCCAATCCTAGAGCAGAAGGAAGTGGACTACTAAATGCACAGTATGCATTAAGTAAACTGAGAAGTGGTGTGGCCATCTTGGATATCAGAAGAGGAGTCCAAGAACTGGTGGATTTTCAGCTTAAAATGAAAAAGGAGGTCACCGGACAAGTGTTCTGTTTGTTTCCCAGTTAATGCGAATTTTTTATTTTTGAACTGGAGGGTCACTTTAAAGGGAACCTAAGGGACCAGGTGATATGGGTGTAGTAGTATTTTGTTCTGTAAAATAAATGTAGCAGTATTCTGATTGCCCATCAGTACATTTTATTTAAAGCTCAAAGGCTAGTTACATTGGGAATTACAGTTTTTCTACACTTTTTCCCTCAAAGTAAATGACAGTAACAGGTAGAGAAAGCAGAACCATCCCATTCAGCCATATGCCATTCACAGATATCTTTTGTGTGACATCAGAAAGATATTTTGTGCGCTGTGCCAACAATGATGTGTTTCTATACAGAAACTGCAATAGAATATAACATAATGGTATGTTCCCTTTTAACTAAAGATTTCTATATTACAGTGTGCAGCAATTCTTATCTCCATCAGATAACCATTAACCACATTTTTGGTTTCATAACTTATTTATGGCTATGCCTTCTTTATCATTTTGTGTACAATACAAAAAAACTATTTTATTTAAAATCTGGAATTACCTAATCGGTCATCTTGAAACATCATCTATATTCCTTTATGCAAGAACTAAGCATATAACGGTTTCTAGATTCTACTCCTTTTACCTAAGGACAAACCAGGGGTTAGGATTTGTCAACACACTATCTGACTATGCGCATTCTAAGGTATAGAGGAGCTGCCAGCATTCCTGACATGTCTATTTAAGGTTAGGTTTGCAATTGTAGTGGAGGTTGTTGTAGATTTCGGCCAATAAAAAATACTGGTATATAAGCTGGAAACTGGATGGGACTGCATTATAGTGAATGGGATTTCTCGAACGCTGGCAGTGTCTGGCATATGTCAGATCCAGTAATTATGATATTCAGTTCTTATGCCAGCACAGAATACCAGAATCTGACCACAGATGTGCACCTAGCCTTAGTAAATACTTGTATTCCCCACATAATAACAGTTCTGAATCATCTTTTCTATGTTGTGAACTCTATGTTGTGTTGTCCCTCTGTTATTTCTTGTTAATGAATAAGTTGAAACTTGGGTGTTCCCATTCCCCCCATTCCTATAAGGGTTGCACCAGGTGTCGAACTTTCAATACCCAATGAATACTTGCACTCTGATCTATACAATACTGGGATTTGCTGTTTTTCTGTACTGGGCTGCGCTACTGCTCAGCCTTGTATCTTTTAGAAAACATGGCATACTGCCCTCGGCTATGGTGGCTAATATTTATTAAAGAAGAACTCCTGCAAAAAATGTTATTCCTTGTCCTACTAGAAATGTACATTATGCAATCTGTAGTGAATGTCATTTTCTTACCAGTAGCTGAATTCTTGAGTTATATCATCCTGAAGTTTCTTATCTGTGTCATGTGACTAGGAATTAGACCCACCAACTCACACAGCACCTTATGTGTGGACAGGAAGTCTAATTCTCTATGCATTCCTATGGGAGCCTCACTTTCAGTCTCATAGGAATGAATAGAGAAGTGACTGGCTTGCTGTCCTGGGTCAGTTGGAGGTCAGGGAGTTGGTCACATGACCCAGCTACAATAAGAAGAGAGTGTAAACTCTCAATTTCAGCCTCTGATAAGAAAATTACATTCACTACAGATTATATCATGCACCTTTCTAACAGGTCAGAGAATAACATTTTTTTGCAGGAGTTCCTCTTTAAATAAAACGTTTTTTAAAAAAACACCAAAATATTAAAAGTTTAAATCCCCCCCTTTACTAATTTTACATATAAAATAGATAAACAATAAAAAAGTAAACATATTAGGTATTGCCGAGTCCAAAAAAGAACTTCTAAAATATTAACAATATCTCCCATGCGGTGCTTTTTTGTCACCTTATCCCCCCCCCAAAAAAAAAAAATAGGATAGGACTGTTCTATTATGGGCCGGACGTTCCAAAAAATGTGGAAAGCACATAGATTTTTTTTGCGTTTTCTTTTTCTTTTGAGTGGTATTGAATGGTATCGAGTATTGCAATACTTTTTTCTGGTATCGAAAGTGAATCAAAATTTTGCTATCATGACAACCCTAATTCCTACTGTCAGACTGACTGGACAGTGAGTGTGTATGGCCACAACCCCAACTGGTAACAGTTGTCTGTTTTTTATCATACATTTCCAGAAGGAACAACAGATGAATAGTCCAGAATTGCCATTTCATCTGAAATACAATTATTTACTAAGGCCAACATGTTAGGAGAGCTAGCATGTCCTCTTTAAGCAAGTTCTGTTGACAAGTCTTTTGATGGTCTATCCACAGGATAAGTCTTCAATATCCGACCTCCATCAATTAGCTGTTTTGAAACACCTCTTGTGACAAAACTACAAGACCTTGTCGATTGTGTAGTGGACGAAGCTGGATACTGTAGTACTGCTCCCAGTGAAGTGAAGGTAACCTCTTCCATCCAGTACACAATGGTGCCGGTGCTATTCCGAAACAGCTGAGCACAGTCCATCAATATAAAAATCTCAGAGAACCCCTTTAAGGTCTTTGTAATCTAACAGACCAAGTCTAGTAGGCTTAACACTTCCACAAAAAGCCCATATACTTACTGTAAGTTCAAATTTCATCTGACTGACAAATGTAATGACAGTTTAGAGCAAAAACTCTAGAAAATTATAAAAAAGAAAAAAAACATCCCTTTTCCACCCTGTCCCATTAAAAAAACAAAAAAACAACAAAAAAAACCACAGAAAAACTCGTGAGGTGAAAATGGACTGAGATCGGAGGATTACTTATAGGCTCTTATGTAGTCATCAGCTAGCTAAAATTTCCATCTACTACACAGAACACCTGAGCCACATTCATGGCCAGCCATGGGGATACAAAGCTAGCCACTAGTCTGCACTGAACACAAAGCTACAACACGCATGTAGCATATAGATTGGATAGTATTGGACATCTTCATGCAGAAAAGATGACTGCTGTCGCCACTTCTCAAGGTCTTATTTCTACTGATCAGATTAAGCACTTCCATGTTTCACAAAAACCTGCCACAGTTCTCCGGCACTGTAAATTAAGTAGGTGAAATGTGTGACTGTCCAGAAGTAGATGTGAACATACCATACACAAACTATATTATTACTTCCAAAACCAAAGGAAAAAATAGATGAATTCAATTTTCCAACTCATTACTAATTTAATGAGAACCTGTCACCATGAAATGAAGTGAAATCTGCAGGCAGCATGTTATAGAGCAGGGGCTGAGCAGATTGATGTAGAGTTTTACAGCTATCTCTGTATACACCTATAAAGGGGCTCCTGTCAACCACTTGATAAGATGGCCTCTTGTACAACTGAAGTCAGAATGATCAGAGATTAACATAAATTACAGGTTTTACTGAATCTTTAACAATCTGCTCATCTCCTGCTCTATAACATGCTGCCTGCAGATTGTACCACATTTGGTGGTGTAAGGTCCTCTTTAAAGGAAATGTGTCACCAAAAATGTTATCTGCCAGTTAAACCAGATAGAAGCACATTCTTTTTTCTAATCTGTTTTTATTAGAAAAAGATTTTTTAATTCTATTTCTTGAATATGATTATGGGGGCGGCCATCTTGCCTGAGTTGTTCTTACCAGCATTTACAAAGGCAACACCATGGGCCATAGACACAATGGTCTGGAGGGGACTTCTAAGGGAGAGTTTTCTAGGCATGCTCTGTGACATGGAAAGGACAGATACGATAAGATTTGACAATCACCCACTGTGAATGGTGGATCCTGTCTTATCTGTCATTCTAATCCAGCTTGTAATTATATCACCTCTGTGTATAGATAAGCAGCTAACTTCAGTAAAGTGATCTATACAGAACAAGAGGTGGGGCCTATTATTAGGCTTAGTGGCCAGTGTGAAAACTCCAGGATTTCATGTTTTTTGTTTAAATAGATATTGACCTGGAAAATTAAAAACATTAAAAAAATTATTTAAAAATATATTAAACATAAAACGTGATTTAAATAATAGGTCATTTTCTGATGATACATTTCCTTTAACTGTACTTTATGACAAAAAAGTGTTTGAATCTAAAGTAAAAGTGTGTAATTGTCTAATTATCTAATGGATTAATACAAAACTGATGTGAGAACACAGCCTTGTACTAAAATGTAAAAGTGCATCAACATGTCACCGTGAAATGCAGTGTAAGCAGGCAGAACGTTACAGAGCAGGAAGAGCGGAGCAGATTGATATATAGTTTTATAGGAAAAGAATGAGTACATTTGGATGTTATACATTTAAATCCCACTCTTTCTATGCTTCGGGATGGTCCCACTCACTGACAGAAAGCATTGCCTTCAGCACCCGGCAATTTTTAGTTTTGTGTTTTTTTTTTTTGTTTTTTTTTTATTCCTGGCCTTCTCTGAGCGATAACTTTTTACTATTGGGCTCACATAGCTGTATGAGGGCTTCTCTTCTGTGGGACAAGTTGTACATCTAATGGCACTATTTAACATATAGTTATCTTAAATACACACTGGTCAACTGTATACAGTAAGTGGCAAAACCCTTTAAGCATGTAGTTAGCTGTCAGTCACTGGAAGGACCGCCCATATGACTCCTAAGCATAGAAAGAACAGGACAGATAAAAGCAAGGTCTATGGAGCCAGAAACAGACCGCTCTGTCCACTATGTAGTGGCTGTGCCAGGCTGAGGCATCTCAGCTCCCATTCACTTGAATGAGAGCTGAGCTGCAGTAACTTGGCACAGCCTCTACATAGTGGATGGAGCTGTCTGTTTCTGGATCCTTCCACTGTATTTTTACCAGCACTGATGGCTGCTGAGAACAGCTGAACAGTGGAATTCCAGGTGGACCCCACCAATCTGATACCGATGATCTGACCTATAGTTTGACAAAGACCACTGTAGTTGAAAAATTGCATTGCTGTGTTTGGAATATGTAAATAAAAGGCAATTTCTTCTTTCACAGATACTGTCACATTTGGACTGCTTTCTAGGTATGGTTCCAAAATGCTGGGATGTTTTGGAAAGAAGTGTATATACACATACACACGCTAACCTACACTATGTACCGCAGTAATTGACACGGTGTTACTGTGACATCACATATGTAGTTACTGCATAGCTCCTGCATGCACCCCACAAGATGTCCTACACTTACACTGAGCATATGACGTATTGCATTGAGAAGGATCAGATTCATTCGAATAACTCTTTGAGTTTGTGTTTTGTGCACACTTGGCTGTGGAATTGATGGAAAGAAACACAACATATGAACAAATAAAAGTGAAGATGTATAGCGACACCAGAATCTTCAGCAGGTACTGGCAACAGGCCCGGCCACTGGGGCATTCTATGGATGGCGACCAGCAAGATGATGAGGAAGAAGGAACAGAAGACAATGAGGAAGAGGAGCAGCGACAGGAAGACTGATCAGCTGTAAAGAAGCTCCTTGTGCTACCCTCCACTGGGAAGACTGTACTTTGGGCATGCAAGAATGAAGAAAAAAAAAAGGAATAATATAAAGAGCAACACAAAAAAGTATGAAACAATATGATAGGCAGAAAACGGGACAAACACATAGAATGATTATGCAAGCTGGTAATGGAAAAGAAATGTATGAAGATGCCTCAGCTATCTCCAATGAAACAGACAAGAGTAGAACAAACAAAAGAGAATTTAATAATAAAGCACATAAATGTTTTATTCAGCTTACATTCACATCTGCGATACCTGATGCTCTGCCAGAACAGACTACTGAATTTCACCGTATCCAGCATAGCCGAATACTGCCTTTCACCACTGGACCCCACTTACTATAATGGGATCCAAACAGTTTCCAACCGACCAAGAAGCTATGCATGCAGCGGTTTTTTTTGTCTGGCCCTAACCGGGGCACTCGTGCTGTAAACCATCCATATCCCTGCCAGAACTCACTATAGTCAATAGGGTCTTACAGTGAATGGCAGTATCTGGCTATACCAAATACGGTGAAATCTGGTAGACTGTTCCTCTGCCAGAACAAGCTACCGGATCAGGTAGTACAGAAGTGAACTTAGCATTAGTTATACATGTAACTACACTAAACGTGCACACAAAGTGTTGAGAAAAAAGAACGTTGCCTATAATGAAACATTTATGTAATAGATAGTGTTGATGGCAAAGGGCTTGGACGTAGTAAAATGTGTTTTTTTTTTTAGATTTCAATTTTTTCATTGAGAAATGAGCTAATTTGTATTCATTAGTGTAATCTGAACTGATTCCACAACAAAGCGGCATAACACTATTACTGAAATACAGCATAACACTGCCACATATCACCAATCTATAATCACCGTCATATATGACTACTGAAGCACAGAGAGATAACCATGCTCTGCATTTGCTTCCTGCTCCCCTTAATAAAATCTTGAGTGGGGATCCCTTATTACATCCATAAACTGAAACAGGCATAAAGATGGGGGATGCCTAAAGCACGCAGCCCCTTTAACTTAAAAGTGTCATGTCAAACGTAATTTAAAGTAAACTTGTGAGCAGGATATGATAGAGAGAGGATGAGCTCGGTGATATATAGGTTTGTAGTATTTAGAGCAGGATTTCTTAGTAAAAAGCAGAGTACTGTAGATCATGAAAGGACTCCTAGGAAAGACACAGAGTCCTGATTACCCTGCCCACACACAGTGATTGACAACGTTCCTTGTATCAGTATGTACATGCAGAAGGTTGTCAATCACTGTGTGTGGCCAGAGCAATCAGGACTCTTCTGATTACTACTCCTCTCCCAGAAATCTGCTCTGCTTTTATACATCACGGAGCTCAGCACCTCTCCCTCCGACTTTGTATTTCATCTGGCAAAGTACTAGTTTTCACTGACTAGTCAATTTTCATACAAAAACAAAAAAATAAAAGATATAAATGTATAAATTAATGGAAAAAAGACTATTATATAAAGGCTTCATATAATTCCAGTTTTCACAAAATACAGCCAAGATTTATTTGTCTTGTTCTTTTTGTGTTGTGGTAAATTAATGCAGTTCAATCACTTTGTTGTTCTACTAATGACAGTGACTAATTTCTTTCTGCAATCGGTACTGTCATCACAAGTAAAACTCATCATTAAAATCTAAACATCAGTAATAGCGAACATCAAAAAGTGATCAGAAAACAATATTAGCCTATTTTTCTATTCATTTTCCATTTGGTGCATTTATGATCCTCCTCTGAGACGTACAATCCTTGCAAAATGCAAGCCCTGAAGACAACACTAAAGGTAATTTAGATGGCCTTCTATGGGATCAAATAGTTTGCAGTGCACACGTAGCACAAATGTATCCTCTGCCGCTAGGCCACGGGTCAGCAACCTTCGGCACTCCAGCTGTTGTGAAACTACAATTCCCAGCATGCTCCATTCATTTCTATGAGAGTTCTGAGAAGAGTAGAGGAAGGATGCATGCTGGGAGTTGTAGTTTTACTACAGCTGGAGTGCTAAAGGTTGCCTACCCCTGCGCTAGGCGTGCAAAAGAATCCATTTACAGAAGTAGAGAAATATCAAAGGAGATATATGAGCACCTGAAAAGATGGGAGACTCGTGGAAGTAGCAAATGATTTTCCAGGGAAAAGGTATGCCGTATGCAGGCTTCACTGATATATACATCATTTATAGTGGTTTAGACTGGTGCTGTCTAATGACATCATGAAGAGGGACATGTTTTTCACAAAAGTAGCCAAAGTATTAAAAGGAAAGAAAAATAAGAAGGTAATAAGAAGTAACATAAGTATATGTTGTAACCATGGAAGTGATGATAGTTCCTGTATAGTCACAATAGATGCCATGTGAGGCCATTGACTTATAGGATAGATGTCTCACATCTGGTGGCATTAGAGGCAGAGCTTGCTAAGAGCTCATTTATAACCCTTCTTCCCAGAATTCCAGAGGAGCACGAATGGCCTATATTAAAGTGCTCTCTCCCCATGAAGAGATAGTACCCCCCCCCCCCCCCCAAATCCTGAGTTAGGCCTCTCACCCAGTTAAGCCAGTACTCTCTGCTATGCATTGATGAGGGGCAATCACCCCAAAAAAGCTGTCTGCAGATGAGGTGCTGGCTTATTTTATACCCAAGTCATGTCTCAAGGCCTATTTAAATGGCAGACCATTGACTTATAGGATAGCTACCTTACATCTGGTGGCATTAGAGGCAGAGCTTGTTAAGAGCTCATGTGCATCCCTTTCCAGGCCATGTATAGTAACAGGGTTCTTTGGAGAAACAATGGGGTGAACCTATGGGTCAGGTGGCTCTTCTACAGTCCCCAAACACTAAAAACTTCTTTTCAAGCACCCCAGAGCAGTGCAATAAAAGTATAATATGAATTTCACACTTTCAGATGACCTACGTTCATCCTTACGGTCACCTAGTTCACAAATCAAGTTTGTAATCAAAAATTAGAGGGTGACTTTCCTTTCTGCAAACCAGTTGATTCACATAGAAGTCTTTTTTATTTCCCTGTTCCATCTACTTTCCATAGGAACGAAAAGGGGCTCTGTCTGGTGAAATTCACTTTCACTGTAATCATGGACATTATCATCTTCCTTTACAGTAACGGTTATATTATCACATCATTTTTTTTGCATTGACCTTGTCAAGTAGGTAAAAGTCATTCATAGATTACCTTTTACATCTTCGTCTTCAATGGTGGTGTTAGAGCTCTCTGTGGATTCCTGTGGACAAGCAGACAGACAGTGAGGACATGACAGGACATCTATGTGAAGAAGACATAGCTGTGCCTCCAGGCCATGTGCTCTAGAAATGAAAAAAGTGCTCACCACATGGCTTTCTACACAACCCCTTACAAGTACAGCAGGATGTTCATGTAACCATTTCACTTCCAGAGTACATAGTCTTTAAAGAAGCACGGCCATGCGATCACAAACTGATGCCAGGAACACAGAACCCAGACTAGAACATTTATATAATGGCAACATATAGTCGCAACATTGCAAAAGTAATGGCGGAAACTTGGCAAACATAAACCAATTAACACAAAGACAATGTTAGGAATAAGTAGTTATATAGCACTGACAAAACCGTATCAAATACAGTATCATTCATTACTTTGTTTAGAGGGTGAGTACAGTCCAAAGTAATACTTTTATGATTGGCGGGTTACATTGTGGTAGGTGATATTAAACAATTGATACTGTATTTAATGTAAATTTGATCTCCCCTTACTCAAGAATAAGTTTATTCACACAAGTTCAGCAAAAGTAAAACTGAACATTACACTGCCTTGGGCGCCATGATGGGTGATTCTCTATTTTCTACTGCAGCATTTTTGCATGCCACTGAGGAATGCAGACATGAAATTCCCATATGACAATTACACTGACATGGCAGTAGGTCTAACTGTAAAGTAATATATCAGGAAATGACATAATTCTCTTCTGGCATATTCATTATTTTAGTGTAAACACCAATCCTATTACAAATAACCATTGCTGAACCCCAGGAACTTGTAACAGAGCAGTGATGCCTCATTTCTGTTGTGCCAAGGTCTTGTTATCGTGTCATAACCTGGGCCTACCAAAGGATTTTCTGATAGGCCAGTCTAGTCTGAATGTACAGTATATGAATGTAGTTCTAGCATAAGGAAAAATGATATTAGGTCTGTGAGGTTTTTTTTTTTACCCACTAGGTTTAAGTTGAAAATAGTACCTGGTACTTTTGTAATACCTGATCTGAGGGAGTTCCAAGCGAGTCACCTGACCACACTACTGACTAGTCCAAGAGAATCTTTACTACACTGCCGTGTATATTAAGTGGCACCATATCCACAGTGGAAAAAAAGCTACCTGGTACCACAGTAGTTCTGTTTTTAGCACTGGTCCCTTCAGCACTTGGGTCCTAGGTTTGAATCCAACCAAGGTCACCATCTGCATGGAGTTTGTATGTTCTCCCCATGCTTGTGTGGGTTTCCTCCGGGTACTCCGGTTTCCTCCCACACTCCAAAGACAACCCAATAGGGAACTTAGATTGTGAGCTCCTTTATGGACAGCGTGATGCTAATGTCTGTAAAACGCTGTGGAATATGTCAATACCAGTAGAGTAGGGTAAAGATGAGAAAGATGGACATTCTGCAGTGCCACTGTGCTCTAGTAAGTAAAGTACATATAACAGATTGCTAGAGATTTTGCACTAAAGCAGATTTTATAGGGTTTCATCTCTGGCTAACAAGTGGTAGTATCTAAATTGGTTTAGATTGTCCATGGTTTACACATTAAAAGATACCCTGTAAGGTCTATCGCAGAATAGTCATAGAATTATGTAGAGTTTATATATTAATCGCATAAACAGGAACAATACAATGTGAGTAGATGAACAATAATCATACATTTAATACACTATAAAAGACACCAAACATTTAACAAATCACTTGTTAATTGAGTGGACATTACAGTCATGTAGACATTGCTTCTTCCAACAGTCTTATATGTGATGTGTGCTAATCCAGTCAGGGTGCACACAATTTCATTTCACATTTCAAAGGACTTCTCCAGGATTGTGCAGAGTGTAATGGTGCAGTGCTCCAATTTTCCAGCATAGCTCCAAACATTTATCTAAAGCACTACTGGCTTTAAGGAGGACATCTGACATCTTTGCTTTGGTGTAGGCTTTGAAGGATCTATGGGCCAGTCTACCCACGGATAGTAATCACATATCTAATTTAACAGAAACTGACTGTTCAACTAATCTTGTGTGATCCATGTAAATACATGTAAATGGACTATGCCTCCCTTTAGCTACCGTCCATCAGCTTATTCAACACTGTCAAAGACCTGGGGGTGAGGGCCTATATTTTAAATGAAGCACTATATGCTTCATTTTAGCCTACTTACCATGCAACAGCATATCTGAAATTGCATTTGGCATTCAATTATATTAAAGGGGTATTCCCAGACTGTAATATCAATGTCAATACAATTTGGAAGGGTCCAACTCCCATCACTTTCACAGAATAGCTGTTCAAAGAGGGTACTGCACTCCAGAACAGGCAAAAAGACATCACAGCTCCATACATAGTGGCTGTACATGGTACTGAAGCACTGTTTTAATTCACTGAAATGGGGGCAGGGCTGCAGTACCATTCACAACCACTAGCCAGTGTATGGAGCTGTTCAAACTGCTGATCAGAGGGGGTGCCAGGAGTCTGACTTTCATGGATAGGTCATCACTAGTATAGCCACGGAAAACTTATTTAATTTTCTGCATCATTATGCAACTCATGGTGAGAATACACTGTTATCTGTCTTTTTTAAATAGTGACAAAATCAGTGTCACTCCATTTTGCAATCCCGGAGAACCCCTTTTAATGTACTGTCTGATGCTTTATAAGGAAATATTATCAAATACTAACCTGTGCATGCCTATAAATCTGTGGGCATGTACAAAAAGAAATTGTACCGATTTAGATGACACATTACAGTTCCCTATTGCACACAGCTTTGAATGACTAATACAAAATGTATAATATAATTAAAGGGAGTCTATCACCTCATTTTCACCTATATAACTAACAGCACTGCCCCACAGAAGATTGTAGACACATCTCAGACATACCTGTGTGTACTATGTGTCTGTATTACATGTCCAGAAAAAGCACTTTTATTCTGCAGGAAAACAGCTCCCAAGTGCCCGGCTGAAAGTGAAACTAAAAACAGCTTTCTCTCTGGACTCGATTTCTAACAGCTATATCTTCTGATATACTGGATATAATTGATTTTGGTATCATTTTAAAGCTTGGAATGCCAGCTTTCGAAGGAGGTCAGAACCATTTTTCTATCTGCTAGCAATCCCAAGATATGAGCAGCTAAATCAGCCCTCCCCTTCTCAGTCTGGTTTGCAGAAGCAGCAGCAGAGCCAGGCACTTGGGAGCTGTTTTCCAGCAGAATAAAAGTGCTTTTTCTGAACATATAATACAGACACACAGTGCACACAGGTATGTCTGGGATGTGTCTGCAATCTTCTGTGGGGCAGTGTTGTTAGTTATATAGGTGAAAATGAGGTGACAGACTCCCTTTAAGGTCTCATGTACACGACAGTATCCATTATGCAGTCTGCAAATTGAGGATCCGCAAAATACGGATGCGGTCCCTGCATTTTTTGAGGATCCACTGACTTTGATGGGTCTGTGGTCCACATTTTGCAGACATATTCTATCTTTTTGTGGAACGGACGTACGGATGCGAAAAGCCCACGGATGATCCATGTAACCATTCTGGAAAAAGATATAATATATCCTATACTTGGCTGCAAAATGTTTACCATGGACCCATTGAAGTAAGTTAATGGGTCTGGAAAAAATGCAGATGCAACATAGATGGTATCCATATTTTGCAGATCCGCAATCTGAAGACAGCAAAACGGATATGTTCATGTGCCTAAAATAGTGAATGCCACTGAGGCCTAAAATAGTGAATGTCACTGAGGCCTAAAATAGTGAATTGTCACTGAGGGATTACTCTGTAGTTCAGTGTAAGCATTAAACTGTGATATCTTACAGTTATACTATACTTTGACATCAGCAAGATGTAACAAAATAGAGTTAGAAGAGCTAGGCCTCATCCACATGAGCAGCTAACAAACTACTTTTTACATTTTACTAAAAGTAAAGTGTATGAGATTCAATAGTATAACAATAAAACTCCATGTTAACTAATAAGATTAGTAACACTGATTACAACTAAAATCACTGGGTTCTCATTTGCTGCATTGGACATCATAAACACAGCGCAGATACTAGACATGACTTTAAAGAGGATATCCAATAGTAGGCAGGCGGCACTACAGAATAGCGTTGCGATGCACGTGTCCTCGGGTGGCGTCCCTTGACAATAGTAATAAAAAAGGACCGGCACTCACTCAAAGTTGCTTTTAAGAAATGCTATTTCATTGCCACATGTTTGTGACGCATTTAGGCACAATCTGTCTGAGGCAGGCACAGATTGTGCCGAAACGCGTCACAAACTTGTGGCAATAAACAAGCATTTCCTAAAAGCAATTCTGAGTGAGTGCCGGTCCTTTAAAGAGGATATGTCAATTTTGGTAAATTTTAGATACCCTATGAAATAATAATACTGGGACATATTTCTTAGAACTTTGCATTGTGCTGTTCCTCGGTTATTCTTCCTGTAAACATTTGAATACATTTACTGGGAGTTACAATTTCCCTTGTCAATAGGGTGTGTCCCCATACAGTCTGATATGATAGCGCTGATTGGACAGTATAACAGCTGAAGGGACCAACCCCACTGAAAAAAAGAAAAGGGAAGACTCAGTTGTCAACACAGCATCCATACATTTCCGGATGGAAACACATAGTGATGGCACAATGCAGTGGATGGTTTATACAGTGCTAGGTGTCAAGCAGGATTGTGATAGATGGAGGATAAACAGATGCATATTGGTAAGTAGTTACGGATAATGACGCAACAAAAGTAAAAACAACATAAACCAACGATGTGTGCAGATTCAACAACAAGGAACAAAAATGGCGTCGCTATAAAGGTTTCTCTAGAGATATCATTAGAAATCCTCCTACCCTTTACTGTTGTAAGATGTAAAGAAGGCTAAACGGATATCAAAAGCAAATTTGAATATATAATTGTATTTTTCAAGCCTTATTATGTGTGCCAAGGGAATCTGCCATCAGAAACAGACCTATTGTTTAAGGCTAGTTTCACACATGAGGGAGGGCGCTCCAGAAGGCTGTTCTGGCATAGAACAGATTGTCATGGTTCCCTGGATCCGGCATTGCCAGATACTACAGCCTTCTCACTAGACCCCTTTCACTATAATGGGGTCCAGCAGAGATTTGGCCGCTACACGGCAAATGTACAGAGTATCAGAAGGACAAAAAACTCTGCCCAGCAGAACCCGGCCGTAGGTGTGAAAGAAGCCTAAATCAAGTTTTTATGTTAAACATTTTTAAAGAATTTTTGATAACGTTATTTTTAATTGTCTGGACCAGAGGTCACTATCTATATTTAAAAAAAAAAAAAACATCCAAAAACTCTTCTGCTTTCATAGTGGCCACTAAGCCTAATAATGGGTGCAACTTGGTCTGTACAAATCACTTTTTAGCAGTCATCTCATTATCACCACACGCCGGAAAACAATGACAGGAAACACATACAAGGTACGTGGATAACACAGGGTGTTTCATAGAAGACAAATAGGTCCCCTTCTGTGTATTGTGTCTATGGTCCATGGCTGTAAAGCATATCTGTAATTACTGTTACCAACAGCTCAGGCAAGATGGCAGCCCCATAAGAAATTCTACAGATTACAAATAAAGGAAGTGTCACCATTTGATTTCAACTGGCATAAAAAATAAAGGAAATGTGTCACCCAAAAATTGTTTTGCCAGTTAAAACCAGATAGTAGCACATCCTTTTCTTCTAATCTCTTTTGGTTCTCTAATTGCAGATTTTTTTATTTTCTTTCCGTGTATGATTATGGGGGCAGCTATCTTGCCTGAACTGTTCCTAATAGCATTTAGAAAGCATTAAGAAAATTGCTTTACAGCAGCCCCATGGGCCATAGACACAGTGGTCAGGAGGGGGCCTCATAAACTTCTATGGGAGAGTTTTCCAGGCATGTTCTGTGCAGAGGTCATTGTACAAGGGAAGAATACATAAGCTGTGACAATGACCTATTGTGGATTGTGGATCCTGTCTTATCTGTGATTCTAAAGGCCCTTTTACACGAGCCGATTATCGTTCAAATAATCGTTAAAACGTTCGAATTTGCACGATTATTGTTGTGTATAAACACGGTTAACGATTTAACGACGAACGAGATTTCGTTCGCTTCTCGTTGATCGCATCTTTTCTCCTGCCAATAAATTAATCGTTAATCGTTCGAAAATCTTCCAGTTTAAACGAAAATCGTTTAGTCGTTGGCAGATGGTAATGGGAGGAGTCAATTGTTTATATAGGCGTTATTCATTCTAATTAGTCCAATAGTTTGGCACGTCCCATTAAAATTCCATTGGAAATACGTGTCTTCTTCTCGCGTATGAATAGTTTGAATTTCAAACCTGGTTTTATTTCGGCGCGAAGATCTGCTCGTTGTTGCGTTCGTATTTCGTCCTCCATTCTGCTCGCTATTGCGCTCGCAACTTCATCCGCCATTGTGCTGTGCCATCATTGGCGAAATCTTGTATTTTTGTACAGTAGGAGGTTATGAGGGCGGTTCATGGGTGGTAATTGAACACCTGTAAACACCTACTTCTTTTCACTTTTTAATTCACTCACACCTTTCCCCTCCCCTGTAAGCAATACATCGGTTAATGTAAAAGCAAGGAACGATCGTAATAACGATTATAAAACGACCGAAAGTACGAAGATTGTGAACGACTTCTCTTTCAATGTAAACGGTATTTACATTGCATCGTTCGATCGTTCATCGTTCGCTAATATACGATCGCTAATACGATTTATCTTTCCGTGTAAAAGGGCCTTAACCCTGCCTGTAATTATATCACTTATGTGTAACTGCAGTAAAGTGACCTCTATAGACCAAGAAGTGGGGCCTATTATTAGGCTTAGTGGTCAGTACAAAAACTGCAGGATTTTATGGGTTTTGTTTAAATAAAGATATTGACCTGGAAAATTAAAAATAACCACCATAAATTCTTTAAAAATATGTTAAATATAAAAACATAATATAAACAATAGGTCATTTTCTGATGACATATTTCCTTTAAGGGATTTCAATGCAATTTTCTAACCAGGATGGATTATAAAAAGTGTTTGGTTCATTCAGATGAGCTTTACTGACCTATCATATCAAAATTCAGCCACAGTAAAATTTGGACTGTCCCGAGCTATAAATGGATGGGGCTTAAGTAAAACTCACCCACATAGAAACAGTCCCACAGGGTTTGGGGCACCCCTGGAGTGGGGCCTATTTGTCCAATATTTGCCAGCTGCAAAGTTCGTAAGTATTGCCATAGAAATTGTATTACTATATGCCTATGTCCATATGGACTGTTATATGATACATGCACACAAGCACATTGGGGGTCATTTACTATGCAGAAATACGCCTATGTTAGCCATATTTCTGGTGCAGATTGTGGCAGGTCTAAAAAAGTAAAGTTGTGGTCCCAAAGATAAAAACTTGAATTTTAAGAAATTACAAAATAAAATATTTTAGTGCTTTCTCTATTGAACAATGGGCGTATTTTATGAAAGAAAAACTGTCTTTGTGGCCAACCCGAGTTCAGCTTACACTTCTTAAACTGCTCTGATAAAATGAAAACTGAACTGTGACCGGTTGCTAAGAGCAACAAAGATCTTTTCTTTTTGAGAGTTTTGATAAATGTATTAACATAGGAATACCCTACAGACAGAAAATCTATGTGATTTAGGCTATGTTCACATCTGTGTCTGGGGCTCTCTTTGGGGCCTCCATTGCAGATTCCGTTAAAAAAAAAAAAAAGCCAGGCACCCTAACAATATCCTAAAGTACCCCACTGATTATATGGGGTCCATTGAGCACCACGTTTCTGTCATATGACTGACCTGGGGCTGCAGGTTTTCTTTTTTCTGTTCTTATAACATGGAAAACCTAGCGTAATCTTTTACTGTAGTGCATGATTTACAAAACCACATATTTATAGTGGTTATTCTTGTGTCCTCCGGAATGTTTGTTCAGTGTGCGACAACTACTGTGTAAGACTCTCTTTAGAGATGGTTGTTGCTTTATGGAAGTCTTTTCTATATAAACTCAAGCAGGGAGCATACGGTGAAGAACACAGGACGGGGGGGATGGTCTGGCTCCCCGGACCACGGTAAATCACGGATGTGTGAATGCTCACATTTAAATCAATGGGTATATGTGCTGTCTATGGAGAACAAGTACAACACACATCCGTGATTGATTAACACCTAAATAAGGCCTTATTGTTGTGATGGAGCAATCTAATGATTGCATGTTGTGCTCCCCTTAAATAAAGATATTGACCTGGAAAATTAAAAATAACCACCATAAATTCATTAAAAGGGATCTTAGGGTCTTACAAAAGTAAAAAAAAAAGTTTTGAAAAATAGAAAAATATTCAAAAAATAAACATAATCGGCAATGAGAGGTCCAAAAATGCCTGTACTATTAAAATACTTAGCCCACAAGACAAATAGCGTAACTTTCTAACAATCAAAATTCACCATTTTTTATTGCTTTATCTCCCCCCAAAAATGGAATAAAAAGTGAACAAAGAGTCACCCAATATGGTATCAATAAAAACTACAGATCGCTCTGCAAAAAAATGAGCTCTCACACAGCTCCGTAGATGCAACTGTAAAAAAAGTATAGGGATCAGAATACGGCAATGAAAAGAAATTTTTTTTTTCCAAAGTCTTTTTTTTTTTAGCATTAAAACACAAGTAAAATGATATAAAAGTGATATCATTAAAATCATACTGACCTGGAGAATAAAGTGCATGAGTCAGTTTTACCACATAGTAAATGCTGTAAAAACAAAACCCATAAAACTGTGGCGGAATTGGGCTCTTTTTCCAATTCCATCCCATTTAGAATTTTTTTTCCCAGCTTCCTACTACATCATATGCAATATAACGTGGTGCCATTAGAAAGTTCAAATTGACCCGCAAAACACAAGCCCTCATACAGCTATGTGAACAAAAAGATAAAAAGTTGTGGCTCTGAGAAGTCAGGGAGTAAAAAACGAAAACGCAATAATGGAAAATCGCCATGTCAGAAAGGGATAAATCCTTTAAAATAAATATAAAAAATGGGAACATTTAGGACTTGAAAAATGGGAACATTTAGGACTAGATTCCACCTGGATGGGCCACAAGACCTGTGGATTCCTTATTTGCAGAGAAATTACAACGTTGACAACAATAAAACATGGCTTTTTGTAAAAGCCTCATCCAAAAGGTGAAATGGTGTCAGTAGGATAACAGTGTGTGGCTGATTTTCTGTCACAGGACTAGGATCACTAGCAAGCACTGGAAGAGCTATACGTTCTGGCTTGCAAATCAGCAAATTCAAGATATCAGTCTGTTAACGGAATCTGAATGAAAGGACAGTCTTGTAGAAAGTCAGCAATCCTACGCAGTCAGGTCTACCCATTAAAGAGAGGCTAAAGGACTGTTCCGCACAAGCATGTGCAGTCTGGAAATCACGCTCCGTGTGTGAGCATTATCCTCTGTACACTGCTTGTCTTGCAGGAGCGCACGGCATTATTCTGATTTATAATGCTATGTTTCTCTGCATGACCTTACTGCTACAGAATCATGTGGACGTAAAGCTGTCAGTGTGATCCTATAGGAGAAAGGTCATTCAGAGATACAGAGCATTATAAATCAGAATAATGCCGTGCGCTCCTTCAAGACGAGCGGTGTCCACAAAAGAGGATAACGCTCACATGGAGAACAGCCCTCCCAAGAATGACAAAATGGAATTTTTTGGAGGAATATCAGAAATCAACATTTACCTATATCTGCTGTCTCCATGTAGAATTAGCATCTTAAAAAAAATTGCAACAAATATGGCTGCACTGTCCGTCACTTGCGAAATTGGCCAGGCTAACCTAATAGAGCATTGTCATTATTACTGTAAGTAAAAGAACCATAGTTCTCAAACTCTGTATATCGCTCCATATTCTGAAACTAATAAAAGGCTTATTTTATGTTTTGTGAACATCTGAACCTTTTTAGTATTACTTTAAAACACTAACACTTGATCAATATATAAGTAATAATATACTAATTTCTATACTTATTTTCTTCTTATTAATTTATTGGTGTTTTTGTGCCTTCAGATCAACATGGAATTTTCTTTAAAGTTTATTTTAGGTACAATTTCTAAAGAACCTCTAGAGCTGCTGGATAGAATCTGATTATAGTGGGATATAGAAAGGTTTGTTAAACAAATTCTTTGAACCTAAACTACCTTGGTGCAATATTCTACCATCTGTGATTCTGCAATTACAGTTCCATATTATAGTGTTAATTATGGTTTGCTTACACGACAGGCCTCCGTTCTTTCTACCGTATATATACAGTTTTTCTGCCAAAATCAAAGTTGGAAGTCAATATGAGAAGGTGTGAATATTGTGGCAATCGCATACAGCACTATGTCGGGATCAACAACCATCTGGCTTAGGTATCTTAGCTAATTTATTACCATTTTTGTACATGTGAGGGAACAAGAGGAGTTCATTTCTATCCCTGCCTACATAAATAGTGGCTGTGCAGGATTAAATAATAAAACATCTACTATTTTATAAGTCAAATTCCTTCACTCCATATTTGTTTTGCACATACACTGGGCACCCAAGGTGGCCTTTTATATACATAGTAGGAGTTTTGTTTTACATAATTTCCACTAAAAACTACAGTATTATTTTAGTACAATTGGAAAGAAAGTGACTTTGCTGTAACCCTATTTACTTATTCCATAACTGCCCAACATGGCAGATGAGAAACGTCTGCTCTCTCTTTCTTTTTTTAAGAAAAAGTGCTATTAATGGATTTTTGCATGCAGAAGACATAGAACACTGTTTAAGAGAAGAAATACAAATACAAAAGTGGGTATGAATTCTAAAATGAGTACTGAAGTAAAAAAAAAAATAATCTGAAATGTATTAGTATATATAAGCCTGTTTATGACACAAAAAGTATGTTACGCGGCTCAAGAGGTATGCCTTTGTGAACCAAACCGTATGAATGGGAGGAATTCACTAAACTGATATTAAACATGTACATTTAGTGAAGGTCTCCCTTTGACGATGGATAAACTTGTCCAAAAGTGTTTGTTGATGAATATGCATATTGTTAACCATGATGGAGTTGATTCTGTCCCAATACCTTATTTCCATCAGCAGGGTTGTGGATTACAGTAGATTGGGGCTCCTGAGTAAGAACAGAGAGAAAACAGTACCTATAGGTAAGTACAGTTGAACAGGAAGAATACTGACAGCAATAGGTACAAGTGACGGGCTGTCATGAAGTGAACCTGGAGACTGTCCCTGGACAGAAAAGAAATCTGTAATGTTACCTATCAGAGCAGCATGCAAAGACCTTATTCAGTACCACTGCATAGTGGTGACAGCCTACCTAAGAAGTGTACTAGAACCTTATAATATGTAATACTAACAGGATTTATTGAAATGTGTATGTACACTGATCAACTGCCTTCAGTTGTGGTAGGACATGAACTTCACATAACCACTATAAAATATAATAATGGTTTCAGCCATCTTATATAAAGAAAAAAGCTAATGAGGTTGAAATAAAACACTTCATATGTTTACTTTGTATTAAAGGTGATTTCTGGAAGTTAAAGGGGTATTCCCATCTGAGACAATGGGGGTTTATCACTAGGTCACCTCTGGGACCCGCACCTACACCAAGAATGGAGCGGGGACCACTGTTTCCAGCCACCACCAAGCGCTCTCCCTGTAGTATTCATTTCTATGGGGCCAACGGAAATAGCCGAGCCAGCACTCGGCTATTTTCAGCGGCTCCCATAGATATGAATGGAGGGCAGCAGTGCGCCTTCCACAATTTTCGGGGCCCTGTTCTCTGAGTAGGTGCACCTATCAGTCAAAGGGGGGCATATCCTAGTGATATACCCCCATTGTATGAGATGGGAAAACCCCTTTAAAGGGAACCTGTCATCAACTTTATGCTGATTGTACTGAGGGCAGCATGAAGTAGTGACAGAAATGCTGATTTTAGCTATGAGCTAAAAATGAACTAAAAGTAAGTGGTTGCCGAGAACCAGCATCATAATCATTGCAGCCCAGGCCTTGAAAAGAGTCAAATCTACCTGAGAAGAGTCAGATTTATTCATAATCTCCTGCTCTCCCCGCCCATCTGCTGATGACTGGCAGTTCTCTCCTAGACAGAAAGGGAGAAAACTAGGTAGAAGCCTGTCAGTCATCAGCAGGTGGGCAGGGAGAGCAGGAATTCATGAATAACCAGGACTCTTCTCAGGTGGCCATGACTCTTTTCCAGGCCCAGTCTGCAATGATTGTGATGTTGGTTCTTGGCAAACACTTACTTTTAACTTATAAATGACAGACCGCTAAATCCTCTCACTTGTCTCTACTTTATTCTGCCATTAGTATGGGCAGCATAAAGGTGATGACAGGTTCCTTTTAAATATTGATGACCTATCAGAATAGATCATTAATATCAGATAGGTGAGTGTGTGACACCTGATTAGCAGTGCTAAGATCAGGAGTTGAGCTGCCTGTAAAATCACATCCATCAGTCACAAGGCCTTTGGCCTTGTAATACCAAGCACAGCTACTATACAATGTATGTTACTGTGTTTGATATGTGTTAAAGTGGCTTGTCCAAGTGTTGCGGCCCCTTCAAATAGCTAATTGTGGGAGTGCTGGGGGTCAGACGCCACCGATCTGACACTGAAGACAGATCATCAATTTGAAATTCTCAGAAAACCTGTTCCAGTGCAGTAAATATGTGTCCTATAAATCCACAACATTAACAGTGTGAATAATACTTTTTACCGTTACACAAAATAGACATATTTCAGCGAATGTTATAATGTCTGATAGTGCCTTTATATAAGAAAATGAAATCTGAATAAGGTCATTTTGTGGTTGCCCAGCGATACTTTTGTTAGCTCCCCTTGATGTCCATGCACAGCTAACAGTGAAGAAAATCCTTAATTATTTTTGGACATCAAGATACTTCCATCAAAAGGAGAGCTAGAGGCAACACAAAGCTCTACTCACAGTGGGACAAAACATGCACGTGTCTCAGCTCTTGCCAGTACTACATACAGTATATTACCCACGAATGGTTGCTTGCTGGAGAAACACACTACCACATAAGGAACTTCCCCCACAAAACCACAACAACAAAATGCTTTAAAAAAGTAAAGTAAAAACAAAAGCAAAAACTGGAGAAAAGCAGAAGAAAATATTAAAATAGGTGAAGGGGTGGAAAAATATACCAGAGGTGGGGTAGGATCTTTAGGGCTTGTTATTACGTTGGTTTTGTTGTTTATCTGTAGATATGCAGAAAATAGAAACAAAGAAGAGCCTTAGACTGTTAAGATGCTTAAAGTGGTACAGAATCAAGAGTCAACAGATCAGGAATGAAAAGAGAAGTCACATAGAGAATGTTTTCAAACTGTAAATTTGCCTCCTCTGAAGTGGTTATAGAAAATCAATGGAGGGCCAAGTCAAGTAAAGGTTTGAGGACCCTCACAAAGCTTTTCATTGCCGTGACTTTAATCTAAATACGCCTGGCAGGAATCCATAATAACGCTAAACTACAATAAGTGGCAACACCTCACTTATAATGTAAACTGACAATATTCGACATTGCAGAAACCAGAATTTTTGCATCTTCTACAGTCAAACTTTTTGTGCATAACAGCAGGATGTACCACATCTTACATTTCAGCATACATTTTAAATATCAATGATCTTAAATTAGAGAAGCTTGATTTGTATAGACTGACTATAATATCCATATCTTTTACACATATGAAATGCATGGCAAAAATTCCAAAATAAGAGTACCAAATCCAGTCACACTGGATGGGAAAGATTGAGAATGACAGTGAGCAGTGGATACTTGTTCTCCTCTCGAAGGGTGGAAGTCACAAAGGTCAGAGCCATACTATACTGACTTTGAGGACTAGAGTCACTAATGGAATATTAAACGTAAAACATTTGTAGTTGTAGCATCAATAGGAATGGTTAGATGCACTACTGCATATACAAGAGGTTGTAGTCAATCTTTAAAAGAGGTATTCCAGCCACAAACATTTGTAATTTATTCACTGTATAGGTTACATGCTCATTCTAAGGCCTCATGCACACGAACGTGTGCCGGGCGTGCTGCGGGCCGCATACGGCAGGTCCGCAATAAACGGGCACCGGCCGTGTGCAGCCCGCATCACGGATCGCGGACCCATTCACTTCAATGGGTCCGCGATCCGGGAGATGCGGAGCGGAGGCACGGATCGGAACACCACGGAAGCACTACGGTGTGCTTCCGTGGTGTTTCTGGCCGTGCCTCCGCACCGCAAAAAAGTAGCGCAAGCACTACTTTTTTGCGGTGCGGACCCTCGGATGCGGATCGCGGACCCCATTCAAGTGAATGGGTCCGCGATCCGCATGTGGTGGCCTCACGGTCAGTGCCCGTGCATTGTGGACTGCAGTTTGCGGCCCGCAGCACACGTTCGTGTGCATGAGGCCTAAGGCTGTTTCCGTAACTCCCACAGAATCTGAATAGAGAACCAAGATTCTTGCTTGACCACTGCTCCAGCATTCAAACGTCTCAGTACAATGGTAGTGTTGTTGAAAGGGATGGAGGACCGGGTTCCACTAGTTCAAATGATCTGTGGAGCTAAACAATCCAACATTTATCAACTACCCAACCTTTAATCTGATTTTGATTGTCACTTATAGCAAACGTTGGTTTCTATAACTAGATGGGACCTAACATCCGGTGAAATTACTGTGATATGTATAATTACCAAAACGTAGGGAAATTCACTTACCTAAGGTTAATAAAAAAAAGCAGGAACATAAAAGATTAGGAGTGTTCGGATCAGAATATATTAGAGCAGGTTTCACTGCTCTTTCTTCACTAACGAGAACTTATCCTGTGACCCTTGAAACAATTATCGAAATATCAGGATCCTACTAAAACACTAGGGAATCAAATTCTTGTCATATTCATTTTTCTGATAAGGATAAAATAACTGGCTTTCTGTGCATGGTCGTGTTGGGTCTGGCCACTTTACACATGCCCTTATAGGGCCCTTTTAGACTGAACACATTTTGGCCAATTATCAGGATCAGGCACTGATAACTGTTCTGTATAATTATGCCACCAATCAGTGGATAAATGCGCAAATGATTATAAAGCAGAATATCTCCCCGTGTAATCTGGTATGTGCTGCTGATAATCAATAGAACTGAATAAGGGAGGCAGTAGCAATAAGGCAATAGCAATCCCACATTCAATTTGCATCGGCTTGTTTGGCAAACTAGCTCTATTGGGTGTTTTTACTGCCCATCGGCACACATACTGCCTTAACACTGGGCAATCTAATAGGGCTATTAGATAAAGAGAGAGGTCTAGTGACAGATCATCCTATATATCAGCAATCTGTGCTGCCAGGTACTGTATGTGCAGTGGAGGAATTTCACTGTTACCAGAAAACGGTCTCCTAAACTTTTTGTCATTACTTAACTTCTTTAACAAAAAAGTAAAGTAAATTACAAGGCAGCCAGCTATATACATAGTCATGACTTCTATTCAGGAAGAATGTATTTTATTACAGTAACTGTTCTAAGGAAACCAACTGAAATTCAGTTACATACAAATAACTTTCACAGAGTACCAAGGTTTATTTTTGGTGCCAAAAAACCACAACTTCCCTCATTTGAGTTGTGAGAAGTTACTATACTTGTCTATGTTACATAATACACAACCATACCCAGTATGCACATGTAAAATCTCATAAAACTACACACACACAGTGTGCATGTAAGGCTACTTTCACACGAGATCCGTGCAGGCGCTCACAAACAGATCCGTTCCTATAATGCATTCGTTTGCATCCGTTCAGAACGGATCCGCTTTGCCTATCTTTTACATAGGCAAAACGGATCCCTTCTGATCTCCATTGAAAGTTACATAGGGAACGGATCCGTTTGCTATTGTACATTAGCAAACGGATCCGCTCTCATTGACTTGCATTGGAGTGGAGACGGATCCGCCTCCATTCCGCTCGGTCAAGCGGACACCAAAACGCTGCATGCAAAAGTTAGAACATGCCCTATCTTTTGGCGTACCTACCGGATTGCGGACCCATTGAAGTCAATGGGTCTGCGCCACAATGCAGTGTGCGCATGGCTGGTGCCCATGTTTTGCAGACTAGCAGTTTGTGATTAGCGACATGGGCACAGTGACAATATGGCTATGTGAATGAAGCCTTTTGAGACATTATTACTACTAGTTGGGGTACTATTGGGGGGGTGTTATAATTATTTGGCACAATATGGAGGGCACTACTATTTACAGGGGTACTTTCGGGAGCATTATCACTATTGGGGCACTATTACTAATGAGAGCACTCTGGAAGACAATTATTACTATTGTTGGGACTTTTGGGGAGCTCTGTTACTACAGGGGAACTATCTGTATTGCACTATTTCTACAGTATAGTGTTTGGGGTCATTGGGGAGCACAATCAGCATAGTATTGAGGGTAGTAGCAGGGTAACACTGTTGGAAGATCGGGAGGAGGATGATAGAAAAGTGAGAAACTTAAGGTGCCTTTTTTTTTTAACTACTGGGCTACTCCTTTAATTCTCGGGTGTTTGTGATTCAAGAATATTATGTTTAGGGCATTTTTAAGGTGTGAAATGGGGGCGTGGCTTCTAAAAGAGGGCGTGGTACATGTCCGTAAAAATTTTGGGCTGTCCGTGATTTTTGGTTCAGTTGTCCAGAAAAATGTAAAGAGAAGGTTGACAACCCTGAGGGTGATGATGAAGCAAAGACTAGTGTTTGACACCAATGAGCTCATAGAAAGGATGGCCTGGCTGGCTTAAAGGGTTAGAATCATCTCATATATTGGTGGCATATCGCTACTGCGACTTGTGGAACCTGCTCACATCTCCAGAACGGCACCCCTGAAAAATAGGAAAATAGCTGCCGTATTTCCGGCAGTTCCATAGCAGTGAATGGAGAGGTGGCTGTGCAAGTGTGTGTTTCTTCCATTCACTTCTATGAGAATTCTGAAAATAGCCAAGCGAGCGCTCTAAGCTATTTTCAGAAGTCCCATAGAAGTGAATGGAAACTGCGCATGCACATCCACCTCTCCATTCACTGCTATAGGACTGACAGAAGCTGCCGAGCTGGTGTTCTGCTGTTTTCAGAACTCCCACAGCAGTAAATTGTTCAGCGATTATTTCCTGTGTAAATGTACAGTAAATGTTCCTACAAGCTTCATTTACATATCATGCCGCTGACATTATTACTGTGTCATGACTGATGAAGCCCAGTGACAAACTAAGGTTTATCACAGAGCTTCTCATTGACCAGTAATTGTCACTAGTGTTGAGGTCATCATGCCGCGCGATATTTCGTGCTGGATCTTCAATCAAGATGGGGCGGGCTGTTCATGCTCAAATTGATGAGGGAAGTATCATTTTATTTATTTGTTTTATTACATACCTTAATATTAAAAATCGGATGCTGTGATTAGCGCCATTCTCTGTCATTGTACAACAAAGAAATGCACTTTGTGAAAAAGTAATTTGTCACAAAGCAAATTTTTTGGTAAAATTCGGCAAAGCAGCTGAATCAAATTTTCAAGAGCTTTGCTCAACAATAATTGTTACAGAAGCTACCTGATCAATTCCTTTAAATCAGGCTTCCATTGGCCTTAGACAGACTAGTGTTAACCCCCTCCCTTCATACAACTAATCAATGACAACAGTTCAAAAATAGTTAAGAACCCATCAATGAAACAGTAATCTTAATAACAGGTACATTAATTTCTCCCCAAGACAGGCTTCCCTATTCTGAAAAAGTGGCTTGGCGAAGTCCTTCCTTGTTGAGCTCAGTGCTGAATGGCCACTTTTCAGCTTGTTTGGACTGGAGCTCACAATATGCTTGTCAAGGATTGCTCTCTAATGGAAGAACTATATTGGATTATACAGGTTACATTATGTGCAAAAGCCAGATAAGCAATAGGAAGGAGTGCTTGTAAAACCACTTAGGAATAGGCGAAGAGAAGCTACGCAACTGGTGTAAGCATGGGCTTTTAAATAGATACAGCTCAAGCATATCCACTCTACTGTAGAGCATTAGGAGCAAGCATTCAGGAAATGTCCTCACCATCATCTCAGCACACGAACTTGATTTCCTTTTCTAAAATGAACACTCAGAAAAAAGGGGGATAAAAAAAAATGAGTAAGGATATGAAGAAGATGACTGGCTGGGATGAGGATAATTTATTACGTGTAGGGCTAACATTTGCTGATATAATACTAGTGTTAAATTTCACACTGAATTATATACCATCCAAATTGGACTTGTTTGGTGGTAAATCTAGGATATGTCTGCACTAATGTCAATTGGCTGTACGTATGGTCATAACTCAGGACTGCCATGGTCAGCCACACAGTAGGGGGTCATGAGACACTGGTTGGAGACCACTGCTCTACAGTAATTCTCTCACTAGTCAGGTTGTCCTAATGTGCTCTTCATATGAGTGCTGAATGCTCTCGATATTTTCACTGAAGCATAAGCTCAGAAAGTGTCAATTTACCTGTCCTTTGTCATGTCCAGAGCTCATTACTTATACCTAGGCTAGTATGTATAGTGGAAGCTGAAACTATCTGATATATGCAGACACTTGATGCTACCCACTCCTCTACCAGAGAGGTTCCTCAGCAGTTGGGTTCTATTATAAGGTGTAATTCAAGACGTTGCCCCAGAGTTTTCTGATCTGCACCCACATACTGCTAAATCATTACTAAACTCTTCAGACCAGTTATCATTCATTTATCTGTTCTCCTCAGAAATTGGCATAATTTGCACCAAACGTATTAGATGTTGCACAGTGTGATAAACTTGGTACATCTTTGAAAATAACACTTGTCTAAAAAGATGTCGCTGTAGTGTTTGCACGCGACCGCCTACTCCAATAACACTGCATTTTTTTTTTTTAACGTTGCAGTTGGAATGAACCTAATTAACTTAGCTAATCACGCCAGCTTTTAACCTATCATTTAAAAGTGGCAAAAGCAGGGTAAAAACACACTGAGGGCTCATGCGTACGAGCGTGTGTGCCCTGTGCCCGTATTGCAGTCCACGGGTCTACAATATACGGGCATCGACCGTGTGCACGGAATGTCGTCCCATTGACTTGAATGGGTACGCAATCTGCAAGATATGGAGCAGAGTCATGGATCGGAAGCTCATTGCTTCCGCACCCCAAAAACTGGGACGGCCGATTTTTTTGTGGTGCAGACTAGAGATGAGCGAACGTGCTCGTAACGAGCACTGTACCGCTCGGCTCCCCTGCGCTCGCATGGGCGCAGGCACCCGCTTCCCTCCTCACCGGACGGAAGCGGCTGCCTGCGCCCATGCGAGCGCAGGGGAGCTGAGCGGTACAGTGCTCGTTACGAGCACGTTCGCTCATCTCTAGTGCAGACCAGATCACAGGCCCATTCAAGTCAATGAGTACGCATCCGCAAACTAAGTGCACGCTCCTATGCACGAGCCCCAAGTCACAAAAGTTTTGCACAAACATGGCTTGCATCAACAAATGTGACTTTTTGACGGCAATTTCTAGTGCAAAAGGAATAATCTCCCCTTTCCCTAGGCAAGACTGGGATTTGTCGTCATTCATCAGCATGTGCTTGGATAGATACAGTATATCTTTCGTATAAATAATTGAAATCTAAGGGTACAGTATTCTCACGCAGAATGCAAGGCAGAAATCCGAGGTTGCCCATTAGGTTATCTGCACATATTTTGGATTACCTGCAATTTTTCTGAACAGATTTTCATGGAGAAAAACTGCAGAGTAACACAGTACCAACAAAGTGAATGAGATTTGCTACATCTCGTGTAGATATTGCATATGCAAAAATTATGTCAACTGTTTTTACGATTTTGCGCCTTTTGTATACTGGTGTTCCACACAAGCTTCCATGGGGTTGTTAAATGCAATATCTGCACCAAAAACCACATAAAAACACAAAGAAAAGGTGATTTAGTGCAGATTTCTGCACATTTTTTATCGCACCTTGCAGTAGTGATATTTCTTGGCCTGAACACTGTTCCTGTGAAGTTAACATGGCAATATGATAATGATATATCATGTTGTGAACTCCAGTCTTACCAATGATCTACCGAACGGTTATCATGACATTATTTGATAACAGTTCAGTAGATCTGCAGTGAGACTGGAATTCACAACATTATTTATCATTCTAAGGTTGCGAGGGCACTTCACAGGAGCAGCGTTCAGGCTAGGAAATATTGCCCACTAAGGCTTCATTCACACGCCCGTATGTGTTTTGCGGTCCGCAAATTGCGGATCCGCAGAAAAAAGGGATGACATTCCGTATGGCATCCATGTTTCCGTTTTGTTTTTGTGGATCCTTTGTAACAATGCCTATCCTTGTCAGCAAAACAGACAAGAATAGGACATGTTCTATCTTTTTTGTGGAACAAAAATACGGACATACGGAAATGGAATGCACACTGAGTACCTTCCGTTTTTTTGCAGACCCATTGAAATGAATGGTTCTGCACACGGTCCGCAAAAAAACCCGGAACGGACACGGAAACAAAATACAGTCGTGTGAATGTAGCCTAAATGAGCGTGTTTCCTGGAACGAACATGCTTGTCTGTCACTAGCCTTAGAGTTCTGCTGAGGATTTGCAATTGTACAAATGCCATGCAAACTTATCCCATTTAAATGGGACTAATCCTTGTGTGGTCCCCTGATTTGGTTTCAGCCCAGGCAAATGTCAATTTTTGATTTTTCAGCTATAAGGATTTCTAATCTGACACTGATAGTTTGAGTTGATTCCACGCATTTGTTAGAGGTCAATACGTACCAAAATCCATCTGGAAAATCCACTGTGTGAAAATACCTGAATATCAGACAATTATATACCGTATACTGATATTAAGGTCATAAGAAAATTATTGAATACAATATTGTCTCTGGTTTAGATAAGCTTGCTGTTTTATACTTTTCCAGTCGATAAGTCTTTGTGTCATATATAGTTATATGACCAAAATGGAGAACTGAAGACAGATGTACAGTAAAGGAACCCAGCAACCCCTGAATCACCATCATACCATAAGAACCTTGAGAAACCTTAAATATCAAGCATTAGGTTACCTGAAATGGTCCACACGGGTACTGCGGAAAGAAATCCTGTAAATGTTAAGAACCGGGTTTTCATTTGCATAACTTACCTTGACTCCATCAGGTTTCTTCAACAAACTTCTTGCTGCTGCAAATGGATAACAGGTTCATATTAAAAATAATTCTTATGCTGTGTCAATTTGTGACAGTAAAAAAAAATCTAGCTCTTTCCAATTTCTAACCAGACAGTGTAACAAAGTGTTGTTTATGAGAGGAAATTCCAATCAACTTGTGGCGTGGTTGGACAGACATGTTTGTAAGTTGGAAGAGTAGATGAACCAAAATCCAAACTCATGATCAGTGAAAAAAAAAAATAATTTCTTTACATTAAAGGGGTTTTCCGAGTTATATATATATATTGATGACCTATCCTCAGGATAGGTCATCAATATCAGATCGGCGGGTGTCTGACACCCGTCACCCCCCCCGATCAGCTGTTTGAAGAGGAGGCGCGCGCCGTATCAGCGCTGCCTCCTCTTCACTGTTTACATGCTGGCCATAACAGGGTAGTGGTGAGTAGGTGTAATTACACCTAACTGCCCCATTCATTTCAATGGGAAGAATCGCTTCCATAGACTTGTATAGGAGCGAGTCTTCCCATAGAAATGAATCGGGCGGTGAGGTGTAATTACACCTACTCACCACTACCCCTGTTATGGCCAGCATGTAAACAGTGAAGAGGAGGCAGCGCTAATACGGCGCGCGCCTCCTCTTCAAACAGCTGATCGGCGGGGGTGACGGGTGTCAGACACCCGCCGATCTGATATTGATGACCTATTCTGAGGATAGGTCATCAATATATATAACTCAGAAAACCCCTTTAAGGATCTTAAAATTCACGAACCACTAATTTACCAATGGTACGTTCATGAATGAAATGGGTTTGGTCGGCAACTCTACATCTCACTAGAGTCATAGACCTTAGGCTTTGTTGGTGTGAATGTCCATAGTTTGCAATGAATTTTATTTTTCAATTTATATAGGTGTATGAGGCTTTACAGAGGTTCTCCAGGAATAATGTGCCAGCAGCCTGCCTTTTTTGAAGAGAAGATTCATACTTAGGCTACTTTCACACTAGCGTTAGCACGGATCCTAAAGGGTGCCAACGGATCCGTGCTAACGCTATACATGTGTGGAGCCGGAGCAGCGCTCCGGCCCCACACATGACACACATTGAAACAAGACACAGACATACATACAAACATACCGACATACTCCAGGGACGCCGGCAGAACGTCTTCACGCGCCTCCTGCGCGCAGTGATGACGATTCCCCACAGCGCCCTCTGCTGGGCGCAGTGGGGAAACGTCATAGCTGCGCGCAGGAGGAGCTGTGCGCCCTGGAGTATGTGAGTATGTATGTCTGTATGTATGTATGTCTGTATGTATGTATCTATGTATGTAAGACGGATCCGGAATGAGCCCCCATTGGAAATCAATGGAGGACAGATCCGGATTACTGGTGTGTCCACACCAAACGGATCCGTCCCCATTGACTTGCATTGGGGGTCATTCCGGATCCGTCTTGGTGCGGATGCCTGGACCGGAGAGCAAACCGCAGCATGCTGCGGTTTGCTCTCCGGTCTGAAGACGGAACGGAATGTTTTCAGGAGCATTCCGTTGTCTTCAGTTTTGTCCCCATTGACAATGAATGGGGAAAAAACTGAAGCGTTTTTTTCCGGTATTGAGCCCCTATAACGGAACTCAATACCGGAATTTAAAAACGCTAATGTGAAAGTAGCCTTACCTGCTCCTTGCCCTCTGGTCCTATTTGCGCTGCTTCTGTTGTCTCCATGTTCTGGTTCCTGCAGTGTTTACATCCAACACAGCATAGGCAGTGACGTGTTGCTTGTGGCCACCTCACCACTGAACCTAGTCACTGCAGGGACTAGAACATGAAGACAGTGGAGGCAGCGAGGAGGACCAGAATGCCAAGGAGCAGGTTATTATTAATCTTCTGTTTAGAAAGGCAGGCTGCTGGCACTTGTGAAAAACTGATTATTCCCAGAGAACCACTTTATGCTTTTAGAACAGGTTCTATTGTTTTAAGGTGAAATTTTAAGTACGTACAATATAATTTTGCATATTTGTTCTATTATTAGGAATACAAAGGTTTAATGAAGAAAAAGAAAACTGCCAAAACCCCTAAAGTTATATTTATTGTTCAGGTTACTTGTTTTTATGATAATGCATGGTATGTGTGTTCCTTTCACTATGTTATCAGGCTGCTCTTGACCCTGGAGTTCCCGATTATGTAAAGACAATCAGCTACCTCCTAGTTTATCAGTTTAGTGAGCAAACTGAAGCACCAGGAGTGCGAGGAATGACTCAGAATTGTATACCCATACATTTGATAGGCATGGCAACATGTAAAAATTGTCATTAAAAGGGTTTTCCAAGACTCATATACTGATGTCAGTGGGGGTCTGACTCCCAGGCACACCCACCAATTAGCTGTTTAAAGAGGCCACAGCACTCCGGAAAGCACTGCAGCCTATTCCAAGGCCATTGACTTGATTGTTCATAACACGTTAACTAGATGTGATAACTCACCAAGTGTGTATGTTAACTCTGTTACATCCATAGTAACAGCTCAGTCCCATTCAAGTGAAGGGGCCTGAACTGCAATACCAAGCACAGCCACTATACAATGTATGGCGCTGTGCTTAGTTAGCTGTGCACACCAGAGCACTGTGGCCTCTTCAGACAGCAGATCGGTGGGGTGCCAGGTGTCAGACCCCACCGATCAGATATTGGTCATCAATATAGGAGTCCCAGAAAACCCTCTGAATACAATAATAACAGAATAGAGCAATCTCTTTGCCAGGTCTGACATGTGCCCCATATATTAGATTATTCTTTCTTTATGAAAATTGATACATTTGCTGAACGTCTGCAAAAAAGAAGCCACATCTCTTTCAGGAGACAAACCTCTTTAGTGTCTTAAGTGCCTCCGAAAAATGTCTCAGTGGTTTAATAAGTGTGGCACAAACAACCTGAGACAATTTACAGGAGACACATTGATACATCCTCCCAAGCATGTAAAGCTAATGACAGGGCCCACTATACGATATGCCTCTTCATTTTGTATGCCAGACGGAGTTCCACTTAAGTTGATTTGAGCCTTTATAAAGTTGCTCCAGATCTATTGTACTCTAAATGTCACAGTAAAATCACATGAACACATGGCATTTGATAAATATGGCCGTTTATGCAATATGTTCTTTGACTTGAGGAGGAATGATGAATAATTCAGCAATGCTTCTCAACAGCATATAATCAATTCTTTTATAAAGGTATTTAATCATAATAAAAACTCCAGAGAAAACAAAAGTGGATTCATTTAGCAGAGCATTGGAAAGCTAGCAGGTGTAGCGATGGAGATACAACAGTTACAGGATACAGAGAACCCCAGTTTGAAGAAAGGAATCAAGCTCATGCTGTCAAGGAGAAATCTGTGCCCTATTAATGATTTATTAGGGCAGGGAAGATGAGAAGTGACCTTCCATTTTCAGCAAAGCAATATGGATCCACTGCCTAGATAGCAGCTTTAAAAGTAGCCCTATCTTCAGTTGGTGGGGGATAGGTAGCAACAGGGATTTGAATCCCTGGATCTGGATCCTGCAGCTGATCAGCTATGGTGGCAAAGGGAACATTGTTACTACTATATGTCTATTGAGAAATCACTGCAAAAAGCTGAATCCTAGAACAGAGTGAAAGCACAGATCAGCAGCGGCTAACAACTAGCACATTTATAGATACAGTAGTAACCACTGGACTTCTCAACTGGTCCATCTGTTCTGACAGCCCTTCCTACTCTTACAAAGAGAAAAAATGACTATTCTTTGTATTAGTTGGTCCCTCGTACACCTAACCTAAGCATACCGATTGTTACATACTGCACTGCATTGATATATATGTTAGACACAGTGTAATATAGTAACTAATAGATAATGTGTCTCTAGGCCTGAAAAGTAATCATTTATAATACAAGGAAAATATGTGGACTGAAGATGGTATAGTCAGTGTTGTCTTATTGCATTATACTTATTTTGAGCTAAAAATCATTTTTTCAATTGGTCTTTATTAATATAGAATCCTTTTTTGGTGTACAGAGCTGAAATGCTTTACTAGCTGCCTGTGGATTTTTTGTCTTTTCCGTCATCTGGGGAGCAGATGGGCTCCTTATGTCTGCTCTCTGACATTATAAACATTAAAGCTCAATCCTTATCTTACTGATAAGAATGTGGCTTAAAAAAGTGTTTATGACCTCTTAGAAGTTTACTGATAAAGGAGGTTAGATGAAAGGCACAAAGTGAAAATACCAGTCGCACAGCTAGTATAACAGGTAACCCTTTGTGACAAACCGGCTCAATATTTTTTTTATAAAAGCCAATTGAAAATATGATTTTTAGCCAAAAATGAGTAAAATGCAATCATAAACAAAAATTACCTTCAAAAGGTGTACATAGCCTTTAAATATTGAAGGCTCATCATGTATTGATACAAACACATTAGAAGATACCACTGGGTCCAAATCACTCTTTATACCTGTGCATTTAATTACCTGGACGGTTCCCAAATAAAATTAAACAGTATACCGTTTCAATCATTGTTTTCCACATCACAAGGAGCTTTCTAAAGTTGACCCAGTCAACATTATAATGTTCAAAATCCATTTAGAGGCTTATAATAGTGCTGTATTTATGCCCACATGCTTATTGCATCTATTAGGCTCTGTTCACATCTGTATCAGAAGCTCTGTTAGAAGTCTTCCTCACAGATTTCATAATTTTTCATGGGAATAACAGTGCTGTGTGCGCCTTTTTTTTGTCTAGGCTGCAGACTAGCTTGCTGTGACAATGCAGAAATAAACTCTTCTCTAGTCCCCTTGGAAGCCAGAGAAAACATCTCTTTTGGGGCACTGAGGGAGCTGAAATGGCTTGAGCTACTTAAAATATCTCCTGCCCTATGCACCAGGATCAGTATCTACTGTTTATTCTAGTCTTCTTCTACAGTCCTCTACAGCAAACCTTTATTATGTGAAGGAGTGTGGGGAATCAGCTAAGCATAAAGTTCTCAGTAGAGTTGAGCGAACGTGCTCGTAACGAGCACTGTACTGCTCTGATCCCCTGTGCTCCGCTACGCAGCCATCCGGATCCGTCCTTCTCACCTGACTGCAAATCAGTGGGGACGGATCCGTTTGGTATGACACACTCATGTGTCATACCAAATGGACCCGCCCCCATTGACTTACAGTCAGGTGAGGACGGATCCGGATGCCTGCGGCCATGCGAGCGCAGGGGATCTGAGCACTACAGTTCGCTCAGACGTTGACGTCAAAACCTTGTTGTCTCACTCCCACAGATTTTCCAAACTCTTGAAAATTTGTTTCAATTGCTCAAGCACTGGTGACTACAACTTTTATAAAAAAAAAATGTGAATCTCTGTTCAGACAGATGCAATGAATCTGCAGCCACTTGCTGAAATATATGGCTGTCACAAAATCACTCCCTTCCGGTATGAAGTTTGTAGTGAAATAAACAAAAACTTGAAGGAAAACTATTTCCCTTCACTTGGTTCTCTGAGAATTAAGATACTAAAAATACTTCAATATTACTTTATTATGAACATATTCCCAAATACCTTAGTTAGGGAGCAATCATTAGGAGAAATAAAATGGCCACTTCCTATTAATACACACAAAACCTGTCCTAATCACACAGGAGGACAAGTTACTTCACAACACTGAGATGAAGAGCTACCTGATCCTCATCTCTGCTCATCAAAAATAATGTAATGTGGGGCTGTGGTAATGGAGACTGCATACAAGTGCTGCTGCTCAATAGCCACCTCCATGAACTCCATTCCTACAGAGTTGAAGATATTATCAGGTGTATTCAGGAAGATAATCCCTGATAACTACAGCAGAGAGGAGGATGAGGCAGCTCTTTAGCTCAGTGTTGTGAAGTAAGTTGCCCTGCTGTGTGATTAGGACAGGTTTTATGTGCACTAATAGGACGCCGGCCATTTTATTTCTCCTGATGATTGCACCCTAGACAAAACAAGCCATTATAACTAACGAAGGGTATTTGAGAATGTGTTTATAATAAAGTAAAATTTAAGTATTTTCATTTTCTTAATTCCCAGAGAACCCATTTAACGTCTTGTGATGTCAAACCATCAAAACATTGCGTAATCACATGGCTTATTCAGGCCGCCAACTTACTTATTCCATTGAAGTAGAGAGGTATGGACTCTCCTTCGATTCAGTACCTGCATGAGAGGCTTATCCAACTCTACAGGTTGGAGGAGCTCTACAGAGTCCAATACCAGACAAAAATTTCTTAAAACACAGAGACCCTGAGCCACAGCTATCTCCCCTAGATGAGAGGTATACTGACCTGCCCTTCTTGACTCATTGTTACTAGTCCTGTGCACTGCATTATAAAATACCATACGTTGTAATGCTCTCTATACTTTGATGGGCCCATATCTCTATATCACAATTCATGTCTTTCTGTTTTTCGATATTTCATTTACTTGGTATGTGAATGTATAGGTGTTCTAATTGTGGCACTGATTTTTACAGAGGACATTGTTTTTATTTTCCCCTTGTTTTATGATCAGAAATGAAGAAAAAAACTTAATAAAACAGATTTGTAAAAAAAAATAATAAAAAGAAAATAGTGCTGCATCCAAAAAATTGGACCCCATTAAGTCATTGGGGCTGGTCAGTGTTTACTGTACGACAGATTTGGCACCATGTCGTAGTCTGCTTAGGACGTAAACTGGGATGCAGTTGTGAACAGAGCCTTACACTTGAAATATATAATGGTTTTTTTATTTAAAAAAATCATGATAAGGTGTTAGACGTGAGTGTAGATGTACCCATTTACATCTATGGGGTTTTATGAACTATAACTATAGTAAGAACTGCTGTTATTTCACTGTTTTTGTGACAGATGTTTCTTTTCCCTTTCTACTTTTCCAGTACATTATGAAATCAGGTTGCAGAAGCCGAATAGATCAGTTGACAGGAGCTTGGAACATTAATTAAAGGCATAATAAAAAAATAGATATTAGTATTACAGAAGGGAACAGCTAAGCCGTTATTAAGGACAGATTTGTAGAATATTTTTGCTAGCAGGTCATATTAAAATGGAGAGAGGTGACAGGAATCTTCATTTTCTTTGAATCTTACCTCACATGAAACACAATCCACATAAAAAGGAAAATTAGAAAAAGGAAAATTAAAAATACACAATTATAACCACAGTTGTAATGGATCAGCTAATGTAAATGTCATGCACTGCAAACACGTGGATTATATTTAATGGAGAGTCAGGTCTCACTAAACCACAGTCTTACTGTCTGAAATATCAAGTAACTGTGCTCTAGATATTTATCCTGAACACCATATATGAAGTAACATATTTGAGGACATCTGCGCCTCTTCATTATTTAAAGCGACACTTAGATCAAGAAATTACAGTCATCTGAGATTTCAACAAAAATGCATTTTTCAATCAATTGTACTTTCAATGTTGCTTGTTTTACCAAGCTCCACTCTCTTTCTCGAAAAGGTTATCAAATTAGAAAATTGCTTTTGAGACTCTGAAAATCTCCATTGAATATTTCCAGCTTGAACACATGCTAAAAAATGCATCATAGCTATGTAAATGTGAAAATATATCAGACTGAATTAAATATGGCCTTACACTCTAAAGCATTAGTAAAAGCTTTAACAGTTGCATGGAGTCAAATGAAGCTTGTAATGACTTAGGTTTTCTAAAGGGTGACTGATTTATTTGCAAAGCTGATCTCAAACACATCAGTCTGTTCAATATATTAGACCAGTAGAACATCAAGTAATGTTATAGTTAGTGATGACATTTTTAGAAGTTACTTCTATTAGAAGTATTCTAGTTATAAGAAGTTTTCCCTTATCTACACGATAGGGGATACCTGATTAGTGGAGGTCCAACCACTAGGACCCCCATGGATCATGAGAACAGGTGCCCTGTACCACAAAATGAATAGAGTGGCTGGTTGAGCATGCCATACTCCGCGATCTCTGGCAGTGCCATACAGAATGGAGTGGCAGTGTGCATGTTTGACCACAACTCCATTCATTTGGGGGTGAGGTACAGACCCCTCTTTTTTTGATTGGTGGGGCTCCTAGGGGTTGCCTCCCTCCTCTAACGATCAGGCACTTTTTCCTTATTCAGTGGATGCTGTACCTATAGTCAAGAAGTTCACAAAAATGCTATATTTTAAAAGATATTTAAACAAGAAATGTGGTCACCCATTAGTAAATCTAGTCTCAACACATACTAATGACAATATAAATACATTGTTCTGTATGTACTGTAGATATAAACTAAATGGACAAAAGTACTGGGGCACAACTCTTAATGATTGAATATGGGTGTTTCATTCAGCCCTGTTGCCACATCAATGGTGAGCAGTATGAAGCATGAGGAACCATGAAGAGGCAGACCACAAAGTTACAAAGCAGGGTTGCTGAGTGCTTAGGTGCATAATGCACAGGCGTTATCAACGCTCTGCTGACTCACTAACTGCAGAGCTCCAAACCTCCTCAGTCATTAACATCAGCACACAAACTGTACACTGGGAGCTTCATGGCATGGGTTTCCATGGCCAACCAGCTGCATACAAGCCTAGCATCACCAAGCACAATGCCAAGCATTGGATGGAGTCATGTAAACCATGCTGTTTTTGGACTCTGGGGCAATGGAAATGTGTTGTGTGGAGTGATTAAACATGCTTCTCTATCTGCAGTCTGATAGAGGAGTATGGGTTTGGGAAATTCCAGGACAATGTTACCTGCCTAACTACATTGTGCCAACTGTATAGTTTGGTGAAGGAGGGATAATGCTATGTTTTCCAGGAGTTGGCCTAGGCGTCTTAGTTCTAGTGAAGAGAAAGTTTAGAGCTTCTAAAACATTTAAATGCTACAAAGACATTTTGGACAATTGTATGCTGTCAACTTTGTGGGAACAGTTTGGTGAAGGCCCTTTACTGTATCAGCACGATTGTGCCTAAAGGTACAAAGCAAGATCCATAAAGGCATTGTTAGGTGTGGAAGAACATGACAGGCTTGCAAACAGCCTTGTCCTCAGCCCCATCAAACACCTTTGGAATAAACTAAAACAGATATAGCAACACAGGCCCTTACATCTAAAACCAGTGACCTCAAAATGCTCTACATTAATGGTAAAAATTCCTACAGATACATTTGTAAGTCTTGTAGAAAGCCTTCCCAGAAGAGTGGAGGCTGATTTAGCTGCAACGGGTTGACCAACTCCATGGATTTAGAATTGGATGTCATAAAAGCTCCACTAAGTGTAATGTGTAGGTGTCCCAATACTTTTGTCCATATAGTGTACATGGAGTCTTGTCTAACTTGTATTATCTCATTGAAATATAATATAGTTTACTGTTTAATTAGGGAAACAACTCATAGATGGTCACTTTCTGAGTTACCTGTCAAGTCTGCTCCACACTTTTACGTTTAAGGCCGTACTTACATCTGTGTTCTGAATTCCATTTTTCTTTTCCGTCACAGGGGCAGAAAAATGGAATTCAAGCTGTAACAGTTTTGTCAACAAAAGACACCAACATCACCCCACAGGCTTTTAAGTCCAATGGGGTTCTGTCATCGTGTCAATCATTTCGCAGAAGACAAATTAATGGAACATGGAGCAGCAACCTATTCTTTATAGTCTTGTGTTTAACAAGTCTGGAGACATACATACTGTATTTATCGCCCCCATAAGACACACTCCCCCCCCCAAAAAAAAAAGTGTGGGGAAAATGCCAGTGCATCTTATGAGGTGAATACTAACGAGCACTTCCATTATGGAAGTACTCATTAGTACCAGAGGACCGAGAAGCGGTGAATGCAGAGCCCCCCGGACTCTGTACTCGTCCATCCTGGTCCTCTGCCATCAGCTGTGCTGTGACCTCATGCTGTGCTTGTCTAGTCACAGCAGAGCACGTGGCAAGAAAAAGAGATGGAGCTGGATCCTGCAAGCGGAGGACGCGACGTCCGGAGCAGGAGAGGTAAGTGGATTTTTTATTTTAACTGCTCTGAACAAGAAGGTCTGTACTAAGGTCTGGGGGTCATTCACATTGGGGGTCTGATCAGAAGTCTGAATAGGTGGGTTCTTATTTATATTGGGGCTCTGATCTGAGGACTGGGGAGTCATTCACAATGGGGATCTGATTGGAGGTCTGATCTGAGGTGTTACTGGGGTCTTATTAACATTGGGGTCTGAGCTGAGGTCTGATTGAGGGTCTTGGGGGTCTGATTGGGGCTCTGAGCTGAGGTCTAATGAAAAATATATTTTTTCTTATTCTCCAGAAACCTAGGTGTGTCTTATAGGGCGAAAAATACGGTAAATTAGTCTTAGGTAAGGATAAAAGGTTCTATGTTCTGCCTTCTGATGTCAGTAGCTATTTTGCTCATAATTACTCAGCATAAATACAATTTGTCAAGGCACTAAAGGGGGAAATGTATTAAAGTTCGGCTTTTTACGTTCCTCTTTGAAATCTCCTGTGCTGCCAAATAATGTGGCCAATTTGACGAGGTGCAGCCTGTCATATATTAGACAGGCCGTGCACGAAAATTAAATCTAGGTCAGCTTGGAGCTGCTGTAGATTGGCCCAGCCCATTCCCCGCCCTCGTTATGCCCCCTTGTAGGGAAAGTGACGAGGGTGGTGCTGAAACAAAAGTCACAAACATGGTGTTTAAATTTTTTATATGCCACAAAAGTGGCGCAAGGAGATGATAAGCCTTACCCCAAGTTACAACACATTTAGAGGATTGTGATGGTAGTAACTTGGCAGACAGCAGATACCTATTGTTAAGACTTGGAATGTTGGATAACTTGAAAAATGTTACAAGAACATTAACAGTTGAGGTAATAATAATGGTAAAAAGGATTAATAAAATATGAGAAAAAATGTATACCATTTCTTTAAAGGGTTTTACGACTGTAGTAACAGTGACGTTATTGAATACCCCCAATTTACATTTTAGCATATATCCACTTTAATTCCTGGACTATGAGGACGAGAAATTTGCAGGGAGTATGTCACCACCATATTGATTTCCAAATATATCTTTATGTCCTGCTCCCTCTTCTCATGATCCCCAATAACAGGTTTTTATAATTTTGCTAATGAGGAATAAAAGAGGATAAGGGGCTGTACTTACTGATAAAGGAGCACAGCCGCAACCTTCAGAATGGAGCTCCAGCTCCTCCCCTCTTCTTCACTCAATCTCCTAGCCTAACCTTCTTTACATCATCATTACACTGCTTCAAATCTCATGCAGGTGAACCCTGCACCATTTGTCAACTTCTATAAGCATCAGTTTCTTCAACTACACTGCGCATGTGCCAGTAGTATGTGCAGTTCAGTTGACCCTGAACTGGCCATCCCCCTGGCATGCGCCATTCAGTTGAAGAAGCCGAAGCCACAGTAGATCACAGACTGCAAAAGGCGCACACATAAAGGAGATGCGAGATACAAAGCAGTGTCATGATGAAGTCAAGGAGGTTAGGCTGGGAGGTGGAAAGAAGAGGAAGGAAGAAGCAGGGCTCTGTATTGATGGGTGTTTCTGGGCTCTTTTAGCAATAAGTAAAGCCCCTTGGGCTCTTATTCCTCATTAGCATAATTCTAAAAACCTGTTTTTGGGGGTCAAAAGCAGGACATAATGATATATTTGGAAATCACAATAGGAAAGCTACACTGCAATGCAAATGGTTAAAGACAGTCACCGGTGGTGGTAGACTTCCTTTAAAGGCACTTGGTCATCTAGGTGGGCACATATTTCACTACCCTTAGAGATAGAGAATAACACTGAAGTACTGTATCCTATGAAATTTACAGTTCCCAAGTGGGAGACTGATCTGTAATTTCCTAAAATGTTTACACTAGCTGAAAGACCCATGAAAGAGCAAACTAGAGCGTGCAGCCATAAGAAAAACATCATTTCCTACTGGGTTCAGGGGAGACTCAGCTAGTGACAGCATATTAAGGAATTACAGATTAGGCTGGATAATTTGGAAACCAGAATTACACTTATATAAAATGTATTCATGAACCAATGGGGATAATCAGATACAGTATATAAACTTTATGCAGTTTTCCGTATACATCACCACTGAATCACCGTTGCTAACACAAGCCCAAATTCACACTATTTGTTCTACTGACCAGACGTGGAGTAGAGGGCCCACACCAAAAATACCAATTACCTTTGGTGCTGGAGAGGGTTGTGCTTAAAACTGGATTACTATGGCAAAAGGGAGTCTGTTGGAACCTATGGTCACTAACTGGCATCACAAAGCTTGGCCACATAAACATTTAAAAGTCATACAATATAATAGGAAGTCCACCTAAGCAGGAGCTCCTCTTTCAAGCAGCTGTCCACAATGGCTAAAAGAGGAGACCCATGAGGAGGACCCCATCTCTGATGTCCAAATGCTCAAATAGGTCACACAGAAAGGGGATTCTCTAGCAGGGAATGTCCTCAAACATAAATTGGAATAAAATTCAAGCGGTTTCATTAAACATATATTAACCCAGATACACTGTATAGCCCAAACCCTCCTCCTGTTTAGCTTTTCACATAGTAATATTTTTTACTATTTTGAAGAAAAAAACTTTTGGCTGTAACAGAAATAACAGATGTAACGATAATATTCATCTCCAACAAACATACCTGAAAAGTTCCTAGTAGCGAGCATGGTGGTCAGGATAGCCCCCTTCAAAAGAGAAATCAAAAACTCAATCACTGGCTTAGACTCACGTAACAAAAAGGCCACTCGTTAGAAATCAAGCTATGAATCAGTACTATGCCACAATTATAAAAGCGGCCATAGATATCACAATTATCATCAAAGACAGGCAATCTAAAGATCCGCTAAATTCATCACAGTGTACGATACACTCGCTTCATTGCAATTTTGGTGCTAGCCATGCCCCTTTATGAACAACAAAACATATATTTTTGAGCTTTTTGGCACAAAGTTAGTTGGAATTCTGGTGTACTTAGCTTAGTAAATCTCCCTTAATGGCTGTTGTTCTTACATAATAATAATTGGAAATCTATTAATAATAATTAAAGGAAATACAGCCATTTACTCTATTAATATACTATTTATTGACAATATGCACTTACAGTACAATGGATTTGTGCACAGGTTTCAGTCTAAAGTAGTGATCAGTTTGCTAGTAGGAGCTAGTACTCCTTTACTACTTTTAGGTGAACTTGAGTATTTCTGTGGATTGGGGGTATACACATAGGCTTACCTTTAGCTTTCTTCTTGCATTAAACTTCTTCAAACAGTCTACAGTTTCTTGTCTGTGCATCATGGAAGCGACGGTGGAACGTTGCTGTAAGAGAAAAAGAAACATATCTAAAAACTGTGTGTAATCAGAGACAGTCTAGTAATGTAGCACAGTATTCAGAAAGATACAATACATCAGTAGGATACTCCTTACTATAATCTGTGTTACAAAGGGGAGATTTAACACCTAAGATCACAGATGAAAAAGATCAACTGAGCAAAATTCTAGGTGTAATACAATATAAAAAATGTCCCCGCAACCAAACCACGCGTAGAGATGACCATGCCATTTACTAGCTAAGCTTTGTAGCTATGACTGTTGAACTATTGACAGGTTAGTATTTCTTTATGTCTGTTTGTTCTGAGAATGCTGGACTTACACAGATCCATGGATGCTTGAGTGCTTCAGATGCGGTGATGCGTTTGGCAGGATTGATTGTAAGCATTTTATTGATCAGATCTTTGGCTTCAGGAGTCACTGTATCCCACTCCGGTGATGGAAACTGAGGTTTAAAAAAAAGTTAAAAGCCTTAAGCTAAAGTGTCTGCACTTTCACACAGTTTTGTTTCATTTAATAGAGAACGGTGTAACTAGCAAATTTCTAAATCACTTTATTTTAAAAAATCTGCCTGCATCTACCTGAAAACAGCTGTAAAGTCATGGCCACTAGAGGTCTCACTTCCACCTAATTTGCAGTGCCCTGCCTGTTATAAGATAAGATCCGTCCCTAGTAACTGAGACACAGAAGACAGTTCAAAGGGAGGGGGGCGTGTCAGAGCTAGCGGAGATTGTGAATCTGATGAAAGAACTGCTTCTACACTGCTTTTGAAGATTTTAGGAGCCTCCTGTGTGAGGTCCCTATTCTTATCTTTTCTGTGAGCTCCAGAGATGAAAACAAACATAATGGGAAGAAAAGGAAAGGACGTCACAGCAGTACAGTGCTGGCAGATTTCAAAGAAGGGAGACTCCCCCTGCTTCTGATTGAAATGCATCTAGCTGTGCAACTTAAACAGGGAACAATATGCTGAAAGAGACATTGTAGTAGCCCACACAAAACCTGTTCCTTCACAGTTATGATTGTACAAAGAAGCACAGCCATTAAGCAAACTTTTTTTTGAAAACTCAGGTACTCTTTAGGATCATTTTGTTAATCAACGTTCTGTTAATCACTAGTATTACAAATGCTTACATCATAAGCACCAGCCTTTATCTGCTGATACAGTCTGTGTTGGTCCTCATCCCAGAATGGAGGATAACCCACCAGCAAGATGTATAGAATAACACCTAAGGCACAGGAAAACCACAATTATTATTAAGTAGAAACTAAAATTGTACATGCAGGATTGGTTTGGCACGGTTCACATCTGCATCATGGTTTTGGTTTATAAAGAAAACCACAACTCAGTCATCACACACAAGACACCAAAGGCCCAGTGACTTCTGACTGGGTCTGTGGAGTTCTGCCATTATTCTGCTGAATGTTATAAAATATATTGCTTTTCAATGCTATTACATGATATTTAGTATGCCCAATTCATTTTCCAATAAAACTTGAGAAGTGGGTAGTCACGTGAAGCATCTCAGTAGCTGCGGAAGATGCAGCATGGCATGCACAATGTTAAAGGAATTCCAATCATTTTCCAAATGTTTTGTTACTGTTAACTGCAATGTTGCATGCCATAGTCAATGCCCCATTGATATTTAGAATAGTACTGCCCAGTGGTCAATTTGTTCATATATGTTCAGAAGGGATAACAGAGGGACAGCTCAGCACAAATATCTAAGAAAACATGCTCTAGGACAGTTATGTCAAGTGTTAACTAAAACTCATGTCAGGAGACCTGAGTCCTCTTTCAATAGGTTTACGGTTGGGAAAAGGCCAATCATAATTTCAAGTAAAATTATGGAAGGTTTACTATCTCATATGTGGATTTTATACAATCCTTTATAAAACAAGAACATGGTTGTACAGACAATTGACAGCTCTACGGAGCATCTGACAGAACATGTACAGTTACTTACCGCATGCCCACATATCCACCGGTTTTCCATAAGGGTCCTTTCGTAAGACTTCTGGAGACAGATACCCTGGTGTTCCTGCAAAACCTAGAAAGGGCATTTAAATACAAAAGAAACATATTCAAATCAATCCTCATATGGAAGGGAACGAGTCGTATGAGTGTGTTTAAAATCCCATAAGCTATTTTCACACCTGAATTCTGGAATATTTCCAGATTATCAGGTCCGGAGATTTACCAGAGTTGGCCTTTCACACATGTAGCCATCACCCCGGAGATGTTCCATGTTGGGTGCTTTCTCACTACAGAGGAAATGTTCCAGGTCCCTAGCCAAGGGGTGGGAACTTCAGGCATGGCCATTGTGATGTTCTGGAACATTTACTGTTGTTTTCACACATGCTCTCACTTCGACAAAATCCAGAGTTAGTACTAGGGCTCTGGGGAGAAAAAGTCTGGGACAGATATTGCATTGTGTGCATTCACACATCCAGCCCCTCCAGGTAAACCCCAGAAAATGTAAATGTGAATTGGGCTATAAAGTGATGTTTGGGCACAACAGTGTGCATAGTGGAGAGAAATACTGCGGTTTCACTTGTATCTTATTAGTCTGGCAACCACTGCGAGCTATGGTCTGCTTCAGATGTAAAGAGCAATCTGAAGCTTTTAGAATTGCTAGTATTGGGTTCATTCTATGCACGTCGAGACGAGAGTGTGGAGGGAAAACCATCTGACTCTGCTTGCCAAATGAGTCTGCTGGATGATAAATTTGCTCACAGCATGACTCATATTTCAGGGACTATTACCAGTGTGTACAGAATAGAGAGTAGGAAGAGAAAAGACCTTGCTAACATGTGGATCCATTCAATGTCGATTTACTTTCCTTAACATTCCATACAATATATTGTATTATTAAAGGTGATTTCTGATTTAATGTTAAAATTTCAAAAATATATAGCAGGAGTGCACGCCAACATGCATAAGTCAATACACTCCATTCCAACAAACGCACCCCCATATATCAAAAATATCAATGACAATAATACAAGCAGAAAATGCAGACAAACAAGGCTGAAAGTGCATATATTGCAATTAATTCATCTTTCACCATTCCCAAGATCTCAATCTGCACGCTAGACAATCTGAATACTATAATTCCAAGCTCTCTGATGCATTAAAACCAAAAATTAGGACAGGAAAACTGGTTACAGGGCGGTCACAAGAGGAGACTGCACCAGGCAAAGGGGCAGCGGAGAGGTTACCAATTAACACAAGCAGAAGTGGAACTTATTTCTATTGTAATTGGTCTTTAAAGGGAATCTGTCCGGCAAATAAGATAATCACCCCCGTTCCCCTGCCATGGTATGCATTAGGGCTCATGCTGTAGCCTGGTTTTTGATCAGCAAATTGCGGATCTGCAAACCACGGATAGCAGCGGTGTGCATTCTGCAGAAAGGAGCGTCCTGCCCTTATAGAACAGTCCTATCGTTGTCCGTTGCGGGTGCAACAGAACGGACATACAGATGTAGTACAGTTAACACATGCTTTATGAGACGTGTTATCTAAACTAAATGCGATGAGTTAAGAAATTTGAGAGTTTGTGTGTTAACCCTGCTACATCTGTACAGGTGTGGACAGCAAACTGTGTGCTGTCTGCATTGTTTGCAGCCCCATTGAAGTGAATACGTTCGTGTGTATGAGCCCTTAGGAGGACTCCTATGTATACGCACATAATAGAGAGGACTCCAGGAGAAGTCCTCTCTGGGCATTCCACAGCAGGTTTGTGGGCGCATAGAAGGGTAAGCTGGAGGTATATTGACACACAGATTACTGATCCGGAGTCGGGAGCCTGTGTTCTACCCATATATGATCGTACTTTATTATAGTGCTCAATTTTTAAGTTACAATAGGAGAGAAGGGAGAACCTCCACCCTGAAACGTGTTGTTTTAAAGACCAATTACAATAAAACTAACAGTTCCATTTCTGCTTGTGGTAATCGGTAACCTCTGTGCCAGAATGACACCCCTTTACCTGGAGCAACCTCCTCCTCCTCTTGACCGCCCAACGCTCAGCTTCCTTGGGTGCCCTCCATGCAGTTAGCACCAAATTGTAGGTTATAGGATCATGGAAGCATCTACTGGCAGTCACTTGCTAAGCTGCTAAGAGATATGCCTAAGCCTTCCACAACCCATAAAGGTGAGCCTCCATTTATTTCCCTCTACATGAGAAATTGATAAGCTTTAAATGGAGTCTTTCCCCTGTTTTTCACCTATATAAGTAAGAGCACTGCCCCACAGAAGATTGCAGACACATCCCAGACATATCCGTGTGCACTGTGTGTCTGTATTACATGTCCAGGAAAAGCACTTTTATTCTGCTGGAAAACAGCTCCCAAGTGCCCAGCTGAAAGTGAAACTAAAAACAGCTTTCTCTCCTGACTCGATTATATATATATATATCTTCTGATATACTGGATATAATGCTGTGATTTTGGTATGTCAGCTTTCCTAGAAGGTCAGAACCATTTTTCTATCTGCTACCAATCCCAAGATATGAGCAGCTAAAGCAGCCCTCCCCCTTCAGTCTGGTTTGCTTTGAGCACTTGCAGCAGGGGAGCCGGGCACTTGGGAGCTGTTATATTGGTGAAAAACAGGTGAAAGATTCCCTTTAAAAACATTTTTTTACCCTATGATCACCTCTCTCTTCATCTGCAGTTTTTGCCAAATTTTAGGACAGGAGACAGATTTGTCCTGCGTCTGGACTAGTTGCCTGATTTAGAACTCCCTAGACTGGATACAATGGTAGCATGAACATGGATTTAATGGATTTAAACATGAACACCCTCATTCACTAAAGGCACAGTGGAATCTTGTAAATGGCGAGGAAATGAAACACAAAGCATATAAAAAGTTATGTAATCTTTCCTCATAGGTTGATTACATTCATGCTATAGTTACAAGAGGCAAATTTGCTTTTAGAAATTTCTGGGACTGAGAATTAGTGCCAATGAATGGGGTTGTTTCATTTACAAACATTTCTGCAAGAATTACAGTCAGTGAAATTTCTGCAACTGAGGGTGTTCGCTCATTTATACATAACTTATAGAGTAGAATAAATAGAACATGCGTGACCACTTCTCCTCCGTAAATGGGGACAAGGGACACTCATTCTTGAGAAAGGTGTAAAGTTCCGACACTTGGGCCATGACCTGATAAGCCATAAACGTTTGTGGCGAGGAATATACCTTTCAGAGGACAGTACCACTGTTATACATGTGTGATCTATACACGCTACAGTGCTTTCCATTTATGAGTTAGGATCCTGAAGATGAAAGTTTTTGACCAGCTGAGCAAGCATTCGATTCCTGCCAAAAGGTTTGTGGTATCTTTTCCCTGCAATTTGATTATGACCTCTGAGACTTGGTGGAAAAACAGAAAAAAAAAAAAAAATCACATGCTGATGGAATGCAAGCGAATGAAAAGAAAGATTGATCTTCTTACCAAACCATGCTTGTTGATCTCCTTGAACTTCAATCGCTAGGCCAAAATCTGCAAGTTTCACTGCTGCACCTTTTGATTTGCTAGCTAATAGCAAATTTTCAGGCTTTTAGTTATAGAAAGAGGAAAAGAAATATATTTTGATTAGATTGTAAACATACTCCTGTTATCTGTACCCTACCTGTTCCCACAACTCTTAAGATGAAACTAAAAAAAAAAAAAAATAGAAAAAAATCCACGTAGGGCTCATGCACACGACCAGTGCCGGCCCGTGCCTGAATTGCGGCCCGCATATGCCGGGTCCGCAATACACGGGCATCGGCCGTGTGCAGCCAGCATCACGGACCCATTCACTTCAATGGGTCCGCAATCCGGGAGATGCGGAGCGGAGGCACGGACCGGAACACCACGGAAGCACTATGGGGCACTATGGTGTGCTTCCGTAGTGTTTGTGGACATGCCTCTGCACCGCAAAAAAGTAGCGCATGCACTACTTTTTTGCGGTGTGGACCGTCGGATGTGGATCGCGGACCCCATTCAAATGAATGGGTCCGCGATCCGAATCTGGCGGCCCCACTGTCAGTGCCTGTGCATTGTGGACCGCAAATTACGGTCCACAGCACGGGCACTGACTGCACACTGACTGCCTCCATTCCAGCGCTGCCACTCTGACCTCCCCATTATTGTTTTTCTGACTTCAGTAATGACGTCCCTGCACACCACGCTTGACCACTGTAGCCAATCACTGGCCTCAGTGGTCTTGTACCCAATAGTGATGAGGCAAGTTACTGGCTGAAGAGGTCATGTTCTGCAGCAGGAAGCATTGAGGCAGGCTAGAAGCAGCAGTGCTGGTATAGAAGAGGTTCTATGGATCTATCTAGGATGATGAGTGTATGCAGAGGTGCTTGAAAGTTTGTTAACTCCCATCAGAATTTTCTATATTTTTGCACGGCTCAGTGGTTAGCACTGGGATCTTAGGTTCAAATCTGACCATGAATATCTGCATGGAGTTTGTATGTTCTCCCTGTGTTTGCATGAGTTTCCTTCCACACTCCAAAGGGATACTGATAGGGAATCTAGAATGTGAAAGCAATTGATGAGAATGTCTGTAAAATGTCAGCGCTATATAAGTAAAATAAATAAATGTGACCTAAAACTACATCCGGGTAAATGTTTGTTAACTCCTTTTGGAATTTTTTATATTTATACATAAATGACCTAAAACCACGTACATCAAATTTTCACACAAGTCATACAAGTAGAAAAAGATAACCAAATCATCAAATGAGTTACAATTTTAGATTTAGGCCTGTATTACACCAACAATCATTGGTCAGATGGCCGATTACACACACAGATCTTGTGTTATACACATCAACTATTGGTCTGATTGGACAGATATTGGTCAGATAATCTGTTGGTGTAATACAGCTCTAAGTCATTTAGTTATTTATTGAGGAAAATGTTCTAGTACCACATGTGAGTGACAAAAGTATGTGAACATTTAGGATTAGCAATAATTTCAAGGTGAAATTAGAATCAATGGATGACAATCAGGAGTAAACGGGTGATGCTACTTTACTACTTGTCTCAATAACTTTTCAAACAAATTCTTCTCAAAGATTATCTAGGTGATCATGAAATCACTTTTAAAATCCTAAAAACACTTTTAAGATCCCTGCTACTCGAGTCCTCTTCTAGCAATTTTGCTGTTGTCTCACTGTTAATAGATAAATCCCATTCATCAGTTCAAAAATCTTGGAAATCCATTTAAAGACTATATAATGACCAGGTCTGTTCCCCAGGATTGGTGCTTAGCAAATGTGGTGACAATACTCAAAAAAGGGGTCAAAACTGAGCCTGCTATAAGTCGGTAGGTTTAACATCTGTTGTGGGTAAACTGAATGTTTTCTAAGAGATGCTATCTTGGAGTTTCTTAATGTAAATAAATGTGTAATGGAGAACGGGTTTATGAGGGATCGGTATCAAAGTAATCAGTTTCTATGAGGAGGAAAGTTGTAGATTGGAATGGGGTGCGTCAATGGATGTCATAAATCTTGATTTCTCCAAAGCATTTGATACAATGCCACATAAATGAGAATGCTTGGAATATGGGGATAATATGTGTATGTGGGTAAGTAACTGGCTCACTAACAGAAACCAAGGGTGGTTATTAATGGTACCTACCCAGACTGGGCCACTGTCACTAGTGGGGTACCACAGGGGTCAGTACTGGTCTCTATTGTCTTCAATATATTCATTAATGATGTTGTAGGGTGATTACACAAAATATAAATTTTTACAGATGGCACTAAACTGTGTAAAGTAATTAACACAGAAGAGGACAGTACACTGCTACAGATGGATCTGGATAGACTGGAGGCTTGGGCAGAGAAGTGGCAGATGAGGTTTAACACTGACAAATGTAAGGTTATGCATATGGGAAGGAATAATGCAAGTCACCAGTACATACTAAATGGTAAAACACTGGGTGAAACTGACATGGAAAAGGAGTTAGGAATTTGAGTTGACAGTAGGAATAAGTATTAGAATAGGGTTCACTTGTGATTGGCCATTTGAGGCTGCACAGCGGCATGAGAAGAATGGGAAAGAAAGTCTAGACTAGTATAGTACTGGTAGACTGCCTGTATTTGGACACACATCAGACTCAAGTAGCTTAAATGCAGCAGATGTACACTGGGGCAACTAGAAGTTAACATAAGCAGACTAGAGTGCTGAGAATGGCTGGAATATAATCCTCACACTGTTGCTAGCAAAAGCAGGAGTTAATTATGAGAAGCTCTAAAACTCAGTTACCCTTTAAAGAATATGGAAGTGTATCTTAGCACAAACAAAGAAGATTTCTGATGACCTCAGAAGAGTTGTTGATGCTCATCAGGCTGGAAAAGGTTACAAAACCATCTCTAAGGAGATAAGACTTCACAACCCAGTCTGACAGATTGTGTATAAATGGAGAAAATTTAAGACCATTACTGCCCTCCCCAGGAAAGGCCAACCAACAAAGATCATGTCCACAACAATGTGTGTAATTGTCTGCGAGGTCACAAAGGAACCCAAGGTAACCTCTAAGCAACTAAAGGCCTTTCTCACATTAGTGAATGTTAATGTTCATACAGTAAGTCCACCATCAGGAGAACACTGAACAATGGTTGTGGACAGATGAGACCAAAATAGACTTTTTTGGTTTAAAATGAGAAGCGTTATGTTTGGGGAAGGGAAAACATTGCATTCTGGCATAAAAACATAATCCAAGGAAAAAGACAGCATATTTGTCTGTGAGCCAAATCTCAAGAGAATGTGGGTCATGCAGCAAGCCAACAACTCTATACACAAATTCTTCTATCAAAGAGTAATTAAAGACTAATAGAGTTAAAGCGGCTCTGTCACCAGAAATAAACCCTATTAAACCAGACATACAGCCTGATAGGGCTCATCATGCTGATTAATACTATACCTTTCTTTTGTCTGTATGGTAAACAGCTGCAGAGAAATCAGAGGTTCATCTGAGCACTGCTATGTAACACCCCGTATGCTCTGCACACTTCCCCCTCCCCTTGATTGACAGGGCTAGACATCAGGCTGTGGGCATAGCGTGCAGAGCACAGGGGGTGTTACATAGCAGTGCTCAGAATATTCAGCCCCGCCTCTTGGTACTCCATTTGCTCATTTGCATATGGATAAAACCTCTGATTTCTCTGCAGCTGTTTATCATACAGACAAAAGAAAGGTATTCTTTTAATCAGCATGATGAGCCCTATCAGGCAGTATGTCTGGTTTAATAGGGTTGATCCTGGTGACAGAGCCTCTTTAATGTTTTGGATTGGCCAAGTCAAAATTCTCAACTTAATCCAACAGAAATATTATGGAAGGACCTGAAACAAGCAGTTCACATGAGGAAACCCACCAACATAACATGGTTGAAGCTGTTTGTACAGAGGAATTAGTTAAAATTCCTCCAAGCCAATGTGCAGGACTAAAACAATTACCTGAAAAGTTTAGTTGCATTTATTGCTGCACAAGGGGGTCACACTAGATATTGAAAGAAAAGGTTCATAAACTTTTGCCACTCAGACATGTGACATTTAATAATTTTCCTCAATAAGTAAATGACAACCTACGTAAACTGTTAATCTTTTCCAGTGATGCACAACGCCCAGCTCTCTGTCCTATAACTGCCTTTTTTCTATTCTTTTAGTAAGCCCCTTCTTCACATTTTCAGCCCATATCCTCATAGCTTAAACAATGACAGGATACCAAATGAATATTACATTGAATTTACCCTAATTGTGCATGGTTCTGTTCTCACTCTATATACAGAACTGAACAAAAAACGTTAAGTATGAAAATTTCCCTTGCCAAGAGACCAGCAATTAATAAATAAGCAACATCTTGGCATATAAAAAACTGCCCCTACTATCACCTACTGTCCACCAATAACTGTATATTAAAAATAATTCCTCTATAGATGGGTCCGAATAGATAAATTGTATAAGGTTGAAGTAGTCCATAGTGATTATAATTTTCCTCCTTTCCACCACCCAAATTACAAAAATCCAGCCCCTACCCTACTAATGGTACAGGGCCCAGATGCTGCAGACCACAGTCCTACTCTAGCCTGAAAGACACATACGGTAATAAATTGGTCTGTAGTTTTCATTTTGTCATTGGACGTTTAAATGTAAGACAATAACCAATTATCCGATCAATAACTACGGTCCCTTAAAGCAGTGGCACGCTTATTTTGGGCTGTGTTTACAGCATTTCATCTCTGCTTAACATCTTTTGATTTGAATGGAGATGAGCAATTGCTGTCTTTCTAATTGTCCGGAGGCCTGGAATTAGGCGGACTTGCAGAGGAATTTAAATGCCAAATTTTAAAACAAGGGCAGGATAGGACTGTACATCAAGTTAATGAATGTAACCAATATTTGAAGGCGGCTCATAAACGCATGGCACAGCTAAAATGAATGCACAGAGATAGTTTTCCCTCTTCACTGCTATTTATGCACAAGCTGGTATTCTATTTTTACACTGGCAAATTATGTGTGGCTTTAGGAACATTTCAAAAGGAGAAACAAGTATGCATTATCTGAAAACCACTGAATGCACTGTGGAGCCACAATACCTTCAAAATGAGCCTACGGCATAATGTAGCCTATATTTAGAAATCCTTTACGCCACCAAAATACACTACTGTATCCATTTAAACTTTTCTATTTAATTCAGGGAATCAAGCTATTTATTGAATGTGCATATCTTAAAGGGAAGATGCACTCCTTCCCAGTAGGTTGTAGGCAGCATTTACTGCAAACTGGGTGTGGAACAGAGGCAAAGATGATGTCACTTTTCTGGATAGATATTCTGTTTCCTGTGATCAAGGTCTTGTATGAAAATAAAAATGACAGGGCATGTTCACGTCAGCATTAGGTATTTCTGTTCTGTAGAACAATAAAAATAACAGAAGTGCTGGACCAAATGGAGAGGAACAGACCCAACTGACCACGTTTACCATTTGTGAGTCCGATTGGTTAGTGGATGAAGGCCTGTTGTGTTGGACATTGTGGTTAGTCCTTTTTGGCAGACTTAGCTTCTGACACAGATGTGAACATGCCCTAGTAGTGCCTGCAGACATTCCTTTTCATGGCAGTAACAAGTCCTGTGGGATTGCTTAGACAACTATTGTTATGTTGTTATGAGTTAGTATGCTAGACTAGGACTTCTGGTTAAAAGGTGATTTGCCAGCTTTAAAAGTCTGCACATGATATACCGCTAGAATACTTCAGAAAGTCCTAAATTTTACACTTGGGGTTGTCCACCTTTTAAATACTCATTATCTATCGTCTGGAATAGTCATCAATATTAAATGGGTGGGGGTCTGACACCTGGCAACCCCATTTATCAGATGTTTGTAGTAGCTTGGATGGGAGATCAGCTGCATTAAACTAGAATGGCCACTATCAACTTGACTAAGTTTCTTGCTTCCGGCTTTGTCTACCGTTAGGTTTCTGGCTCCAGCAGCTGCCGCAAATAGCAGATCGATAAAGATGCCAGACCACCAATGACCTGATATTCCAAGGACATACTAGGCTGAAAAATGGTTTCCAGAGCATCTTCTAGCAACAATTTGTGAAAACCACGGACCAAGCACGGATTACATCCGTGTTGTGTCTGTGGTTCGAATGGACCCATAGACTATAATGTGTTAACGGGTTACGTAATCACGGGCAAAAATATGGTGTGCTTCCATAGTGTCACCGCGGACCCATGATCTGTAGAAAACCACTAACGTTAAAGTCAATGGATAAGTGAATGGTTCATGGAAACCATCACACGTCTACAATTCACTCGCTTGTGAAACAGGTCTTGGTTTGGGTGATGTACAAGTCCAAGGGGATTATCTGAGATGCTGAACGCTCTCGTGTGGCCGGCACTTCCAGGATCATGTGCCATACATTTGGGACATGATCTCAGCCTGGGGAACCTACAGCATAAGTGTGAGTCTGAATCTCTCGCTAGTGCTTTAGCGAGAGATTCAAAGTTACGCATGAGCTGTGGGTTATAATCCCAGGCTGGGATCACATGCCGAATGTATGCATGTGAGCAACGGGTTGTGCGGCATCTCGGATAACACCTTTAAATTCATAGAGTATGTTAAAGGAAAAAACTGTTCTGCATGCTATGTGATCATCTGAAATGGAGACTGGATCTAGGCGGTGAGGATTAATAATCTGCGTTCCTAATTTATTACTCCTAACCTGCTTGAAACATTAGGATAGCCATTAATCCACTCTACCACTCACTGCTAGTGTCTTTTTTGTCTTTTCTCTTCCTGGCCAGTGGACAGCGGTGGTGTCCTGCTAGGAGTGTCATGGCCCCTTAGGGTGAGCTGCCTGCACTTTATTGACTCTAGTATGCTAAAGCTTTGCTACTGATTTTGAGACTCACTTGTGGCACTGAATTAGTGTCATTTTTTCACTTGCTGATTAACTCAGAGGAAGTCAACTTATACTTCGCTTTAGCCATTTTTGTAAAATTTCTTTTTTTAATTTTGCCTTAGATGTTTCCTGTGGTACATTGCTACTTACAATACAAGCTATGGACTTAGACACAAAAAGGTTTTTTTCATTTTATGATGATTTTTGTGTATCGCTAGCTAGGATATTGCATTCACTATATTCTAGTAAAAATTCTGCTTAAATCTGGAGTAGTTGTACCCATCTGTGCTAGAAATGAGAATTCCTGATAATTAAATTACATTGTAAAGCCTGCTCAAATCCCAGCAGATTAACACAAGGCTAGTTCTTCACACATGGCTACTTTAATAACAAATTACACATACCACCACATACATATTACATTTACAGATATTCATACAGCAAATGCTTAATTTAAATTTAGCATACTAGAAAAAGCTTCTCCGCCAGCGTTATTAGGCAATACATGCAGGATTAGAGCCAGACAGCATACACATCCTTTCTTCTGAAGAAGCCACTTACCTTTAGATCTCGATGGACAACACCCATCTGATGGCAGTGAAGTACAGCCTCCAGGATCTGCTGAATGCAATGACTGCATGCAAACACCAGGAGGCGTGTGTTAGTTCCAAGCTTACACCCACTGTCTGTATACCGTCAGGAAGACTGGGTCATAACTTACAATCAGAAACAACTGATCGGTATCCATGCCAATGAAGGTTAAACTACTGCCATATAAATCGGGCAGCAAACTGGTAAGATGTTTTTTTGAATTTATCATTTAGCAACATTTTATCTTTTCTGAAATGTATACAATTAAACGAATACAGAATTATGCATCCAATGAAGAATTTGTAACCAGTTGAGATTGTGAGTATAACCCAATGTCTGAGGACAGAAGTGGGGTGACATCTGCAGACTGCATAAATCATCATGGCAAGCCCAAACCTCCTTATATCCTGTATACCTGAACTTGGGATATCTAAGACATGTCAACTTCTGACCACAACCACATTTAACACTTGTGCCTTGGAAGCCATGATGCATATGAAGCGTGCAGGCACCATGCATATCGTTTTACTTCAGAAGAGTCATCACGAAGGTACACTTCAGTCAATTCCACCTTTGCGACAGTATTATGCAGCTTGTAAGCATCAGATACTGACCTTTAGGTCTCTGTGAACTATGCCATTAAGATGACAATGATTTACACTTTCTAGAATCTGCTGTATACAATGACTGTGAAAATACAAGGGTACAATGGAAGGGAGAACAATTTAAAGGCAAATA